>CM055116.1:601971016-602648694 GCA_029206835.1 Rana muscosa | reverse complement strand
GCTTGGTTTTCGAAAAGGGCGCCAATGGCGCATGGGGCGTGCACGCGCCTCCTATGAAAAAAAAGGGGCAGGGCGGGTGGATGATGCTCGATGCGCGCCGCGGTGCTTCTGCGCATGTGCACGCGTCCCAGCATGTATAAAAGACACAGTACAAGTGTCAGCTGGATGCAAACAGAGCTAGCAACAAACAGTGGCACACAGAGGCGGTTGATGCAGGCATCCCCATAGAAAGGCACTTTAGTGGACACCAGCTGGTATATAGCAGCAACTGTGTTAGACTATTACCAGCAAAATTGGTGTATGACGACGGGAATACCTCAGCTTTGTGCTTAAAGGATATGTCGTCCAGACGCTCCGGAAATAAGTTTTCCAAGAAGCCAAAGGGGTCTCCATCGGGCTCTGAGGATATTGGGCATGCTTGTACTGCACCAATCTCCCCTGAGAATTCAGAGGTCAGTAGCCGTAGAAACCCCACAGGAGTGCCTGGTGCTGCGGCTGTCCCCAGTCCACCTGCTCCTGTATATATAACAGAGGAGGTTTTATCCTCAACTCTGGGAGGATTGGAAGAGAGATTAACAGCATTGATCGCTGCTTCCCTGTCACAGGGAAAGCGCGTCCGATCTCCGTCTCCTCCTTCAGAGTGCCTGTTAGTGGAGGAACAGCCCCACACAGAGATCGACCTACCTGAAGGGGATCAGGATGAGGTTGATTCAGTTATGGAGGAATCAACAGTGGAAGAACCTTTCTCAGCATCTCAGGCTGAAAGATTATGGGTTCAGTCTCTGACTAACATGGTCCGATCAGCATTTAAAATGCCTCTGGCGGAACCATCAACCACTACGGTTTCCTTGCTGGGGTCGCTAAAAGCTCCCCAGGCTGTCTGTTCCTTCCCAATCCACCCTTTATTGGAAGGGCTTATTTACCAGGATTGGGAGCATCCTGATAAAATATTTACTCCCCCCAAGAGATTTCCGGTGATCTATCCCATGGGGGATAAGTTCATAAAAAAATGGAGGGTCCCTACAGTGGACGCAGCCATCTCTTCTGTGAACAAATCACTGACATGTCCAGTAGATAATGTTCCAATGTTCAAAGACCCAATAGATAAAAAATTGGAGTCTTTACTAAAATCTGCTTTCTCTACAGCAAGCATGGTGACACAACCTGCGGTAGCAGCGATTGGAGTCTGCCAAGCGGTGAAAGATCAGTTGAAACAAGTCTTAAGGGACTTACCAGATCAGCAGGCTCTTGCCCTAGCTGACCTACCTAGAGCCTTGTGTTTTGCGGTGGATGCCATAAAGGATACAATCCAACAGGCCTCCCGCTTTACGCTGTCTGTAGTACATATGCGTAGGCTTCTATGGCTCAAAAACTGGTCTGCTGAAGCTCCCTGTAAGAAATTGCTGGTTAGCTTCCCATTTCATGGAGAACGCTTATTTGGAGAAGATCTGGACAAATATATCCAGAAAATTTCTGCCGGTAAAAGTTCACTCTTACCGGTTAAGAACAAGAGTAGAAGTCCTTCTTTTAAGAGGCCTACTTCTCCAGTCCCTGGCACATCGGCTGTGAAACAGTTCCGACGGCCTCCGCGGTCAAATTCAGGGGGCAGAAATCAGGGACAATCACAGGGTAACAAGAAACCCTGGGTCAAGAGAGGTACAAAACCTCCCCCCAAGTCATGAAGGGTTGCCCCCACTCAATCGGGTGGGGGGAAGACTTCAGTTGTTCACAGAGACCTGGCGGGACACCATCAGAGACAGATGGGTGCTCTCCGCAGTAAGTCTGGGATACAAGCTGGAGTTAAAAGACACTCCTCCTGCCCAATTTATGAGGTCAAACGTGCCAAGCGATCCCCAGAAGAGAGGATCCCTCCTTCTGGCACTAGAACAACTATTGCTCCAAGGTGTAATCATGAAGGTTCCCCCGGAAGAAAGTGGGTTCGGGTTTTACTCGAACCTTTTCACAGTCCCCAAACCAAATGGGGACGTGAGGCCCATATTAAATCTAAAAGGGCTAAACAAGTTCCTAAATATCAGGACTTTTCGGATGGAGTCGATCCGATCGGTGGCCACCGCCCTACAAGGGCAGGAATGGTTAGCCTCGATCGACATAAGGGATGCTTATCTGCATATTCCCATCTTTCCGGCCCACCAGAAATTTCTACGCTTTGCAGGAGAAGGGCGCCATTTTCAGTTCAGAGCCTTACCTTTCGGTCTGGCCACAGCACCACGAGTGTTCACAAAAATTCTGGCCCCACTATTGGCCAATCTAAGAACACAAGGTGTAACGATAATGGCATATCTAGACGACCTGCTACTAATAGACCACTCAGTGGAAAAGCTGGATGTAGCTATTCACAAGACAATCAATTATCTGGAATATCACGGTTGGATTATCAACCGGGACAAGTCAGCTCTAAGACCAGTCAGAAGTCTGGAATACTTAGGGCTAAGGCTGGATTCAAATCAGAGAAAGATTTTCTTACCTCCAGAAAAGGTGTCGTCTTTAAAAGATTTGACCCACTTAGTGGGTACAAAAAGAAAACCATCCATACGCCTGTGCATGAGGCTGCTGGGAAAAATGGTGGCTTCATTCGAAGCAGTACCCTACGGTCAATTCCATTCAAGGAACTTGCAGAGGGCCATACTGTCAGCCTGGAACAAAAAAGTTCAGGCTTTAGACTTACCAATGTCCCTGTCCCCTTCCGTTCGCAAGAGCCTCCATTGGTGGTTGGTGCCCCAGAATCTGGAAAAAGGGAAACCCTTCAGTCCGGTTTCTTGGAAGGTGATCACTACAGATGCCAGCCTCATAGGCTGGGGGGCAGTACTGGAGCAATGGTCTCTCCAGGGCAAGTGGTCAGAAGCAGAGAAGGCCCTGCCCATCAATCTCTTAGAGATACGAGCAGCCCGGTATGCCCTAGTAGCATGGACATCCAAACTCCAAGGGTCCCCTGTCAGAATTCAATCAGACAATGCCACAACAGTGGCATATATCAATCACCAGGGTGTTACCAGGAGTCGTGCAGCCCAGAGGGAAGCGAATTGCATCCTGGAATGGGCAGAAAGATATGTCCCAGCCATATCCGCGGTTTTCATCCCAGGAGTGGAAAATTGGAAAGCGGACTTTTTAAGTCGCCAGCAATTATGCCCGGGGGAATGGTCTCTTCACCCCGAGGTTTTCCAGGCAATATGCCAGCGGTGGGAAACACCGGATGTAGATCTGCTAGCATCCAGATTCAACGCAAAGGTGGACAGATTTGTGTCTCGCACAAGGGATCCTCTAGCTTGCGGCTCGGATGCCCTAGTGTTCCCTTGGGATCAGTTCAAGCTGATATATGCATTCCCACCGCCACAATTGTTACCGCGATTAATCCGCAGAATCAGGGTAGAAAAGAAACCAGTGATTCTGGTGGCTCCAGTGTGGCCCCGAAGGGCATGGTACGCGGAGATTGTAAAAATGTCAGTGAGGAGTCCTTGGACCCTCCCACATCGTCCGGACCTGCTGTCGCAAGGACCGATATACCACCCTTCCTTACCAGCCCTAGGTTTGACGGCCTGGCTATTGAAGCCCACATTCTGAAAAAGAGAGGGCTCTCTAATCCTGTGGTATCTACCATGATCAATGCCAGGAAGCCGGTATCCAGGCAGATCTATTATAGGATCTGGAAGGCGTACATTACATGGTGTGAGGCCAGGAAATGGCATCCACGTAAGTACGTAATAGGTAGGATTTTGGACTTCCTACAGTGGGCTGTAGATAGGAAGCTTGCCTTGAGTACTATCAAGGGTCAGATTTCGGCCTTGTCAATATTTTTTCAAAGGCCCTTGGCTTTGCATTCATTAGTCAAAGCTTTCATACAAGGAGTGATGCGTATTAGCCCTTCGGTTAGTATTCCCATATGTCCATGGGACTTAAACCTGGTTCTGTCGGTTCTACAGAAACAACCGTTTGAACCATTGCAACACATTTCCTTGGTTCTTCTCACCAGGAAATTGATTTTCTTAGTAGCCATTTGTTCGGCTAAAAGAGTTTCGGAATTAGCCGCCTTGTCCTGTAAGGAGCCATATCTGGTTGTCCATAAGGACAGAGTAGTATTACGTCCTCATCCAGCCTTTCTTCCTAAGGTGGTATCGAGGTTTCATTTGAACCAAGATGTGGTTCTTCCTTCTTTTTTCCCCAAACCTAGCTCGGTAGAGGAAAAGTTATTGCATTCTTTGGATGTAGTAAGAGCAGTTAAAGCTTATCTAAAAGCCACTGCTCAGATTCGCAGAACGGATACTTTGTTTATTCTGCCGGAAGGCCCCAGAAAGGGTCAGGCAGCATCAAAATCTACTTTAGCCAAGTGGATTCGACAGGTCATAATACAAGCCTATGGCTTGAGAAAGAGACCGCCTCCATTCAAAGTTAGGGCGCACTCCACAAGAGCAGTTGGAACTTCATGGGCAGTGCATCACCAGGCCTCCCTGGCTCAAGTCTGTAAGGCCGCAACATGGTCTTCAGTACACACGTTTACTAGATTCTACCAGGTAGACGTTAGAAGTCAGGAGGATGTCGCCTTTGGGCGCAGTGTGTTTGGCAATTTGGCATTGCTTTGGGACGTCCCATTAGTAATGACTAAGTCGCTCTGTGTCCCGTGATGTACGAAAAAGAAAAAGGGATTTTTATAACAGCTTACCTGTAAAATCCTTTTCTTGGAGTACATCACGGGACACAGAGCTCCCACCCCTCTTTTTGGGACACTTATTGCTTTGCTACAAAACTGAGGTGCTCCCGGATGGGAGGGGCTTATATAGGGGAGGGTACTTCCGGTTTGGAAGTTGCCAGTGCCAGCACCTGAAGGTAAACTATATAACCCATTAGTAATGACTAAGTCGCTCTGTGTCCCGTGATGTACTCCAAGAAAAGGATTTTACAGGTAAGCTGTTATAAAAATCCCTTTTTTTGTACTCACCGTAAAACGGAAAATTGTATGCTTACCTTTCCGTAATTTTCCTTTCCTGGTGCCTACCATGGCAGCATACTAAGGGTTAATGGCTCCGCCCCGATTAACTCACAGGACCACGTAACTCTATAAAAGAAAGAGTTACTCCCCCCCTCAGGTATTCTTGTAACTAGTCTTCAGAACTTTAAGGATTATAGAAGGGAGGGTGTATGCTGCCATGGTAGGCACTAGGCTTGTGCACAACGGAAAAATTCGTTCCGTTTCGGTTCGTTTCTTTCCGGTCCTGTTGATTCGTAATCATTCGTAATTTTGCTAGACGGGATTTTTCGTGTTCGGACTCATTCGTATTTTTGCAAGCGACATTTTTCGTTGAATTTTTTGTTGCTTTATAATTCGTACTTTCGGTAGAGTACGTTGTTTTTCGTTGATTCTGGACACAACTCCTACTTTCGTAACTTTTTTTGGGTTCGTTGATTCGTAATTTTCCGTGTCTCTCTCACAACGACGCTGCCTATTATGCCTAATGTGCTTCGAATGGATTTGTACTTTTCTAAATACATAGCGGTTATTTGTAACGATTCGAAATCTCGTATTTTACTTTCGTTTTTTACATGCGGCTATAGGCTCCGCCCCTTTACACCATTTTGAGAGGGTTCAGCACGGTGAGGGAGAAGCAGAGAGCAGAGCAGAGTGAGTGTTATTGTGCTTCGAATGGATTCGAAATCTCGTATTTTACTTTCGTTTTTTCATGCGGCTATAGCCTCCGCCCCCTGTACACCATTTTGAGAGGGAGTTCAGCACGGTGTGGGAGAAGCAGAGAGCAGAGCAGAGCAGAGTGAGTGTTATTGTGCTTCGTATGGATTCGTACATTTGTAACTTTTTCATAACGAATTATGCCGAAGACATTCGGGCATTCGCTATTTGCGGTATAATTTATTTCGGATTCGGTCTTATTCGTAATTGCTTTGTTCGGAAATTCGAATGCTTCCGAATGTCCGAAAGTTGCTAAATTCGGACGAATTTCGATTCGTTACGAAACGAATTGCACAAGCCTAGTAGGCACCAGGAAAGGAAAATTACGGAAAGGTAAGCATACAATTTTCAGTTTTCCTGGTGCCTTCATGGCAGCATACTAAGGGTACCTAACTCGCTTACAGGGAGGGTACTGCAATAATACAATTAAATGAGTTTACAGAACTGATAGTTCCAAGAGACCTCCTCCCAAATCTCGGGAGATAAGGATTGCCGCGCCTAGGGTATAGTGCGACATGAAGGTGATGAAGGATGACTAACTAGCCGTCCTGCAAATTGTCTCCGGAGAGACCCTAGCCCAAACGTTGCCGAGGCAGAGGACCTTCCCCATGATGAGTGCGCATTCGGCGCACTTCGGACTGGAAGACCACTAGCCCGATACGTCCTTGGACTAGCTTGGAGGACGTCATTGCTTTCTTTGCGCCCTTGGCAATAACGAATGAACATTGATCTTTGCAAAACTGTTGTGTTAGTTCTAAGTAACGCCTCAGGGATCTGGCTATATCCAAACCGTGTAGTTTGAGGAGATTGGATCTTCTCCGGAAGTCAGAAGAAGCCATACCCGGCTGAGAATGTAGAGTGCAGACACTTTAGAGACATGCTGGTGAATAGGCTGTAGGGCTACCCTGCCTGGGAAAAAGGTGACGTAGGGTTCCTGTGCCCCCAGAGGCTGTGTTTCTGACGCCTTACGACCTGACATGATGGCAATCAGCAAGGTAGGTTCCCAATGTAATGTCTCCCAATGCACACACTCTTTAGTGGGTGCAAAGGAAGGGTTTGTTAAGACATCTGTCAGACACCCATATGGGGTATCAGTCTTCCCGGGAGGACGTGGACTTTGACTGTTTTCAGGAAACATTCTACGAGGAGATTCAGTGCCCGGCGTGCGCCCGTCAAAGCTGACAAGACTACAGGCTGAACCTTCAGAGTGCTTCAGACTTTAGCCTAAGTCCAGACCAGTTAGTAGAAAGAGTAGAATCTTTGGAGCCCAGGGCCTAGTGGATTGAAATGGTTGGATTCTGCCAGTTCTGTGAATCCCCTTCGAAACCTAATATAAGGTGGCATAGGTGGATGACTCTCTTGGTTGTAATAATGTTTGGGTGACACTATGCGAGCACCCTAGGTCACCCAGTCTGCTCTGCTCAGCTTTCAGGGCTTCAAGTCCAGGATCCCCGGACGTGGGAGAAAGAAGTCGTCTTGATATAGGAGGTTGACCGTGTGTGGAAGCTGTACTGAGCTATTTGACTAATAGTGGAAACCGTGTGTGGGCTGCACCGAGCCATTTTGACTGAGAGTGGAAACCATTGTCTCCTTTCCCAGTATGGCATGGTTGCCAGGATAGTGACCTTTCTCCGACAATAGAAGCTGGAGGAAACTCAGTATCAGAGTAATCTTGAGGGAATCTCATAAAAGGCAGAGGAGTTTCGCTTTAAATGGGAAGCTCAAAGCTCTCAATGGGGAGTACCCCGCTGTTGGTATATCCACCGGACAATCCACGGGCCTAGTGACTATTCGTTGTTGCTGTTGAAAGACCTTGAAAGGCGATCGGTTAGCTGATTCTCAGGGGCTGGGATGTAGGCCGCCTTAAGATTGACCAAATTGTCCTCCGCCCATGAACTAATTGGGGCCACGTCGCTGGACAGAGACCTGCTGTGCGTCCCGTCTAGGCTTTGAACATAGGCCACTCCCGCCTTGTCGTCTGTCTGAACCAGTATGGACTTGCTCCCAAGAAGAGGGACTAGATGCGCCGTCCATGCCACTCTTAGCTCTAGGATATCGGAAATCATACTCTCCGAGTTGAAACACCATCTTCCTTGTACTAACTGCTTCTTTTGGTGATGTGTCACCCCCCAGTCCAGTTGACTTGCTTCAGATGCAAGAAAGGGTCAAGGGAGCGGTGAACTAGGAGGTTGGGAGGCCATGCCCACCCCCAAGGCTGGTTTCCACCGATAACTCTCATTTGTCTTCGGTGCCTCTTTCTTCATTGTGCCAGAAAGTCCAAACAGAGATTGTAAACACCAACTGTTCACTTCCTCCACCTTCTGTACCAATTCAGGGATCATCTGATGGAAGTGACACCGCCTTCATCGGGATGTTGACTAAAGTTTGCAGCTGCGCCCGTAGGCGTCAATTGACTGAGCAGATAAGTCACTCGATTTGGAAGAAATGCAGGACCCTGACCTCCTTTCCCAGAAGGAAGCCAGGATGGTTGCTAAGACCTTGGTGAAGGTTTTGGGGATTGATGAAATCCCTAAGGGAAGATATTGGAAGTGGAGGCGCAGATCGCCTACTTTCAACCCGGGAAAAAAATTGGAAAGCTGATGGATGAGAATGTGAAGGAAAGAAATCCTGGAGACTTAGAGACCATCCAAATATCTGGCTGTACTGACAGAATTACGGTGTCTAGGGATACCGAATGACATGTTCTACCCGAACATATCCGTCAACCTCTCTGGATCCAACACGAGTCTCCAGCCCCTGAATTCCTGGGAACTAAAAGAAATGACTGGGGAGTAGAGCCCCGGGTGTTTCTCCAAGTTTGGTACTGGCAATACTGTCTGTTGGTGTAGAAGTATTTGAATACACTGAAAGAGAGCTTCCTTCTCGAACTTGGAGATCAGAATTTGGTGGGTCGGAGAGAAGGGGGGGTGGAGGATGGATTGAACTTCCAAAAAAGAATAAGCCCCTGAAGGATCGTGGAGGCTGCCTGGACCATTGCAGTTTTCCCACTCAAACCTAGATGAAAGGCCTGATGTTACTGCCAGACCTGTGGATCAGGAGGGTCAGCAGGACTTCTGGCTCTCAACCGACAAAGACGCGGTCTTAAGAATTGTCCAATTTGGGAAAGGTGGCTCGTGAGCCTTCCCAGCCTCTTCTCTCTTGATCTTTGTTTGGTAACTGACCGTGAGGCGAAATCTCTTCTCCTATCTTGGGGGGAAAAAAATATATATATATATATTTATATCGCCGAATTGGTCCTTCCATCATATGCGACATCAGGATTGCATTGCAGATGGGTCCACTGACCATGGCTTTAGCCGAAATGCCCTTCTGGTCGTGATGAAGTATAGCATGGCTCTGGGGGAGCACCCCAGGACATCGATGGCTGCATTCTTGGATAGCCTCATGACCGACGCGCTCAAAGTCGGATCTGAACCAAGGAGCTGAGCATCTGCTTCTGAGACATTGATTGTAGGCGATGTGCTTTCGCCCCTCGTTCTCCTGATCTCGTAAAGGTAACGGTCGAAGCTTTCTTTGTCAGGTGAGGGAAAAAACAATATATACTCCCGTTTGGACAGAGGATACCGGATCTTCCTCCCACTGAATCGCATCTTTAAACGCAATAACATGATAACAATGTGATGTAATTTTACTAAACTGACATCAAAATGTTGATATGTTCTTTTTGGCTGCAATCGACTTGCCTTCTGAATCAGCTTCTGAACCAATCTGGAGAGAAAATAGCGTGTTTTATTGCTCTTTCCTCCTTAGACGGACCCTGGCCATACGCCAATTTTCCCAGTAGGGCTTGTTCCCACAAACTCAACAGGCTTTTCCCCTGGACGTGCAAAATTGCTCTGGGAGTCATACCTGGTTGGGGTATGCTGGGGTGACCTCCGTCACTGCGGGAGGTATTTCCCTCGAGAGAACCCTTGCGGGTGGCTCTCGGTACGGGCTTGCGGAAATAAACAAAGAATATTTCCATATGCCCTGTGCTCTTTGAATGAAGGAACTTACCTGTTAGTTGCAGCCCTTACCTAGCGGTATGTTGAGGATCTTTATTGATGCGGCATTGTAATATCAGAGCGGCTAGGGCTAAGATTAAATCTAAATACGTAAAGGTATAGGAAGGGGATACTAATTAATACTACTATTAATTATTTACCAATATACCGATGTACCTACACATCGATACATGCATATACATGTGCGCATGCACATACACACACACACACACACACATATATATATATATATACATACATATACATACACACACACATATATACACTGGTCAGGCTATATGAAAATGTAATGGAGGGAGCAGAGAATAGGAGATGTCTTATTTTTACTTTGGCGGGCTTTAAATTTGCCAAAAAATCATACAATCTACAGGGTGTACCAAGATGGCCGCTGCTCGGCCTCAGAAGGCTACTGCGCATGCGCTGTGACGTTCCGCTGTGACTCCACCCCTGAGATGATGAGACTGTGCAAGGAGACGCACGCGAAGCGCCCGCACCCACAGGGGGGGGAATGGCGGCACACCCGGCGGTATTATCAGGCCACTCACGGCTCCCACCAATGGAAGGAATCTTCAGGAGAGGACCGCACCTGGAGGCAGCGCTTATGAGTATAGCGTCTAGCGCCACAGCACTGTGTACACATGGGGCAGTGTAAGGTGCACATGCAGCGCCAGGTACATATGGGAGGCAGCACCAGGCACATATGGATGCAATGTTAGGCCAGAAATTCATGAGTGCAGAGTTAGGTGCACATGGAGGCATCACCAGGTGCACATATATGCAGTGTGAGGTGCACATGGAGGCAGCACCAGGCATACATAGATGCAGTGTTAGGTGCACATGGAGGCATCGGCAGGTGCACAAGCATGCAATGTTAGGTGCACATGGAGGCACCACCAGGTCCACATGAACTCAGTGTTAGGTGCACATGGAGGCACCACCAGGTCCACATGAACTCAGTGTTAGGTGCACATGGAGGCAGCACTAGGTTCACATAGATGCAGTGTTAGGTGCACATGGAAGCATCGGCAGGTGCACAAGTATGCAATGTTAGGTGCACATGGAGGCAGCGCTAGGTACACATGGCTGCAGTGTTTAGGTGCACATGGAGACAGTTGCACATGAATGCAGTGTCAGGTACACATGAGGAAAAAAAAAGAACGCCACTGAAGTGCTCTAAAAAGGTACCTTGCTGTCTTGCCCTGGAATAGTCAGCCAAAAGCCACAGAGGAGAAGGAGGTGCTCCTGGATGTTTTAGACAGGCCCCAAAAAGATCCACAGAAAAACAGGCTCCCATGCTTATGTGATGCATTTAGCAATCCAAGTGATGGGACTCCATCCTGCAGGAGAGCATGAACCTGCAATGGTTACACCATATGACGGTGAAGTAGGGCTGATCTGTGATCCTGCAGTTTTGGATGAGGACAGGAAAAAGAATACCTGAGGGGGGAGTAACTCTTTCTTTTATAGAGTTACGTTGTCCTGTGAGTTAATCGGGGCGGAGCCATTAACCCTTAGTATGCTGCCATGAAGGCACCAGGAAAATCCTTTTCTCTGAAGTTCATTGACGGACACAGCTCCTTTAATATTGACCTTAGGGTTATATCTCCACCTTCAGGAGAGGACTAGGCAGAACATGTAAAAACATGTAAAAACAGCAAAGCTGAACAGTACCGCCCAGGGGGCGGTCCTACTGGCTATAACCCCTCACACTGCATCCAGCAGCTCAGTTCGTCAAAAAGCAGTACAAACATAAATAGGAGGGGTGGGTGCTGTATCCGTCAATGAACTTCAGAGAAAAGGATTTTACGGTGAGTACAAAAACCCTATTTTCTCTTTCGTTCATTGACGGACACAGCTCCTTTAATCTTGACCTTAGGGGCGTCCCCAAGCAGTGTAAAAAAAACAAGGGGTGGGAACAGAAGCAAACAAACTCCACCCATAACAACCAGGGCTCCTCAATGGAGGAGTTGCAACCTTAAACAGCCGCCTGCAAAACCTTGCGGCCGAAGCAAGCATCCGCAGATGCACTCGCATCAACCTTGTAAAATTTTGTGAAAGTGTGAACGGACGACCAGGTCGCCGCCTTACACACCTGGGAAACGGACGCCTGATGTCGGAAGGCCCAGGAGGCACCAATCACCCTGGTGGAATGTGCCGTGACAGGAAAGGGAGGCACCCATCCTTTTAAGGCATAAGCCTCAATCACAATCTGATCCACCGAGAAATGGTGGCCAACGAGACCGACTGGCCCTTCTTCGGACCAACTACCAACACAAACAGTGACTCTGACCTCCGAAACGGAGCCGTAGCAGACAGATACACCCGCAGAGTCCGGACCACATCCAAGGAATGCAAAGCAATCTCTTTGGGATGCGACAGCTGAGGACATAAGGATGGAAATACAATATCCTCATTTAGATGAAACAACCTTAGGAAGAAACAAAGGCTGCAAGGCATAGCACCGCCTTATCCTTGTGGAGGATTAGGTAGGGCGACTTGCAAGACATGGCCGCCAACTCAGAAACCCTCCTGGCAGAGGAAATAGCCACCAGAAAGGCTACTTTCTTAAAGAGTGTCAACAGGAGAATGTTTTCAAACGGTGGTTTCTGAAGTACAGAGCGCACCAGATTCAAATCCCACGGAGGCAACGGTGGTCGAATCGGAGGGGCCACATGTCGAACCCCCTGTACAAAACGTACTCACCAGTGAATGAGCCACCAAAGGTCGTTGAAAGAAGACAGCCATGGCTGAAATCTGTCCCTTAATGGTGCTTAAGGCAAATTTTTGATCCACTCCATGCTGTAAAAACAGCAGGATCCTGGAAACCGAATATGTACGCGGACGCCATCCCATCTCCTCACACAGAGATGTAGGCCTTCCACGTGCGATGATAAATCTTCAGAGAAGATGACTTCCACGTCCTCAGCATGGTGGATATTACTGAATCCGAGAGGCCTCGGTCCCTGACTTTCAACAGCCATGTCATTAAAGCCAGCGATAGTAAAGCAGGATGAAGTATAGGACCTTGCGACAGAAGGTCCTCTCGCATCGGCAGTCGCCAAGGAACATCCACCACCAGTCATACTAAGTCGGCGTTCCAGGGAAGCCAAGGCCAATCTGGGGCAATTAGAATCATCGGAATTCCCTCGGTCTCTACTCAGCGAAGCAGACGAGGAAGAAGCTTTAGCGGGGGGAAGGCATAAATTAGCCAATACCGTTCCCACGGAGCCACCAATGCGTCTGTCGCGTCCCCGACTGCAAACCGCAGAAACCTCTGATGCCTGACGCATATGGGGACATGCAAGTATGCGTTCTTGATGTCCAAGGATGCCAAAAAATCCCTGGGATGGAGTGCAGCGATCACAGAGCGAACTGATTCCATCCTGAACCTTTGTACTTTTACAAAGCAGTTGAGGGCCTTGAGATCCAGGATTGGACGGACCCCGTCCTTCTTTGGGACTGCAAACAGATTGGAGTAGATACCCCGGAAACCTTTCCAGCGATGGCACAGGTACTATCACCCCGCGCATCAGCAGGACCTGTACCGCCCCCAAACAAGGCGTTCCGACGAGCCGGAAGAAGATGAAGGTTGGAGGGAAAAAATCTGTTTGGTGGACAAGAAAGAAACTATCTTGTACCCAGATGAAACCACTTTGCAAACCCACTGGTCGGAAAGTAGAGAGGTCCACCGAGCTGCAAACTCTCGAAGGCGACCTCCCACCCGAGAGTCGGGCGGGGACAAACCTTTATGCTGTCGCAGATTTGTTCGCAGGCTTGTTTGGCTTGCGAAACCAGGGACGCTTCTGTCCCTCAGCTGGCACCTTGTCGGCCTGGGAACGCTTACCTGCGGGCCCAGGGAGACGAAAAAAAACCGCTACAGAGCAGAAAAAGAGAGCCCTGGCCTACGGCGTGGCTCCTTACCTTTTCAGGATTGTGTGTTCTTACCCCCAGTAACATTCTTAATAATGTCATCCAGCGAGGCTCCAAATAGCCTCTCTCCCTGGAAGGGCAAATCCGCCAGAGCCTTCTTGGATGTCTGGTCCGCGGACCAGCATTTTAGCAAAATCAGGCGACGTAGCACCACAGCAGATACTAAGGCTCTGGAAAGCAAGGGAGCTGTATCTAAGGCCGCATTGCAGACATACTTAAGGCCATGCACAAACTGGTCTGCCAGTTCTACGCAGATCGGGGAAGCCTGTTGTTTTTCCAACTCACGGTGCAACAATTTTGCCCATTCGGTAAGTGTCTGTGACACCAGGGCCGTGGTCGACACTGGCCGCAATGCTGACCCCACTACCGTGAACATGGACCGGGCCACCGCCTCGGCCCTCCTGTCTGCAGGGTCCTTAAAAGCTGGGATCCCCTCCACCGGAATCGCGGTTACCTTATTTAACCTGGATACCGGGGGGTCCACAATCGGGGGAGATGTCAATTTTTTCAGGAAATTCTCCTCAAAGGGGTAACGGACTGCCATGCGTCTTGGGACCGAAAAGGCCCGCTGCGGTCGTTCCAATTCTTTGTATATAAACTTATCCAAATAAGTTAGGTAGGAAACACCCTAGCAGTGGGGGCCGGCTTGTGGGACCCAAAAGGGACCGACACCTCAGTAGATGCCCCCCGCTGTATCCTCCAGTTTTAGGGTGTCCCGCACTGCGGTGATAAGTGCTCCAACAAGCGCCTTTTCCTGCGCTGACCCGGACACAGAGTCATCCTCACTGTCCGAATGGTCCTGGTCCGCATCCTCTGACACGTCAGAACAGGGGTCGTTTGCCACAGCAAGGCCCGAGTCTGAATCAGAGCATTCCCCAGAAGATGGTGGGGGGAGGGGGGGGGTTTACCCCCCTTGCGCCCGCACACCGCTTCCACCCTGGCAACAAAGGACTCCAGGAACGCCGACAAAGCGTCCATAGGCACCGCAGGTGCAGGGGAACCGGTTGCCAAAACAGGGATGTCTGGGGAAGAAAGCGCCAGCTTCTGACCTACACCCACCTGACACCTGTTAGGGACCAAAAGCAAGGTACACAAAGTCCACCCTCCTAGCTGCCACAGACTGAGGGCCCCCCCACAGGACTCACCCCCCTGACCTAGGTACTGCGCTGTGCTGCTGTCCTCTCTCCCTCACGAGGTGTTCTGTGTAATTTGCGCCGTTCCAGAGGGATATCAAGCGCTAGAGGCCAAAAACCTAGCTGGGGCTACAAGAAAATGGCCGCCTCAGCAAGAAAAAGTGCCTGAGGGCTCCAGCAAGATGGCCGCCGGACTACCTGACTAAGGCTCCAGGAAAATGGCAGCCAAACTTCCTGACTAAAACTACAGAAAATTGGCAGCCGAATCTCCTGACTAAAACCACAGGAAAAATGGTGCGGCCACGCTGACCCTCCGCGCTGTGGCCTTCCACAATGTGCCCACCAGAACACCCCCCTATGCCCACAATTTAGGGAATGGAGGAGCGGACCCCCAACACCCAGCGCAGCCCCCTGCCAGGAGGGAGGCCCCCCGGAGGACCCCTGGTCAGGTACACAGCGGCCCAGTATGGGGAAGAGGGAAAAGGACAGGGAGAGAAAAAAGGGAGAGTGAGAGACCCCCTAGTCGACCTCCCGGGGAATGCCCAGCTGCTCCATCCTCCCGAGACAGGTGGAGCCATACTTACCCCTCCTGTGAGGACTGCTGGACGCATTCCACAGACAGACCCATCACCCGAGCGGTACGGGGTGGCTGTCGGCCACGGCACACTGTGACTCGGACAGCAGTAGCCCGGTCATATGTGTGCCCCGGAGCATATAGCTCACCGGCCACCCCGGGAGCAGACGGGGTATGTCGTGGCCGACCCAGCGCATAGCTAAGGTCTGTTCATGCTCGATGGCCGGGCTGGGGAGACTACCAGGATCTATATTATACAGTCTGTCACCCAGCCCAGCTGTTGATAGTAGATCTCAGGATCAGAAAAGTAGAAAAAAGTAAAAAATCTCCAGGACCAATGATCCCCACCGGGAGCCAGGTCCTTCTCCTACACTAGGCAGAAAAAAAACTGAGCTGCTGGATGCAGTGTGAGGGGTTATAGCCAGTAGGACTGCCCCCTGGGTGGTACTGTTCAGCTTTGCTGTTTTTACATGTTTTTACATGTTCTGCTTAGTCCTCTACTGAAGGTGGCGATATAACCCTAAGGTCATGATTAAAGGAGCTGTGTCCGTCAATGTACGAAAGAGAAATAGGCTCCATGTGCACAGAAGCTCAAAAATGGTTGTTTTGAACGCCAGATTTCTGGCAGAAAAAGCTGCTTTAAAATATAGCTTTTATCAGCGTTTTTTACTAGCGTTTATTAGCGTTTTTCAGAGTTAGCGGTTTTTAGCTTTTTTTTTTTTCTTCAATGGATCAAAAAACGCAAAAAAAACGCTGGCGACCTGCGGTTTTTAGCGTTTATTCATGTTTTGCGTTTTTTTGCGGTTTTTCCCGCCGAAAAATGGCACTTTGAACGCAAATTTTTTCCGTTCAGAAAAAAGCCCATTAACTCCACTGCTCATTAACGCTAAAAAACGCTATGTGTACATGAACACATAGGCTAACATAGAGTGCAGTTGATGGGCTTTTTAAAAAAAAACGCCAAAACACCAATAAACTGCAGTTTATCAGCTTCAGTGTACATGGAGCCATATAATTTATTACATAATATCAATTAAAATACATAGTCATAATGATTTGTTGACCATAATAGGGTACTTAATACTGGAAACAAGATGCTTGGCTATGCTGATGTGCCGACATATTTCGCAGACTTATCTGCTTCTTCAAGGCGTTGCATGCGTCTAAAGTTTTCATCCAATTTCTGAGTTTAATTGATTTGGCAGACCATGGCGGTACGCAAAAGACTAACTGTCACTAAGTTACCAACCTACGGCAGGTTCCTGGTGGGAGCCAGACCCACCAGTATTGATTAGTGGAGACGTTGGATTGTGCAAGTTTCTGGAAACTATACGATACCGATAATTTAGTATGTGGTTACTAGGGATGAGCCGAACACCCCCCCCCATCCAGAACATGCGAACGGACCGATAGTTTGAGCGAACTTTCGAACCCCGTTAAAGTCTATGGGACGTGAGAAATCAAAAGTGCGAATTTTAAAGGCTAATATGCAAGTTATCGTCCTAAAAAGGGTTTGGGGACCCGGGTCCTGCCCCACGGTACATGTATCAATGCAAAAAACTGTTTTAAAAACTGACGTTTTTTCAGGAGCAGTGATTTTAACCACTTAACGACCGCCCACTGTAATTATACGTCGGCAGAATGGCACCGACAGGCAGAATCACGTATATGTACGTGATCGCCTTTGTATAGTTGGGGGGTCCGATCGGACCCCCCTTCTGTACAGTGAGCGGTGGTGAAGTGTTCGGGAGCGATCCGGCATGAGGGGACGGCCGTTCGATTCCGGCCACCCCCTCTCGATCGCTCCCGGCGAATGAGAGAGCTTCCCCTGCCTGTAATGTAAACACAGGCAGGAGGAAGTGATGTCATCTCTCCTCGTGTCGGTCTTTTCGATCCGGCGCGAGGAGTGAAGACATCTCACAGTAAGTGCACCAACAGCCCACTGACACCAGTACACGTAGGCACACAAATCACCCCCCAGTCACCACCAGATCACCCCCAGTACCCCCAGTCACAGTGCACCGTTTGCAGTGATCATTTTTTTTACTGATCACTGCAATCAGTGTCATTTGTGACTGTAAAAAGTTGCAGGGCAGTTAGGATTAGGCCGCTTTAGGTCCAAGGTAGCCCCCTAACCCCCCCTGATAAAGGTTTAACCCCTTGATCGCCCCCCAGGTAACCCTTTCACCCCCTAACGCCAGCGTCACTAAGCGATCGTTTTTCCGATCGCTTTTTTCTTGTCGCTGGTGTCCTAGATAGCC
The DNA here is from genome assembly GCA_029206835.1 of Rana muscosa. Classification (NCBI taxonomy): domain Eukaryota; kingdom Metazoa; phylum Chordata; class Amphibia; order Anura; family Ranidae; genus Rana; species Rana muscosa. The sequence goes on along the minus strand of CM055116.1, from coordinate 602,631,076 downwards.
CGTTAATTATTTTTAGGTTCGCCGCAGGTTTTTATTAGCGTCAGGTACCACCATATATTATTTTACCCCCTGATTGCCCCTAGAGTTAACCCTTTCACCAGTGATCACCGTATAAGCGTCACTGGTGACACTGGTTACCCAGTGAGTTATTTCGTTATTTAGGTAACCCGTCAGGTTTTTATATAGCGTCGGGTACCCCCATATTTAACCTAATAAAGGTTTTAACCCCCTGATTGCCCCTAGTTAACCCTTTCACCAGTGATCACCATATAAAGGTTACAGGTGACGCTGGTTGGTTAGTTTGCTTTTTATAGCATCAGGGCACCCGCCGTATATAACCCAATAAAGGTTTAACCCCCTGATCGCCCGGCGGGTGATATCAATTAGGTTTTAGCGCCAGAGAGGGTCTGCGTCGCTCCAGGCAGCTTTAGGTTAGTGCCAGTAACGCTAACACCCACGCGCAAAGCATGCACCTCCCCTTAGTGGTATAGTATCTGATCAGATCTATACTAGCGTCCCCAGCGGTTTAGGGTTCCCAAAAACGCAGTGTTAGCGGGATCAGCCCAGATACCTGCTAGTACCTGCGTTTAGCCCCTCCGCCCAGCCCAGCCCACCCAAGTGCAGTATCGATCGATCACTGTCACTTACCAAACACAACACACATAACTGCAGCGTTCGCAGAGACAGTCCTGATCCCTGCGATCGCTAACAGTTTTTTTGGTAGCGTTTGATACATTTGGTGACAGTCAGGTGCTTTTTTTACCTGTGAATCTTACTAGTGTACCCCTAAATTTAGAGCCCAAAATGGCAAGTCGAAGGTACACTAGTAAAGAGGCCTACGAGATTCTGAGCATGACAGATAGTGAAGAGGAGGTCACGTATCTGTCAGATTCAGGCTCAGAATATCTTCCCGTAGAAGACAGTGACGTCAGCGGCCCCACGTCAGATAGCTCTGACGACGAAGTTGAGGTCCCTGCTAAGCTCAGGCGTACCCGATCCCGATCTTCTGAGGTTGTTGAGGAGCAAGAACCGCAGGGCTCTCATATCATGGAGCAGAGTAGTACAAGCGCCGCTATTCCTTCTGGTGAATTGGCAAGCACCAGCGGCCTAGTACAGCCTGGGCGTACATCCAGCACTGCAGTATCACGTGGTGACGTGGCGAGTCCCATAAGTGCAGTTCAAGCTGGCGAGGTGGCAAGCACAAGTAGTGTCCCGCTGCCACCAAGAAGACAAAGGCAGGCCCGTCGTGCCCATAGTGCCCTTCCTGCAGAATTCGCCTATCCTGATTGGGTCCCCACCACTTCTGCAGAACCCGTACTTCCCCCATTCACTGCCCAACCCGGTATTCAGGTGGAAACAGCTGATTTTATGCCAATCGATTATTATTCGCTGTTTTTCACGGAAGATCTCTATAGATCTATTGTGGACCAGAGTAATTTGTATGCTGGTCAATTCATCGCCGCTAACCCCCAGTTGCCTAAAATTGCCAAAGATTGGAAACCAATTACGGTTTCCGAATTTAAGACCTTTCTGGGCCTTTCCCTCAACATGGGCACACATAAATTCCCGTCATTGCGTGCTTATTGGTCCACGCACCCAATTGACCACATGCCCGTGTTCTCTGCCTCCATGCCCAGGACACGATACGAGCAGATTTTGCGGTTCATGCACTTCAACGACAATGAACTTTGTCGTCCACGTGGGGACCCTGAGTACGACCGGCTCTATAAAATTCGGCCCCTCATAAACCACTTCAACGAACGTTTTGCAGCCTTGTTTATTCCCGATCAAGTTGTCTGCGTTGATGAGTCCCTGATTAAATTTTCTGGCCGCTTGGCTTTCAAGCAGTACATTCCCAGCAAGCGTGCCAGATACGGGGTCAAGCTCTATAAGTTCTGTGACAGGGCAACAGGCTATGTATGGAGCTTTATGGTTTATGAGGGAAAAGATAGTCAGGTTGAGCCGGTCAACTGCCCAGATTACATAGGGAGCGCTGGCAAGATAGTGTGGAAATTGGTGTCACCCTTATTCGGAAAGGGGTACCACTTGTATGTGGACAATTATTACACGAGCGTGCCACTGTTTAGTCACTTGTTTGATCATCAGATTGGAGCATGTGGCACCGTGTGACCTAATCGCCAGGGCTTTCCCCAGCGGCTTGTAGATGCCCGTCTTAGGCTGGGGGAGAGAGCCTGCGTAAAGTGTAATAACTTGCTCGCTATGAAGTGGAGGGACAATAAGAATGTTTTCCTTCTTACCTCCCTTCATGCAGACACGACAGTCCAAATTCCTACGGCGACTGGTGTTGTGGAGAAACCCCTCTGTGTCCACGAATATAACAAAAATATGGGAGGGGTGGACCTCAACGACCAGTTGATGGCGCCGTATCTAATTGACCGTAAGGCGAGACGCTGGTACAAAAAAGTGTCTCTATCCTTATTCCAATTGGCTTTGCTGAATGCTCATGTGCTATACAGAGCTTCAGGCGGGACGTTCTCTCTTCTAAAATTCCAGAATGAGATAGTCACAGAACTCCTGTATCCAGGCGGTTCTGCACCTCACCATCCCCTACCAAATGCAGTAAGCCGGCTGCATGAGAGGCATTATCCGTATGCCCTCCCGAGTACCCCTACCCAACGAACCCCCCAAAAAAGATGTCGTGTCTGTAGCAAGCGCGGATTTAGGCGTGACACCCGTGTTTTTTGTCCACTCTGTCCTGACAAACCTGGTCTTTGCCTTGGTGAATGTTTTGATCGCTACCACTCAAAAGTGAAGTTTTAGCATTGGGTATAGCATTTCACAGACTAGGACACACTTACACAGGGTCTCCCAAGATGCCATTACATTTTGAGAGACCCCAACCATTACAGTTGGTAAAGTTACAAAAAAAAGTGTAAAAAAGAAAAAAAAAACGTAAAAAACAAAACACAAAAAAAAATATAAAAGAAAAAAAACAAAAATAGTTGTCGTTTTATTGTTCTCTCTCTCTCTCTATTTTCTCTCTATTGTTCTGCTCTTTTTTACTGTATTCTATTCTGCAATGTTTTATCATGCTTGCTTTTCAGGTATGTAATTTTATGTTTTCAGGTACGCCATTCAGTTGCAGCGCGGATCTATTTATCTTGACAGCAACAGCGTTTGCTCCCACGATACATAAAGCCGTGACTCCAACGCTGTAGGAGGTGATTTCACCACCACAGTTAAAAAAAGAGCATATATGCCGAAGCATGGGGGCAGCAGGGGCGGAGGAGCGATTTTGCTCCTAATGCCGCGTATATACGGTCGAAATTCCGACGGAGGCTTGCCCGTGGAAAAGTCTGACCGTGTATACGCGGCATAACTTTTTTGCGGGAGGATGCCCCCATGCTTCGGCATATATATATTTTAGGCACAGGTTGCGTTAAAAAAAATGTTTTATTTTTTACTAGGTTTTGTTTTGGTATTTGCTTTGCAGGTATGGTATGGTCTTACTGTTGTACTGTAATGTTACTTTGTTTTAATGTTAACCATCATTTGCTTAGCAGGTACGCCATTCAGTTGCATCGCGGATTTATTTATCTTGACAGCAATAGCGTTTGCTCCCACGATACATAAAGCCGTGACTCCAACGCTGTAGGAGGTGATTTCACCACCACAGTTAAAAAAAGAGCATATATGCCGAAGCATGGGGGCAGCAGGGGCGGAGGAGCGATTTTGCTCCGACCGTGTGTACGCGGCATAACTTTTTTGCGGGAGGATGCCCCCATGCTTCGGCATATATGCCCATCATTAGAAGTGGGTGGATGAAGGGAGGTATTCTAATGGTGGGCATACCCACCGATCAATCTCTTTTTTTCGTTCAGCCAACAGGCTGCATGAAAAAAAAGATTACAATACATGTCCAACAAGGACCAGCAACGTACTGGTATGTTGCTGGACTTTGAATGGTTATACCAGATTGATGCCTGCGGGTATCATTCTTTTCAGCCAGCGGCCGGCTTTCATGTAAAAGCAATCCTAGTGGCTAATTAGCCTCTGGACTGCTTTTACAAGCAGTGGGAGGGAATGCCCCCCCCCGGATATAAACAGCGCCATTGGGAAATTGGGAAAGCATTTTATCACACCGATCTTGGTGTGGTCAGATGCTTTGAGGGCAGAGGAAAGATCTAGGGTCTAACCCCCCATTTTTTTTCAAAAAAAAAAAAACTGTCACTACTTATTGCTATCATAGGGGATATTTACATTCCCTGAGATAACAATAAAAATGATAAAAAAAAAAAATATGGAAGGAACAATTTAAAAATAAAATAAAAAAGCAAAATAAATAATAAAAAAAAAAAAAAAGCACCGCTGTCCCCCCCTGCTCTTGCGCAAAGGCGAATGCAAGCGTCGGTCTAGCGTCATATGTAAATAGCAATTGCATCATGCATGTGAGGTATCACCGCGAAGGTCAGATCGAGGGCAGTAATTTTAGCAGTAGACCTTCTCTGTAAATCTAATGTGGTAACCTGTAAAGGCTTTTAAATGCTTTTAAAAATGAATGTAGTTTCTCGCCGCTGCGCGTTTGTGCGCAATTTTAAAGCATGTCGTGTTTGGTATCCATGTACTCGGCCTAAGATCATCTTTTTTATTTCATCAAACATTTGGGCAATATAGTGTTTTTTAGTGCATTAAAAATAAAAAAAGTGTGTTTTTCCCCCAAAAAATGCGTTTGAAAAATCGCTGCGCAAATACTGTGTGGAAAAAAAAATGCAACACCCACTATTTTAATCTGTAGGGCCTTTGCTTTAAAAATATATATAATGTTTGGGGGTTCAACATAATTTTCTTGCAAAAAAAAAAATGTTTTCATGTAAACAAAAAGTGTCAGAAAGGGCTTTGTCTTCAAGTGGTTAGAAGAGTGGATGATGTGTGACATAAGCTTCCTAATGTTGTGCATAAAATGCCAGGACAGTTCAAAACCCCCCCAAATGACCCCATTTTGGAAAGTAGACACCTCAAGCTATTTGCTGAGAGGCATGTTGAGCCCATTGAATAATTTTTTTTTTGTCCCAAGTGATTGAATAATGACAAAAAGAAAAAAAAAAGAAAAAATTACAAAAAGTTGTCACTAAATTATATATTGCTCAAACATGCCATGGTTATATGTGGAATTGCACCCCAAAATACATTCTGTTGCTTCTCCTGAGTACGGGGATACCACATGTGTGAGACATTTTGGGAGCCTAGCCGCGAACAGGACCCCGAAAACCAAGCACCGCCTTCAGGATTTCTATGGGTGTAAATTTTTGATTTCACTCCTCACTGCCTATCACAGTTTCGGAGGCCATGGAATGCCCAGATGGCACAAAACCCCCCCAAATGACCTTATTTTGGAAAGTAGACACCCCAAGCTATTTGCTGAGAGGTATGTTGAGTATTTTGCAGATCTCGCTTTTTGTCACAAAGTTTTAAAAATTGAAAAAATAAAAAATAAATAAATATGTCTTTCTTCATTTTCAAAAACAAATGAGAGCTGTAAAATACTCACCATGCCTCTCGGCAAATAGCTTGGGGTGTCTACTTTCCAAAATGTGGTCATTTGTGGGGGTTTTGGGCTATCTTGGCATTTTATGGCCTTCAAAACTGTGATAGGTAGTGAGGAGTGAAATCAAAAATTTGTGCCCTTAGAAATCCTGAAGGCGGTGCTTGGTTTCGGGGGCCCGTACGCGGCTAGGCTCTCAAAAAGTCCCACACATGTGGTATCCCCGTACTCAGGAGAAGCAACCAAATGTATTTTGGGGTGCAATTCCGCATATAACCATGGCATGTTTGAGCAATATATCATTTAGTGACAACTTTTTGTACTTTTTTTTTTTTTTGTCATTATTCAATCACTTGGGACAAAAAAAAAAATATTCAATGGGCACAACATGCCTCAGCAATTTCCTTGGGGTGTCTACTTTCCAAAATGGGGTCATTTTGGGGGGTTTTGTGCTATCTTGGCATTTTATGGCCTTCAAAACTGTGATAGGTAGTGAGGAGTGAAATCAAAAATTTATGCCCTTAGAAACCTTGAAGGCTGTGCTTGGTTTTTGGGGTCCCGTACGCGGCTAGGCTCCCAAAAAGTCCCACACATGTGGTATCCCCGTACTCAGGAGAAGCAGCAGAATGTATTTTGGGGTGCAATTCCACATATAACCATGGCATGTGTGAGCAATATATCATTTAGTGACAACTTTGTGCAAAAAAAACAAAGTTTGTCATATTCCCGCAACTTGTGGCAAAATATAAAATATTCCATGGACTGAACATGCCTCTCAGTAAATAGCTTGGGGTGTCTACTTTCCAAAATGGGGTCATTTGGGGGGATTTTGTGCTATTTTGGCATTTTATGGCCTTCGAAACTGTGAAAGGTAGTGAGGAGTGAAATCAAAAATTTACGCCCTTAGAAAGCCTGAAGGCGGTGCTTGGTTTTTGGGGCCCCGTACCCGGCTAGGCTCCCAAAAAGTCCCACACATGTGGTATCCCCGTACTCAGGAGAAGCAGCAGAATGTATTTTGGGGTGCAATTCCACATATAACCATGGCATGTGTGAGCAATATATCATTTAGTGACAACTTTTTGTACATTTTTTCTTTTTTTTTTCTTTTTGTCATTATTCAATCACTTGGGACAAAAAAAATAAAAATATTCAATGGGCTCAACATGCCTCTCAGCAATTTCCCTGGGGTGTCTACTTTCCAAAATGGGGTCATTTGGGGGGGTTTGTACTGCCCTGCCATTTTAGCACCTCAAGAAATGAGATAGGCAGTCATAAATTAAAAGCTGTGTAAATTCCAGAAAATGTACCCTAGTTTGTAGACGCTATAACTTTTGCGCAAACCAATAAATATACGCTTATTGACATTTTTTTTACTAAAGACATGTGGCTGAATACATTTTGGCCTAAATGTATGACTACAATTGAGTTTATTCGATTTTTCTTATAACAAAAAGTAGAAAATATCATTTTTTTTCAAAATTTTCGGTCTTTTTCCGTTTATATCGCAAAAAATAAAATCACAGAGGCAATCAAATACCATAAAAAGAAAGCTCTATTTGTGGGAAGAAAAGGACGCAAATTTCGTTTCAGTACAACATTGCATGTCCGCACAATTTACAGTTAAAGCAGCGCAGTGCAAAATTCTGAATTCACCTCTGGTCCTTTAGCTACCAAATGGTCCGGGGCTTAAGTGGTTAATGATGCTTAAAGTGAAAAAATAAAAGTGAAATATTCCTTTAAATATCGTGCCTGGGGGGTGTCTATAGTATGCCTGTAAAGTGGCGCGTATTTCCCGTATTTATAACTGTCCCTGCACAAAATGAAATTTCTAAAGGAATATGAGTCATTTAAAACTGCTTGCGGCTTTAATGTAATGTCTGGTCCCGGCAATATGGATGAAAATCATTGAGAAAAACGGCATGGGTACCCCCCCCCCATCCCATTACCAGCCCCTTTGGGTCTTGTATGGATATTAGGGGGAACCCCGCACCCAAATTAAAAAAAGGAAAGGCGTGGGGCCCCCAGGCCCTATATACTCTGAACAGCAGTATACAGGCGGTGAAAACTAGACAGGGACTGTAGGTTTATTCTTAAGTAGAATCTGTTTGCAATTTTGAACTGGTATATTTTTAACCACTTGCCGACTGCAAGGGTTAACCCCTTCACTGCCAGTGTAATTTTTACAGTAACCAGTGCATTTTTATTGGTCCCAAAAATGTGTCAAAAGTGTCCGATGTGTCCGCCATAATGTCGCAGTCACGGAAAAAATTGCTGATCGCCGTCATTATTAGTAAAGAAATAATAATTAATAAAAATGCCTTAAAACTAACTATCCCCTATTTTGTAAACGCTATAATTTTTGCGCAAACCAATCAATAAACGGCGATTGCAATTTTTTTTACCAAAAATATGTAGAAGAATACGTATCGGCCTAAACTGAGGAAAAAAAAATAAATTTTATATATTTTTGGGGGATATTTATTAAAGCAAAAAGTAAAAAATATGTAATTTTTTCAAAATTGTCGCTCTATTTTTGTTTATAGCGCAAAAAATTTAAATCGCAGAGGTGATCAAATACCACCAAAAGAAAGCTCTATTTGTGGGAAAAAAAGGACACCAATTTTGTTTGGGAGCCAGGTCGCATGACCGCGCAATTGTCAGTTAAAGCGACGCAGTGCCAAATCGCAAAAAGGGGCCTGGTCATTATGCTGCGTATTGGTCCGGGGTTAAAGTGTAGCTCCAGCCGAAAAATATTTTTTTAAACTTTTTGGGAAACATAGGGAAGGGTTATCACCCCTGTATCATTTGTTTTGCTGTCTGTGTACCTGTTCAGAAGATTTCACCTCACTTTCTGTCCCAATGACAATTGGATTTTGTAAATGTGGGGGTTTTAGGGAAACAAGGATTGGTGATAAAGCATCAGTGGAAAGGAGATACCTCTTTCCCATGTTAACTCTTACAGGAGAGAATTTCCCTTCCTGGGGGTAGATTTCCTCTCACTTCCCGTTGTCTCCCTCCGTTTGTAAGTAGGAGTCGTTTGAACGTAAGGGCCTGCCCTATGTACTCTGCAGAAATTTGGGCCTTAGGTGTTGGTGTTGCCACAACACTGTAAGCCCTCACAGTTACTCTTGGTAGGTGCTGGAACGCCCTGCTGTGAACTATTATATCAAGAATTTTAATTACACGCCCCTGTTAAACAGGGGCAGAAAAATTGGGCCTTAGGCACTGGTGGCGGTGCCCAGACCCAAAAACCTTCTTACAAGCTATCAACATAAACAGGAGGAAGAGGATAGTCACTCAGCATCAGCATAGGCAGTCTTGAAGGGATCTCGCATTCAAAAAAAAATTATTCAGTTACATCAGCATCAGGTGCTTGGTAGCTGGTGATCCAAGACTGATTAATTTTTATGAAGGTCAGACGATTGACCGAGTCAGTGGACAGGCACACCTTGTGATCGGTTACAAAGCCTCCAACAGCACTGAATGTGCGTTCCGAAAGAACGCTGGATGCAGGACAGGCCAGTAGCTCAGAGGATTTTCGGTGGGAAAGGTGTCCAAGTCTGATCTTGTCCCTAGGTATTCCTGTACCATGTGAATCAGACGCTGGTGATGGTTGCTGGAACCGATCATACCTTGGGGCTGCGGACTAAAAAATGGTCTGAACGCATCGGTCATTCGGCCACCTTCTCCACCGCTCCTTCTGTGACTGACCAAAGCCTCAGCAACACGTTGTCCAGGACCAGGAATTTTTAACCTCCCAGGCTCTGGAAACGCGTTGCACAAACCTTTCTGCAAGGCCTCCCGAAGATGTTTCATTATCTGCTCCCTCTGCGACGGCTGGATAAGGTCCGCAACCTTACCCTTGTAATGTGGATCAAGGAGGGTTGCCAGCCAGTAATGATCCCTCTCCTTGATACCACGAATACAAGGATTCTTTCGCAGGCTTTGCAGGATCAGGGAGGCCATGCAGCGTAGGTTTGCTGAGGCATTCGGTCCGGAGTCCTCTGGGTCACTAAGGACGACATGATCCGCAGCCACCTCCTCCCAGCCACGTACAAGTCCATTGGTTTCTTGGAACTGTAAATGATCCCTTGAAGACTGCTGCTGATGCTGAGTGCTAGGCTCCACCTCCATGCTGACACAATCCTCCTCCTCCTCCTGTGTGATCGGTGGGCCAGCAGGAACACTGTCTGGATAAAGGGGGCCTTGAGAGGCAAGGAAGTCCTCCTCTTCCTCCCTCTGTTCTGCCTCAAGTGCCCTGTCCATTATTCCACGCAGCATGTGCTCCAACAGGTGGATAAGACGGACAGTGTCACTGATGCATGCACTGTCACTGCTCACCATCCTCGGGGCCTCCTCAAATGGTGACAGGACAGTGCATGCATCCCTGATCATGACCCACTGGCGTGGCAAAAAAAAACCCAAGCTCCACTGACCCTATCCTGGTGCCATATTGCAACAGATACTCGTTGATGGCCCTCTGCTGCGTGTGCAGCCGCTGCAGCATGGCCATCGTTGAGTTCCACCTGGTTGGCATGTCACAGATTAGGCGGTTCTTGGGCAGGTTGTATTCCTTTGGAGGTCAGCCGAGCACTGGCATTATATGACCAGCGGAAATGCACACAGACTTTCCTGGCCTGCCTCAGGACATCATGTAAGCCCGGGTACCTGCCCAAGAACCGCTGCACCACCAAGTTAAGGACGTGAGCCAAACAAGGCACATGGGTCAGCTGTCCCTGTCGGTGTGGTGCCATTGTCGCTAAAAACCATTCCTGGCTTATGCTGGCGTGGCGTCAACCACCTCTGAGCCTGCCCCTGCAGAGCTGACAGAATCTCTGCCCCAGTGTGGCTCCTGTCCCCCAAGCACACCAGCTCAAGCACCGCATGGCATCTTTTTGCTTGCGTACTTGCGTAGCCCCTTGAACACCTACGGAGCACCGTTGGTTCCGAGGACAAATCAGCACAGAAAGAGGCCCTGGAGGAAGAAGAGGAGGGGGTGGAGGAGAGAGGTGTGTCAGAATCACCACTAGTAGCATTTTGGAGGCGTGGTGGCGGGACAACCTCCAACACTACTGCACCCTGTCCTGCATCCTTCCCAGCTGAGTCACCCAGTGGGCCGTGAAAGATAGGCAACGTCCCTGTCCATGCCTGCTGGACCACGAGTCAGCAGTAATATGCACCTTACCGCTGACCGCCCTGTCCAGCGAGGCCAAGACATTGCCTTCCACATGCCGGTAGAGAACCGGAATCGCCTTCCGTGAAAAAAAGTGGCGTTTGGGAACCTGCCACTGAGGTACCGCACATTCCATAAACTCACGGAAGGGGGCAGAGTCTACCAACTGAAAAGGCAGCAGTTGAAGTGCTAGCAATTTAGCCAAGCTAGCATTCAACCACTGGGCATGTGGATGGCTGGGAGCGAATTTCTTTCGGCGGTGCAGCAGCTGGGGCAGGGAAATTTGCCTGGTGCAATCGGACGTTGGTGTACCGATAGCAGATTGCCCGCAAGTACTTGGCAGTGACACACCTAATTCTACACCTTCATTCCTCTCAGTGCAGGTTTCTGAGAGGACTGAAGGTATAGTGGGGTTGGAGATCCCAGCTGATGAGGAGCAAGGAGAGGTCCACTTTGTTCTTTGGTGTGAGTCTTTTATGTACGCTTGCCAGTGGACTGCATGGCTGGTCGACATATGTCTGGTCAAGCATGTGGTGCCCAAGCGGCTGATGTTTTGGCCACGCGAGATACGCTTCAGACATATGTTGCAAATAGCAACGGTGCGATCTGCTGCACACATCTCAAAAAAGGCCCACACCAAAGAACTTTTGGAATAACGCGCAGAGACAGCAGCGCCCTGCACATGCGGAGCTCTGCCGTGTGATGCAGTCGGTTGGCTGCCCTTAAGCTGGCCCCTGGAGGGCATCCTGCCTTGTTGGAGATGTGTCTCCTCCTCCTCTCTCCTATTAGGCACTCACGTAGAGTCAGTGACCTCATCATCCCCTCCCTCCTCGTCACTGTAGCAAACCTGGCAGTATGCTGCAGCTGGGGGAACATGACTGCCAGTTTGCTGTCCTTCTTGGGCACCCCCTCTCTCTGGGCTCACGTTATTGCCTTCCTCAAGCTGGGTACCATCATCGGAGCATTCAAAATGCTGCGCATCCTTCTGCAGCATGTACCCAACACTGTGGTCAAACAGTTCGGGGGACTCCTCTGGACATGGTGGGGCTAGGGAAGGAGTGACTGATGCCATTGAGCCAAGGGAATAGGCCGCTTTGGCAGCTGCTTTGGCAGACAAAGTACCCTGAGCCTGGGTGAGAGAGGATGAGGAGGATGAGGACGGCTTGGTCATCCACTCTACCAACTCTTCTGCATGTTGGGGCTCAACACGGCCAACTGCCGAAAAAAAAAACAAGCGTGCCCCACGGCCACGTGCTGATGAGAATGCACAGTGTCCACGACCAGCACTGTTGCCTCTAGACACAGAGCCTGCTTGCCCTCTTTTATTAGCCTGTGTGTGTCTGCCTCTCCTTGTTGGCCTTCCAAACATACTTTATTTGATGTATTGGAATAGGTACACTGCAGTCAGCTTTAGATGCACACTGTGCCCAGTATACAGTACACTGACTTAATAAACTGCAGGTTAGCTCAATCAACTGCCTGTATTATTAGGAATAGTCTGCAGTCAGCTTTACCTGCACACTGAGCCCAGTATACAGTACACTGACTTAATATACTGCAGCTTAGCTCAATCAACGGCCAGCCTATATTATTAGGAAGAGAACAGGGATGGTCTGCAGTCAGCTTTACGTGCACACTGACTTAATAAACTGCAGCTTAGCTAAATCAACTGCCTGCCTATATTATTAGGAAGAGAACAGGGATGGTCTGCAGTCAGCTTTACCTGCACACTGAGCCCAGTATACAGTACACTGACTTAATATACTGCAGCGAGAATAACAGGAACACATTGAAGTGAGATCTAGCTAAACTGAATACAGTGTCATATATATATATATATATTGTGACAGCAGGAAGGTAAAGTCACCTGGTTGCATCCAGGGGGGTAGATATATTTCGCCCAGATTCAGGCTTTACGCCGATTTGTACAACTAGGTGGAGAGTTGTATAAGGCTAGTGTGCTCATGGATGACTCATACCTCTAGGGAGAGGGCTGGGCGTCGTGCAGACAGGGAGTTGATGAGACCAGCTGAACCTTGTCAGCTCATTTAGGCCTCTATAAGAAACTCCCAGATTCATTAGATGTTAGCTCATGCCTGGAACCAGACCTGTGTGGACTGTCTAGGGAGAATGAACCCCTGTGCGGTGAGGCAAAGCCTGTGTGGCTATTTGTTTGGACTTTTACTAAACCAGGGACTTAGGGACTAGGACAGCACTAGGCTGATCCCAGTTGTTAGTTTAGGAAACCTGCATGTTTAGTCAGAGGTCAAACTGACCAGGATTTATTTTGTTTGTTTCTTTTTGGCTTTGCTGTGTTTTTGTCACTGTACATAGAGAAATAAACCGCACCTTTTGATTTTGAAAACCACAACCTCCGTCTGCTGGCCCTGTTTTTGTGTGGGGAGCCCAACCAGGGGGTCACACACACCCGCTACCGAGTTAACCCCCTCACAGTTGGTGGAGAACCAGTGGCAGTTTTTTTAAGCCAGCATGGAGGAGATACTGAAACAGCTGGCTCTAGCAAATGCCAATCAACAGCAGACAAATGCAGGTTTGCAAAGGAGCCTTGCAGCCCAGCAGCAAGCTCATCAACAAGCCCAGCAGCAATCTGAGGCCCGCTTCATAGACCTGTTACAGAAGCAAGAGCAGAGACTACAACAAATGGAAGCAGTAATGCAGCAACGTCCGCAGACCAGTGAGGAAAGCCGTCCCACTAATACCGCGTCCTTTGGGGTGAGTCGTTTATTGACAAAAATGACTGGAGAGGATGATCCAGAGGTATTTTTGACCACATTTGAAAGGACTGCTGAAAGAGAAAAGTGGCCTGAGGAGCAGTGGGCTGGACTGGTGGCTCCTCTGTTAACTGGTGAATCGCAGAAGGCTTACTATGACCTAGAGCCTGACCAAGCAAAAGACTATGTGATGCTAAAAGCTGAAATATTGGCAAGGCTGGGTGTCACCCTGGCTGTCCGGGCTCAGCGTGTGCATAACTGGACTTTCCAGCTTGGAAAACCCCCCAGGTCTCAAATGTATGATCTCATTCACCTGAGCAGGAAGTGGCTACAGCCAGAGACTTTGTCCGCACCGGAGATTGTGGAACGTGTTGTGATGGATCGTTTCTTGAGAGCTCTTCCTACCGCCATTCAAAAGTGGGTAAGCCACGGAGACCCAGAAACGGCCGGTAAACTTGTGGATCGTGTAGAGAGATACTTGGCTACAGAGAACCTGACGGCCTCTTCCAGAGACTCTCGGACTTTCCACCCTAAGACCAGACCATCCCCAGGGGCGGATAAGAGGATTCCAAGGGGTGAGGGTGGAGAGAGTGAGAGGGTGGGAGCTCTACCCCAAGTTTGGCGAGAACAGCCTGGGAAATCAGCGGCTCAAGAGGCCGCAAGAAGGATCGTTTGCTACCGCTGCCGGCAAGCGGGACATATTGCAGCCAATTGCCCGGTTGTGGAGGAACCCATGCAGTGTGACTTTCTGACGGGCAGACGTCAGTCGCTGTGTACGACAGTCGCATGCACTGCCATTCGAGGAACTGAGAAACATTTATGCAAAATGTGTGTTAATGGTAGAAATGTTGTGGTATTGTTGGATTCAGGTAGCCTCGTGACCCTGATAAAGGCTGAGTTAGTTAAAACAGAGGTCTCTGGGAATAGCAAGGTAGCTGTTATTTGTGTGCATGGGGACACCCGAGAGTATCCAGTGACTACAGTGTGTTTCGAGACCCCCAAAGGTACCCTCTCTCATCCAGTGGGCTTAGTATCTCAGTTACCGCATGACGCCATTGTGGGAAGGGATTTTCCGAAGTTCTGGGAACTGTGGGATGATCCTGAGCCCCCCACTGGTGCCCCTATGTACCAGGAATGTGATAGCCAGAACTCCTCTGAGAGTGGTGAGGACTCTCCAGAATTTCCCTTGTCAGTATTGGCAGGGGAGACTCAAGAAACTGGAGAGGAGCCCACCTCCTCAGACGAAAACCTACCGTCTGTGGAGTTTTCTGATCTGGAGGTTCACAGGGAAAATTTTGCCACAGAACAGTTAAAAGACCCCGCCCTAATAAAGGCACGGGAAAACGTAGTGGAAATAGATGGCGAGTTAGTGAACCCAGATAATACCTGCACTTACCCATACTTCAGCGTAGAGAAGGACCTACTGTATCGGGTGGCAAAAAGGGCAGAAGAAACCGTTGAGCAGCTGGTGGTGCCCAAACCTTACAGGAAGTTGGTGTTGGAGTTGGCCCATGGGCACATTCTTGGAGGTCATCTGGGGACAGAGAAAACCCGAGAGAGGGTATTACAGAGATTCTATTGGCCTGGGGTGATGAAGGACATAGAAAATTATTGTTCCTCCTGCCCTGTGTGTCAGAGGTCGGCCCCGATGCCACATTTCCGTAGCCCGCTGGTCCCTCTACCCATCATTGAGGTCCCGTTTGAGAGAATCGCAATGGATTTGGTAGGTCCTATAATCAAGTCCGCTAGGGGGCACCAGTACATATTGGTTATAATGGACTATGCCACCCGTTATCCAGAAGCGATCCCTCTCAGAAATACCTCGGCCAAAACCATAGCCAAAGAGCTATCTCTTGTTTTTAGCCGGGTGGGTATTTGTAAAGAACTGCTTACGGACCAAGGTACACCCTTTATGTCCCGGGTTATGAAAGAGCTGTGTAAATTGTTCAAAGTGACGCAATTGCGTACATCTGTGTATCACCCCCAAACCGATGGGCTGGTTGAAAGATTCAACAAAACCCTAAAACAAATGTTGAAGAAAGTGGTGGATAGAGATGGAAAGGATTGGGACTGTCTACTTCCTTATTTGATGTTTGCTATTAGGGAGGTGCCCCAATCCTCTACGGGATTCTCCCCCTTTGAGTTACTGTATGGGAGACACCCAAGAGGGCTGTTGGATATTGCCAAGGAAACTTGGGAAAGTGAGAGTTCTCCCCACAGGAGTGTGATTGAGCATGTCGCCCTGATGCAAGATCGAATTGCACAGGTAATGCCCATCGTGAAGGAACATTTGGCCCAAGCGCAGTTGGCACAGCAGAGAGTGTACAACCGTGGAGCAAAGACCCGTACCTTTTCCCCGGGGGATAGGATATTGGTACTTGTCCCTACGGTTGAAAGTAAATTCCTTGCCAAATGGCAAGGCCCCTACGAGATAATGGAAAAAGTGAGCGAAGTGAATTACAAGGTCAGACAACCAGGAAGGCGAAAGCCCGAACAGATATATCACGTTAATCTGTTGAAAGCCTGGAGGGATAGAGAGTCCCTAGTCGCAGAAACTTGGTCACCAGCTCAAACTGGTTGCGTGATTCCGGAGGTTGGAATAGCAGCCACCTTGTCACAACCCCAACAACAGGAGGTTAAGGAGTTTGTGCTTCGCAACAAGGAGGTGTTCTCTGAGCTGCCGGGACAAACATCTGGGGTAGAGCATGATATTATTACCCCGCCCGGTGAAAGGGTGAAGTTAAAACCCTATCGGATCCCAGAGGCCCGACGGGAGGCAATACGGGAGGAAGTACAGAAAATGCTGAACTTAGGGGTGATAGAGGAGTCCCAAAGTGATTGGTCTAGTCCCATTGTGTTGGTGCCTAAACCGGATGGGAGCTGGCGATTTTGTAACGATTTTCGTCAGTTGAACAAAGTTACAAAATTTGACACCTACCCCATGCCACGTATAGATGAGTTGATCGACCGGCTGGGAACAGCCCGATACATGACGACTCTTGACCTCACAAAAGGGTATTGGCAAATTCCCCTGGCCAAGTCGGCCAAAGAGAAAACCGCATTTGTAACCCCAGACGGGGCGTTCCAATATAAGAGAATGCCGTTCGGGTTACAGAATGCGCCGGCCACATTCCAGCGGAAAATGGACCAGATGCTGAGGCCCCATCGGAAGTATGCTGCGGCTTACCTGGATGACGTAATTGTCCATAGCACAGATTGGGCCTCACATCTGCCAAAAGTGCAAGCAGTCCTGGACTCTGTTCGGGAAGCGGGGTTTACGGCTAACCCCAAGAAGTGTACCATTGGGCAGGAGGAGGCCAAATATCTTGGGTACACCATTGGCAGGGGAGTAATAAAACCCCAACTCAACAAAGTCGAGGCCATCCAGAGTTGGCCACGTCCCAACAGCAAGAAGCAGGTACGAGCCTTTCTGGGAATCGCGGGTTATTATCGGCGCTTCATTCCCCACTTTGCTTCTAAGGCTGTGCCCCTAACCAACCTGACGAAAGGGAAAGGGTCGGTCATGATTAAATGGACCCCCGAGGCTGAGGCAGCATTCCAATTCTTGAAACAAGCCTTATGTAGCCAGCCAGTGTTGTACTCACCCGACTTCTCTAAAGACTTTGTCGTACAAAGTGATGCGTCAGATGTGGGGTTAGGAGCAGTATTGTCCCAGGTCTGGAACGGGGAAGAGCACCCAGTCATTTACCTCAGCAGGAAGTTGAAGTCCCATGAGGTAAATTACGCCACGGTTGAAAAGGAGTGTTTAGCGGTGAAGTGGGCTCTAGATTCCCTTCGGTACTATCTGCTAGGTAGGCACTTTGACATGGTTACGGATCACGCTCCGTTAAAGTGGATGGCTCAAAACAAGGAAACAAATAGAAGAGTGAATAGGTGGTTCCTGGCCCTCCAGGAATTCAACTTCACAGTAAAGCATCGCCCTGGCGTTCAAATGGGGAATGTGGATGCTTTGTCTCGAGTACATGAATGCCTGATTGCTGGTGTTCCAACCCCGAGGTTAAAACAAGAGGGGGGGGTATGTGACAGCAGGAAGGTAAAGTCACCTGGTTGCATCCAGGGGGGTAGATATATTTCGCCCAGATTCAGGCTTTACGCCGATTTGTACAACTAGGTGGAGAGTTGTATAAGGCTAGTGTGCTCATGGATGACTCATACCTCTAGGGAGAGGGCTGGGCGTCGTGCAGACAGGGAGTTGATGAGACCAGCTGAACCTTGTCAGCTCATTTAGGCCTCTATAAGAAACTCCCAGATTCATTAGATGTTAGCTCATGCCTGGAACCAGACCTGTGTGGACTGTCTAGGGAGAATGAACCCCTGTGCGGTGAGGCAAAGCCTGTGTGGCTATTTGTTTGGACTTTTACTAAACCAGGGACTTAGGGACTAGGACAGCACTAGGCTGATCCCAGTTGTTAGTTTAGGAAACCTGCATGTTTAGTCAGAGGTCAAACTGACCAGGATTTATTTTGTTTGTTTCTTTTTGGCTTTGCTGTGTTTTTGTCACTGTACATAGAGAAATAAACCGCACCTTTTGATTTTGAAAACCACAACCTCCGTCTGCTGGCCCTGTTTTTGTGTGGGGAGCCCAACCAGGGGGTCACACACACCCGCTACCGAGTTAACCCCCTCACAATATATATATATATATATATATATATATATATACATATACACACACACACACACACACCTCCTGGGATGCATATATATACTAAATACACTGACTGCAGCTACCTGAATCGCCTGTCTGCTCTATCTAACTGAAATGAAATGACACTCTGAGGCCTCGTACACACGACCGAGTTTCTCGGCAAGAACCAGCAAGAAACTTGCTGGCAGAGATGTCTTGCCGAGAAATTCGTTCGTGTGTATGGTTTCTCGTCGAGAAAACCGACAAGTAACCTCGACGAGAAAATAGAGAACCTGCTCTCTATTTTCTCGTCGAGATTCTCGTCGGCATGTTTCTCGACGAGAAAAGTGAGTGTGTGTACACTTACCTGTCCTCCCGGAAGCCCGCGCATGTTCGAAATGAATTCGACGCATGCGCGGTAGCTTCCTAGGCATACGTAGGGTATACCAAGATGGCGGCGACGGCATCGAATGTGACGAGCGCATGCTCGTCGTAGTCGATGACGTCACCGCGTACGCTCCATTCAAAGAACCGCGGGTTCTTTGAATCGAGCGTGTGTACACTCGGCCGGGACAATTTTCTTGTCCAAGAATCTCGTCGAAAAAAACGACATGTTTTTTTCGACGAGAATCTCGGCCGTGTGTACGAGGCCTGACTCTCTTTCTATCTCTCTCAGACTCTCAGAAGTCACAACGCCGCAACACACTACACAATGCCGACACGCAGGCGGCCCTTATATAGTGTGGGGCGTGTACCTACTCCCCTGAGCCATGATTGGCCAAAGGCACCCTTCCTTTGGCCAATTATGGCTCTCTGTGCTGACGGCGCTGTGATTGGCCAAAGCATGCGGGTCATAGTGCATGCTTGGCCAATCATCAGCCAGCAATGCACTGCGATGCCGCAGTGAATTATGGGTCTTGACACGCCACTCGAATATGGCGTGAACGCCCCATAATGTTCGAAATTCGGAGAACGAGCAAACAGGCGATGTTCGAGTCGAACACGAAGCTCATCCGTAGTGGTTACAGTCTGCGTCCAAGACACCTACAGGTCCTGGGGTATGTAGCACAGAAGATCCGTGCACCATCACAGATGGTATCAAGATGCGTTGTCGGCTACAGAAATTGGATGAAAACTTTAGATGCATGTGACGCCTTGAAGAAGCAGATAAGTCTGCGAAACATGTCGGCACATCAGCATATCCAAGCATTTTGTTTCAAGTTTTAAGTACCCTATCATGGTCAACAAATCATTATGACTATGTATTTTAATTGATATGTAATAAATTATATTTTCTTAAAATGTGAGTATATGCGTGCTTACCTTGGTTATAGACACTAATATCCTCAATTAAAGTCCCACTACTCTAGAGGGAGCCATGTCTCTCTCCTAATCTTTTTAGGGTTATTAGGCTATCCTTTAGAAGCAGGGCTGATGTAAATGAGTCAATGCCAGCTTCAAAATCCAATTTAACTGTAGGCAAAAATGGAGACTAAATATTGACAATATAGATGAAGATCAATGGACAGCGGCCCTAGAGATAGTTCCTGAAGTATCTCTTTCTCTCTCCCAAAGGCTGACCCAACTATTTATTTTGCACAGGGTGTATTATTCTTCCCAAAAATTGCTTTCCTGGGGCCGAAGTACGTCACCTTACTTGCCCAGGTGTTTCAGGGACACTGGTACTCTAGTACAAATATTATCAATATGGCCAAAACTAGTTCATTATTGGTCATTCCAAACACTTCCAGGCCTGTGCATGGTTCAAATAGCCCCTGACTCTAAAATTGCTCTCCTGTGCATTATCCTGGATGACTGGCCATCTCCCACACATAGAATTTTAATTACCCGACTGTTTCTTGCCTGCAAATTAATATTTCAGTGCTGACTTTCCCCCAACCCACTATTATTACTAAGTGGTGCAATGCAGTAATGGCTCAATTGGACAGGGAAAAACTTACCTACCAACATAGGGGCTGCCTGAAAGATATTTAAAATATTTGGTCCTCCTGGCTATCCTCTCCAGGATTGGCCACTTCTATCTTTTTTTAGTATTTGAAAGTAAAGTAAGCTTTGGGTAATAAAAGCATGTCTCTGGAGCCAGTGCCAGACCTCAAGCATCAGGAGAAAGGTGGAGTTGGGATGGCCTGGACCACTGCAGCCACATAAAATCCTCCATAGGACCCACTGTGTTAAGCTGCCATGGGAATCACTGAGACTGAGGAAGGAGGTATGTCTTGTATCCGAAACACTTCCCGACAGCCCTAGCATTTTGACAGGTGATCTGGTGGTGTTCATAAGGTCTCACAGTGGTATCCTTAGGTTGACACAGTGGATCCAGCAGAGGATTTGATGTGGCTGCAGCAGTCCCGGCCATCCCAGCTCCATCTTTCCCCTGATGCTTGAGGTCTGACACAGGCTCCAGCGACATGCTTTTATTACCTGACACTTGTGAGTGCAACTTACTTTTAAATACACTATGGTCTGCTTGCCCCCCCTTTCCTTTTTCTGTTTGCAGCCACTGTATACCCGGCCTGATCGAGGAGGCAGCCTCATACCTTGTTTCCCCGAAAATAAGACCTAGCGCTATTTTCCAGGAGGGCTGCAATATAAGCCCTACCCCGAAAATAAGCCCTAGTTTGAAGTGCTTGTGTACTCCTATAATCCTGTTACGGCAGTGTGCTGTATGTGTGTCGCTATGATCCCCTGGCTGTCAGTGGGGGATCTCAGCCCCCCTCCCTGCAGTGTTCAGAGCAGAGAAGACAGCTTGGGGCTGGCCATGGAAGCGCCGGGTGTCGGCAGGGGATCTTGGCCCCCCTTCCTGCAGTGTTCAGAGCAGAAAAGACAGCTTGGGGCTGGCCATGGAAGCTCCGGGTGTCCGTGGGGGATCTCGGCCCCCCCTCCTGCAGTATTCAGAGCAGAAAAGACAGCTGGGGCAGGTCATGAAAGCGCTGGGTGTCGGCGGGGGATCTCGACCCCCCTCCCTGCAGTGTTCAAAGCAGAGAAAACAGCTCCAGGCAGGCCATGGAAGCGCTGAGCTGTGATATACGGTAAGGGTGATTGCACAATTGTATTGCAGCAGCACCTTTTGCATTATATGATCCTTTTACTGGTATGTTCATACTGGGGATTCCTGCAAGGCAAGTCCTACCCCGAAAAAAAGCCCTAGTGTGTTTTTGGTGTCCAAAATTAATATAAGCCCCGGGCTTATTTTCGGGGAAACACAGTACATCCATAAGTCAGTTTTATCTAATGAGCCGTTACCCACAGCTTCCAGGTTATGACTCACTGTTGAATTTGTTGTGTTCATGTGTGGGTTTTGCTTTGACAGATATACCATTCTATATTATTTACTCCGATTGTAATTTGCGCCTATATGACATGTATATATATGAATTTACAGAATTTATCTATCAATTTTTCTACACTATCATGTGTTGCCAAGCTGATATACATTTATGTATCCTTGATGTCCATTATATAGGCATATTTATGTGTGTGTGTGTGTGTATATATATATATATATATATATATATATATATGATCAATACCTTTTACTTGTTTTGTATTATTGATATGCATTTTGTATATCTTTCCATGTGTCCTTTTATCAATCCACCTCCACAATCTCAATAGTCTCATTCAAAGTCTCAAATTCCTTCTTTATTTACTTGCTTTGACATATAGCCAACATTTCTGTGGTTTTGTGCTGATTACAAAAGGGATACATTTCTCTAGAAGTGGTACACTGTTTCAAATATTCACTACTATCAATAGATTCTATCCTCTGCCTGCATTCGTGGACTGACAGGCAATTGTACCCTGAGTGCCAAAATAATTTCTTTTACTTTTTTTCATGGGTCAGTCCTCCAAGAAGATTGTTGGGTAGCACGTTGGCTGTAAAGAAAGTTTAGTTTAGCCAATAAAATGATATATTCTCAAATAGTATAAAATATTCCTGCTAAATGGCCACTACACACAAGTATATTTACATGTAAAGTGCTACTAGAAAGCAAAAACTTCAAGGAGAGCTCATCCCAGCTGCTAGATTCTTATGGGCACAGAAAGGAGTAATGGAGCCAATTGGAGATTAACCACTTAGCGACCACCCTATAGCAGTTTTACTGCTACAGGGCGGCTGCTGTGCGCAGGATCACGTATATATATAAACGTGATCCTGCACTTCCAGGTAGCGGGCACGAATACGAGGCTCACTCCTGCTGTGATTATTCACAGTGGGAGTCGATGGGTGGGTACCGCAGACTCGATGTCCGCCGGCACCCACCGATCATTTGGTACACAGGCAGAATGGCTGCAAAACCATTGTAAAGAGCAGGTAAGTATTTACGTAAATACTTATAAAATAACTTTACAATCACTTTAAGGGTTAAACAGATTGAATGTATGGGGTTTGATGGCAACAGTGAGGGCCAACTGAAATAGAGGAAAGAAGAAAAAAGACTCAGTTCCTGTCCAGCAAAGGTTTTATAACAATAACCAAAGAGAAAACTTGGATCTGAACTCAGAAGTAATTACTAGTCAACTAAACAACAATGTGAGTCTGTTGCAATATACACTCAGATAAAACAAAAGGAACAAAAGTTTGTAAACGGTTTATTCTCATTTAAGATGATGCTTGAGTGAAACACTAATGCTTCAATAATCAGATACAAAATCAAACCCATTTCATATACATATCTACTGTGAAAAAGCTTATACAGTTCTGCCAGCAACACATTTACTACCAATTAGCAATATAACACCTGCTGTTAGGCCACAAGAATCACTTAAGGAAGCAAGAAGCTGCTAGTCACTGGCAAGATTATTCATTCATTTTCAGTGTATATTAGAAATTGAAAAAAAAAAAAAAAAAAATTACCATAAGGTATGTTAATGCCATTTCTTTTGCCCAAACCCAAGGTCTTAAGACATTCCCCAAATCAATACAATACACCGACTTTCACATACAACTTTGGCAAGAAAGAATTATGTTTAGCAATGTATATACAGTACATGAACTAGGAAGGACAGTAAATTATATATAATTTATTCATACTATATTATACATTAAGTTATGTGTTGGGGGTTGGGGCACTGAAGTGTAATCAACAGTCACATGATATAATGGTATGCTGATTTGGGACTAATTGTGCAATGTTTTTTTTATTCTAAAGACACTCTCTCTAGGTCTCACATTTCAATGACAAAAAGCTTTAATAATAAATATGTATGTAGAACTACTAGCATACTTGTTTGTGGAACAGTCTCATTTAAAAAAAAATTGTGTATTTAATGATTTTTGGCACACATCAGATTCTTGTTTTATTAAGAAATGTAGCCTGTAACCTCTTTGACTGCAATGGGCAACACATACACTTCTTTTATATGCAGGTACTTAATTTAGTTCACCTTAAATAAATATATTCTATTTTTGAATGGGTTGTGTTATCAAATGAGTGACAATTGCATGCATTCTACTGGCTCCAAAGCAGGAGAGGGAAGATCTCTGCCAGGAAATGTGTGTTAACAAGGAAATAGCATGATCCCTGTCATTCAGGGTCATGATCTACATTGTCAAAATTTGCAATTTAGACAGATCAGCTAAGTTGTAACAAAGGGGTGGTTTAACTGCATAATGTTAAGCACTGGTCATACAGTAGTAATGATCTGGATTCAAATAATTTTATTTATTTTTTTACCCTTTTCCTATGCTGTCTTATAAACATATTTCATATTTAAATTAAGCTGAAAGTGCTACCTCCTCTTAAGACATTGAGATAAAATCTTGGAAGTATCTATGACAAGGTAAAGTAGATGCATCAATAACACAAAAACTAAAACAGTAACTGTTCATACAAATTACACATAAAACTGGAGAAAAGATTATAAATATCCTCTCGGATGTCAACTTCATAATTTACATCAAGGAATTTACATCCCAACAAACTGTTCAACCACAAACATCCAGTACTTTTGAGACTCAAGTCAGGTGTTCAGTACTTGTCTGTCAAACACCTGTATACATTTCCCATACTTCAAGACGTGAATAGTTCATAATGTATATAGTTTAATTAAACGTTTTGATAATTCATAATAAACAAAGCATTTTAGCCCTATTTTTAATACCTGGTGTTGTGTACTGTAATTATTGTATTTGAAAGTTGTTTGAGAACTGACAAAGGTTGGAGAGCTTTGATCACATTCAGCGATGGATTACAATAGGTACAATAAGGTTTGTAGGCTGAAGCCTGTAGCTTTTGGCGATTCAAACCTTTGCCACTCAAAATCAGTAGTTTTAAAATGGAAAGTAATGTATCGTATAACTTGGTAATCTTTCATTAGCATTGGAATACATACAATTTTAGTTTTAACTGGTGAGCATATACAATTAGCTTACACATTGCGATCCCAAAGCCTGCATAGTGCCCAGGGCATAAGCTCTAAATTGATATAGGAAGTTTTGCATTTTAATGAATCACAATCTGACCCTCTATACAAGAAAGGACTGGAAATTCTAACATTTGGCAGAAGGGCTTGTGTATCCGAAGGTATTTGTGAGCAGTTGTTAGCTGCTCATCCTAAATCAATTAGCTTAAACAAAAGAGAAATGTTCCATCTATGGATGCTGTCAAAACTTCTTATGGAACATTCCATGTACTTTAAAGTGGCTCATAGTTACTTCACCCATGTATGTGCTGTAACTATGGTTTTTGTAACTATTTCCACGCGCTTAAGAAAAACTGTTAAATAAAGAATTTACAAAAGAAAAAAAGAAAAAGTTCCAAAGTTTCTTGCAGAAAATAAATATACTTTTTCCGCAATGGTACCAAGTTGGCTACAGGATTAATAATAACTATTGCAACTTTGTTGGGTTTGGCGACATTTGGTTATGTACAAAAATTTTAACTGAAGGGCTTTGTAAGCAAGTGATGCCTTTTACTTCAATTCTGGCACATACAACTTGCAGATTGACTTTAATAAAATAAAATTAACGTTCTATGGAAAAATGTGTCCAAAATGGAAAAAGTTAAACAGTGTTAAAATCTAATGAAACCTTTGATAAAAAGGAACTGCGTCAGTTAAAACTGGATCAAAGGACAGGATGTGGCATATTTTTTGCCTGTAACGCTTCAAATAAAGTTGTTGTCCTGGCGAGAAAATTCTATTAGTTCAGCTGGAACACTAGAAACCTTAAACAGCAAGCTACAAAGCTGCTTGTAAAGTCTGATAAGGGAATATGTTGATGGGTTTAAAGGAGAAATCTGCCTTTAGCCCAGCAGATAAAAGGAGGTTTCTTGTTGTTGAAATTTAGAAGAAGCTTAGAAATTATTTGTTCAGAAAAAAAAAGATTTTCTACATCTGATACATCTGTATCTTCTATGAAAATTCCACATTGAAAACACAAAAAGAAAAACCAGGCTGGTTAAATGGAAGTAAAATAATATAAAAATGTTAGGTAAGTGTCTATAACCAGCTAGGTTCATTTTCTGTAGTATCCAGTAGAATGCAATCTGTCCAAGTTCATCTTGTGCTGTAGTCTGTATTTTCATAAATATAATGTTCTGTTTAAAAAGAAAAAAAAACAGTCACATTATGAATGGCGATGTGCTTATTATTTGCAATATTGTGCCCTAACACAACCTCCCTCAGTCCATTACAATGGCTGGAAAATTAAGATTGTTATTTTTAGCATAAAACATTTTTCTTGGAATCCATTGAGGGACACAAGAGTTCAGAACAGTTGGGTTATACTGCCACCTACAAAAGGTAGGGACAGTGAAGAAAACTTCTCCTCTACCCAGCAAGCCTCGGTTTTTTGGGGAAAGCAATGCACAGGGCAAGCACAAAATACATTGGGGTGGACTCCATGGACTCCAAGAAAAAGATTTAGCGGTAAGTGCAAAAAAGAGGAATTTTTACTTTACCTGTAAATTCCATGTCTTGGAATACAGCACAGGGGACAGAAAAAGTATTCATAGACCCTGGGTTTTAGGTTTGCACCTTCAGGTGATTAGACACTGGCAAGCTTTTGAGGACACACTGACTGGGTGCTTTCCCCATGACCTTACCCCACCCGGTAAACCATCACTTTTGTAGCAATAAAATTAGAGTAACAAAGGAAAGGAAGGGGTGGCCTGTGTCCTATACTATACTCCAAGATATGGAATTTACAGATAAGTAAAAACTCCTCTTATCTTAATTGTACAGTACAGGACACAGGCAAAATATTTATAGATCATGGGACATCTCCAAGCAATGAATGAGAAGGTGGGAAACAACTAGGCAAACAGAACTGTGCCAACAGGTTTGACAACAAGGGTCAACAAATCCAATTTCAGAGTGCCACTGCAAGAACCTTGGGACTGAAAGATTGGACATCCACTTGGTAGAACTTTGAAAAAGTATGAATATATCACTAGATGGTGGCTTTACAGAGCTGGGCTACAGAGGCCTGATGCAGATTTGCCAAGGAAACTTCCACAAACTGGTGGAATGGGCACATAAAAGCCCAGGAGGAGATTTGTCATTGACAGTGTTAGCTCTGAATTTCTTATCCAGCCCACGATGGTGGACTTGGATGCAGGGTGTCCCTTGCAAGATCCTGAGGACAGGACAAAGAGGAAATCCATTTGTCTGATTGAAGCTGCAATTTTAAGACAGACTATAATAACTTTGACTACTTCCAGGCGATAATTAGAGATTTGCTTTGGATTCTTTGGAGCAGGGTATGAGGATGGTAGGACTATGTTCCCATTGAGGAGGAAGACAGATAAGGATGGTAAGAAAGGATAGTAAGAAAGGATGATCTTGGGTGTAAGACAACCTTGTATTGTGAAGTATGAACAGCTCATTACAGGAGAGAGTCACCAACTCAGACACACATCTGACAGCAACCAAAAAATCTACTTTGCAGGAGAGGTCTAAAGTAATATCCCTGATGGGTTTAAAAGGTGGATTCTGTAGAGCAGAGAGAACCAAGCTGGAATCCCAAGGAAGAGAGCTTAATGTGAGATGCAACTTGATCAGAAGTTTTTCCAAGGGAGATTGAAACCAGAGGTCTTTGAAGGAGAATGAACAAGGCCGAGATCTGTTCCTTTAGAATGCCTAGTCCTGGTCAAAACGTGATTGTAGGAAGGCCAGAAAGTGAGTCACAGAGTAATTTCTGGGATTGAAGTGCCTGTGTTCACACCAGGCAAAGAAGGATTTCCGTGTATAATTAGTAGATATTGAAAGGGTACCAACTATGAAGTCAGCCCCACTAAAGAAAGGGGAGTATGCTGTACAAGAGGTACCCTTAAAGGGTAGGCATGGAAGAAGTCATACTTCAACCCTATCCAGGTACCCGTGAACACCTGGAAAACAAGAGGATGAGCAAGGCCCATCTACTTTAACACCCAGAGGTATCTCTGGTGCCTGACTGAGGAATTATGCCGGACTTGCCTAACCTAGATCCAGGACATGGTTCTAAGAATTATCTGAACCTCCTGGACCACTAAAGCATTTACAGTTATGAAACAAGGGGCAAGGACCTTAGCACATTCTACTAAGAACATTCACCTGATTAGGGACAGAACCGAGGAAAGGATCTGGAAGAACTTCCTGAAGTGGATGCGGATCAGCCACAGAAGGAAGACCTATTTCCAGGTGATCAGGTCCACTGATGGTCTCCAGACATACCCTATCCCCAACAGGGGGTATCTGTAGCTGGATCTCAGCGTGTTCTGTTGGCTGAAAATCTAGGGAAGTACAGAGCCCTCTAGTGATGGATTTATTCTGCCATGCAAGAGATGAAAAGCACCCATGTGTGCAAACCTGTCCCTTTGGTGTGGAGAGCACTAGATAAGGAGGGCCAGAGGGCAATGCATTGTCTCCAAGAAAGAAAGTGCGGCTGAGGGTAGCACTACCAGTATTATGCAGTGTAGGTACCAGGCAACTTGTCCTGTTTCAGGGAGAACTCCCAAACCTTCCCAAAGATGGAGGTTCTGCAACACTTAAGTGATGCCCAACAAAGGCCAGGCCCAACAATTAGAATTACAGTGGGATCCCCCCGATGAAGCAGAGACCATCTGTTCTGAGGAACTTCCCGGAACATCCTGGAAAGTGGCATTCCATCTGGAGTTGGGTGGGGGGAAACTAGCTACAACCTAGAAGACTGATAGGTCAGGCCAGGGACCCCTTGGTCTATAGACACCATCTGGATGTATTGCCTAAGAACAGGTGCCCAGGAACACAGGGGAAGGCTGAAAAGAATCAAAGAGAGAATCAAAGAGAGAAGAATATGTTAGGAGGTTATTCCCTTAACACACTAAAAAGCCCTAAAGGGGAATAAGGAGGAATTTTCCTGACAGTAAATGCAGGGTCCAATCACCCAAAGGGTGTACATTTCTTTACGGAGGGTTTGAGCTGAACAGCATCGTCTGCTGGTGACCTATAGTTACCAATGCTAGACACCTGTGAGGCCCTGTCTGGAAGGGTTCTGACTGCAAGGGTCCAAAAAGCTGAGGAAGGCGCTAGGGTGGACATAAAGTCCAATTTTTTGAGAAATAGCAGATGCCTCTGAAGGACACTGAGGGGTTGGTCACTTGCTAAGGAAGGTAGCAGCAAGAACTGGTCCCAGTCGACCTTGTAGGGCAGGGGGTACCTCTGGAGAAGGGGAAATGAGGGATACAACAGTATCTGACATTAAATAATTTGAGATATAAAAGAAGGGAGTGTGATTCAGTGTGGGGTAAAACTCCTGAAAGTCATGTTACCACTAGAACAAGAACAAAGGGCCCTGAGGTGTGGGGAACCCAGGAAGACATCCTGCTGTATGCGGTAGCACATGAAAAATGGTGAGAGACAGCTGAAAGAGATGCCAGAAACAAGGGGTTAGCTTGTGGGCTAAAAGGGGTGACCTGAGCAATCAAATAGCAACTACTCATGAACCTTTTGGATGTACAAACAGCCTCCCCACTTGTAGAACAAGGGACACCCCTTCATGTAGAAGGCTTATAAGAGATTAGTTTACCTCTGGCTTTGAGCCCTATGGGCTGAGTGGGAGTTGGGCTCTGAGGACTTATGGGTAACTGCTGCCAAACTAGATCAAATGAGAGGGGTGGAATTCCTCGGGCCCTCCTCTGACCACCTGTGGCATAGTTTATAACAGTGTCAAGAGCAGGGATGAGGAGATGACATCCCATCTATTCATTCTGACATGATTTGATAGATCAAAGTTACTGCCAACATAGGATGGAGGGCCACACCAATCAATTCAAACTGGGATTTAAGGAGGGACTATAACTGTCAGTGATTTCACAAAAAAGTGAGCACACTTTAAACCGATTTAGTGCTATTCCTGTTAAGGCGGATCATTGGTTTATCCCAAGGGGAACAGAGCACAGATTTACAAATTTTCCTCAAAACTTAGTAGGGGCCAAGCAGTAGTGTTGATATGACTGAGAACGCAAAATGGAAAAAAAACGATACTGGAAAAATGTTTGTGATCAGTGGCTGCAACTGCTGGTCAGTGTATTTTGACTGGGTAAAAGAGTTATATGGGGGCTGGCTTACAGTCTGTTTGCCAATGTCCAAAACTCCTTTAGATGGCAGTATAATCCCATGGTTTTTTGTGTTCCCTTAATGAACGATATAGAAAGAGAGCTTAATTTAATCAGAGCGACTGCACCAAGTCAATGCAGTTAAAGCAAAAAGCAGTCCTAAAAATTACCATTCTGTGGTGGTTGAGAATGTATCTGCTGTGTCCTCAGCTATATTTGCCACTGTTGTGAGATGCACTGCAATTTCAAGACCATCTTCATTCTCAGAGCCATAAGGATCTGTCTCATACTCATAAGAGTAATAGGAATCCTCTGATTGGTGGACAGGTATCTCTTCTTCTGCTGGAAATAAATATTAGGAGAAATTAGTATTATTACATATGGTTGCATTTAAACCTTTAACAAACGTTACAAAGTAAAACTAATCTGTATCCCCCAATAGACAAGTCCAAGTAGTATTTGATGTGGGCTGAATCAGCACTTGGTGTCTTATAGGTCTTGGATACTTCAATTGCCCATTTTCAGAAAAAACACTGGTAGAGGTGGTCTTGTGGAAATTCTAGATGGCTACTGTTCAGCTTTAAAGTATCTTAAGCCAAACCTTTTTCAGTTATGGATAGAGTAGGTAAGGGTGAAAAACTAATCCCATTTTTTGCCAGTTGTTTTACTTTGGGGGATATTCCTTCATATCCTGTTTTAGAGAAACAACTGAAAGTGGGAGAAAGTTTCTCCAACATTAGGAAAGTTCTCCGAGACAGTTGTCACTTCAACAAGCGTCCTTGTTGGAAGATTTCCCCTTTATTCCTATATCAGTGACAACTCAAAAGCATGGATTTTACCTCACGTTCAGTCCTAGTGACAATGTTCTCTAAGAGAGGTGGTGAATCTCCACAGTGGGGACACAGACAGAAATAATAACCTCAAGAAGAACACATTCAAAGAGGTGCTGGAAATGTTTAAACTTGCAAGTTTAGTCAGATAAAAAGGGATTTTTATAACAGCTTACCTGTAAAATCCTTTTCTTGGAGTACATCACGGGACACAGAGCGACTTAGTCATTACTAATGGGTTATATAGTTTACCTTCAGGTGTTGGCACTGGCCAATTCCAAACCGGAAGTACCCTCCCCTATATAAGCCCCTCCCACCCGGGAGCACCTCAGTTTTGTAGCCAAGCAATAAGTGTCCCAAAAAGAGGGGTGGGAGCTCTGTGTCCCGTGATGTACTCCAAGAAAAGGATTTTACAGGTAAGCTGTTATAAAAATCCCTTTTTCTTTTTCGTACATCACGGGACACAGAGCGACTTAGTCATTACTAATGGGACGTCCCAAAGCAATGCCAAATGAGGGGGGGGGTACATAAGCTGGGCGCCATCAGGCATGAGGATCTTTTGCGGCCTGCAACACACTGCGCCCAAAGGCGACATCCTCCTGACTTCTAACGTCTACCTGATAGAATCTAGTAAACGTGTGTACCGAAGACCATGTTGCGGCCTTACATACTTGAGCCAGGGAGGCCTGGTGATGCACTGCCCATGAAGTTCCAACCGCTCTTGTGGAGTGCGCCCTAACTTTGAACGGAGGCGGTCTCTTTCTCAAGCCATAGGCTTGTATTATGACCTGTCGAATCCACTTGGCTAAAGTAGATTTTGATGCTGCCTGACCCCTTCTGGGGCCTTCCGGCAGAACAAACAAAGAATCCGTTCTGCGAATCTGAGCAGTGGCTTTTAGATAAGCTTTAACTGCTCTTACCACATCCAAAGAATGTAATAACTTTTCCTCTACTGAGCTAGGTTTGGGAAAAAAAGAAGGAAGAACCACATCTTGGTTCAAATGAAACCTCGATACCACCTTAGGAAGAAAGGCTGGATGAGGACGTAATACTACTCTGTCCTTATGGACAACCAGATATGGCTCCTTACAGGACATAGCTGCTAATTCCGACACTCTTTTAGCCGAACAAATGGCTACTAAGAAAACCAATTTCCTGGTGAGAAGAACCAAGGAAATGTGTTGTAATGGTTCAAACGGTTGTTTCTGTAGAACCGACAGAACCAGGTTTAAGTCCCAAGGACATATGGGAATACTAACCGGAGGGCTAATACGCATCACTCCTTGTATAAAGGCTTTGACTAGTGAATGCGAAGCCAAGGGCCTTTGAAAAAATATTGACAAGGCCGAAATCTGACCCTTGATAGTACTCAAGGCCAGCTTCCTATCTACAGCCCACTGTAGGAAGTCCAGAATCCTCCCTATCATGTACTTACGTGGATGCCATTTCTTGGTCTCACACCACGTAATGTACGCTTTCCAGATCCTATAATAGATCTGCCTGGATACCGGTTTCCTGGCATTGATCATGGTAGATACCACAGAATTAGAGAGCCCTCTCTTTTTCAGAATGTGGGCTTCAATAGCCAGGCCGTCAAACCTAGGGCTGGTAAGGAAGGGTGGTATATCGGTCCTTGCGACAGCAGGTCCGGACGAAGTGGGAGGGTCCAAGGACTCCTCACTGACATTTTTACAATCTCCGCGTACCATGCCCGTCGGGGCCACGCTGGAGCCACCAGAATCACTGGTTTCTTTTCTACCCTGATTCTGCGGAGTAATCGCGGTAACAATTGTGGCGGTGGGAATGCATAAATCAGCTTGAACCGATCCCAAGGGAACACTAGGGCATCCGAGCCGCAAGCTAGGGGATCCCTTGTGCGAGACACAAACCTGTCCACCTTTGCGTTGAATCTGGATGCTAGCAGATCTACATCCGGTGTTCCCCACCGCTGGCATATTGCCTGGAAAACCTCGGGGTGAAGAGACCATTCCCCCGGGCATAATTGTTGGCGACTTAGAAAGTCCGCTCTCCAATTTTCCACTCCTGGGATGAAAACCGCGGATATGGCTGGGACATATCTTTCTGCCCACTCCAGGATGCAATTTGCTTCCTTCTGGGCTGCACGACTTTTGGTGCCACCCTGATGATTGATATATGCCACTGCCGTGGCATTGTCTGATTGAATTCTGACAGGGGACCCCTGGAGTTTGGATGTCCATGCTACTAGGGCATACCGGGCTGCTCGTATCTCTAAGAGATTGATGGGCAGGGCCTTTTCTGCTTCTGACCACCTGCCCTGGAGAGACCATTGCTCCAGCACTGCCCCCCAGCCGATGAGGCTGGCATCTGTAGTGACCACCTTCCAAGAAACCGGACTGAAGGGTTTCCCTCTTTCCAGATTCTGGGGCACCAACCACCAATGGAGGCTCTTGCGAACGGAAGGGGACAGGGACATTGGTAAGTCTAAAGCCTGAACTTTTTTGTTCCAGGCTGACAGTATGGCCCTTTGCAAATTCCTTGAATGGAATTGACCGTAGGGTACCGCTTCGAATGAAGCCACCATCTTTCCCAGCAGCCTCATGCAGAGACGTATGGATGGTTTTCTTTTTGTACCCACTAAGTGGGTCAAATTTCTTAAAGACGACACCTTCTCTGGAGGTAAGAAAATCTTTCTCTGATTTGAATCCAGCCTTAGCCCTAAGTATTCCAGACTTTTGACTGGTCTTAGAGCTGACTTGTCCCGGTTGATAATCCAACCGTGATATTCCAGATACTCGATTGTCTTGTGAATAGCTACTTCCAGCTTTTCCACTGAGTGGTCTATTAGTAGCAGGTCGTCTAGATATGCCATTATCGTTACACCCTGTGTTCTTAGATTGGCCAATAATGGGGCCAGAATTTTTGTGAACACTCGTGGTGCTGTGGCCAGACCGAAAGGTAAGGCTCTGAACTGAAAATGGCGCCCTTCTACTGCAAAGCGTAGAAATTTCTGATGGGCCGGAAAGATGGGAATATGCAGATAAGCATCCCTTATGTCGATCGAGGCTAGCCATTCCTGCCCTTGTAGGGCGGTGGCCACTGATCGGATCGACTCCATCCGAAAGGTCCTGATATTTAGGAACTTGTTTAGCCCTTTTAGATTTAATATGGGCCTCACGTCCCCATTTGGTTTGGGGACTGTGAAAAGGTTCGAGTAAAACCCGAATCCGCTTTCTTCCAGGGGAACCTTCATGATTACCCCTTGGAGCAATAGTTGTTCTAGTGCCAGAAGGAGGGATCCTCTCTTTTGGGGATCTCTTGGCACGTTTGACCTCATAAATTGGGCAGGAGGAGTGCCTTTTAACTCCAGCTTGTATCCCAGACTTACTGCGGAGAGCACCCATCTGTCTCTGATGGTGTCCCGCCAGGTCTCTGTGAACAACTGAAGTCTTCCCCCCACCCGATTGAGCGGGGGCAATACTTCATGCCTTAGGGGGAGGTTTTGTACCTCTCTTGATCCAGGGCTTCTTGTTACCCTGTGATTGTCCCTGATTTCTGCCCCCTGAATTTGACCGCGGAGGCCGTCGGAACTGCTTCACAGCCGATGTGCCCGGGACTGGAGAGGTAGGCCTCTTAAAAGAAGGACTTCTACCCTTGTTCTTAACCGGTAAGAGTGAACTTTTACCGGCAGAAATTTTCTGGATATATTTGTCCAGATCTTCTCCAAATAAGCGTTCTCCATGAAATGGGAAGCTAACCAGCAGTTTTTTACAGGGAGCTTCAGCAGACCAGTTTTTGAGCCACAGAAGCCTACGCATATGTACTATAGACAGCGTAAAGCGGGAGGCCTGTTGGATTGTATCCTTTATGGCGTCCACCGCAAAACACAAGGCTCTAGGCAGGTCAGCTAGGGCATGAGCCTGCTGATCTGGTAAGTCCCTTAAGACTTGTTTCAACTGATCTTTCACTGCTTGGCAGACTCCAATCGCTGCTACCGCAGGTTGTGTCACCATACTTGCTGTAGAGAAAGCAGATTTTAGTAAAGACTCCAATTTTTTATCTATTGGGTCTTTGAACATTGGAACATTATCTACTGGACATGTCAGTGATTTGTTAACAGAAGAGATGGCTGCGTCCACTATAGGGACCCTCCATTTTCTTATGAACTTATCCTCCATGGGATAGATCACCGGAAATCTCTTGGGGGGAGCAAATATTTTATCAGGATGCTCCCAATCCTGGTAAATAAGCCCTTCTAATAAAGGGTGGATTGGGAAGGAACAGACCGCCTGGGGAGCTTTTAGCGACCCCAGCGAGGAAACCGTAGTGGATGGTGGTTCCGCCAGAGGCATTTTAAATGCTGATCGGACCATGTTAGTCAGAGACTGAACCCATAATCTTTCAGCCTGAGAAGCTGAGAAAGGTTCTTCCACTGTTGATTCCTCTATAAGTGAATCAACCTCATCCTGATCCCCTTCAGGTAGGTCGATCTCTGTGTGGGGCTGTTCCTCCACTAACAGGCACTCTGAAGGAGGAGACGGAGATCGGACGCGCTTTCCCTGTGACAGGGAAGCAGCGATCAATGCTGTTAATCTCTCTTCCAATCCTCCCAGAGTTGAGGATAAAACCTCCTCTGTTATATATACAGGAGCTGGTGGACTGGGGACAGCCGCAGCACCAGGCATTCCTGCGGGGTTTCTACGGCTACTGACCTCTGCATTCTCAGGGGAGATTGGTGCAGTGCAAGCATGCCCAATATCCTCAGAGCCCGATGGAGACCCCTTTGGCTTCCTGGAAGATCTATTTCCGGAGCGTCTGGACGACATATCCTTTAAGCACAAAGCTGAGGTATTCCCGTCGTCATACACCAATTTTTGCTGGTAATAGTCTAACACAGGTGCTGCTATATACCAGCTGGTGTCCACTAAAGTGCCTTTCTATGGGGATGCCTGCATCAACCGCCTCTGTGTGCCACTGTTTGTTGCTAGCTCTGTTTGCATGCAGCTGACACTTGTACTGTGTCTTTTAACCATGCTGGGACGCCCGCACATGCGCAGAAGCGCCGCGGCGCGCATCGAGCGTCATCCACCCGCCCCGCCCCTTTTTTTTCATAGGAGGCGCGTGCACGCGCCCGCGCGCGCGCCCGTGCGCCAATGGCGCCCTTTTCGAAAACCAACAGAGGACTAGGAGCCAGGGCCCTTTTTGCCGGAGGGCCTGTGCGGTGGATGAACGCAGCAACAGGGCAGAGGAAGTGGATTCCCTGAGAGAAACTTACCAGCTGCCTGGATCTTTTGAGTTGAGAAAACCAAAGATCCACATTTACAAGAAAAATGGACTACAGCGGCCTCTAGTGGTTTAACACAGGTACCGCGGTCCCTGTTTTTTTTTTTTTTCTTGACTATTACAATTTTACATTTTCAGTAGTTATAGGCAAACACAGATATTTAGCGGGAATACCGTTAGGTAACAGACAGAAAGACAAATTAGGCTTGGGGGTCCCCCAATAGAACCAAGTTCCTGAGGGCCCCCACTTACCTGATCCCCGCCGCAGGACTTTGTTTGGTCCACAAAAGTCCAAACTTCACCTATCACGGCAGGCATTGTAATTAAACCTTCAGGGACCGGGTTCCCAAGGATTCCACTCCCCTGGACCTGTATAGCACCCTGCACAGACAACATCTTGGTCGTGGGTATGACCAGAGCTCTGGATCCCAGGGTCCAGCCCTCCTAAGAGAAGCATTACAGGCAAAACCTTGCTCTTCTGCTGCAAGGCCCGGGTACCGACCGTTTAGCTATGAAGCTTTTTTGGTGGGATCCGGAACAGCTTACTAAGGCCCAAAAGAACCTGTACGCAAGCCCAGTGAAAACACATGTTACTCTTTGGCCAACACCTTAGACACTGGCAAAAAACTGAGGTGCTCCCGGGTGGGAGGGGCTTATATAGGGGAGGGTACTTCCGGTTTGGAATTGGCCAGTGCCAACACCTGAAGGTAAACTATATAACCCATTAGTAATGACTAAGTCGCTCTGTGTCCCGTGATGTACGAAAAAGAAAGGAAAACTTCAAGCAAGCTCAATAGATTTGGTGAGGCGGTAGCAAAGCTTCTTTCAATGAGCACCGAACAGTATCTCAAACTACAATGAAAAAGTCTAAGATCATTTTATTCGTTGGCCAATAATTAATATAAAAACAGCCAATGAGTTTTGGGAGCAACACAACTCTCCCTTCATCAGGGTTCAACTCAGAAATGAGGGATTGATGCTCAGCAACTGTTGTCCAGTTGTTGCTCCATGGTGAGACTTAAATACTGGCTCTAATATAGATCTGGCAAGTCACTGTTGTCTCTGAGTCCATCCAAGCTTTATTCTGTGTTGAGTCCTGATGTAGGGGAAGTGGTATTTTATCCAAAATGCTTGGCTGCTTTTATGATTTACAGTTGTGCTCATAAGTTTACATACTTTATGTGATGCCACGGCGTCACCCGTCAACCTATTTATAATATACTGTTGTTATAGCAACGGCTAATGCAGAGCAGAGTGGCGAGAGACACAGCTTTATAATAACAACGGTATATTATAAATAGGTTGACGGGTGACGCCGTGGCCCTGCCCCGCTGAGGAAGTTCACACGAATGTAACGCGTACGGGGGAGGAGCCACGTATGGATGACGTCACCCGCTGCTATTCTTCGTAACCAGATAGACACACGTTTGTGTTACGCCCTGTACACACGATCGTTTTTTCCGATGAAAAAAGTCAGATGGACTTTTTTAATCGGAAAAAACGATCGTGTGTGGGCCCCATCTGACTTTTTTCCATCGTGTCAAAAAATAGAACATGTTTTAAATTTTTCCGATGGAAAAAAAACACGATAGGAAATACCGATCGTCTGTGTGGAAGTCCAACGGAGAAAAAACCCACGCATGCTCAGAAGCATTGAACTTAATTTTTCTCGGCTCGTCGGAGTGTTTTACGTAACCGCGTTTTGGACGGTCGCAATTTTGTCTGATGGTGTGTAGGCAAGACTGATGAAAGTCAGCTTCATCGGCATTCCGACGGAAAATTCTATCGGATTTTATTCCATCAGAAATCCGATCGTGTGTACAGGGCATCACATGCTGATTTTATCTTGATCAAATGTGAGTAGTCCGTACACTGGACATACATAAATACATTTTATACGTTTATTCAGTGAGCACTTAGATCTCCTTTTCTTTTAATTTACATGGTTTGGGGCCCCTACTGAAATATAAGCGTTTTGGAGAGGAAGTTCGACTGATCTGTTTTACTACCCACTAGTATTGTGGGATCTGCTTGCATGACTACCTGTTAGCTCAAGAGTGCATGCTCTAAGGTGAGCGTAGAAATAAGATCGGTGGTGAAGGGATCGTCACCATTACTGATTTCTATCTTCACCAGTGAAGTTGTATTCTGGGACCTGTTGTTCATCAACTTTCTGGACTGTAATTTTATTCAACATTTATTATCAATCAACTGTGTTTACTCTTTTTAAATCATAATGGCAACAGAAACTACCCACATGACCCTGATCAAAAGTTTACATACCCCAGTTCTTAATACCGTGTATTGTCCCCTTTAACATCAAATGACAGCTTGAAGTCTTTTATGGTATTTGTGGATGAGGCTCTTTATCGTCTCAGATAGTAAAGCTGCCCATTCCTCTTGGCAAAAAGCCTCCAGTTCCTGTAAATTCTTGGACTGTCTTGTATGAACTGCACGTTTCAGATCTTCCCAGAGTGGCTGAATGATATTGAGGTCAGGAGACGGAGATGGCCACTCCAGAACCTTTACTTTATTCTGCTGTAGCCAATGACAAGTCAACATGACCTTGTATTTTGGATCATTGTCATGTTGGAATGTCCAAGTATGTCCCATGCGCAGCTTCCTGTCTGATGAATGCAAATGTCCTCCAGTATTTTTTGATAACATACTGCATTCATCTTGCCAACAATTTTGACCACATTTCCTACGCCTTTGTAGCTCACACATCCCCAAAACATCAGCGATCCACCTCCGAATCTTTTATCATAAGCCTTGTTGACTCCTCTCCAAATGTAGCATTTATGGCTGTGGTCAAAAAGCTACATTTTGGTCTCATCACTGCAAATTACTTTGTGCCAGAAGGTTGGAGGATTGTCTCTGTGCTGTTTGGTATATTGTAAGAGGGATACTTTGTGGCATTTGCATAGTAATGGCTTTCTTTTGGTGACTCGACCATGCAGCCCATCTTTCTTCAAGTGCCTCCTTATTGTGCATCTTGAAACAGCCACACTACATGTTTTCAAAAAGTCCTGTATTTCACCTGAAGTTATTTGTGGGTTTTTCTTTGCCTCCCAAACAATTTTTCTGGCAGTTGTGGCTGAGATTTTAGTTGGTCTACCTGACCGTGGTTTGGTTTCAACAGAACCCCTCATTTTCCACTTCTTGATTAGAGTTTAAACACTGCTGATTGGCATTCTCAATTCCTTGGATATCTTTTTATATCCCTTTCCAGTTTTATACAGTTCAACTACCTTTTCCCCCAGATCCTTTGACAATTCTTTTGCTTTCCCCATGACTCAGAATCCAGAAACGTCAGTGCAGCACTGGATGAAAGATGCAAGGGTCTGTCAGAAGTCCAGAAACTCATTGACCTTTTATGCACATGTAGCGCCCCTTTATTTTACAGGGGTGCTATGTACTTAAATTTAGGGATTGGTCTGAGCTAGTAGCCAGGCTCAGACCACTTTGATTTGTTAGTACTCGCTTCTGCCTATGTGATGTAGCCTGACGCACAGTTCCCTGTGGCCTGTATGTGACACTGCCATATCAGGTCAGGGTTGAACCGTAGGTGACATTGCTATGTCTTAGGGTGTCCTCTCTCGGCAGCGGTATGGTGGGCATGGTTGGCCTGCTGTGCATGCTGGGAGAGGATACATAAGGGGCAGACGCCATTCTTTGGGGGGAAGTCAGGAGTCTGGAGTGTGAGCGGTTCGCGCCACCCGGCTCTCCAGGCCAGAGGTGTGCGCGTGTATCAGTCTCAGTCACATTTAGCCTGGGGCTGCAACTCCACTAGTAGGCCCAGCACCTTTAGCTGGGGCCTATCTTCAAAGGAAGAATCCTAGGGTGCCCGGGAAAGGGTGGACCCGCTCTAAGAAGAGGAGACCGGGGGAGGACCTTTCTGATGGACCGGTGAGAGTTCACGGTGAAAGAGGGGCCTGGTTACCTTCTGGAGGGATTCAAAGATCCATCACAGGCTTTGCAACGTGCTATCACTGGCACCTGTCCTTGTGTTGCAACAGTTGAGAAGTTTGGGACTTAAAAGATTCTGTGGCAGAGGATCTCCCAATCGTATCTCAAGGAAAATCTAAAGTGAACGTTCGAGCATCACTCCGGCTGCTAGGATCCGCTCTTACAGGGGACTATCCGGGTGAGCTAAACCTACTCAGGATCGAGTAGCGGCTATCGTACTAGTTTGTACCTGGACCTATCTCCAAAACCTTACTGTCCTTTCTCTTATCCACCTTTCCTGTCTGCTGAACTTGAACTTGCTTATAACATAAACTCAGCGTTGGAGTTAAAGTGGTGTGGACATTGGCCTTCCTGGGGGAAAAATAGAGACTTGTCCCTATACTCTAGGAGATGAGAACCAGTCTGCTGGGATACCTTGCTGCAGGACCCAAAATTGTTAACACTGCTCAACCTCCTCGAACAGGAGGGTACGGGCATATAGCGCGGTGTGCCTTAACCTGCGAGTATGCCGAAGGCAGGAAAAGGTCCGTGTGCTACACGTGGGGGCTTGGTTCCGGGATTCTGCACCTATACCCCCCCAGAAGTTGGACTTTATTTTCCCGTGTGAGGTCGGCCATTTTGGAGAATTTGAACTACACCACTTATGAGAGAAATGGAGGTACAGGCCTAACTGTATTTCTGACTGCGTAGTTCGTGGGCGTGTCTCAAAAATAGAAAAGCCCATGAGTTACGTGCAGTGAGAAGAAGTAGGGGGAGGAGCCCCCGCCAAGAGTGTGTTGCACGTGGTGTCTTTGGCGCCAAAGGACAGTACAGATTGGACTAGTGAGTAAGCAACATGTCTACCGACCCACGGAT
The DNA here is from genome assembly GCA_029206835.1 of Rana muscosa. Lineage (NCBI taxonomy): Eukaryota > Metazoa > Chordata > Amphibia > Anura > Ranidae > Rana > Rana muscosa. The sequence continues at coordinate 602,590,564 of CM055116.1, read as the reverse complement.
CTTTGTTTCATCGGGACCTTGTGTGTTCCGCCTGTTCCATCCATGGACGTTGCTCCACTAACTGCCCTCCTGACGGATACAGGGATCCGGCTGAACCCCCGAGGCCGCTTTGCGCTTTACACGTGCAGAGATGCGGAAGCCTTGGACATGATCTGTCCTAAGTGCCAGGGACTGGTAGTACAGCTTCGGCCCTTTGGAAGATGCACCGAGTGTGGAGAGTTCCTTTTCGAGGTAGATCAACCCACGGAAAAGCCCCAGGTCTACCAGGTAAACTGCCTAACAGGCGCTGCCACTCTGGAAGAGGAAAACTATACTCCCACAGCCATGCCCACGCGCACCACCGTGACTACAAAGGAAGTAAAGGAGGAGGTTTCGGTCACAACAGAGCCTGAGACTGAGAACCCAGCGGATGCTGCCTCCGTAACAACCGAGACCTCCCTTCCACCTCCCAAGCGGAAGGTGGGCTATGTTAAAGCCTCCCGCGGCCGAGGCCCACCCCAACGCCTACCCGAACCGGAGCTTCGAACCGGAGGGACCTCCAGGAGATCCACGACAGGGGACAGTAAGGAGGCTGGGGACAATGCAGTACAAAGTTTCCCGGGGAAGGGAAAGAAGCTTGCGCCCCATTCTATTGGGGACGTGCGGACAGCCAGCCCACGGGAACTTTTGCCCCCAGCAGGCAGTGTGTCCATGTCTGCTAGAAATTGCCTGCCCGCAGAGATGTATGACACCTCTGATATAGACTCATCATCTGATGTGGGAGATGACTTTGCCATCGATGAGGTGTTTATCAAGAAGGGCTGGGATGGAATACCGGTGACTTCTCCCCGTAGCTTTCGGGAGGAATCGCCGATGGACTCTGGGGAAACTACACTCCGGCTGGAAGCCCCTATTCCAGCAGAAGGCCTTGTCTCCCTGCCCGCTTTACCTGCTCCGGAGCCCCCTAAGTCTTCTATTGTGGAGGCCCGTTCACCTTTGCGGCCAACTATGCCTAAGCTAGAGCCCATGCCATTAAAGAGGTCTCCGGATGCCATTGTTCTTCCTGGAGCGGGGGATTGGGCCACCATGCCGCCTTTAGCCCAGTTACAGCGGCTCCTCAACAAAAAGATTGGCATTGAGTACGGGTGGGAATACCCATACGTTCCCAAAGAACTACTCTTTGAGGTTGAGGCCTAAAGGGACCGGAGATACTCTGACTTCGTCTGGGACTTTCTGAAAGTACAAAGGGGCCACTGGTACTTCAGATGTTCTGCTGTCATGGCAGATCGTTTCAAAGGATGCCAGGAGGACTGGACTCTGGGTCGGCACATTCATGCGGACAGGGTGGTAATCTGTAATAAGGACAGAGATGATGCTGTGTATTCCATCGAGACACTTGATAAAGAATGGAAAACTCTTGTCCTCCCAGACCCACACTATTACCTCTAGAGTGAGAACTTGTTTTCTTATTATTGCTCACTCTAGAAACCAAACTGCCTGAATATATGACTTTGTAGCTGCCAGGGAATCGACTCTGTTGGAGGATCGGAGAGCTGTTCTGTGTTTTTTTTCTCTCTTCCTCAGCCAACGGAAAGGACGTTTTCTTTTAAAAACTGAACTTTGGGGTAGATCTAGCTAGGGTCAAGGTTGAAAGTCGCTGTGTTCAAGATGGGGAATGTTCTATAACATTGATACATTTCCATGTGAGTTAGTGCCAGATGTGATGACGGTTGCACTACCACCAGGTGGCGGTGATTTGCAGAACTTTAATGATTAACGCATGCTAGGATTAGCAAAGATTTGAGCACTTAGTGAAGGGAGTTGTCTTTCTTCGGGGAGACCGCTCACTTCTTTTGTATAGCGGTTAGATAGGATGTTTGTTTGTGTACTGTGTTTTTTTTTTCCCTCTGCAGGTGAACTACTAGCAATTCTGCCGGAGGATGGGCGGAGTGGTAGTTTAGAAGGGGGTGGAACGTGTATATTATGCCATGTAAAATGTGACATTGAGAATGGGATGTCAATGTTTGTACTCTATGTTATCAATCCCTTCCTCTCTTTTATTCCTGCCCTTCCCCCATTATATTGGTTCCGGCACAACTATTCAAAATTTTGTACATAGTTCGGAAATAAATCTGCGCTTGCTCAGGCTTGAGGAGCGTGAATTTATTTCAGACACTGGGGACAGTGCCTATTTCAGAAGGGGGTGTAAATTTAGGGGTTGGTCTGAGCTAGTAGCCAGGCTCAGACCACTTTGATTTGTTAGTTGTGCCTATGTGATGTAGCCTGACGTACAGTTCCCTGTGGCCTGTAGGTGGCACTGCCATATCAGGTCAGGGTTGAACCGTAGATGACATTGCTATGTCTTAGGGTGTCCTCTCTCGGCAGTGGTATGGTGGGCGTGGTTGGCCTGCTGTGCATGCTGGGAGAGGATACATAAGGGGCTGACGCCATTCTTCGGGGGGAAGTCAGGAGTCTGGAGTGTGAGCGGTTTGTGCCACCCGGCCCTCCAGGCCAGTGGTGTGTGCGTGTATCAGTCTCAGGCACATTTAGCCTGGGGCTGCAACTCCACTAGTAGGCCCAGCACCTTTCGCTGGGGCCTATCTTCAAAGGAAGAATCCTAGGGTGCCCGGGAAAGGGTGGACCCGCTGTAATGCCGAGTACACAGTGAAAGAGAGGCCTGGTTACCTTCTGGAGGGATTCAAAGATCCATCACAGGCTTTGAAACGTGCTATCACTGGCACCTGTCCTTGCATTGCAACAGTTGAGAAGTTTGGGACTTAAAGATTCTGTGGCAGAGGATCTCCCAATCGTATCTCAAGGAAAATCTAAAGTAAACGTTCGAGCATCACTCCAGCTGCTAGGATCCGCTCTTACAGGGGACTATCCGGGTGAGCTAAACCTACTCAGGATCGAGTAGCGGCTATCGTACCAGTTTGTGCCTGGACCTATCTCCAAAACCTTACTGTCCTTTCTCTCATCCACCTTTCCTGTCTGCTGAACTTGAACTTGCTTATAACATAAACTCAGCGTTGGAGTTAAAGTGGTGTGGACATTGGCCTTCCTGGGGGAAAAATAGAGACTTGTCCCTATACTCTAGGAGATGAGAACCAGTCTGCTGGGATACCTTGCTGCAGGACCCAAAATTGTTAACACTGCTCAACCTCCTCGAACAGGAGGGTACGGGCATATAGCGCGGTGTGCCTTAACCTGCGAGTGAGCCGAAGGCAGGAAAAGGTCTGTGTGCTACACACACATGCACTAATTACAAGAAAACAGATCACAGGTGAGGATGGATACCTTTAATAGCCATTCAAACCCCTTTGTGTCAACTTGTGTGCATGTTATCAGGCCAAAATCACCAGGGTATGTAAACTTTTTATCACAATCATTTTGATCTGTTGCCATTATGATTTGAAACAAATTTAAAACACAGTTGATTGATAATAAATGGCTTCAGCCAAACACTAACCATGAGTGAAAGAAATGTTTTTGTGTTCTCGTTCATATTCTCTGAAAAATGGGCAAGAAATCATAAATTCTGCCAGGGTATGTAAACTAATGAGCACAACTGTATTTACCAACAGCGAAAATTATCATGGACTCTTTAATTTGGTTTTGGTCTGGCTTTCTGCATTTCTATGTTTTAAGAAATAAAAATTGGATTTTTATTACAGCTTACCTGTAAAATCCTTTTCTTGGCGTACAACATGGGACACAGAGCCTTAAGTAATTTACTTAATGGGTAATAGGCCTACCTTCAGGTGTTGACACTGGTAAACCCTAATTAAGGAAGTTTACTCCCTATATAACCCCTCCTCCTTCCAGGAGCACATCAGTTTTTGTAGCAAGCAATATGTCTAAATCCCAAAAGAGGGGAGGGACCTCTGTGTCCCATGATGTACTCCAAGAAAAGGATTTTACAGGTAAGCTGTAATAAAAATCCTATTTTCTTTATCGTACATCATGGGACACAGAGCCTTAAGTAATTTACTTAATGGGACGTCCCATAGCAATGCCACTTGAGGGGTGGTAGAAACAACCCGTAGGGTACACCCAGACTTGAGGATCTATACTGCTGCTTGCAGCACACTGCGCCCGAAGGCGATATCCTCATACCTCCTTACATCCACCTGATAAAATTTTGTGAATGTATGCACTGAAGACCAAGTTGCGGCCTTACAGATCTGAGCCATGGAGGCCTGATGACGCACTGCCCAAGAAGCACTAACCGACCTGGTAGAGTGCGCCTTAACTCGAAACGGGGGAATCTTGCCCCTTAAATCATAAGTTTGAATTATCACTTGCCGAATCCACTTAGCGACAGTGGATTTCGACGCTGCCTGTCCCTTCTTAGGACCCTCCGGCAGAATAAATAAGACATCAGTCTTACGAATCTGAGCAGTTTTCTTTAAATAGATTTTCACTGCTCTCACCACATCAAGACAATGTAGTGACTTTTCTTCCCTGGAACATGGTTTTGGAAAAAACGATGGCAGGACAATATCTTTGTTCAGGTGAAAACCTGAAATTACTTTAGGCAAAAAGCCTGGACGAGGGCGTAGTACCACTCTGTCCTCATGAAAAATTAAATACGGCTCTTTACAAGAAAGAGCAGCCAACTCTGATACCCTCCTTGCTGAGGATATAGCAACCAAAAATACCAACTTCCTTGTCAGAAGGACTAGGGGAATATGTTGTATCGGTTCAAATGGCTGTTTTTGTAACACAGACAAAACTAAATTTAAGTCCCAGGGATTCAAGGGAGGTTTGACGGGCGGATTAAGCCGCGTTACTCCTTGTATAAAGCCCCGGACTAAAGAATGAGTAGCAAGTGGTCTCTGAAATAAGACCGATAAAGCTGAGACTTGGCCCTTAATAGTACTTAAGGCCAATTTCATCTCTACCCCTAATTGTAGAAAGGCAAGAATTCTGCCTATGATATATCTCCGAGGGTGCCAACCCTTGGATTCACACCAGGAAACATAAGCCTTCCAGACTCTATAATATATTGTTCTGGAAGCTGGCTTCCTGGCATTGATCAGGGTGGAGATAACTGACCCGGAAAGCCCACGTCTCTTTAGAATGTGGGTTTCAATAGCCAAGCCGTTAAATTTAGAGACCGTAAGGAAGGATGGAATATCGGTCCCTGAGAGAGCAGATCTGACCGTAGTGGGAGGGACCATGGGCCCTCCACTGCCATCTTTACGATTTCTGCATACCATGACCTTCTGGGCCATGCTGGTGCTACCAGAATAATCGGCTTCCTTTCCAGCTTGATTCTGCAAAGAAGTTGAGGCAGCAACTGGATGGGGGGAAATGCATATATCAGTGAGAACTGATCCCATGGGGTCACTAACGCATCCGTTCCGCATGCGAATGGATCCCTTGTTCTGGCCACAAAGTTGACCAACTTTGTGTTGAATCTGGATGCTAGGAGATCTACGTCCGGAGTCCCCCATCTTTGGCAAACAGCCCGAAATATGTCGGGGTGAAGCGACCATTCCCCTGGGAATAACTGCTGGCGACTTAAGTAGTCCGCCTGCCAATTCTCTACTCCGGGAATGAATATTGTGTCAAGGTCACCTGTGGCCAGGTGACAGATGCACACCGTAGGGGGACAGGAGTGCACCGCGAGGTAGTGAACCCTATGGCTGGCTTCTGCGGATAGGAAACTGGGTGGTTGTGGAAAGCGGGACCAGAGGAGCACAACCGGGATCCTAACGGAAGCTAGAGCCAAGATTCCCCAGGGCGCGGAGTCTAAGACCCAGCAGGTCTTCTCCAGGGCCTCTAGTGGTGAGGATGTTATGCTGCAGGCTGGGACCAGGTCGCGGCCCCTGGAGTTTCCTAGCTCACGCCCCGTAGGATAAGGGGAAAAGAGGGGAAGCAGCAGCACAAGATATGAGAGAACCGAATAACAAGCTGAAGGTCAGGGGCCACAAGCAGACAAGGATAACGAAAGACAAGCCGAAGGTCAAGGGTCACAAGCAGACAAGGATAACGAAAGAACGAGCCGAAGGTCAAGGGTCACGAGCAGACAGGGATAGTCGGGGACAAGCCAATAACGTAACAAAGAGACAGACGTAGCACACGGCAGGCAGGAACCCAAACACACAATGCCTAACAAACACGTTGATCAGCAAAGCAGGCTTGCAGTGCACAGGTTAATATAGTGTTCTGTGATAGGGCCTGGGGTGGAGTCAGGCTGGGAGGAGATTATAAAGGAAGCCAGGTGAAAGGGTTCTGGCCTCTAAGATGAACACATGGGAAGGAAGGTAAGCTGACAGACAAACACTACTGCATATCCATGACATATTGCAGAAAGGCAAGGAACATTCCTTTCTGCCCAAGTTAGAATATGGTTCACCTCTCTCTGCGCTGAGAGACTTTTGGTGCCCCCTTGGTGATTGATATAGGCCACAGCTGTGGCATTGTCGAATTGAATCCTGACAGGGTAATTCTGTAGCCTGGAAGTCCAGGCCTTTAGAGCCAGACGTACTGCCCGAATCTCTAGGATATTGATGGGCAAGCCTCTTTCGGTCCTTGACAGTTGTCCTTTCTAGTACTGCTCCCCAGCCTGAGAGGCTGGCATCCGTCGTTACGACCTTCCAGATAACTGGTCTGAAGGATCTTCCTTTCAGCAGATTCTGGGTTAGTAACCACCAAGTGAGGCTTTGGGCCACTCTTGGGGACAGCCGCATTGGCGAGTCTAAGGCTTGAAATGTTTTGTTCCAAGCAGACAGGATACTGTTTTGCAACAGTCTTGAATGGAACTGGGCAAAAGGAACTGCTTCGATTGAAGCCACCATGGTTCCTAGTAACCTCATGCAGAGGCGAATGGAGGGATTGCCATTTGACCTGACCAGCCGTACCAATTATTTTATGGAGTTGATCTTTGCTAGAGGCAAGAACACCTTTTCCTGGGCTGTGTCTATGATCAGACCCAAGTACTCTAGTCTTTTTAGCGGTATTAAGGAAAATTTCTCCAGATTGAGAATCCAACCCAATGCTTTCAGATAGTCGGTTGTAGTGCGTACAGCTTGCTCCAAGCGAATCACTGATTGATCTATAAGTAATAGATCGTCTAGGTACGCTATGATTGTTATGCCCTGTGCCCCTAACCTGGCTAGAGGTGGGGCCAGCACCTTGGTGAACACCCGGGGTGCTGTGGCTAGCCCGAAGGGCAGGGCTACAAACTGGAAATGCTGTTGTTCTAATTCGAACCGCAGAAATTTTTGATGAGCAGGGAATATAGGGATATGCAGATATGCATCCCTGATGTCGATTGACGCGAGAAGTTCTCCTCCTAGAAGGATAGAAACTACTGATCTGATTGTCTCCATGCGAAAGGAGCGGATCTTCAGGAATTGATTTAGCTTTCTTAGATCTAGAATGGGTCTGACGTCTCCATTTGGTTTTGGTACCATGAAAAGATTTGAATAAAACCCCAGACCTTGTTACCTTGTGGGGATCTGTATGATCACCCCTTGAGATCTTAATCGGTCTAGTGCTTGAAACAGAGATTGTTTCTTCTCTGGATCCTTGGGTACGCTTGATCTTAGGAAACGAGATGGTGGAAAGTTCCGGAATTCCAGCTTGTATCCCAGCGTTACCGTGGAGATGACCCATGCGTCCTGAATTTCCTTTTTCCAGACTTCTGAAAAGTGCAGAAGTCTTCCCCCCACCTTGGTGAGGGGGGTTGCCTCTTCATGACGAGGCTTTAGGATTCTGTTTTGCAGATTTCCTACCCCAGGGCTTCTTTTGAGGCTGGGTCTTACTCTGAGGTCTTCCTCTAGAGTCTGACGGCGGAGCCGTCGCCACTGTTTAGAGGCGGAAGCCCTTGGCGCAGGGGAAAGGGCCCGTTTAAATGAAGGACGTTTGTATTTTCTTTTGACGGGTAAAAGCGTGCTTTTCCCACTAGAAATTGTCTTGATATATTTATCCAAGTCCTCTCCGAAAAGTCGCTCCCCATGGAAGGGAAACCCAGTTAGGAGGTTCTTACGTGGTGTTTCAGCTGTCCAATTCTTTAGCCACAGGATCCTGCGCATATGTACAAGCATAAGCGTAAGGCGGGATGCCTGGTGAATGGAATCTTTAATGGCATCTATGGCAAAACATAATGCCTTAGGTAGTTCAGCCAAATCCCGAGCTTGTTGTGTAGGAAGTTCTCTAAGGGCCAATTTAAATTGGTCCTTTAGGGATTGGCAGACGCCTATTGCGGCGACTGCTGGCTGAGTGACGGCACCTGCTATGGAAAAGGCAGATTTTAGCAGGGATTCCAACTTCTTATCTGTTGGATCCTTAAGCATTTGTGCATTGTCTACAGGACAAGTCAAGTTATTATTCACATTGGAAATCGCAGCGTCAACTGCTGGTACTTTCCATCTTTTGGAGAATCTTTCCTCCAGAGGATAGCGATTTGCAAAATTTAGGAGGGAGAAAAATAAGCTGTTCTAGCAATGCATGTGCTGGAAACGCATGCAAAGCATGGGAAGGTTTCAAAGAACTTAAGGAAGAGGCCGGGTTTTCATGAGACTCTGTTAGAGGCAGCATGAAGGTGGAGCGAACCATTTCTGTAAGAGATTGTATCAGCAATTTCTCAGTTTGGGAAACTGAAAAAGGTTCATCTACCGTTGTCTCCTCCAAGGAGGAATCATCGGTTTGTCTTTCTTCCTGATCGATTAAGGGTAACACCTCATCGTGAGTCCACTGTTCCCCTAGTAAAGCTAAAGTGGGGGAAGGGCTAGTACGTTTCTTATCAGTCTGAATAGAGGATGCGATTAAAGCCGCTAATCTTTCTTCCATACCCTGGAGGGAGGAGGAGAGGGCATCTTCAGTCACATATCTAGGTGCTGAGATATGAGAGGCAGTTGCACCATCAATTTGTTCCAATGGCTCACCCTGTGTTGCCATAATTGGTAATTCAGGCGAGAATGACAGCATGGAATTACAGCTAGAAGTCTCAATGCCTGGGGGTGAAATATTTGCTTTTTTGGCTTTTGAGGTGTCTTTTTTGGTAGGCATAGTCCTAAGTACAAAAACAGAGGCGCTATACAAATTGCACTAAATCGCTGAAAATAGTCTTGACTCTAAAAGCCGCTATAAAGTTTCAGCCTAGTGCTGAAAAGAGTGTCTTTCCTGAATCAGGAATGCCAGTGCAACCCATACGTGTCTCACAGCTCGTGTGTCTCTGTGTATGCTTCCTCCTCAGCAGCGGAGGAGAGACTGACATGGCTATATGTTTCCCATTTTCGCGGTACTGCGTTTAGGCTCCGCCCCCTCCGGAAAAAATTCCGCCCCCTTTTTCCATTTAAAAAAAAAAGTTGTTTTTTTCCATGGATCCCTGACCAAACAAGAGAAGGGGAGGGAGAGGGGAGCAGAGACTGCAATGAGGCAGAGAAACAAAAAAACAGCGAGACAATCCTATCGTGGTACATAGCGGGACCTCTGCGTCCCCCACGGCGGGGGGAGGGGGTAAGTAAGGGGGGTGCAGTGCTGCTGTCTTCCTAACCCACTGGTCCCATCAGAGGGGGGAAAAAATTATTTTAAAAGGCTTTATCTTACCTTGGTAAGAATATCCCCTCCACCTGCTGTACCAATCAAGCACGGACTGAGCTTAATGAAGACGACAGAGTATGGTAAGTGCATACGCTCCCTCTAGAGGAGACTTTAAGGCATGACAATCTCTTTTCCTTAATGGAAGAAATACATAGACATTGAAAATACATACGTTTCTTCCTTACCTTATCATCGTCGCAGGATTTTTCTGAATTAACAGAAAAAATCCAGCTTTCACCCATCACGGTGGGCTTTGTTTAGCCAAAACTTCAAGGACGGGGGTCCCTGAAAAGGGATTTCCACTGCCTTGGGCCATGTATAGCACCCCGACAGGAAGCAAATAGGTAATGTAACAAGACCTAAGCCCTGGTTTCCTGGGGTCCAGCCCTACAAAGAGAGGCGTTACAGGCAAAACCTCGTGCTTCGGATACGAGGTCCCAGGTACCATCCATTTAGGCCTCAGTGGCACTGTGGTGGATCTGGCTTCTTTTTATGGAGGAATTTAAATCCAGCATGGATCCCTCCTGGAGCTCCTCAGAGCACATCTTCACTCGTGACCAACACCTTTAGACACTGGCGAAAAAATTGATGTGCTCCTGGAAGGAGGAGGGGTTATATAGGGAATAAACTTCCTTAATTAGGGTTTACCTGTGTCAACACCTGAAGGTAGGCCTATTACCCATTAAGTAAATTACTTAAGGCTCTGTGTCCCATGATGTACGATAAAGAAAACCTGATAGAGGTGCTAACCCTTACCTAACTCTATCCAAAATGTAAAACAATTTGGCTTAAGGCCGGTTAACACTGCTGCGTAGTGCGAAATCGCATGTGATTCGCACAGCACTGCAGTGCAAATCACATGCAAAGTCCGTGCGATACGATTTCAGCCATTCAGATAGTATGGCTGAAATCGCAACACATTCGGACTTAACTTGCACAGGACCCTTTTTTTGGTCCGCACCAGAATCGGATTGCATGGGTGTTCTCACACCCATGCGATCCGATTCATGTCCGAACTGACAGTTTGCAGTGCTATATGCTAGCTGAAATGGGGGTGTCAACTTCTGTTAACCCAGAGGGCTGCTGGTCATTATAGCCATTTAACTATGAAAAGAAAGGATTGTGCCAGTATACAGTGCATCCGAAAAGTATTCACAGCGCTTCACTTTTTCCACATTTTGTTATGTTACAGCCTTATTCCAAAATGGATTAATTTAATTATTTTCCTCAAAATTCTACAAACAATACCCCATAATGACAACGTGAAAGAAGTTTGTTTGAAATCTTTGCAAATTTATAAAAAAACAAAACAAAAAAAACACATGTACATAAGTATTCACAGCCTTTGCTCAATACTTTGGTGAAGCACCAAATACAGCCTCAAGTCTTTTTGAGTATGATGCTACAAGCTTGGCACACCTACTTTAAAAAAAGCAAAGGACAGGAGGGCGCACCGACCTAGTGCATTACCAGATAAAAAACTTTATTAAAATATATAAAAACAATTATTGTCCTACTCACAAAAAGAGCTTTAAAATAAGCTTTTCTGGCAACCAGACTGAATCCCGTGGCGACTGCAATCAGGACAAGACGACCAGAGGGTCGGACGGTACCCCAAATAAGTTGGATGGCTGTAAAAGCTATTTTTGTGAGTAGGACCATTGTTGTTTTTATATATTTTAATAAAGTTTTTTATCTGGTAATGCACTAGGTCGGTGCGCCCTCCTGTCCTTTGCTTTTTTACAGTTTTATGAACACCCATAGTTCTGAGGAGGACTGCAAGATTCTAAAGTTTTGCCATTTACAGTGGAATGGTCTACACCAGGGATATGCAATTAGCGGACCTCCAGCTGTTGCCAAACTACAAGTCCCATGAGGCATAGCGAGACTCTGACAGCAGCAAGCATGACACCCAGAGGCAGAGGCATGATGGGACTTGTAGTTTGGCAACAGCTGGAGGTCCGCTAATTGCATATCCCTGGTCTACACCATCCGCATGCAGTAAAACATCAGAGCGCAAAAGTATTTTCTGTTGTACACCTACTTTTAGGCAGTTTCTCACATTCTTCTTTGCAGGGCCTCTTAAGCTCCATAAGATTGGATGGGGAGCGTTGATGCACAGCCATTTTCAGATCTCTCCTAAGAGATGTTCAATCAGGTTAAAGTTTGGGCTCTGGCTGGGCCACTCAAGGACATTCACAGTTTCCCCGTAGCCACTCCTTTGTTATCTTGGCTGTGTGTTTAGGGTCATTGTCCTGTTGGAGGATGAACCTTCGCCCCAGTCTGAGGTCCAGAGCGCTCTGGACCAGGTTTTTATCAAGGATGTCTCTGTACATTGCTGCATTCATCTTTCCCCCGATCCTGACTAGTCTCCCAGTTCCTGCCGCTGAAAAACTTCCCCACAGCATGATGCTGCCACCACCATGCTTCACTGTAGGGATGGTATTGGCCAGGTGATGAGCGGTGCCTGCTTTCCTCCAGACATGATGCTTGCCATCCAGGCCAAATGCCGCGTACACACGATCAGAAAAATAGGATTTTTTGTACTCACCGTAAAATCCTTTTCTCTGACATCCATGGACTGACACGGTGTCTCTTTACACTTTACACGTGGGTTATGTCCCTGCTTGCAGGAGAAGACCTAGGCAGAATGTGAAATGTTATACATACATTCCAAAAGCCAGAGCTGAACAGCCCCACCCAGGGGGCGGTCCCTCCGTACATAACCCTCCCACTACAGTCAGCAGACTTCAGTTCGTAACAAAGCAGTACAAACTTAAAAGGAAGGGTGGGTGCCGTGTCAGTCCATGGATGTCAGAGAAAAGGATTTTACGGTGAGTACAAAAAATCCTATTTTCTCTTACCATCCATGGACTGACACGGTGTCTCTTTACACTTTACACGTGGGATGTCCCAAAGCAGTGTCAAGAGGGATGGGAGCAGTATAAATGGAAAAACCAAAACTTCACTCCAATAAGGCAGAGCTCCTCAACGGAGGAGTCGCAACTTTAAACAGCGGCCTGCAGCACCCTGCGGCCGAAGGAAGCATCCGAAGATGCAGCCACAATAACCTTATAAAACTTAAAAGGCATGAACAGACGACCAGGTCGCCGCCTTGCACACTTGTGCAACCGACGCTTGATGTCGGGAAACCCAGGAAGCACCAATTGTCCTGGTGGAATGCGCCGTAACCGGAAAGGGAGGCGCCCGCCCTTTGAGAGCATAGGCTTGAATGACGGTTTGTCTGATTCCCCTAAAAATGATGGCAGACGAAACCGCTTGGCCCTGTTATGGACCAGAGACAGTCACAAATAGTGAGTCGGACTTCCGAATAGAAGCAGTAGCAGACAGGTACACCGGTAAGGCTCGTACCACCTCCAATATGTGCAGCGCAAAACTCTCTGGGATGCGATGGGTGAGGGCACAAGGACGGGAGGGTAATGCCCTCATGTAGGTGAAAGGTCGACACCACCTTTGGCAAAAAAGGAAGGTCGCGGATGCAACACCGCCTTATCCTTATGGATGACTAAACATGGCGACTTGCAGGACAAAGCCGCCAACTCAGACACTCGTCAAACAGAAGTGATTGCCACTAAAAAGGCCACCTTCTGAGACAAGACAAGAAGGGAATATCCCGGATATTCCCAAAAGGAGGTTCCTGGAGGACCGAGAGCACCAAATTCAGATCCCACGGTGGGAGAGGAGGCTTGACAGGAGGGAGCACATGGCGAACCCAACACAAGGTGCTAACCAAGAAAATGACCCGCTAGAGGTCGCTGAAAGAAGAAGGCCAAGGCCGAAATCTGATCCTTGATGGTACTCAAAGCAAGCTTTTGGGTCACTCCACACTGCAGAGGACGCAGGATTCTGGGGACGGAATACGTCCGAGGACGCCAGTCCAGCGCTTCGCACATGGCGATATAAGCTTTCCAGGTACGGTGATAGATCTGCCTGGAGGAAGACTTCCGTGTCCTTAACATGGTCAAAATGACCGAGTCCGAGAGACCTTGGTCCCTCAACACCTGGCTTTTAACAGCCCTGCCGTTAAAGCCAGAGGCTGTAAGCCGGATGAAGCATAGGATCTTGAGACTGAAGGTCCTCCCCCAGGGAACGTCCGCGACGAGACGTACCAGATCAGCGTACCAGTGATGCTGCGGCCAATCCGGAACAATTAGGATCGCCGGAGTTTATATCAGGCGATAAGGACCCTATGGGGCCACCAACGCATCCTAGGCATCGCCCAAGGATCCCTGGATCTGGCCACAACCTTGACCCTTGCGATTGAGTAGAAAGGCCATCAGGTCCACATCCGGCGTGCCCCACCGTCGGTAAAGGAGTTGAAATATGCAAGGACCACTCTTCTTGGTCCGGTGTCTGGCGATTGGCGACTCAGATAGTCCGCCTGCCCATTGCCTATGCCCAGAATGTAAAATGGCCTACAGAGCCGGCACGTTTCTTCCGGCCCACTTCAGGATACGGACTACCTCGGAAGCCGCAGCTGAGCTCCGAGTTCCCCCTTGATGGTTTACATATGCCACCGCCGTGGCTTAGTCCGACTGGCTCCTGATGGAGCGACCCCGTACTCTCTCTGACCTGAGGAGAGACACAGTCCGATGGCCCGTATTACCAGAACAGTGATTGGTAAACGGGCTCGTCCGGAGTCCAAGGAATGAGCCGACAGGACTCCCCAGACTTCACCCCAGCCCGTCAGGCTGGTGTCCGTCGTGAGTACCCTCCAGTGGATGGGAGGGGAACGACTTTCCGGACCGAAGAGCCGAGGATCTCAACCACCATGTCAGGGGCGCCCTGACCAGGTGAATCACCTGGATCTGAAGATCCAAGGACAACGGGGATTTGTCCCAGGTGGACAAGATCTCCTTCTGCAATGCCCTGGTGTGTGATTGGGCATACGGAACGGCCGCAAAGGAGGCCACCACGAGTCTCTGGAATCTCATGCAAAAAACGGATTGACAACCATTTTTGGGATGTCAGCACCCGCACCGCAGACTGAGGTGTCAGCAACTTCTCCAGAGGTAGGATACCTTTTCCTCCAAGGAGTCCAGAATCAGAACTAGATACTCCAGACACTGAGTCGGGACCAGGACTGACTCCTGAATGTTCAGGAACCACCCGAGTCCCTGAGGGTCTAATTGATGATAGTCACCTTTCCTCTAAGTCTGATCCACTTTCTGCTCTTAGCAGAAGATCGTCCAGATAGCCCATGACAGCAATACCTCGCTGTAACAGAAGGCTAGAACCGGCGCAAGCACCTTGGTGAACACCCTTGGTGCCGAGGCTAGGCCGAAAGGAAGAGCCACAATCGATAGTGGACTTCGCTGATCGCAAAGCGCAGAAACTTCCGGTGACTTGCGCAGATCGGAACATGCAAGTAGGCGTCCTTGAAGTCCAAGGACGCCACAAGAAAATCCCTTTGGTGGAGTGTAGCGATCACCGTGCGAATGGATTCCATGCGGAATTTCTGCACCTTCTCGAAGGCATTCAGGGCCTAGAGGTGCAGGATAGGTCGAACCACGTCCTACTTTTGGGACGACAAACAGATTCGAGTAGAATCCCTGAAAACTCTCCTGTGACGGAACCGGCACAATCACTCCGGACCTGATCAAATCCTGTACAGCTCCCAAGAGGGCTGCCCGACAGGTAGGAAGGAGAGGAAGATTTGAGGGAAAGAATCTGTCTGGGGGCCAGGATCGGAATACTATCCTGTATCCTGAGGTGACCTCCTCGCACACCCACCAGTCGGAGATTCGGGAGGACCACCGATTTGTGACCTGCGAAGTCGTCCCCCCACCCCAGAGTCGGGCGGAGGCAAGACTTCACGCGGAGGCGGGCTCGGGAGCCGCTTGTTTGGCTTACGCACCCAGGGGCGCTTGTGCCCACCAGCCGCACTCCGTCAGTCTGGGAGGACCTACCTGTGGACTCGACTGACGAAAAAAACCCTTGTTTGCTGGAAAGGAAAAGGCCCTGTTTGCGGCGGGCCCCCTTACTCTTGCCAGTCTAAGTAAGAAGAGTGCTTTTACCTCCCATGACATCCTTGACGATGACATCCAGAGCAGCACCGAAAAGTCTACCACCTATAAAAAGGTAGATACGTCAGGAGCTTCTTAGAGGCTAGGTCAGCAGACCAGCATTTCAACCAGATAAGACGACGCCATACCACCGTCGGGACAGAGGCCCTGAATGTTAAAGGGCCCGCGTCCAACGTGGTGTCGCACACATAAACCAGGCCCTGCCCAGTTGGTGGGCCAGAGTAACTGTGTCTGGAGGAAGATTATGCTCCTGTACAGCTAGGTGCAACATTTTTGCCCAACCTGTAAGTGTTTTAAAACACAAGGGTCGCCGCTACCACAGGCCGTAGGGCGGATCCCAACAAGGCAAACATGGCTATGCGCACCACTTCTGACCTCCTGTCAGTGGGGTCCTTAATGCAGGAGTCCCCTCCATCGGGAGAGTGGTGGCCTTGTTTAACAGGGCGACTGGAGGGTCGACCACTGGGGGAGAAGCCCACTTTTTAAGTAGGGCATCTTCAAAGGGGTATCTGATAGACAAACGCCGCAGAACCATAAAAAATTCTTCTGCGGCTTTTTCCAGACCTTATCAATGAGCTGGTCAAAGAAAGTACAATGGAAAAAACCCCTTTAGAAGGCCTGGCCTTAAAAGAACCAAAGGAGACAGTATCCGCCTGAGGTTCTGCATCCGCAGCATTTGAGCTTGAGAGTGTCCCTCACCGCAGTCATGAGCACACTAACAAGCGCCCTGTCATTTACTGACTCAGAACTGGAGTTTCCCTCATAAGGAATGTCCTGTTCAAAACCATCCATACATTCAGAACTAGGGTCCTGAGCGATAGTGGCTAGGCCCATATCTGAATCAGCGCACTGCCCTCGAGTAGATAAAGTGGGGAGAGGGCGCCTTTTTTGTACTTTGCGCTTGCACACAGCTCCCATCCTGGTCAGAAATTGATTCCAGGGCTGCCCACAACAGGTCCATAGGGACCGCAGGTGCTGAAGCACTGCCTGTTGCCACTGACATTTTTAGGGGAAGCTGGTGACACAGACTCCATATTGTCCCCCTCTGAGACTCTCTCAGATAAAAAGTCCACCCACAGGCTGTGCTGACTGAGGAGGGGGCGCCCAGGGGACTCACCAAACCGGACCAGGGACCGCTTAGTTCCGCTGTCTGTACCGCGCTGTGTCAGCGCTGGTGAGCTGTGAGGAGACTGTGAGGAGATTCGCGCTGCTACAGCAGCGCT
Source organism: Rana muscosa (assembly GCA_029206835.1). Taxonomy (NCBI): domain Eukaryota; kingdom Metazoa; phylum Chordata; class Amphibia; order Anura; family Ranidae; genus Rana; species Rana muscosa. The sequence continues at coordinate 602,573,760 of CM055116.1, read as the reverse complement.
AGAGGCCAAACTAGTGCTGAAAAGCGTGCGGGCTACAAGAAAATGGCCGCCGCACTTCACTGAGGCGATCCGCGGCAAGATGGCCGCCATGATGCAGTTAAAATGAAACAGCACACGCACAGCGCCACTCGGCGCTCAGGCCCCCCAAAAAAAAACACAAAAAAGCCCCAAAGCATACATTGCAGACCAGCATGAGCCCCCCAAGAACAGTGTAACCCCCAAGCACCCCACACAGCCAGCGCCAGTAATGGTGACAGAGAGCGACAATAAAATACAGGGGGAGACAGGGAAAATCCCCCACAGAGAAACACACAGCCTTTTGTACTCACCTGCAGGCAGGAGAGACTACTTACCCGTCCCCTGAGGGACACACTGGTGTTTCTGACAGGACTATCACAGTGCAGTACTGAGTAGCTGTCGGCCCGGTCCACCGCGAAAGATACAGTCAGTTCAGGAGCTGTTCAGTCTTGAGAGGACCGTGGGAGCATGAAAGCAAACCCGGCCACCCCTGGAGTCATGGGGCCTGTCGTGAACTGAGTCTCACGCACACAAGGCGAGGATCAGCACGCTCGATGGTCGGACAGGGAAGACTACGAGGATATCTTGTACCCAACCTGTTGCCCAGCCGACAATTGATAGAAGATTCTCAAAAATAAAATAAAAAAGAATTCCAAAAAGGAATAAAATAGGTCAGGAGACTGGCTCCTGAGGGAGCCACGTCTTCTCCTTCTGCTAGGCAGAAAAAAACTGAAGTCTGCTGACTGTAGTGGGAGGGTTATGTACGGAGGGACCGCCCCCTGGGTGGGGCTGTTCAGCTCTGGCTTTTGGAATGTATGTATAACATTTCACATTCTGCCTAGGTCTTCTCCTGCAAGCAGGGACATAACCCACGTGTAAAGTGTAAAGAGACACCGTGTCAGTCCATGGATGGTAAGAGAAAACATGTTTTTTTTCTGACGGAATGTTGGCTCAAACTTGTGTTGCATACACATGGTGTGAGGGGGTTAACTCGGTAGCGGGTGTGTGTGACCCCCTGGTTGGGCTCCCCACACAAAAACAGGGCCAGCAGACGGAGGTTGTGGTTTTCAAAATCAAAAGGTGCGGTTTATTTCTCTATGTACAGTGACAAAAACACAGCAAAGCCAAAAAGAAACAAACAAAATAAATCCTGGTCAGTTTGACCTCTGACTAAACATGCAGGTTTCCTAAACTAACAACTGGGATCAGCCTGGTGCTGTCCTAGTCCCTAAGTCCCTGGTTTAGTAAAAGTCCAAACAAATAGCCACACAGGCTTTGCCTCACCGCACAGGGGTTCACTCTCCCTAGACAGTCCACACAGGTCTGGTTCCAGGCATGAGCTAACATCTAATGAATCTGGGAGTTCCTTATAGAGGCCTAAATGAGCTGACAAGGTTCAGCTGGTCTCATCTCTGTCTGCACGACGCCCCACACTCTCCCTAGAGGTATGAGTCATCCATGAGCCTACTAGCCTCAGCTGGGCTTATACAACTCTCCACCCTAGTTGTATAAGTCAGCATAAAGCCTGAATCTGGGAGAAATATATCTACCCCCCTGGATGCAACCAGGTGACTTTACCTTCCTGCTGTCACATACCCCCCCCTCTTGTTTTAACCTTGGGGTTGGAACACCAGCAATCAGGCATTCATGTACTCGAGACAAAGCATCCACATTCCCCATTTGAACGCCAGGGCGATGCTTTACTGTGAAGTTGAATTCCTGTAGGGCCAGGAACCACCTATTCACTCTTCTATTTGTCTCCTTGTTTTGAGCCATCCACTTTAACGGAGCGTGATCCGTAACCATGTCAAAGTGCCTACCTAGCAGATAGTACCGAAGGGAATCTAGAGCCCACTTCACCGCTAAACATTCCTTTTCAACCGTGGCGTAATTTACCTCATGGGACTTCAACTTCCTGCTGAGGTAAATGACTGGGTGCTCTTCCCCGTTCCAGACCTGGGACAATACTGCTCCTAACCCCACATCTGACGCATCACTTTGTACGACAAAGTCTTTAGAGAAGTCGGGTGAGTACAACACTGGCTGGCTACATAAGGCTTGTTTCAAGAATTGGAATGCTGCCTCAGCCTCGGGGGTCCATTTAATCATGACCGACCCTTTCCCTTTCGTCAGGTTGGTTAGGGGCACAGCCTTAGAAGCAAAGTGGGGAATGAAGCGCCGATAATAACCCGCGATTCCCAGAAAGGCTCGTACCTGCTTCTTGCTGTTGGGACGTGGCCAACTCTGGATGGCCTCGACTTTGTTGAGTTGGGGTTTTATTACTCCCCTGCCAATGGTGTACCCAAGATATTTGGCCTCCTCCTGCCCAATGGTACACTTCTTGGGGTTAGCCGTAAACCCCGCTTCCCGGATAGAGTCTAGGACTGCTTGCACTTTTGGCAGATGTGAGGCCCAATCTGTGCTATGGACAATTACGTCATCCAGGTAAGCCGCAGCATACTTCCGATGGGGCCTCAGTATCTGGTCCATTTTCCGCTGGAATGTGGCCGGCGCATTCTGTAACCCGAACGGCATTCTCTTATATTGGAACGCCCCGTCTGGGGTTACAAATGCGGTTTTCTCTTTGGCCGACTTGGCCAGGGGAATTTGCCAATACCCTTTTGTGAGGTCAAGAGTCGTCATGTATCGGGCTGTTCCCAGCCGGTCGATCAACTCATCTATACGTGGCATGGGGTAGGTGTCAAATTTTGTAACTTTGTTCAACTGACGAAAATCGTTACAAAATCGCCAGCTCCCATCCGGTTTAGGCACCAACACAATGGGACTAGACCAATCACTTTGGGACTCCTCTATCACCCCTAAGTTCAGCATTTTCTGTACTTCCTCCCGTATTGCCTCCCGTCGGGCCTCTGGGATCCGATAGGGTTTTAACTTCACCCTTTCACCGGGCGGGGTAATAATATCATGCTCTACCCCAGATGTTTGTCCCGGCAGCTCAGAGAACACCTCCTTGTTGCGAAGCACAAACTCCTTAACCTCCTGTTGTTGGGGTTGTGACAAGGTGGCTGCTATTCCAACCTCCGGAATCACGCAACCAGTTTGAGCTGGTGACCAAGTTTCTGCGACTAGGGACTCTCTATCCCTCCAGGCTTTCAACAGATTAACGTGATATATCTGTTCGGGCTTTCGCCTTCCTGGTTGTCTGACCTTGTAATTCACTTCGCTCACTTTTTCCATTATCTCGTAGGGGCCTTGCCATTTGGCAAGGAATTTACTTTCAACCGTAGGGACAAGTACCAATATCCTATCCCCCGGGGAAAAGGTACGGGTCTTTGCTCCACGGTTGTACACTCTCTGCTGTGCCAACTGCGCTTGGGCCAAATGTTCCTTCACGATGGGCATTACCTGTGCAATTCGATCTTGCATCAGGGCGACATGCTCAATCACACTCCTGTGGGGAGAACTCTCACTTTCCCAAGTTTCCTTGGCAATATCCAACAGCCCTCTTGGGTGTCTCCCATACAGTAACTCAAAGGGGGAGAATCCCGTAGAGGATTGGGGCACCTCCCTAATAGCAAACATCAAATAAGGAAGTAGACAGTCCCAATCCTTTCCATCTCTATCCACCACTTTCTTCAACATTTGTTTTAGGGTTTTGTTGAATCTTTCAACCAGCCCATCGGTTTGGGGGTGATACACAGATGTACGCAATTGCGTCACTTTGAACAATTTACACAGCTCTTTCATAACCCGGGACATAAAGGGTGTACCTTGGTCCGTAAGCAGTTCTTTACAAATACCCACCCGGCTAAAAACAAGAGATAGCTCTTTGGCTATGGTTTTGGCCGAGGTATTTCTGAGAGGGATCGCTTCTGGATAACGGGTGGCATAGTCCATTATAACCAATATGTACTGGTGCCCCCTAGCGGACTTGATTATAGGACCTACCAAATCCATTGCGATTCTCTCAAACGGGACCTCAATGATGGGTAGAGGGACCAGCGGGCTACGGAAATGTGGCATCGGGGCCGACCTCTGACACACAGGGCAGGAGGAACAATAATTTTCTATGTCCTTCATCACCCCAGGCCAATAGAATCTCTGTAATACCCTCTCTCGGGTTTTCTCTGTCCCCAGATGACCTCCAAGAATGTGCCCATGGGCCAACTCCAACACCAACTTCCTGTAAGGTTTGGGCACCACAAGCTGCTCAACGGTTTCTTCTGCCCTTTTTGCCACCCGATACAGTAGGTCCTTCTCTACGCTGAAGTATGGGTAAGTGCAGGTATTATCTGGGTTCACTAACTCGCCATCTATTTCCACTACGTTTTCCCGTGCCTTTATTAGGGCGGGGTCTTTTAACTGTTCTGTGGCAAAATTTTCCCTGTGAACCTCCAGATCAGAAAACTCCACAGACGGTAGGTTTTCGTCTGAGGAGGTGGGCTCCTCTCCAGTTTCTTGAGTCTCCCCTGCCAATACTGACAAGGGAAATTCTGGAGAGTCCTCCCCACTCTCAGAGGAGTTCTGGCTATCACATTCCTGGTACATAGGGGCACCAGTGGGGGGCTCAGGATCATCCCACAGTTCCCAGAACTTCGGAAAATCCCTTCCCACAATGGCATCATGCGGTAATTGAGATACTAACCCCACTGGATGAGAGAGGGTACCTTTGGGGGTCTCGAAACACACTGTAGTCACTGGATACTCTCGGGTGTCCCCATGCACACAAATAACAGCTACCTTGCTATTCCCAGAGACCTCTGTTTTAACTAATTCAGCCTTTATCAGGGTCACAAGGCTACCTGAATCCAGCAATACCACAACATTTCTACCATTAATACACATTTTGCATAAATGTTTCTCAGTTCCCCGAATGGCAGTGCATGCGACTGTCGCACACAGCGACTGATGTCTGTCCGTCAGAAAGTCACACTGCATGGGTTCCTCCACAACCGGGCAATTGGCTGCAATATGTCCCGCTTGCCGGCAGCGGTAGCAAACGATCCTTCTTGCGGCCTCTTGAGCCGCTGATTTCCCAGGCTGTTCTCGCCAAACTTGGGGTAGAGCTCCCACCCTCTCACTCTCTCCACCCTCACCCCTTGGAATCCTCTTATCCGCCCCTGGGGATGGTCTGGTCTTAGGGTGGAAAGTCCGAGTGTCTCTGGAAGAGGCCGTCAGGTTCTCTGTAGCCAAGTATTTCTCTACATGATCCACAAGACCACCGGCCGTCTCTGGGTCTCCATGGCTTACCCACTTTTGGATGGCAGTAGGAAGAGCTCTCAAAAACCGATCCATTACAACACGTTCCACAATCTCTGGTGCGGACAAAGTCTCTGGCTGTAGCCACTTCCTGCTCAGGTGAATGAGATCATACATTTGAGACCTGGGGGGTTTTCCAAGCTGGAAAGTCCAGTTATGCACACGCTGAGCCCGGACAGCCAGGGTGACACCCAGCCTTGCCAATATTTCAGCTTTTAGCATCACATAGTCTTTTGCTTGGTCAGGCTCTAGGTCATAGTAAGCCTTCTGCGATTCACCAGTTAACAGAGGAGCCACCAGTCCAGCCCACTGCTCCTCAGGCCACTTTTCTCTTTCAGCAGTCCTTTCAAATGTGGTCAAAAATACCTCTGGATCATCCTCTCCAGTCATTTTTGTCAATAAACGACTCACCCCAAAGGACGCGGTATTAGTGGGACGGCTTTCCTCACTGGTCTGCGGACGTTGCTGCATTACTGCTTCCATTTGTTGTAGTCTCTGCTCTTGCTTCTGTAACAGGTCTATGAAGCGGGCCTCAGATTGCTGCTGGGCTTGTTGATGAGCTTGCTGCTGGGCTGCAAGGCTCCTTTGCAAACCTGCATTTGTCTGCTGTTGATTGGCATTTGCTAGAGCCAGCTGTTTCAGTATCTCCTCCATGCTGGCTTAAAAAAAACTGCCACTGGTTCTCCACCAACTGTGAGGGGGTTAACTCGGTAGCGGGTGTGTGTGACCCCCTGGTTGGGCTCCCCACACAAAAACAGGGCCAGCAGACGGAGGTTGTGGTTTTCAAAATCAAAAGGTGCGGTTTATTTCTCTATGTACAGTGACAAAAACACAGCAAAGCCAAAAAGAAACAAACAAAATAAATCCTGGTCAGTTTGACCTCTGACTAAACATGCAGGTTTCCTAAACTAACAACTGGGATCAGCCTGGTGCTGTCCTAGTCCCTAAGTCCCTGGTTTAGTAAAAGTCCAAACAAATAGCCACACAGGCTTTGCCTCACCGCACAGGGGTTCACTCTCCCTAGACAGTCCACACAGGTCTGGTTCCAGGCATGAGCTAACATCTAATGAATCTGGGAGTTCCTTATAGAGGCCTAAATGAGCTGACAAGGTTCAGCTGGTCTCATCTCTGTCTGCACGACGCCCCACACTCTCCCTAGAGGTATGAGTCATCCATGAGCCTACTAGCCTCAGCTGGGCTTATACAACTCTCCACCCTAGTTGTATAAGTCAGCATAAAGCCTGAATCTGGGAGAAATATATCTACCCCCCTGGATGCAACCAGGTGACTTTACCTTCCTGCTGTCACAATGGTCACACAAATCTTGTCGGAAATTCCGAACGTCGGAATTGCATACAGAACGGAATTTCCGATAGGAACTTTTTCCGTCTGAAAAATTGAGAACCTGCTCTCAATCTTTTGTTGGCGGAAATTCCGACAGCAAAAGTCCGATGGAGCATACACACGGTCGGAATTTCCAACCAAAAGCTCACATCGGACTTTTCTTGTCGGAATTTCTGATCGTGTGTACGGGGCAAAAGAGTTTAATCTTTGTTTCATCAATCCAGAGAATTTTTTTTTCCATGGTCAGAGTCCTTCAGGTGCCTATTGGCAAACTCCAGACGAGCTGTCATGTTCATGTGCCTTTTACTGGCCACTCTATCATACATGCCTAATTCGTGGAGTGCTGCAGAGATGGTTGTTCTTCTGGAAGGTTCTCCTCTCTCCAAAGAGAAACGCTGGAGCTCTGTCAGAGTGACCATCGAGTTCTTTGTCACCTCCCTGACTAAGGTCCTTCTCCCCCGATAACTGTTTGGCTGGGCGGCCCGCTTTAGGAAGAGTCCTGGTGGTTCCAAACATATTACATTTTTGGATGATGGAGGCTACTGTGCTCATTGGGACCTTCAAAGCTGCAGAACATTTTCTGTACCCTTCCCTCTCAGACCATGGGATCTGTGCGTCAATAAAATCCTGTCTCTGAGGTCTACAGACAATTCCTTGGACTTCATGGCTTGGTTTGTGCTCTGACATGCACTTTTAACTGTAGGACCTTATATAGACAGGTGAGTGCCTTTCCAAATCATGTCCAATCAACTGAATTTACAACAGGTGGACTCCAATCAAGTTGTTGAAACATCTCAAGTAAGATCAATGGAAACAGAATGCAGCTCAATTTTGTCATGGCAAAGGCTGTGAATACTTATGTACATGTGATTTTTTTGTTTATTTTTAATAAATTTGCAAAGATTTCAAACAAACATCTTTCACGTTGTCATTGTGGCATATTGTTTGTAGAAATACAAGGAAAACAATGAATTTAATCCATTTTGGAATAAGGCTGCAACATAACAAAATGTGGAAAAAGTGAAGCGCTGTGAAAACTTTCCAGATGCACTGTAACTAATCTTTCCTATTGGGAACAAGGAGATTGCACATTCTAATTAACATACTGTATGTGGTGTTAAGCAACATGTGTTCTATAAACACATGTGGTCTGTTAACAGGTTCCCGAACTTTTGCGCAAACAATCAATATACGCTGATTGCAATTTTTTTTAACAAAAATATATAGAAGAATACATATTGGCCTAAGCTGATGAAGAAATACGTTTTTTAAAAACATTTTTGTGGAAATTTATTACAGCAAAAAAAATAATTTTTTCCAAAATTGTCGCTCTTTTTTTGTTAATAGCGCAAAAAATAAAAACCGCAGAGGTGATCAAATAGCACCAAAAGAAATCTCTATTTGTGGGAAAAAAAGGTTGCAAATTTAGTTTGGGTACAGCATTGCATGACCGCGCAATTTTCAGTTAAAACAACGCAGTGCCAAATCGTAAAAAGTGCTCTGGTCAGGAAGGGGGTAAAATCTTCTGGGGCTAAAGTGGTTAATGAAGAAAGCTGAAAATGGGTATGTAATATACCAGTTTTCTCTTGAAATGGTTCTGGTAATGTAACACTGTCAGTTTCCTCTTCTGAGGCATTTTCTTCTGCAGAAAAAGAAAAGGTATGCTATTATAGAACAGGAAAAAAAAAACACATGTAGAGTTTTAAAGAACAAACACAAAACACAATTTGATCAGATGTGTAAAGTACAAAGTACCTTTTCTTATGTGTACATTTCAGTCAAAAATATAAATCAGCCCAAAGACTATATGCACTAGACTTTTCCAAGGTTAAACTCTGTTTCGTGTTGTTGTTGACATCCTGTCTAAAAATGCCTTGCTGCCACTAATCTGGTATTTGGGAAGTATCATCCCCTGCTCAATTTAAAATGGCAATGAGGAATTCATGATCCCACCCACTGCTGAGTTAAATCACATCAAGCTGATGATGTCATCCTCTAGCTAATTCCATAGTTTACCCAGTTTTCCTTTGCCTCTTTCCTCACTGCTACAAGTTCTAATCAATTGTTATGATCCATCACATTTCCATGCATCCTCCCCCCATGTGTATGTGCCCTGTGTTTGGATAGGTTAACTGATTTACTACAATAACTCTAAAACATACTGCCATTTAAATAACGTTTACCCAAACTGTCCTTTCTGTATGAGTGACTGACTCTTTTGAGTGTGGTAGGACTGATACTCAATGAAGTGTGTAAAGCATTGCGCAATATGTTAGCGTTGTATAAATACTGGAAATACAAAGGTTTCAGTTAATAATTCTGATAAACATTACAGTATTTAAGTGGATAGAAATGTGCACATTTGATAAACTGCAAATGTAAATATCACACATATATTGTACTCTCTACTGCAGGATAAACCATTTAAAAATATGTTTAGCTTCATAGTGGCAAATGTGAGAAACAACTATTCATTTTAAAAATGGGCAAGTCTTTTTAAAGCAGGAATGCCAAGTGAAAGGTACGTATGGACAACATTTCTGTTACCCCTCCCCTTTGAAACAGAGGTTCTTTTTGTCACTGTACCTGTTCATTAAGAACCTTTCACACTTGGGCGGTTTGCAGGCGCTATTGCGCTAAAAATAGCGCCTGCAAACCGACCAGAAACGGCGGCTGCTGTTTCTCCACGGTGCGCTAGCAGGACGGAAAAAAAAGTCCTGCTAGCCGCATCTTTGGAGCGGTGAAGGAGCGGTGTGTTTACCGCTCCTCCACCGCTCTTGCCCATTGAAAGCAATGGGGCACCGCGGCTATACCGCTGGGTAAAACCGCCCCGCTAGCGGCCGAATAGCTTTGCGAAATTAGCGGTGAATCGCCGGTAAGAATAGCGGCGCTTTACCGCCGACGCCGCTCCCGCCCCAGTGTGAAAGGGGCCTTAGGATGAGCCGAACACCCCTCAGTTCGGTTCGCACCAGAACTTGCAAACAGGCAAAAAATTTGTTCGAACACGCGAACACCGTTAAAGGGGTTGTAAAGGTTAGTTTTTTATTTTCTAAATAGGTTCCTTTAAGCTAGTGCATTGTTGGTTCACTTACCTTTTCCTTTGATTTACCTTCTAAATGTTTTTTTTCTTTGTTTTCTTTGTCTGAATTTCTCATTTCCTGTTCCTCCTCAGTAAGCTGTTCAGTAAGCTGTTCTGGCTGACTAAACACCACTCGGATGATGGTGTGAAGTTTAGTGAGGAGAAACAGGAAGTGAGAAATTCAGACAAAGAAAACAAACATTTAGAAGGTAAATCAAAGGAAAAGGTACGTGAACCAACAATGCACTAGCTTAAAGGAACCTATTTAGAAAATAAAAAACAAACCTTTACAACCCCTTTAAAGTCTATGGGACACGAATATGAAAAATCAAAAGTGCTAATTTTAAAGGCTTATATGCATGGTATTGTCATAAAAAGTGTTTGGGGACTTGGGTCCTGCCCCAGGGGACACGAATCAATGCAATGACGTTTTTTTTGGGGAGCAGTGATTTTAATAATGCTTAAAGTGAAACAATAAAAGTGAAATATTCCTTTAAATTTCGTACCTGAGGGTTGTCTATAGTATGCCTGTAAAGTGGCACATTTTTCCTGTGTTTAGAACAGTGGCTGCAGCAAAATTAAATTTCTAAAGGAAAAAAAGTAATTTAAAACTGATCGCGGCTGTAATGAATTGTCGGGTACCGGCAATACAGATAAAATTCATTGAAAAAAAACTGCATGGGTTCCGCCCCAGTCCATTACAAGACCCTTCGGGTCTGGTATGAATATTAAGGGGAACCCCGAACCAAAATTAAAAAAATAAAATTGTGTGGGGGTCCCCCCAAATTCCATACCAGGCCCTTCAGGTCTGGTATGGATATTAAGGGGAACCCTGCACCAATTTTTTTTTTAAATGGCGTAGTTGTCCCCCTCAAAATCTATACCAGACCCTTATCCGAGCACAACACAACCTGGCAGGCCGCAGGAAAAGAGGGGGGGACGAGAGAGCGCCCCCCCTCCTGAACCGTACCAGGCCACATGCCCTCAACATGGGGAAGATGTTTTGGGGTCTGGACCCCAAAGCACCATGTCCCCATAACCCTTGCCCGGTGGTTGTAGGGGTCTGCGGCAGGGGGCTTATCAGAATCTGGAAGCCCCCTTTAACAAGGGGACCCCCAGATCCCGGCCCCAGATCATGAGGCCCCAGTCCCCATCAACATGGGGTTCAGACCCCAAAGCATCCTCCCCATGTTGAGGGCATGTGGCCTGGTACGGTTCAGGAGGGGGGGCGCTTTATCGTCCCCATTTCTTTTCCTGCGGCCTGCCAGGTTGCATCTCTTTTCACTTATTTGTACAGTACAGGGCACAGTAATTGATTCTTGGATCATAGGAAGACCCCAAACAATAAGTCAAGGGATGGGCAAACAAATAGCAGAAAAAACAACAGGCCCATAGGAAAAAACAAGAAGGGTCAATGACCTGAACAGATTGTTGACAGCAGAATTTCCTTGTGGTGGAAGCACACATCAGCCGAGGCCCAAACAGCCTTCTGGCAAAAAAAATATTTAGAAAATATGAATGCAGGATCAGGTTGTGGCTGATGCTTTATACTGGTAGAGGCCAAGAACCTGACACCACTAGGAGAAAGGGCTCAGGTAGGGAAGGTGGACTCTTTACCTGTGGGCAGAAACCCTGTAAAAAAAGGCATAAAAGCCACCCAGTCGGGTTACAGAGGAGGGAGGAATCAAGCACATCGCTAGTGCCATGCAGGTCTCTTGCAGATCTGTCAGTGTATCTGTGTGCCCGCAAAGCAAACATTTTTTAACATGTCTTTAAGGCAGGACACAAGCAGCAGAATGAAATAACCACAAAGGGTGATAGAAAGAGCAAAAGGTAAGCAAGAAAAACTGACTTCTAGAATATTTTGTTATCTTTTAGCAGAAGTTAAAGTGGTTGTTAAGCCACTAACTGATCTTTATATCTTACCCTCTGTCACATAAAAAGCGGTGTCCTAGTGCCTGTGCTTTATATTTAAAAAAAAGCAGATTTCTACCTGTTTTAACAGTGTCTTCCAGCGATCACCTGACTCCAGGCTCTGAGCTCTCCAGCAAGCGGGGCTAAGATTCCCCTGCTGACGTCAGCCAGGGAGGTGGGGAGGATAGGAGCAGAGAGCCTGGAGTCATGTGATCGCTGGAAGACGCTGTTAAAACAGGTAGAAATCTGCTTTTTTTTAAATATAAAGCACAGACACTAGTACTCGGCTTTTAATGTGACAGAGGGGATGATATAATGATCAGTTAGTTTTGAAGCAGCAGAGAGAGGAGCAAAGCGGCACTAGTGAGAGCTGACAGGTAGGTAGGGGTGGGGGAGGAGGACAGAGGGAGACACAGGAGAGCTGCAGATAGCAGTGTATGATGGAGGCAAGTACTCTGACCACAGTGTCAGGGCTCAGCAGCCCTGATATATTGTGGTCAGTGTACAGAGGGGTGGTTAGAAACTGGCAGGATCACCCAGGTATTTCAGGTGATAGAAGGGGCCAAATTACACAACACAAGCACTGTGCTGTTTTTCATGCTTTAAGGGAACAGGATCCATTTTTTGGGGTCAACAAACGCTTTCAATAAGGGGAGCCAAGGCAGAATGGGGGAATGGAGAGAGAAAAGACCTTTTAAGGAAGTAACCCCCAAGAAGAGTACTCTGTGTGGACAAGAGCATTTGAAGAAGGCCCCAGAGGGACACAGAAGGTCATAGAGGGTGACAAAGAAGAGCATGCAAAAAAACAGTGCACAGGGAGTGCAAGAACCAAGATGCTGGGAAGAGGACTTACAAGGTCGAACCAAAAACTGGAGCGTACTGGTACTAAGGGGTAGGTGTTTGGCAAATCCAAACAGAAGAAGTTGCAAAACTTTATTAACACGAGGATCAGCAAAAGGGTGGCGCCATTGGAATGGAACTTCCCATTTATAGTGCCGTCGTACGTGCTGTACGTCACCACGCTTTGCTCGAGCCTTTATTTTCACGAACGTGTGTATGCAAGGCCGGCTTGAGAGGAAACACGAAAAATCACGTCGAGAAAACTTTTTTTTTTTTTCCATGACATGAATAACGGTCGTGTGTAAGCGACATTAGGGTTTTAAGCAAGGGAGATATGTGTTATAGCAATAGGGAGTAAAAGGTCTGATTGATTCCTTCAGCAATGCAAGAACTACATTGATGTGTGAGGAGATAGGAAGTATGACCCATTATATTGCATTTGCCATAAAAGCTAAATCCAAACTCTCATATGAGAGTCTACAGGGGACCATGCAGAAGCCTAGGTACTGCAGTATTTGTTTTAAAGCTATGACTGGATATGTGTCCTCAAGCAGAAAAGATGCAATGTGCAGTAATTGTAATTTTTTATGAAACTGCTTCGTCTGTATGATTCTAGGGGAGCTGTGATTGTTGTCTTCATAGGTGCTACTTCAGTCAAATCAAGATTCCAGGATAACAGCCAAATGCAGCTCTTGCTGACTGATAGACTTCTCAAATTCATGACTTTAAACATTCACATGTGATAGTTTTGGTCAATCAAAACACAAGAGAGATCTCAGTAACCTATGATCTTTGAAACTAACATGACGGCCGTAACCTAAGCTGGATTATTGAACAGAGTTGGGTCTAACTTTAGGAAAGGTTTGGCCTCTTTTTGGCTTTGATTTGAGATGTCTACAATCTCAGCTGTTCACACCATCTGAGAGCTAGAAGAAAACATTTCCTTTTAAAAGAGTTAAAAAAATCCATTAAAACAGTCTGGTCTCTCAAAGCTTTTCATGCTACAAGGGTAAATGCCTGCAGTCAGCAATAAAAACATATTTACTCTTATGCCGTACACACACGATCGGTTTTACCGATGAAAACAGTTCGATGGACTTTTCTCATCAGACAAACCGATCGTGTATGGGCCCCATCGGTCTTTTTTCCATCAGTGAGAAAAAATAGAACATGTTTTAAATTTATCCGATGGGAAAAAAAACGATAGCAAATTCCGATCGTCTGTGTGGAACTCCATTGGACAAAAAACCCACGCATGCTCAGAATCAAGTTGACGCATGCTCAGAAGCATTGAACTTCATTTTCTCGGCTTGTCGGAGTGTTTTACATCACGGCGTTTGGGACGGTCGGATTTTTGACTGATTGTGTGTAGGCAAGACTGATGGAAAAATCCATCGGATTAGAATCCATAGGAAATTCGATCATGTGTACGGGGCTATAAAGGGGTTGTAAAGGAAAACGTTTTTTCACCTTAATGCATCCTATGCATTAAAGTGAAAAAACAATCGACAATACCACCCCCCCGAGCCTCCGTTTTACTTGCCTGAGCCCTCGAAAGTCCCGCGCTCGGCCCCGACATCCTCCTCGCCATTCATCCTGGGCGTTTATTGGCTACAGTGGATGGATTGAAAGCAGCGCAGCCATTGGCTGGCGCTCCTGTCAATCACATCCAATGACACGGCGCGCCGGGGGGCGGGGCCGAGTGATACAGTGAGCGGCAATAGCCGCTGGCTGTATCACTGGAGCGCGCCCGCAATCACTCACCACCATGCTCGCTCGCTCGCATATAGGTGATGAGTTTTTGCGGGGAGGAGCCGAGACAGCAGCCGAGGGACCCCAGAAGACGTGGATCGGGGCCACTCTGTGCAAAACTAACTGCACAGTGGAGGGAAGTATAATATGTTTGTTATTTTTATTTTTTCTTTACAAACCCTTTAAAGGCAGTTCCAGACAGCAAGTAAAACCAATCGGTCAACTATTTGTGCCATCTAGGAAAGTGGGAACATGTTTAAACTGGATACGACATTCACTACAGTTGAGAAGAAAAAGTTCAGAGGCCTACTGGAGTAGCGACCCACACAATTCAACTTTCAATGATACCAAACTAATGTATACAATTGTATTTATTGCTTTGCTGGTTCAGATATTGGATTCCATCTTAGTGCACATAATGCAAACTAATAAGCAAAGGCAGCTATTAAAAACCCAATAACAGGAAGTAAAATTAATTTATTGCGGGGTAAATATACACCAAGGTGGCTATAAAACAATTGCTAAACACTGAACAGTGTATGACAAGGAAAAAAACACATAAAACAGCAATATCTGCTAGAAATTTGAATAGGTGGAGGGAACATTTTGAAGAATTCAATATTGTTCAGTGTAATAAATATAAAAGTCTATAGCAGTAGTCCACAGTATATTGAGTAACTGTACATAACTTGCTAAATAGCTAATGGGAGCGTCAGCTGAAAAAAGATAGCTAGATGGCTGAAATCATATGTAAATAAATGACCAAGAACATTAAGGTACAGCAAGACCTAAAAGGAAACTAAAACAAAGTTACATTTAAAAATTCCAGTGAAAGAAACTTTCATGGAATATGCCAAATATATAAATTTTCAAATATTTCTTCATTTTATGCAAATACCTGGTACACACTGTGACATTGCCACTTGCTCTATTCTGGTGTTATTTCTGCAGCCTGCAACTTCCATCTGACACTGGTTTTGATAAATGACACCATCAGATCCACAAACAGGTTCACCATCATATCCACAATCTCGGTAGCACATGCACCGCTCAAAGCGTTCCTCTTCAGGGCAGAAATACCCACTACTGCAGGGACCAGAAGGGGTAAATCCTTAAGAAAAGATAACATGTCACAGTTACTGTAGCTGAGGTTAATTTCAGATTAACGTTCATTATCACTACAAACTGAAACTTCAGTTTTGGGTGAGTACTGATGCACTAAATCACTTGGGCTATTTGCTTACCTAAATGACTCTAGTACTGAGGTTTCCTTAGTAATTTGTTTCTTTGTACCAATAAACAGGGCCCTTCGTGTTTTAAATGTGCAAAAAAAAAGCAGCGTACCTGTTATTAAAAGGCCTGGTTCACACCTATGCAGGTTGCAGTTTGCATTTTCCAGGTGCTTTTGATTCATTGAAGTTTATGGAACCCAAAACCAGAAAAAAAGTCCTTGGCCCTTTCCATAAAATGCACAGATGTGAACATGACCCATAGGAAACCATGTTAAATGGACTGTAGTGTGTTTCTGCAAAACTGAAAATGCACAAAAAATGCATAGGTGTGAACCAGGCCTTAGTGGTGGCTGCATTAGTTTTTCACTGGCGTCATTTCCGGCCAATGCAGCGTCACGGGAGTTCGTCCTCCTGTGATGGTCAGTATTGGCTGTCTAATGATGATAACATTTCCTGTGAGTGGGGCGCAGACGTGGTGTGCGCTGCGCTCCACTGACTTCATTTCCAGTGGACGTGCCTTCCCGGTGGCTAATTCTTCCGGATTGGACGTCATTGGTTGTTTTTATAAAAGGGAGTGTTAGTGTCAAATAGCCACGCCTCTGACGAAATCCTGTTGGATGAAACATGTCAGGCGTAATGACACGCTGAGAGCCGCGGCCGTTCGATTATACGATGCATTTGTTCCTGTACTGAAATGTAATTTTCTACAATAAAATTTTATACTTAATTGTACGGGCTTCAATATTGGCTGCATTATTTCTTCACTGGGTACCGCTAACCATTTGGGTGATCGACATACATCTTATGTTAGAGTCCTAAGAAGTTTTGACAGTATGAAAAGGTTTAATGATTAACCGCATTCCTGGATTCCTGGTTTGAAATCCAATCTAAAAGCTGAGGGACGGAGCTGTTATCGTGGTCTATCCACTACATGCCTGTTTTTTCCAGCTATGGATGGGGGCATTTTATTTATTTTTTATCACTTTTATTCCTATTACAAGGAATGTAAACAATGTAATAGAAATAAGGATAAAGGTCCTCTTTATGGAGAGATCTGGGGTCAAAAATACCCCAAATCTCTCCTTTACCTTTAAAAGCAAAAGATCGAAAAAAAAAAAGAAGAAAGTTTACTTCCAGCCTGGACCTGAAGTGATGTCATGACATCGCTCCAGTCCTCCAAGGCCATAGAAGCGATCAAAGAGGATCTGCTTATTGATCGCCTCTGGGACTAGCTGGCTGCACCGTCGGATTGTTTCTTGGGCAAACCATCGGAAACAGTAAGCAAGAGAAACATCGGCAAGCGACGGGAGGGGGGGGTAGTCCTCTCCCGCCGATTCAGAAATTGTTCCAGTAGCTCAGGAATGTTTTTCATGAGAAAGCCAGCCGTCGGCTGTAAAAAAAACAATACTGGGTTATGGCTGATATCTTCAGCAATAATCCCAGTAAACCACTTCAAAGCCGCAACATATACAGTATCTCACAAAAGTGAGTACACCCCTCACATTTTTGTAAATATTTTATTATATATTTTCATGTGACAACACTGAAGAAATTACACTTTTCTACAATGTAAAGTAGTGAGTGTACAGCTTGTATAACAGTGTAAATTTGCTGTCCCCTCAAAATAACTCAACACAGCTATTAATGTCTAAACCGCTGGCAACAAAAATGAGTACACCCCTAAGTGAAAATGTCCAAATTGGGCCCAAAGTGTCAATATTTTGCGTGGCCACCATTATTTTCCCGCACTGCCTTAACCCTCTTGGGCATGGAGTTCACAGGTTTCCATTGGAGTCATCTTCCACTTCTCTATGGCAGGAACCAGGTGAGGAGTGCAAAGACAAGTGTGTCTTGCCTACAGTCAAGCATGGTGGTGGGAGTGTCATGGTCTGGGGCTGCATGAGTGCTGAAGGAATGCTCATCGGATTCCTCCCCCCCCCTCCGGTGCTACAATTGGCACCTCTCAGGGGGGAGGGGGTGCAGATACCTGTCTAAGACAGGTATTTGCACCCACTTCCGGGCATACACTCTGCAGGAAATTGCGGGTAGTTCGTCAGTTCCCGTCCCCCCCATTGTGTTCTGGGAAACACTCGGCTCCCAGAACACAGCGGGGACCAGTGAGGACGGCGCAGCGCGACTCGCGCATGCGCACTAGGGAACCGGGAAGTGAAGCCGCAACGCTTCACTTCCTGATTACCTCACCGATGATGGAGGCGGGGGGCAGCCGAGAGACGAGCAATTGCTCGTCTTTTGCTGCTGACGTCGCTGGACTCCAGGACAGGTAAGTGTCCATTTATTAAAAGTCAGCAGCTGCAGTATTTGTAGCTGCTGGCTTTTAATATTTTTTTAACAGAGGAGCTCCGCTTTAATATTCCAAAAACACCATTTAACCCTTTCACCAGAATGTGGCGTTCCTCAACATGTATCCCGGCCTCCACTGCCCTCATGCGTAGAGTGAAGGCAGCTTAGTAAACATCTATTCACTGATCTCTGGTGAATAAATCTGAAGTGAAGAGCATTCTGTCACTTCCCGTTTAGCACTGTCATTTGTAAATGAAAAGTGTGATTTTCTTACTACAAATATGAGATAAACACTGCTGCTACCGAGGAATTGAGAAAGGGAATCTGTCATGGTAAATAGTAATTATCTTATCCTCGAAAGAGAAGCATCCTGTATATGCTGCACAAGTCGGAGTGTGTAAGTGTATGGGTCCCTGATGTACAATCAGAATGTCACTGCTAACACTACTCATCTAGTAAACGTGAGAGGATATCACCCTGCTTGGTGTGTCCAATTACGATCCACCTCTTACATTTGTACCAGGCAGAGAAGACATGACAATTGGGTCAAAAATGTGAACTGAAAGCAGAATATAGACAATAAGGTAGAGCTGACAATCTCACCTGTCCACTGATTTGCAGTGCTCTCCACTTCATTACACGTGGTACCATCACATAGCTCTCTAGACAATGGACTGCTCTCACTAGCATTGTAGAATCTGGTAGCTTCAAATGCTGTTGATGAGGTGAAAATATAACTAAGTAATCCATGTAATAAATAATCACAACAACAAAACCAGCAATGTTAAATACTGTATAATGGTAAGCTATTTAGCATATAAAAACAATTTACAAACATAACTTTTAAAAAACTCTCTATATTTGTGGCATACACAAAGCCTAATAGTGACTGCAAACGCAATCTTGTTACTGCAATCAATCGATGATACACAGAGCTGAGAAAGCATTCTATCCAGTAAAACCCTAACTAATAAGAACTTTGCTTTATTAGCATATCTAGTGTATCCAAAAAGACACCTTGGTTAATGGTTTCATTTTTTTGCCTTAAATATTTTACAGCATAGAATACCCTTCCAACACCCCTCCCTCAAGAGCCTGCACCAGTATTCTTATTTTTCCTTTACCTTTGTACTGAAGTGAGAAATTTTGATTTTTATGCTTGCACTAAAATCCATTTCTTGGAGTCCTTTGAGGGTCACAGCAAGTCAGAGGTTGTTGGGTTATGCTACCGAATACAGGAGGATCTTATATACTGGCAAATAAAAAAAAATCATAGGCATAGACAGGGGGGACATCTGTCTCTAAACTCCAAAAAAATGTATTTAATGGAAAGTCTTTCTTGTCCATTGAGGGACACAGAAATTCAGAGACTGTCAGGACATCCAAAAGCAGTTCAACTGAGGGCTGGACAAAACAGACCCACAAAACACAACTGGGGACTGGCTGCAGTCCAAGGAGCCGCCTAAAGGACCTTACACCCAAAGCTGGCATTAGATGAATCCTGAACATCCAACGGGTAAACTTTGGAGAACATGTGAACAGAAGGACCATGATTACGTCATTATATATTACAGTTTACAAGTCCTTAGATGTGGTGGCTGTAGTTTTCTTTTTCTTTGGCTTTTTAATTCCTTTTATTTTCAACTGCTGATCTGGCCACTAACACACTTCTTGTCTTAGGGTTGCTACACCCATTCCTCCATTGTGTCTGAGCGACGTAGCCACCTATGGACAGTAGCATTGTCAACCTGTAGAAAGGGTAAGGTTTGATGGACTAGAAGATTTAAATGGACTTTACATCAGTGACTAACATATAAAAGTCTAAGGCTACATTTGCATGGACGATTTGGTCTAGTGATAATGACAGGGGCTGGAATCTGCCGATTCCTGCAGCTATTTTTGCTACCTGTGTTTGTCCAGCAGTGATCACTACAGGTAATTGCTGGCTGTGCAAGCCACAGATAGCTGCGGATGCCGAACAGTCAAAGTACAGATGCTTGGCAGCAAATGTACAGTAGCCTAACTCCAGCTAACACTTTGTAAGAGTTACATAGACAGTTAATTAATTTTTGGGAAGAACGATTTAAAGCAGAAATAAACCCATAAGCTAAAAAAAATTATATTGCAGTTTACCAATTCTTAGATGTGATGGCTGCTGTATAATTTCCTTTTTTATGCTTTCTATTTTCATCTGGTAATCCAGTCAGCAAGCCTGTTTTTTACAGCACAAGCTCTCCAGCAGAATGTATAAGTTTACATGGATGTGACAAACCACTTAACACTCGCAGGGGTGACTAAAATGACAATGACAATGCTGCTGTCTGCTGTGTCTCTTGTGTTCATTCCTCCAGAATATTATCTCACTAATAAAGGTGGTGTGTTACAAGGGAAATTAATGGTTCCGGTGCACTCATGTATGACCCTTTTTTACGGACTATATGTTAACACAATTATCACCAACTGCTCTGTTTTTCATATGTGAAATATTCAATAAAAATGTATTAAAAGTAAAAACAGAGGAAAAAAAGTCAAAGAAAATAAAATTGATGCAACCACCACGTCTTATGATAGGTAAGCTAAAATATAATACATTTTGGGTTTTGGGTTTAATACCGCTGTAACTAAATTATGAAAAAATTACCACTCTAAGCATCCCTATCAGCAGTAAATGGTTTGTCTCAACCCTCTAACACTTTTGATGAACAGCTCAGTCTGTTAAAGGAAGTTGAAAAATAACAGACTTATGCCTTGTACACACGATCGGAATTTCCGATGAAAAGTCAGATGGACTTTTTTCATTGGAAATTCCGATCGTGTGTGGGCCCCATCTGACTTTTTTCCATCGGTGTTTATAAATAGAACATGTTTTATTTTTCTCCGATGGCAAAAAAATTAAATATGAAATTCCTATCGTTTGTGTGCAACTCCGACGGAGAAAAACCCACGCATGCTCAGACTAACTTAGGAGACGGGAGCGCTCGTTCTGGTAAAACTAGCGTTGGTAATGGATATA
Organism: Rana muscosa; assembly: GCA_029206835.1. Taxonomy (NCBI): domain Eukaryota; kingdom Metazoa; phylum Chordata; class Amphibia; order Anura; family Ranidae; genus Rana; species Rana muscosa. Next base: position 602,553,047 of record CM055116.1, on the reverse strand, counting down.
GCACATTCGTCATCCTGCAAATTATTGCATCGTTTAATGTAGCGCAGTGTTTTCTTCTTTCTAATGCTAAAATTAACTTTTTTTTTTGCTGCTGATAGTCATACAGAGTTCTGACAAACTTATTTCTTTATTGTTTCTTGTGATCTCATGAATATTCGTATTTGATTTTAAAGCCAGATCTCAAATTTTTTTTTTTGGTGATTTGAATCAAGATCTCCTATTTTTTTGTGGGGTTTTAATATTTTCTTGTGATGTCCATTATTAGTTTCTGGTCAATTTACCCCAATAACATTATTATCTTGTATTTTGTTACCTCAAGGAGGTTGGTGTTGGTGTCCCTTGTTAATTACATATTGTATTTATGAAATGTACCTTCCTACTCACAAACTGTCCTTTTTAAGAAAAACACATAGGCAAGTATTTAAAGTAAATCAAATATCCATTTATTCTGGTATCAAAATAAAGAGGAAAGGCAACAATGGAGAAATTGGTCGAATTTACGCAGCCTTTGGACCCCAAGGCAGACATGAAATGTATGGAAAATAAAATCAATAACTTGAGGCGTCCATAGAATAGGGAGCACAATCTGGTCCCCAAATCTCAGAAATCAGGAGCAGCAGCAGATGTCATATATGTCCCCAGGCTGTGGTACTACTACAAACTGCGTCTTCTGGCAGAGCAGACTGAAGCCAGGGAATCACTTTCTGGTCTTCCTTGCAGTCATTCCTTCCACGCTTCCCTGCAGCGTTCCTTCCACGTCTCCCTCCAAGCCCCCTTGCAGGCTGTGGCTCTGGTGTTGGAAATGTGGCAGGAGGAGGAGGAGGAGAAGGATGGCCGAGATCACACAGATGGGTGGTGTCTTTCAGCTGGCCCCTCACCGCCCTCTGAAGGACCATAGAAATAAGCCCCTCAGAGAGGCTATGTTGTCCCTCCTCAACATTCTGTAGCCTATTGGCCAGATAAGAGCCATAGGCCTCTTCATGGTTGAGGAGGGCTCTCATGATCTCGGCTGTGTCCCTTAATTATTCTCAGGGATTCCTCCTCCACCTTAGTCATCTTCCTGGGCCTTTTTGGTCGAACGTGGAGGGAATGCACTTGTGACTGGGTGCTGCCACTTGGTCTGGGCACCTGCTGGCTGCCACTTGACCCGGCCACCTCCTGTCTGCCACTCATCCCTGCCTCCTCCTGGCTGCCACTCCAGAGCCTCGTCCTCCTGGCTGACCTCATCCTGTGTATAAAAAAGGGACATATTTTAACTTTTTGGTTCATCAATCACACACAATTTTCAGCTCATGACTGTTGCAAATTGAATGTTAATAAATAGAAAAGACTCTCATTCTGACCCCAGCAGTTTTCATTCCTGTCCCAATTATTTCTGGCCACCACTGTCTATTGATATGTATTTTTTTAATCCTTAATTTGGGAATAATAACATCTAGTTCCCAACAATAATTCAAGGACAATAAATATGTAGAAAAATACTATACCTGGCTATAGATATTCAGATCCGGCTCTTCCAGGTCAGGTAGCTCCACGTTAACCCTCTGCAGGGGTGGAGGGAAGGCTGGAGGGAAGGCTTGAAAGTGATTCCCTGGCTTCAAGCTGGTGGTCCAGAAAATGCAAGTGTTTGTAGTACCACAGCTTGGGGACATGCACTTTGTCTGCTGCTGCTCCTGATCTCCAGGATTTGATGATTTGTGTGTGCTACTTTTGTACATATTCCTCAAATTATTGACTTTATTATTGATCATAAATTCGACCAATTTGTCCATTGTTGCCCTCCTTGCCTTGCGGTTATGGTACAAACTGTGCTTTAGCTCCCACAAATTTCTGAGCTCCCTATATTTGTCAATGAATGCTGTCATTATTGCTGGATCTTTAAATTTCTGCATTTTGCTGCAAGAAAAACACAAGACAAAAACACTAGGGTCAGCCTAAACTGTCCTAATCTTATTCCAATATAGGCCTTTAATCATGAATCAGTATAGGCCACTGATGCCCCAAGTTTAAATTTTACCTTTGTTTATGACGTTCGGCACTTCCGGTCCTCCTTAAGCCGCACACACAACATAGTTACGACACATGCGTGTTATCATTATATACCCTGCTCATGCATGAAACTCCGCCCGCGTCACCCGCCCCTGACGTTCTTTCTAGGATATTCCCCGCCCATTCTCTTTCAGCGCACACTGGGAAACGACATGGCGGAGTCACAGCAGGTGCGTGTTGTTTTAACTACCGACGAGGAAAGCCCGGAGCCGGAAACGTCCCGATCCAGGACAAGATACAAGGCCAGTAATATGTCCTTTACAGAAATGGCGGAGATGGTTGAGATCTTGCGGAGTAGAGATTACGATGGGAAGCATGGGTGGTATACCAATCCTAATCTCAGGAAGGCCAAAATAATGAGCAAAGTGGTGAGGAGTCTGTACCAGAAATTTGGGGTCCGGAGATCCAAAGAGCAGCTGAGAAAAAGGTGGTCTGACCTGAAGTTGAGGGAGCCGGAGCAGTACAGGAAGATCAAAAAAATGCTAGCAAAAAGTAAGTATTTCTCCTGTGTTATTAATAATTTGATTATTATACTTGCATGTTGCTCCATGTGCTTTGATTGACTGGTTGGACATTTGAAAATGGCAACTTTCAGGGTAGTGGCCAAAGTATAATCGTTCGTAGTAAACATCCTTCGTCAACAAAATACGATGTTTTGCGCAGATACAGGTAAACCACATTTGGCCATGTCTATTTGTATTAAAATAACATTTATAAACATTGTTGTCTAGATGATGTGTTTGTAAATAGAATGTGAAATGCAAACTTGATTCAGTGTAAAGGAGAGGACACTCACAGCAGCTGTTTCCACATCTGTACTCCGGAGCACTAGTGTGGGACACCAGAACAACTTTTTTAGGGTGTCCCACACAGGTGCTACAGTGGATACTTGGGGTGTCTCCATGTGTGTAACTTGGCCAAAAAAGGTAAGTATTCTAGGTTTTGAAAAATCAAAAAAACATGTCTTCATCTTGGAACTCTGCCAAAACAGACAATTTCTGGCCTCAAATATCGGTGTGCTAAGTATACCTTTTATTTCATTCTCATAGGGGAGCGAAGACTCGGAGGACACCACTCTGAGGAGCCCAGGAACCCCACACCTCGGAAAGAACAGAGGGAACCCCAACCTCAGAAAGAAGGGGACCAGAGAGAACCCCAACCTCAGGATGTGGAGGAAGAAGAGGTGGAGGAAGGAGAGGTGGAGAAAGTGTGCGAGATTGTCACCACAACAGGTCAGTGTCTGTCACCACAGATTCAGGGAATAGATGCATGCATGCATATTTATAAGACATGGTTTTTTACTTTTTGTTTTTAGGTGATGTGCTGCTTGTTGAAGATCAATCTCCTCCTTTCTCCAGTGGGAGCGCACAAATCCTAATCCAGGACCTCATGGTTATGAGTCGTGAAATCGACATTATAAGGCACAAATTCAATTGTTTTGACCAACAAATTAAGAACATGATTGATGTTTTGGGGAGAGTCTAAAGATCTTTTTAATGCCACCATTTTATGTTTTTGTGGCCTACTTTCCCAAATTTTAGTCAAATTTTCGCAGCCAAATTTTGAAGAAGCACACAGTGTGTCAAAATGTGCTATCTGCCATCAGAGGAAATCAATGTACGTGTTTTGAGGGTGCAACCTCTTCCTCGCAACTCAAGTAGGTGAGAGGAAGGGTTTGCACCCCCAAAACACGTCCATTGTTCCCCCATGATGGCAGATGGCACATGTTGACATTTGGCATGGGATCAGGAGGAAAATACCCATTTTGACGCACAATTTGTGTGCATCTTCAAAATTTGGCTTGTTCAGGGGTGACATCACCCCATCTTATGAATGCAACAGTAACACATTTTTTAAACACTATATAATGTCTGATATTGCCTTCAGTTTTTCAAAGGTTGAACTTTGTAAGTTCCATTGTTTTATTGTTTGAAATATGCCTGTTTATGCAAAAAAAATAAAAAAAAGTTTTAAAAAGTAAAAAAAAAAAAAACTGGTTTGAATTTTCACTGATTTTTTATAACGCGTGAATGTGCACAGAGTAAAAATAGTTTTCTAATCAACAATGTGTGGCTTCTTCTTTCTATGCTCAATACCAGTTTGAAAATTAAGTTCTTGTTTACTGTGTCAATGGTGGTTATTTACTAAAGACAAATCCACTTGGCAGTTAAAGTGCACTAGGAGAACCTGGGAGACAGATAAAAGAAACACAAGCAATAATGACAAATCAAGCATTTCACAGAAATATATATATATTTTTTTTCTAAAAATAATCAGAGATTGTCTGGCAAAGCAATGGCCCCCCACCCATAAAGTACTACACGTATTTCTCACACACTTCACAGGCGCTTTGGGGGGCCAAGCCAGTACAGCCAGTATCTAGCCCCGTCATGATACTGCCAGAAAGTCCGGCCTCAGGCCCAACAGTTGTGATATAATTAGCAGAATTTCTCCTCAAAAAATTGTGCAGGATGCAGCAGCTGAATATTAGGTGATTCCGTTTGTATTCCGCCATATGTATAGATGTAAGGAACAGGCAAACCGGCTGGCCATTATCCCGAAGGCATTCTCAACAACTCTTCAGGCTCTGGCCAGCCGGTAATTACAAACCCTCCTCTCCGGGGTGAGGGTCCTCAGGGGAAATGGCCTCATCAGGTGTGGTCCCAGTCCGAAAGCCTCATCAGCAATAAAAAAAAAGGGAAGGCTCTCAACGTTGTCTTCATCAGGTGGCAGTGCCAGGCCACCAGTATGGAGATGTAGGGCAAATTCCGTCTGTGCGAACACACCACCATCCGACATCCGGTCATTCTTCCCGACGTCCACATACATAAACTCATACTGTGCCGACACCACCGCCATTAACACAATACTATTAAAACCTTTATAGTTATAAAAGTATGACCCCGAATGGGGTGGTGGCACTATGCGGACGTGCTTCCCGTCTATTGCCCCTCCGCAGTTGGGAAAGTCCCACTGCTTGGCAAACTGGGATGCCACATTCTGCCATTCCTTTGTCGATGAAGGAAACTGTGGAGTCAAACCAGAAAAATAAAATTGTACTTTTGCACATAACATTGCAAGCAGATTACACAAAAACATTCTTGGCCAACATCAGTATAACATTTATTTAAAGGAGTATTTAAAGACAAAAATAGAAGGCCCACTAATCTTATCAGATTCCTCACCCCCTCTGATGGCCCATAGGAAACTTTTGGGGGGGGGGGGGGTTCTAGATGAGTTTGGGCCCTCTAAAAAAAAAAGCCACTACCACTCTGCCTGAATTTTATGAGAACAAAAACATTTGTAGACATTTTAGGGGGGGGGCACTACAATGGAGCTGACAAAATACATTGGGAAGTGACTAGGCTAGGCGTGTGTATAGGCCCAGGATAGCATGCTGGAGAGGTAAGTGAAGGCAAATATGCATGTAGGCCAAAAAAGGAGCATTAAAAGCTTACAGCGTGCATGAGGACAAAGGGGACATTCACAGCATATTACAATCATGGTAATTAGGGAATGATGAAAGAAATACAATACATTAGCAAGCATTATATACAGAGAATGTGATGTTAAAGGAGAAAACTTACCTTAATATAGTCCTTCTGCAGAACTTGAATTATGGCAGAACAGGTTTCTGGTATAATGATCCCCAGAGCCTGGGGCGAGATGCCTGTCATGAACTTGAGGTCCTGCAGACTTCTCCCAGTCGCCAGGTATCTCAACGTGGCGATTAGCCTCTGCTCGGCAGTGATGGCTTGGCGCATCACAGTGTCCTGCCTCGTGATATAGGGGGACCCCAAATCCAACAGACAGTGAAAAATGGGGTCCGTCATCCGGAGATAATTCCTGAAGTCATCAGGATTATTCTCCTGGATTTCCCGCAGTAGAGGCATATCAGAGAATTGGTCCCGCTGGAGCGACCAATTCTTGGTCCATGAACTCCTCCTCACCCTGTTCATGGACTGGACTCGGGTTAAAGTATTAACCGCAACACCAAGCCCATACGCAGCATGAACTCTACGATGAGAACGTACTTCCAACATGGCTAGAAACCGGTTGGCTGGTCAGAACGAACTTAAACAGAATGCACTGAGGAACAGCAAGGCCTATGAAGAACGACCTGAAAACCAGAAACGAGCAGACCAGAACGCACTGAAAAACAGATACGACCTGACTACACGCACTGAAAGACAAATACGAACCCACAAGCACAAACTGAAATGCAGAAAACGATCTGGAAAGCACGGAGACTAAAAAGCGCAAATCGGCTAACACCAAACTTTTACTAACACGCAGTAACACGAAATCAGCAGAAGCAGCCCAAAGGGTGGCGCCGTTGGATTTGAACTTCCCCTTTATACTGCCGTCATACGTGTTGTTCGTCACCGTGTTTTGGATGGTCGGAATTTAGTCTGACAGTGTGTATGCAAGACTGATGGAAGTCAGCTTCATCGGAATTCCGACGGAAAATTCCATCGGAAATTCCGATCGTGTGTACAAGGCATTAGGCCTCATGCACACAGGCGTTTGCCCAGCTCTCTTAAACTCCTTTTTTCTTCGCAGTAGCGTTTTGGCAAAAAAAGCACTTGACGTGTGTAAATGCATCTAGGTGCAACAAGCGCTTTAATACATTTAATTGGCCAGAATACTTTTTTCTGGCAATTGAAATTAATTAACGCTCAGTTGCTAAAAACAGCTAGCATTAACGTGTGTTTAGACACAATGAAGTGCGTCAAGCGTTGTTTTTGACAAACCACTGCTGCTCCTGCATGTGCTGGCAGTGTTTTTTTTTTGCCTCTAAATGTTTATGTGTGCATGTATACATAGGCTAACATGGAGGGGCGTTTAGAGGCAGAAGAAAACAGCCAGACCCCTCCTAAAAGCAGCATTTTTAATGCTCAGTGTGCATGAGACCTTACTGGCAGGGCCAACAGGTGAAAATAAAGTAAAAATAACTATACATTCAAAAGCATTTTGGTAAGCTGAAATATATAAATTTTGGGGGTTTAGATATGCTTTAAGAACATATACTTAGCAGGGCCGTCTTTACCGCAGGGCAAACGGGGCAGCTGCCCAGGACCCTGTCACTCTTAGGGGCCCAAAGCAGAGCCACCCGTTAAGCCTGCGCGCTGCCCGCAAATCGGCGCTGAAAATCCCCAAACAGACAGACAGTGTCTGTCACTGTCATCAGCGGCGCGCCGCGGGTGGGGCCGCGGGTGTGCGGGGCCTTGAGTTCCACTGACGCTCTGGCCCCGCCCCTTGCTATGCGTGCAGCGTGCGCAGTGTTCAGTAACCAGTCACCAGTGTACCTGATCGGAGGAGGAGTGAGAGATCAGAGTGAGACCGCGGAGTGGAGTGCAGCTGCCTGGTAGTTCCTGCTTGTTATGCTGCTTAGTCAAGTGAAACTACTAGGAGATAAAAAAAAAGAGAAAAAAGTTTTTCCCCCTAGAGCCGGTTGATCCCTGCGACTTTTTTTTTTATCTTCTACCCCGCTCCCCCCCACCCCGTCTGCCCAGTTCCAACCCATCTCGGGGGGTCCCTCGTGGTATGGAATCTCTGAGGAATAGGTTGAATAATCTAGTAGAAGAAGGGGAGGGAATGCTTTTTTTTTTCTCTTCCTTTCCTTTTTTTTCTCTCAAGATGACTAAAATAATCTTAACATCCTATAATGTGAAGGGCCTGAACTCTCCAGAGAAACGAAGCATGTTGCTTACGGAACTGGGAGACTCAAGTCTCATATCATATTTCTCCAAGAGACACATTTAAAAAAAAATACGATTCCAAGACTAGGAAATCAGAGATTCCCGACTGTGTACCATAGTGCTTCACATACGTCAAAAGCAAAGGGGGTATCCATTATCTTATAAAATCAGATACCATGGAAAGAATCAAAGATAATTACAGACGAGGAAGGGCGTCTCCTTATTGTAAAAGGTTCAATATATGACCAAAAGTTTACCTTGGTGAACCTCTATTTGTCTAATGAGGGTCAAGTAGTAGCCCTGGAGGCATATTTGAACCTAGTACATCAAAATAAGGAGGGGACCCTGTTGATGGGAGCAGACCTAAATTCAGCATTAGACCCGACTCTGGACGTGTCAAAGGGCACTTCTCATATATCTTACATCAAACTGCAAAAGGCAGAGACTTCTTCAGGAATTGCAAGTAAGAGATAGCTGGAGAACTCTACATGTACAGGAGAGGGACTTTACTTTTTTCTCGGCATAACATAAAACGTACTTTAGGATAGACTGTTTTTTTTATCCCAAAATGCCCTGCAATGTATAACGGAGACCTCCATAGGATCATTTACGATTTCAGACCACACGCCAACTAATTGTGTAGTAGAATGGGGGGAACCAGCTACCCAAGAATGGCAGTGGAAGATCAATGAGACTCTTTTGAAAAAAACTGAAAGTGAGACACAGATAGCACAATAATTAGAAACTTTTTTTTCAATAAATAAACCAGGTGAAGTGACCCCAACATGCATATGGGAAACACATAAATGTTATATTAGAGGTATACTTATAGCATTAGGGACACGTAGGAAACGTCAGCGGGGGGCCGAACTGGAGTCCTTGCTCAGGGAGATTCGTGGGCTAGAAATGGCACATAAGAAATCGCAAGCACATCAGACGGAGGAGAAATTAGCTTGTCTACGCAGGGAATTGAATCTCTTATTAACGGATAAAGCTAAGGCCTCACTGACCTGGTGTAGACAAGCTTTTTATTAATATGGTAACAAACCGAGCAGGATGTTAGCTAATGCAGAGAAATGAGGACACAAAACTACATTGAACGTATTAAAACTCAAGGTGATGTTTTGGTTAACACGTCACAGGCAATCGCTAAGGCGTTCCGAGAATATTACGTAGGCCTATATCAGATAGGGGCCCAACAACAGCCCCCAAAGGTACTCAATGAAGGGGAGGTCAAGGAGTACATAGTGGCCTCCGGAATGCCCAGACTGCCGGACAAAAGAGTAGAGGACATTGATGGTCCAATTTCCACCAAGGAGTTCCTGGGTGCCCTTAAAACATTAAAACCACGACAGATTAAATTAGATTTACAGAAATGGGACAAGGTAGTGTTTACGTGGTTTGGCAGAATTAACATTATAAAAATGAATGTAATCCCAGACACCGCCCCTATGCTGGAGGGAATGTGGGGAAGAGGGAACCCATGCCCACATATGGTGGCAATGCCCCAAGATCCTACCATATTGGGAGGAAATACTAGACCTAATTAAGATGATCAGCGGGACAGAAATCAGTTTGGACCAAAGGCAATGTTTGTTTCATGCAACAAATACCCCAAGGAAGAAATATAGAGCTGATTTTACTGAATTCAGCAAAGGTATTAATTCCAAGACAATGGAGGATAAAGCAGGCCCCAACGATACAGGAATGGCTGAGGGAAGTAGATAAGATATATGGAAGAGGTAACATATATGTATAAGGATTCTAAAACGGAATTTATTGAAATTTGGAAGGGATGGGAGGAGTTTAGACACTCATTGGTATATGAAGGGTATATGAGAAGAGAGGGTAGCACCTAACGGTATTTTGGCTGGACTCCCGGTGATGGAGCAAGGGTTTTTTTTTTTTTTTCTCTTTTCCTTCTTTCTTCCCACATGTTACCCGGGCCCTCCCATTAAAACACAAAGGTCACGGAAGTTGTATAAAGGGGGTTGGGGGGAGGAGGTTGAAAGAGGGAGGTAGGGTAGGGCAAATAAAAAAGGGTAAGAAGGGCACGTTGTTTTTCCATTTTGAAATGAGAATAGGTGGAGAGAGTTGTTTTTTCTTTTTTCTTGGAGCCAGAGAGAGGCACTCGTGACTCCTCATAAATTAATGATAACACAGAACACATGATAAGCTAATTTAAAAGGGAAAAAGGGAGGGGAAGGGTAGAATAGGCGAGGGGAAAGAGGGCACTGGGCACTAAAAGTCAAAAGGAAGTGGATTTTGTGAGTTGGCAGAGGGAAGGAGGGGAAGGGAGGAAGTGGAGAGTGGAGGATTGGGAAAGAGGGAGGAGAGGGGATGGAGAGGGGGGAAGGAGGGGAGAGAAAAGGGAAAAGGAAATTAAAAAAAAAAAAAGTTTTGAGATAGGGGAGGGGATTAGAAGGGGAGAGGAGAAAGGGGAAAGGGGAGGGGAAAAAAGGGAGTAAGATATATCACAGAGGCCATGTAGGTAAACCAAAAGAGATAGAAGAGAGGGGAGAAGAGTAAATGATGTTAAGGGAATGACCCATTTTTGTTGTAAGTGTATGTTTAGTATATTGTTTATCTGTAATGTACATGTGTTGATTGGCAATGACATAAAATATATATGTATGTATGTATAAAAATCTTTGAATAAAAATATGTTTAAACAGAATGTAATCCAGAGACTGTTATATCTTCTACAGACCCTACCCATCAAGATCCCTTTGGGCATCTTGAGGGACTTGAGAACAAGATTTGCGAGGTTTATATGGGCCGGGAAACCAGCCAGAATCCTAAGAGACATCCTGACACTACCAAAAGAAAAGGGAGGGGTGGGATTCCCGGATACGGTGGGTTATTATGAGGCTTTACACCCAACAAGGATACTGGACTGGTGCACATCTCAAAAAGATAAACCATGGGTACACATGGAACAGGCAATATCAGAGATACCCTTGGAGGGTTTAGTCTGGCTCCCAAACACGGCTATACCACAGGCAGTGAAACAACACCCAACGGTAGGCGCCACGCTTAGATCTGTTAAAAAGACATTTAAGAAAGTTAAAATGTCGGCTCTCCTGAGCCCGATGACCCAAATTGTGGGTAACCCGGCGTTTGAACCAGGCCTAAAAGACAAAGGCTTTATGAATTTAAAACGACAGGGTAGAAGTAGACTTATACATTTTATGACAGACAACCGAGTGATGTCCAGAGAGGAGATTGAGCGAGAGTTCGCAGAGGTACTGGATCCATTTAATCCATTTAGGCGAATGCAGTTAAACTCCTTCATTCAATCAATTTCAACGCAAACGAGAGAAATACCCATACCATCTAAATTCGAGAAGATATGTCTAAAGGGGAATCTGTGAGACATTCATTATCAATGTTGTATGCCATGGTGACCGAATTGAAAGCCCCACAAGAACTAGGCCTGGGAAAGAGACTTGGGGGTCACTTTTTCTGAATCGCAGAAAAGTAAGATATTTAGGTTTACACACAAGGCCTCACTAGCAACTAGATACCAAGAAGGGGGCTACAAGATCTTAAGCAGGTGGTATAGAACCCCAGTGGTACTAAATCGAATATACCCACAGGTATCCAATCTTTGCTGGCGATGTCAAGGAGCTGTGGGCACTCTAATACACATTTTTTGGGAATGTCAGGGAATAAAAGTTCTTTTGAAAATGGTTGCAGAAACCATAAAAGAAATTACAGATGTGTCTCTTGGAGATAGTCCGGCTATCTTCCTGCTGTCTGACATTCCTCTCTCGACAGAAAAATACAAAAACTCATTGGTGAGACATTTGCTTACGACAGCGAAAGCATGTATTCCAGTTCTCTGGAAGAGCAATGTCTCTCCAACTAGAACACAATGGTTGGCCAAAATAACAGAAATCCAACAAATGGAAAGTCTCACTATGAGCATGAGGATGCAGGAGGATAAGCATTGACAATTCTGGGCACCGTATGTTACATATAGAGAACGGGTAGAGTGAGGGGTGGGGAGAGCTTGGGGATTTACTGTTTTTTTTTTTTTCTTCTCTTTTTCTTCTTCTTGATTTTTTGCTTTTCTGTACTGTTCTAGATCTATACTGATAGGGGTTGTTTTTTTTTTTTTTTTTAATTTAAACTTCTTTTTGGGAAGGGGGATGATAATAAAACAAGATATAGTACTAGAGCAGATTACCATAAGATAATGTTTAATACGACAAAGGAGGAGTCAGAGGCAGGAGAATTTAAAAGCTATCTGTTTTGGTAAAGTGTAATGAATGTGCATGCAAAAATTATGTCAAGAGTAACATAATTATAACGGTTGAATAAGATGTATTGCATGAAAAGGCTGTACTATTACTATTATCTTTGTGAAAGAAAAGAAAAACTTAAAAATAAAGAATTTATATAGTGAAACTACTAGGCTAGTAGCACTAGCAGTGTGTGTCAGACTGTCACTGTGGACTGTGGAGAATTGATCGGAGGCTGGAGGACAGGACAAGGTAAGGTCTTCTTTCTCCTCCCCTGGCTCCCGCTGCCTATCCCCATGCCATGCCATGCCATGTGTAAAATAGAAGAACTTTTTAAAACACTGACCAGACCTGCCTGCATGCCATGTGAAATGGCATGCATTGCAGGTGCAGGTCTGGTCAGTGTTTTAAAAAGTTCTTCTATTTTACACATGGCATGCGGTCTGGTCAGTGTTTTAAAAAGTTCTTATATTTTACACATGCCATGCCATGTGTAAAATAGAAGAACTTTTTAAAACACTGACCAGACCTGCCTGCATGCCATGTGAAATGGCATGCATTGCAGGTGCAGGTCTGGTCAGTGTTTTAAAAAGTTCTTCTATTTTACACATGGCATGCGGTCTGGTCAGTGTTTTAAAAAGTTCTTCTATTTTACACATGGCATGCGGTCTGGTCAGTGTTTTAAAAAGTTATTTTATTTTACACATGGCCCATGTGTAAAATAGAAGAACTTTTTAAAACACTGACCAGACCTGCAGTCCAGGCTGAGTGAGGCCTCAGAGGACACAGCATAATTTACAGCACATGGCATTACATGTATGTGTTTTGGTGGCCCACATTTGCGCGGGCACAGCAGCCCATTCATTTGAATGGGCTTCAATGCCTGCGTTTCCTGCAAAAAAAAAAAGTGCATGCATCATGTAATAAGGCTGCACACACGGCACACCTATGCCATCAAGCAATTCAATACAGCACTGTCTGTCCATTCTGCTTTTGCACCATGTGACTTATCTGCAGTTCCTGCACCAGCAAACTTGCTGAATATTTAAATGTTTAGGTCACGCTTTTAAAAACACAGTGCGTTTGTGTGTGCAGGAACTGCAGGTAAGTTGCATGGTGCAAAAGCAGAATGGATTTCAAGGAAACTGCATTTTTAAAATGCTGCATGCACCTTTTTTCTGAAGGAAACAAAGGCATGGCAGCCCATTCAAATCAATGGGCTGCTGTGCCTGTGCAAATGAGGGCCGCCAAAACACATACATGTGAATGTGTGATGCGACAATGGCTGCAATGTAATTGGGGTGCTGTGATGTGTAAAGGGGCACTATGACATGAAGGGGACTCTAATGTAACAGGGGCACTGTAATGTGATAAGGGGCACTGTGATGTGTAAAGGGGCACTATAATGTGGAAATGTCTGCATAATGGAGCACTGTGATGTGTAAAGGGGCACTACAATGTGGAAATGTCTGCAGTGTAATGGGGCGCTGTGATGTGAAGAGGCTGCAATGTAATGGAGTGCTTTGACATGAAAGGGAACTGAGGACACCGTGAGACTGCTGTGAAGGGGGTCTGCAAATGTGATGTAAACACTGCTGAGTGTTATAGTGCAAACATGATATTCAGACCTCTGCCGGATGAATATTTTACCAACTGGACCTCCATAAATTTTAATTCAAGACCCCTTGTATATACATTATATTCTTGGCAAATCCAAATCTCCCTTTTGTGGGTGCTGTGATCTGACTTTCTGTTAGAGGGTGTATGAGTTCCTTCTTCATGGTCCTACTGTACTATATGAAGGAATGTAGCCACCCTGTTTTGCTCACTCCTAAGATAGACTATTGAATGGGTATTGTGCATAGAGCAGTGTACATGACTGCAACTAACATGAGGGGAAAAGGAGAGGTTTGGCATTTTACTACTGAATGCTACAACATATAAGCATTTATTAGGTAATAAGAGACTGCACACAGAGCCAAATACATTTTTTATAATGCAGGTGTCAGTTACATCTATTTTCTGAAGAGCCTGTAAGCCCTCATTATGCACAGAAGCGAAAGAAGAAGCAGGAGTTGGAGGAAAAACTGTGCAGAATATCAAGAATTACTGTTTTTTTTATACCTAGATTTTGAAGAAATTGCTTAAACGTGCATCCTCACAGGGTGACACTGTGGATGCACAGGTATAAATGTGCCAACGTCCCGATATAGCAGGAAGAATATGAATGGACTAGAGCAGTGGTCCCCAACCTTTTTGGCACCGGGGACCGGCTGCGTGGTCAAAAATTGTGCCAAGGCCCAGGGCGGGGGTTGGCACGCGGGGGGGGGGGGGTAAGCGATTTTTCGCAGGCAATTTTTCAGCGGATTATTTCTATTATTACATTGTAGTAATAAATGAAATAGTTCAAATCACCATAATGAATCCGTGGGAGCCCTGAGCGTGTCACTTGCCACGTTGCCTGTCACCAGATGCAGAATGTCACTTGCAACATCACCTGCCACGCTGCCTGTCACCAGATGTGAATTGTCAATTGCCACCAGATGCGGAATGTCACTTGCCACGTTGCCTGTCACCAGATGCGGAATGTCACTTGCCACAAGATGCGGAATGTCACTTGCCACATCACCTGCCACGTTGCCTGTCACCAGATGCGGAATGTCACTTGCCACGCTGCCTGCCACAAGATGCAGAATGTCACTTGCCACGTTGCCTGTCACCAGATGCGGAATGTCACTTGCCACATCACCTGCCACTAGATGCGAATTGTCACTGCATTGGTGGCAGCACTAGTCCATGTGGTGGGTGCCGAGTGAAGGCAGAAGAGAGGTGATGCGGGGGGCGGTGAGAGATGATGTCATCTCTCTGCTCCCCGCGCACCTCCGACATTGAGGCTGAAAGGGCGGAAGAGTAGCGATGCAGGGGGCGGAGAGAGATGATGTCATCTCTGCTTGCCCGCCCGCCCGCTTATCTCTTCCACCCGGCGCTAATATCCCGGCCGCCCGGCTGTCTCATACCAGCCGCCGGTTCTCTCATCCCGCCCGCCCACACCCGCGGCCCATCTGTAGTAAGGACACGGCCTGGTAGTGGGCCGCGGCCCGGGGGTTGACGACCCCTGGACTAGAGAATGGACTTTAGGCGGCACATGGATAGATATTGTAAAAAACTAAGGGTTTTTATTTTAGAAAAAGTAATAAGAAAATACATATAAACATTCATATAAATGACAGTCTATTCGTTCTTGGATACAAGGCTCAGGCTAGTGCTCTACAATGGTTCATAATTATACAACATAAATGCACTCCATCCTTAATGAAATACATAACCAGCAACCAAAGGCTAGTGAAACAGTAAACGTGTGAAGAAGGTGGCGTTAGCCATGGGTCCAATGTATCAGATGTAGTCTTGAATTGCTCTTCAATTCATATTCATATTCATATATAGCTGGGCATACCTTCTATAAGTGTAATGCCTAGACAGATGGAGGAGCATTCTTCTATGTACAAGCTCTGCAGTACCCATCTGTAAAAATGTTACCATACCTGCTAGGGGGACCTGGAAACAGCGTTCTTAGACCTGGAAACAGCGTTCTTAGACGTTCTTAGGCTGTGGTCTCCCTCTATAGTGTCAGCTAGGCTCCAATGTAAAACTGCACCTCCCTCCTACTCCTCTCCCATTCCTTCCAGGGAGCGTTTCTGGCGTGCGCGTGCGCATTGGCGCATGCGCGCTTCTGCGCATGTGCGGGCGTCCTCGGTTTTAAAAAGACAGCCTCTGCGAGACATGCTGTAAGAGGACGGACACATCAGCAGAGCTCCTTGGTGACATTTATTTTTGATACTATATTGGGCACACTACAGGTGGTGATACAGGCATCCCCAAGGCACATTAGTTTAGTCACCTGACTAGCTCTGATAGCAAGCTTTTTTTTGGCTGTAAGTCCTTAGCTTGAGCTAGGACTATGCCTTCCAAGGGCTCTGGGAGTAAAAATCCTAAGAGGCTAAAGGGTTCGCCATTGGGCTCTGAGGATCTGGGGCTTGCTCCTACTAATATATCCTCCCCTGATAAATCAGAGGTAGTTACCCGAGGGGAGCCATCAGGAATGCTAGGTGCTGCGGCTGCCCTCAGTTCACATGCTCCGGTATATGTGACAGAGGAGGCTTTTACCTCAGCTCTGGGAGGATTAGAACAAAGATTGGCGGCATTAATCGCTTCCTCCCTGCCGGGAAAAAAGCGCGCCAGATCTCCATCTCCACCATTAGAGTATCTAACAGCAGAGCAATTGTCTCAGAATGAAATTGATTTTCCTGCAGGGGATCAGGAGGATGATGCAGCCTCGGAGGAATCTACTTTAGAGGAACTGTTTTCAGCCTCTCAGGCTGAAAAATTGTTAGTTCAGTCTTTAACAGACATGGTTCGGTCAGCTTTCAAGCTGACCCTTTCAGAACCAGCAACTACATCGGATTCTTCATTGGGCTCTTTGAAGGCCCCCACAGGCTAATGGTTCCTTTCCAATGCATCCATTGCTAGAAAATCTCATCTATAAGGATTGGGAACATCCTGATAAACTGTTCCTTCCTCCCAAAAAGTTTTCTGTGGTATATCCTATGGAGGAAAAGTTCACCAAAAAATGGAGCCTTCTTACTGTGGACGCTGCCATCTCCTCTGAACAAATCCCTGACATGTCCAGTGGACAATGTACAGATGTTTAAAGATCCAACAGATAAAAAGTTGGAAACCCTATTAAAGTCTGCTTTTTCTACAGCTGGTACTGTAACTTAGCCTGCAGTGGCAGCCATTGGCATCTGTCAGGCCTTGAAAGACCAGATGAAGCTGGCTTTAAAAGACATGCCAGTTCAGCAGGCACAGGATTTAGCAGATCTACCTAGGGTTTTATGTTTTGCGGTTGAGGCCATTAAAGATTCAATTCATCAAGCCTCCCGCCTTACGCTGGTGTTGGTACACATGCGTAGACTCCTATGGCTGAAAAACTGGTCAGCCGAGACGCCCTGTAAAAAGCTCCTGGCTGGATTTCCATTCCATGGGGAGCGGTTATTTGGCGAGGACTTTGATAAATACATCCAGAAAATCTCCAGTGGGAAGAGTACCCTTTTACCTGTTAAAAGGAAATTCAGGGGTCCTGCCTTCAAGCGGCCCACCTCGCCAGTCCCAGGAACTTCAGCCCCTAAGCAGTTCCGACAGCCTCCCCGATCCAATCCTGGAGGGAGAGCGCAGGGACAACCACAGGGTAATAAAAAGCCCTGGAACTGAAGGAATACTAAACCAGCCCCCAAGTCGGCCTTAGGAAGGGTCGCCCCCACTCAGACGAGTGGGGGGAAGACTTCTGTTGTTTTCATGGGCTTGGCAAGAGACGATCCGGGACAGATGAGCTCTCTCCACGGTATCCTTGGGATACAAGTTGGAGTTACAGGAATTTCCTCCTCCTCGGTTTATAAAATCAAACGTCTCAAAAGATCCAATAAGGAGAAGATCTTTCCTTTCGGTGTTAGACCGACTATTATCCCAAGGGGTAATTGTGGAGGTTCCGGTAAAGGAACAGAGGTTGGGATTTTACTCAAACCTCTTTATCGTTCCAAAGCCCAACGGCGATGTAAGACCCATACTAGATCTCAAAGGTCTAAACAAATTCCTAAGCGTCCAATCGTTCCGTATGGAATCAATTTGGTCAATAGCCGCCTCCCTACAAGGGGGAGAATGGTTGGCGTCCATCGATATCAGGGACGCTTATTTACATGTTCCTATATTCCCCAGTCATCAAAAGCTTCTACACTTTGCAGTGGAACAACGCCATTATCAGTTTGTGGCGCTACACTTCAGGTTGGCCACGGCTCCGCGAGTGTTCACAAAGATCTTGGCCCCTCTGTTGGCCGACTTAAGAACTCTGGGAATATCTATAAGGGCCTACCTGGATGATCTATTGATAATAGAACAGTCGGCTTCCAACCTAAGGGTTGCTGTACACAACACGGTACAATACCTGGAATCCCGGGGCTGGGTCCTAAATCTGGACAAATCGGCCTTGCAGCCAGCAAGAAGACTCGAATATTTAGGCTTACTCATAGACACAGACCAAAGAAAGGTTTTTCTGCCTCAGGCAAAAATCTCTTCCTTAAGAGAATGAATTCAAGCGATCTGTGCAAAGAGACAGCCATCCATTCGTCTTTGCATGCAGTTGCTGGGAAAGATGGTAGCCTCATTCAAAGCAGTTCCGTATGCTCAATTCCATTCAAGGAAATTGCAGAACGCCACCCTATCCGCCTGGAACAAAAAGGTTCAAGCCCTAGACTTCCCAATGTCCCTGGCGTCGTCAGTACGCAGGAGTCTATGTTGGTGTTTGGTACCCCAAAATTTACAAAAGGGAAAGTCGTTCATTCCAATCTCTTGGAGGGTAACTACGGATGCCAGCCTTCTAGGCTGGGGGGCAGTACTGGAGCAATGTTCACTCCAGGGAAAGTGGTCGAATATCGAGAAGACCTTGCCCATCAACCTGCTGGAAATTCGGGCGGCACGGTTGGCCCTGGAAGCATGGGCTTCCAAGCTACATGGGTCTCCTGTCAGGATCCAATCATCAATCACCAAGGGGGCACCAAGAGCGGTGCGGCCCAGAAGGAGGTAAATCATATCCTGATATGGGCAGAAAGACATGTCCCATGCATATCCGCTATCTTTATTCCAGGAATAGAGAATTGGAAGGCAGACTTCCTGAGTCGGCAGCAGTTATCCCCAGGGGAATGGTCTCTTCACCCCGACATCTTTCAGACAATATGTCAGAGATGGGGGACACCAGATGTAGATCTATTGGCATCCAGGTTCAACACGAAATTGAACAGCTTTGTGTCCAGGACGAGAGACCCGCTTGCTTGCGGATCGGATGTGCTGGTGTTCCCGTGGGATCAGTTCGCACTAATATATGCATTCCCTCCGCTGCAGCTACTACCTCGACTCCTCCGCAGAGTCAGGATGGAAAGGAGGCCGGTGATTCTGGTAGCCCCAGCATGGCCTCGGAGATCCTGGTTGTGACAGTGGGGTCACTTTGGACACAGGGTGAATAAAAGAAACCCCCGATATGGTCTGTGATAGCCATATTCAAGGCTGTATATACATTGTATATAGATTGGATGTATACTGTGTGTGGGGGTTATGTAATCATTGCTGTGAGGAATTAAGGTGTTTTGCATTCTATTGTTCATTATGACTGGGGAAGGTCTGGTGTGAATAGAGATTAAGTCTGTCCTTGTGTGTATTGTAAAGTGCCAGACAGACTGTCTGCCAAACACTTTGTGAGAAGATGTATATTGGGGATCGTTATATTCTATTGTGTGGGGTCTTTTGAAGCCTAGCAGACGTCAGGATGAGGTGTTGAGTCTTGTGATGTGTGGGTGGAGCTGGGCCCTTGTTCATGTTAAATCATGTGTATTGAATTGTGTATAAAGTTACAATGTTTCTCAATAATAAAGTCATTCCTATTACAGAAGAAGACAGAGTGCGTCTCGTTTTCTTCCAGAGGGATTGGTTCCTATGGGAAAGGGTCGTTTAGCTGTGGATATTGGTAGCGAGTGGATGTGTGTCTAGGAGAGGGAACATCGTAAACGGCGTTTTACTCCTTTATATTGGGGTGCCGTTACACTGGTACGCGGAAATTGTAAGAATGTCTGTAGGCAAGCCTTGGACCCTTCCGTTTCGGCTAGACCTGCTCACGCAGGGTCCGATATACCACCCTTCTTTACAAACTCTAAATTTAACGGTCTGGCTATTGAATCCCACATTCTAAGAGATAGAGGTCTCTCTAACACAGTGGTGTCTACGATAATCAATGCTAGAAAGCCAGTATCTAGACATATATATTGTAGAGTTTGGAAGGCGTATGTGGCATGGTGTGAAGCCAAGAAATGGCATCCTCGGAAGTACGTCATAGGAAGAATACTTGACTTCCTACAGTGGGCTGTTGTCAAAAACCTAGCCTTAAGTACTATTAAGGGACAGGTTTCGGCCTTATCGATATTTTTTCAAAGGCCACTAGCTACACATTCGCTAGTAAAGACCTTCTTGCAGGGTGTGACTCGTATCAACCCACCAGTGAGGTCTCCCATATGTCCATGGGACTTAAACTTGGTTCTATCAGTTCTTCAAAGACAACCTTTTGAACCATTACTCCACATTCCTTTAGTGCTGCTCACAAGGAAATTAGTGTTCTTGGTAGCTATATCCTCAGCCAGGAGGGTATCGGATTTAGCAGCTTTATCTTGCAAATTGTCATATTTGATTATCCATAAGGATAGAGTGGTTTTACGTACACATCCAGCCTTTCTTCCGAAGGTCGCGTCAAGTTTTCAATTGAACCAAGATATGGTTCTTCCTTCCTTTTTTCCCAAACCTAGTTCGGTGGAAGAGAAATTATTACATTCTTTGGATGTAGTAAGAGCAGTTAAAGCCTATCTTGAAGCTACTGCTATGATTCGGAAAACTGATGTTTTATTTATTCTGCCAGAAGGCCCCAGAAGGGGCCAGGCAGCGTAGAAATCTACTATTTCTAAGTGGATTTGGCAGGTTATTATTCAAGCCTATGGTCTGAGAAAGAAGGTGCCTCCATTTAAAATTACAGCACACTCTACTAGAGCGGTTGGTGCTTCTTGGGCAGTGCATCACCAGGCCTCCTTGGCTCAAATCTGTAAGGCCGCAACTTGGTCTTCAGTCCACACATTCACAAAATTTTATAAGGTGGATGTAAGAGGCCATGAGGATATCGCCTTTGGGCGTAGTATGCTGCAGGCTGCAGTATAGATCCTCATGCCTGATGGCTCCCAGCTTGTTATGGTGTCTCCCTCCCCTCATTTTGGCATTGCTTTGGGACATTCCACATAGTAATTACTATGCCGCTCTGTGTCCCGTGATGTACGATAAAGAAAATAGGATTTTTATAACAGCTTACCTGTAAAATCCTTTTCTTGGAGTACATCACAGGACACAGAGCTCCCACAGCTCTTTTGGGGACACTTATTGCTTTGCTACAAAACTGAGGTACTCCCGATATGGGAGGGGTTATATAGGGAGGGGACTTCCTGTCTTGGGTGTGCCAGTGTCCATCACCTGAAGGTAAGCTCTATAACCCACATAGTAATTACTATGCCGCTCTGTGTCCCGTGATGTACTCCAAGAAAAGTATTTTACAGGTAAGCTGTTATAAAAATCCTATTATCTATCAGCAAATGTCTGTGAAGAACTTATACAGATTACAGGGGAAAAGATTTTAGAACATGTCATCAACAGGGTTAAAATGGCAAAGTACTACTCGGTATCTGTAGATTCATCTGAAGATTATTCCCATACTGATCAGCTCACAGTGATTTTACGATACTTAGAAGGAAATCAACGCCACTAGAAACAACACCAGTGCCCATGGAGGTGGAGAAACCAGGCCTATTCCAAAATACTGGTTTGCTGGCTAGCCTCCATACTGTGGAGCCTACTGTTGAAGCATTTGATATAGTGCCTGAAGTTGTGGAACAGTCAGGTTTCGTGATTATTATTTAGATGCAGGAGTACTAGTCAAAAAACGGAAATGTGTCCGTGAGAAAACCTCTGGAACAACTGAGAAATGAAGGGTTTGCAACGTCATGTTTATGCATAACTGTCCCAATGGAGACAAGGTTGAAAGAAAGTGTCTTTGCTACTCAAAAAACACTGTCAGAATCTACTGTTTTGACTGAAAATTGTTTGGTGCATCACGAAATGCATTTTCCAATGATGGCTTCAGCGACTGGAAACATGCCAGTGATCGAATTTCATCACATGAACAGTCTCAAAACCATATTCGTGCTGTGATTGATACAGCCAAATATTCTGAACTGGAGGGTCGGATTGACCATAAAATGCAACAAGAGATTGAAGAGCTGACAAGCTATGGTCAAAACCTAGTAAATCGGTTGCTTAGTGTCATTATTTTTCTTGCCAAAAGAGGATTGGCTTTTAGAGGAGATGACCAAGTTATTGGATCCAAACACAATGGCAACTATGGAAAAAATAAGATAAAAGAGGACAGCCGCACTCCAATCCAACGTGTGTTTAATGAACAGGCACTACAAAAACCAGCTAGAACAGGATAGCTGACGCGTTTCGCACAAAATCAGTGCTTACTCATAGAGTAAGCACTGATTTTGTGCGAAACGCGTCAGCTATCCTGTTCTAGCTGGTTTTTGTAGTGCCTGTTCATTAAACACACGTTGGATTGGAGTGAGTAAGCACTGATTTTGTGCGAAACGCGTCAGCTATCCTGTTCTAGCTGGTTTTTGTAGTGCCTGTTCATTAAACACACGTTGGATTGGAGTGCGGATGTCCTCTTTTATCTTATTTTTTCCTCAATTGCTACGTGCATTGCCGGCACCCAAGGTCTCCAAGAGAAGTACCTCCCTTATCCTATCTGCCTTGAGCGGCAATTTTTGTTTTTGACAATGGCAACTATCTTGGAATTTTGGAATTGCTGTTAGAGTACGATGCTTTCCTAGCACAACACATCCAAACCAAGGCAAACAAGGGCAAATGATTTACAAGTTATCTATCAGCAAATGTCTGTGAAGAACTTACAGAGATTACAGGGGAAAAGGTTTTAGAACATGTCATCAACAGGGTTAAAATGGCAAAGTACTACTCGGTATCTGTAGATTCATCTGAAGATTATTCCCATACTGATCAGCTCACAGTGATTTTACGATACTTAGAAGGAAAACAACCTGTGGAGCGTTTTCTAACCTTCTTACCCTCAACGGGGCATAAAGGAGAAGAGATGGCGAATGCGCTTCTAAAATTCCTTAATAATGTTGGACTTTCCATACAAGAATGCCGTGGACAGAGTTACGACAATGCAAGCAACATGTCTGGTCACTACAAGGGTATGCAAGCAAAAATTGTTACCCTGAATAAATATGCAAAGTATATACTGTATATACTCGAGTATAAGCCGAGTTTTTCAGCAAATTTTTTTGTGCTGAAAATGCCCCCCTCGGCTTATACTCGAGTCACCTTTTTGCGCCTGATCTCCCGGATTTTGGGGACCCGGTACCGGCCGGCCGTAGGTTCCCTGGACCCCAACCTTGGCACACATGTAGCCCCACTCTTCCTCTACAAGTGTGCAAAGTTTGTTGTCCGGGGGACCTACAGCACCGATTTTTCAAACCCGGGCACCCCTTCCATAGACTCCCATGTTAAACTGTAATTTCTCCGGTGAATTTGGGGACCCGGTACTGGCACACATATAGCCAAATTTCTCCTCTATAAGTGTGCAAAGTTTTTTGTCTGGGGGACCTATGGCCGGGGAGCACCGATTTTTTAAAGCCGGGTCCCCTTCCATAGAATCCCATGTTAAACGTCAGTCTAGTCATGGGCACAGTGAGGCATGGGCACAGTGAGGCATGGACACAGTGAGGCATGCACATGGACACCCTAGGCTTGTACTCAAGTCAATACGTTTTCCCAGTTTTTTGTGGTAAAATTAGGTGCCTCGGCTTATACTCGAGTATATACGGTACCTTGTTTTGGACACTCACTAAACCTTGTTGGAAAGGATGCTGAAAATTTGTGTAGTGAGGCTGTCAAGTTTTTTGATTTCATACAAGCTCTGTATGCATTCTTTACTGGCTCAACCAAGCGCTACAAGAAGCTTAAAGACAAGCTTGATGAGAAAGACCTCTCTGTGTCCATGCCAAAAAAGCTAAGTGACACACGTTAGTCATGTCATGCTGATGCTTGTCAGGCACTAGTCCATGGCTATCAAAGTATAATGGACATTTTGTTGGAAATTTCAGCTGACTGTGAAGAGAGGTCAGAGTGCCGTAATATGGCAAAAGGACTGTTTGATCAGATGAGCAAACTTGAGACCGGGATTTTTGCAGAATTCTGGAACACTGTTTTACAGCGCTTTAACAGCAGCAGCAAAACTTTGCAGTCCGTTCAACTCAACCTAAATTCAGCAATTGGCGTTTTGAAATCATTAAAAGATTTTATGAATGAACAACGTACCAAATTTGATGCATTTGAAGAAGCTGGCAAGCGTCTTACAGATACTGAGGAATATACTGTTCAACATCGTCGACTTCAACGCCGGAATGTCCGTCAGCAGCCACTTGACTATGGACACAGTGAAGAAGCACACTTAACACCCAAGGAGACCTTTTATGTTAAGGCCTTTCTCCCATGTGTTGACAAACTTTTAGTGTGTCTGGAGCATCGACTAGGAGCTTACAGTGAAGTGTGTGATTTATTTGGATTCTTTATAAACTTTCCAGTGATAAAATTGCAGCAGAAAAGTTGTCCGCTTTCTACAAGCATGATCTGGGCACAACCTTTGGTGACAAGCTACGGTAATTCAGTTTCAGTCATTCATTTCTTTGTTTCTCGATAAAAACAACAGAGGACTGCAGCATAGAGCAATTTATGTACAACACCATTTTTGATAAGGATGTAAAAGATACCTTTCCCAACACGGAAATTGCTTTAAAAACGTATCTCACTTTAATGATCACTAACTGTTCAGGTGAACGATCTTTTTCTAAAATGAAACGGATCAAAAATCTACAACGCACAACCATGAGCCCAAGTCGTCTCCCCAAACTGTCTATAATGTCTGCTGAATCAGATATACTTAGCAGTCTTGACTTCACCAACATTACAAAGACATTTGCTGCTCACAAAGCACGTAGACTGGTGGTATAAATTGCATTAAAGTATTTCTTTACTTTTTATGTAAAAAGTTATCTGCACTTCTATATATTAGTGGTTGACAATAGTATGTTATACTAGCAGCTGTTGCTTTTTTTTTTTGGGGGGGGGGGGGGTTTTGTGGACCGAAAGCTGATGACAGGGTGGTTTTATCACTCTTTTAGCACAGAAGCACATAGCTTCCAGATTTAGTGTAGTATATTATGTTACTCTGCTACCTGATTACCTATTCTCTAAATTGGAGTGGAGCATACGCACTTTGTTTTGAATGTTTGATTTTGGATTCTACGGGTTGTAAGTTTTAATACTGTTTGTTTAATTGCTATGTGTTGTTGTTAATTGTTTTATTATTTATGAATATTTATTTTTGTCTTACTAGACAACATGGCTATTTGTTTTACACACAAAATAAGTTGATTTGCACTTTATTACTGAAAGTTACTAAGATATTAACATGAAGAGAGAGAGGTGGGGATATATTAGGGGGCTACTCCCAAGACCCTAATCACCCAAGATGATGGGACTATTACGGCACCCAGGCAAGGCCGTAATAGTCCCATCATCTTGGGTGATTAGGGTCTTGGGAGTAGCCCCTTAATATATCCCCACCTCTCTCTCCAATTCAATTACGGGATGATGCCACCCTCCCTATTCTATATACATGATAGAGGCACCCTTAATAATTAAGATTAGGGTTGTCCCGATACCACTTTTTTAAGACCGAGTACAAGTACCGATACTTTTTTTCAAGTACTTGCCGATACCGATTACCGATACTTTTTTATAATGTCAGGTGACAGTTTTAAAGCACAATACAGATTAGGTGGCACTGCTATGCAGCACTGATAGGCGGCACTGATTAAGCAGCACTGATGAGCACTGATATGATTAGGTGGCACGGATATGCAGCAGTGATGAGTACTGACAGGTGGCGGGCACTTATGACTGGCACCGACATATGGCTGGCACTGACAGGGGGCTGGCACTGATAGACGGCACTGGCACTAATAGATGGCAGGTGGCTGGCACTTATAGATGGCAGTGATAGATGGTACTGAGTCAGCATATGCTCCTTACATTGGTGATCAGTAAGAAGAATGTTCCTTACATTGGTGGTCAGTGGGAAGAATGCCCCTTACATTGGTGGTCAGTGGGAAGAATGCCCCTTACATTGGTGGTCAGTGGGAAGAATGCCCCTTACATTGGTGGTCAGTGGGAAGAATGCCCCTAACATTGGTGGTCTGTGGGAAGAATGCCCCTAACATTGGTGGTCAGTGGGAAGAATGCCCCTAACATTGGTGGTCAGTGGGAAGAATGCCCCTAACATTGGTGGTCAGTGGGAAGAATGCTCCTTACATTGGTGATCAGTAAGAAGAATGTTCCTTACATTGGTGGTCAGTGGGAAGAATGCCCCTTACATTGGTGGTCAGTGAGAAGAATGCCTGCCTTACAGATAACGAATACATTCATTAGGGTCACTATTTTATTATCTGTGAGTTGGAAATGGAAACATTGATCACTGCTGAAGAAACCTCCGGTAACCTCTTGAGGAACCTCTCATTTTTCACATCAACAAGTTAAAAAAGACTGGATTACTGATTATTAAGCACTATAGTACTTGCAATATAGAAGAGCTGACAGCGGGTGGCACTGCAGTTCAGGTGATTCCAGGGAAAGAAGGCGATATTGTTGCACTCTCTCTCTCTGAGCTCACATCCTGCCCTCCTTCCTAACAGTTCTTAATTATTCACCAGAGAAAGGCAGGAGCCCCTCCCCTTCCCCTGGGCCTTTCTCAGTGCTGCTGATCAAAACTCCCTCCCAGCATCGAGTCACCTACTGAACAGCAGAAGCTGCAGAACACAGGCTGCTGTTTTGGATGATGAGAAAGACATGTTACAGTTCAACGGTTTACTTTACTAAAGTTTACTTACACGCTGAGGACTCGCTCTCCGCCCGCTCTGCTCTCCACTCTGCTCTCCACTCTCCGCCCGCTGACTCCGCACATCTAAGGTATCGGTAAAGGCATCGGGAGCATTTGTGCGAGTACAAGTACTCGCACAAATGCTCAGTATCGGTCCCGATACCGATACTAGTATCGGTATCGGGACAACCCTAATTAAGATATTAACATATAAGTGCTACTGCAGTTGGTGAGTATGTACTGTTACAGATCTAGCTAAGGACTTGTTTGTGGACCAGTTCTTTTATGTTTACATTACTAACGTTTTTTTTTTTTGTTTTTGCCCAGGGCCCAAACCATATTAAAGACGGCCCTGATACTTAGATAATGATCTCTCTGAGCCACTGCCAAATGGTGGGACAAGAAGTAGGTTACCCTTTATGGGAACCATCGGGAATGACAAAGGGAGCCATTCTTTCTAATTGAAGCAATGGTTGCAAGGTAGACATGCACAGCGCGAACTACATCCAGGCAATGGAAGGAGATCAGCTTCTGATGAACTGCAGCCAGAGGGCTGGAAGAACAATGATCTAGTTGAGGTGAAAGGCCAAAACCATCTTAGAAAGTAAGGAAATGTAAAGCCTCAACACTATTTGAATCTCAGAGTAATACAACCTTGTATGAGAAACTGGAAAGATGAATATTCCTGACAGGCTCAAAAAAAGGTTTTTGAAATGCCAAAAGAACCAAATTGAGATCCCAGTCAGAGTCAAAGGGGAGTGCACAGGATAAGGCAGAAATTTTGCCTTCCATATGCGCTGATAGACCTTACGGGAAGTACACTTTGTAGCCTTTAGCATCATGGGAATCACCAATTCAAAGATGCCTCTGTCCCTCTAAACCTGGGATTTTTATAATTAAAGTCAGTGTCAGTGAAGCAACATGGTAAACCGACTCACAAGATCTGGACAATCTGGAAGAGCCCATGATGCTTCTGCCAGATGTCTGATCGGGTCATAGTAACACATTCACCTTTGCCAGTCCAGAGCTATGAGGATCACCTGAATGTCCCCCCTCTTTAGTCTATG
Source organism: Rana muscosa (assembly GCA_029206835.1). Classification (NCBI taxonomy): domain Eukaryota; kingdom Metazoa; phylum Chordata; class Amphibia; order Anura; family Ranidae; genus Rana; species Rana muscosa. The sequence goes on along the minus strand of CM055116.1, from coordinate 602,525,332 downwards.
AACAGAAGTAGATCAGGCTGCATGGTTTCCATGGAGCTACCAGAGCATTTACTAATTCCACCAGAGGATCCCTGTACCTGGAGACAAACTTGTTCAGTTTTTTGTTAAACCTAGAAGCCAGGAGGTCCACATCTGTTGTCCCTAAGCTACGGCAAGGTCCTGAAAAACCTAAATTGATTTACCTTAGTTGATGTACACCAGTGTGTGACACGGTCTGACTGTCCAGGAACAACAAAATCACCTGAAGTTCTAGCATGTTCATTGGGAGATGAGATTTCACCAATGTCCAAGTCCCCTGAACCAACATAGTGTGCCGTGTTCCTCTTCAGCCCGACAGGCTGGCATCCACCACGAGGATCTTCTATGAGACCAGAGCAGGATTCCTATTACAGGACCAACTTGTCCCACAATGACAGGATGTAGGGGTCTGTAGTGGAACTGGGCTAATGGGACTACCCGGAAAGAGGCTACTATAAGCCGCAGAACTCTCAAGCAGAGCAAAGAGCTGGGCGACTTTGAAGATTCTCCATTGGAAGAAAAACTTTGGATAAAACAGTGCCCAAAATAGGACCCAGATATCGCAAACAATGAGTCAGTACCAGCACTAACTTCTAAAGTTTCAGGACCCAGACAAGCCTTAGCAAGGTCTAGAAAGTTTGAGCTACATTCTGGGCCAGAACCTGCCCTACTGTTCCTTCAACGGGAAGTCATCCAGATATTCCACAGTGGGGATGCCCTGAAAGTCCAGCAAGGCTAGCACAAGGGTCAGCACCTTGATGAACACTCCAGTTATTGAAGATAAATTGGTGGTGTCAGGAAAGGCATAGCCATGCAGCAGGAATTGCACGGCAGACACAGGCATTCATGGCGCGTCGGCACACGCGCCTGTTACCAACGTTGGCAACAAAGGGGCTATTTAAAGTGAGCGCACCAAAGACTCTTTGCCGTTTGGTCTGCAGCTTCTGTGTGTCTGACCTGTTATCTGTGCTGACCTCTGATCTTGATCCGGCTTGTTCTCACTAACCCTGTCTGCTTGAAACCCTGACCCCGGCTTGTTTTGGACTTCTCTTCTGCCTGCTGCTCTGCTGATCTGCCCAAACCTTACCCACCCAGCCTGCCTGACCCTGCATCTGCTCCTTCAGCCTGCTATGGCTCTACTTTGCAAATCGCATCCAGTTCCTGCTCATGCTGCGATCTCAGCCTGCCACAGTTCTGGTCTGCCTAGCCTTGCCGGTCTGCCTGCTGCATATCCAGCCACGGACAACCAGCCATACTGAATACTGGACTAATCCTAGGCACTCTTACGTCACTGTGCTTCTGTGGCTGTGGTCTCAACCTCAGGGGCCCACAAGCCAGTGTGGTAAGAGAGGCTCTCCTCTACACGTCAGGCTCACGAACCAGGTATGTGAGAGGTGGATTGAGGATTCCATGAAGAATTTCTGAGACTGGATTAAGACTTTAAGGGCCTTGAGATCCAAGATGGGGCATTTGACAATTTTTGGTTTGGGAGCTATGGACACATTTACTGGGAGGATGACCCTCTGCTCCAGAAGACCCATGAGGCCTGCATGGAGATCTGCCAATCTATACAGTGACACAGGCAGGCTGGAAGACATGAACTGAGCAGGAGGCATAGATCAGACCCCTGGAACCCACCTCCTGTGCCCAAGCATCTGAGATGCTGGCTGTCCAAATGTCTGCAAAGGTTAACCGACACCCCCCAACTTTTGGGGGTGCCCCCTCATGCTGAATAAGAACGCTTATGACCTCTGCGGTCAGAGTCAGCAATTAAGGTGGCAATATGGCCAAAAAATACTGCATGCTTGTAATAAAATACTCCAGGGGTTAAGGGGGGGGGGGGAGAATCATGCTTGACAAAGCTAGGAAAGACTACTCCAGCAGGAGGCAAAATTCCAGTCTGTTGGTGTTCGATGCTTCAAGGGTGCACTGCAGACAGCACTGGACTGTTACCCATGTGTTTAGGATTTCACAGCAGGAGAGGTTCAGGTGGGCAGAGATGACCCGGTCACCATAGGTGGACAACAGATCAATGTGTCACTTGCAGTCAGGAGCAGTGGTGGGAAGGCGATTCCTTAACACTGCATGTCAGAAACAGCACTTGCGCGGCAATCCCACCAACGGATTACATCAGCACTCAGATCCACAGTGTTAACCACAAATGTGGTGAAGCAATCAGAAAATGTGGACTTCAATGGTGCAATAGTAATGAGGTAGCTCCTGGTCTCAGCCTACACTCATTTACGAAGCAAGTCTTCAGAAACAGAATCACACCTGGAGCTGTGCCACAGCTGTGGACCCAGAAAGTGTTCTGTGGCTAACAGAGCACTCAAGTCTGGATAGTACCACAATGCAGAGTCCAGTTTCCAAGGGTATAATTCCAGGCCATCAATTGTCCGGTCCTGTGGGGTCCGAAGCTAGTTCCGTGGGAATACTAATCCAGATAGCTGTGCATAAAGATCAGCTCAAGTAGCTTCTAGAGGAAACTTAATTGAAGAAAAAAGTAATCTTGACTGAAGAAAAAGATGTCCACCCTCCCAGACGCTAGTAAAAAGTGTTCAAATCCTCCTATAGGTGGCCCAAAACAGGAAATATGGGGAAATCCCTGCAAATTGCAGGAATTCCTTGGGGCCCCCAGGTCACCAGATCTAGCGTCCCCATTGGAAGATTTCCCCTCTGTTACTTTTCTGGGAACATTCCAATATTTTAAATTTTCTTTTACTTTTAAAGATAATGGTAAACAGGACAAATAGAGAGGGTGAATCTCCCTAGCAGGGGCACAAACAGCAATAAAAACCCGACAAGTGTTCTAATCAATCTCGACTGGGCAAAACTAAAAAGAAAAAAATGTTTTGCCTTTAGTTATACTTTAATAATTATATATTATATATTGTGACGGTATGCGAGGAGAGATAAAAATAGAGACTTTTTCTCCCCCTTACCCGGACTGACCAACATGATCCAACTTGACATAGTGACGGAACCAGGGGTTCGGGTAAATGTGAAGCCGTATAGAATCCCAGAGACCAGGCGTGAGGCAGTCGCAAAAGAAATTAAAAACATGTTGGAGTTGGATGTGATAAAAGAGTCCCACAGTGAGTGGTAGAGCCCCATAGTACTGGTCCCAAAACCTGATGGCACTATCAGGTTTTGTAATGACTTTCGGAAACTCAACAGTGTGTCCAAGTTCGATGCATACCCGATGCCCCGGGTCGACGAACTTGTAGACAGGTTGGGACAGGCTAGCTATATAACGACCCTAGACCTAACAAAAGGCTATTGGCAAATACCGCTAACTGAATCGGCCAAGGAGAAGACTGCATTTTCCACTCCTGAGGGCTCGTTTCAGTACAAGCGGATGCCTTTTGGTCTGCATGGGGCCCCTGCATCATTGCAACGAATGATGGACAAAACTTTGAGACCACATCGCTCGTATGCGGCTGCTTATTTGGACGATGTGGCCATCCACAGCCCAGATTGGGAATCGCACCTGCCACGGGTACAGGTGGTGGTAGATTCCCTTAGGGAAGCAGGCCTCACGGCTAACCCAAAGAAGTGTGCCATAGGCCTAGAGGAGGCCAAGTATCTTGGCTATGTTATTGGCCGGGGACTTGTCAAGCCTCAGACCAATAAGATTGAGGCAATTCAAAAATGGCCCCAACCCGTAAACAAGAAACAAGTTCGGGCCTTCCTAGGCATTACGGGGTATTACCAACGGTTTATACCTGACTTTGCCACCATTGCCGTCCCTCTGACTGACCTGACGAAGGGCAGAGGGTCTGTCATGGTCAAATGGAACCCTGAGCCCGAGAAGGCGTTTCAGAAATTAAAACAGGCCCTTTGTGCACTACCGGTGCTGATGACCCCGGACTTCATAAAGGAGTTTGTCGTACAGACAGATGCCTCCTGAGGTGGGCCTAGGGGCCGTACTGTCGCAGGACAGAAATGGTGAGGAGCACCCGGTTGTATACCGGAGTCGGAAGCTGAACAAGCACAAAAGGAACTATGCCCATTGTTGAAAAGGAGTGTCTCACCATTAAATGGGCCTTAGACTCCCTGAGGTATTATCTACTCGGGAGGTCATTTAGGCTGGTCACTGACCATGCTCCCCTGAAGTGGATGTGTGACAACAGGGATAAAAATGCCTGTGTGACAAGGTGGTTCCTGGCTTTACAGCCCTTTAAATTCACGGTTGAGCACAGGCCGGGCAAACTCCAGGATAATGCCGATGCCCTCTCCCGTGTGCACTGTATGGCTGGGTCAAGTGCTCAGCCTCAGGGGCTTGAGCAGAGGTGGAGGATATGTGACGGTATGCGAGGAGAGATACATGACAATCGCTACATTTCACCTCGCATTCGGTCCATTGTAAGGGACTGAACGGGAATCCGGTCCGGTTTTTCCAGCCTCTGGGGCAGGCTGGGTTCCGGTCCTGATATTCTGGTCCACCTGAGTCCACACTTAGGTGGAAGTTAAAAGACCCGGAAGAGAACACAGCAGGGCTCTGGCCTGAGACTCAGAGGGGAACCTGAGTCAGAGGAGCTCTGTTTGTTGGATTGGAAAAATAGGATTTTTTACTCACCGTAAAATCCTTTTCTCTGAGTCCATGGACCGACACAGCCTCTCTATTGACAAAGTGGGTATTATCCGTTAATTAGGAGTGACTAGGCAGAAAACTTGTAAAAAGTGTTGCATCACACCCTCTACAGTACCGCCCAGGGGGCGGACCCTCTGGGTATATCACCTCAGTCTGCATCTCGCAGATCAGTTCGTCAAAAAGCAGTACAAACTTAAAAGGAGGGGTGGGTGCTGTGTCGGTCCATGGACTCAGAGAAAAGGATTTTACGGTGAGTAAAAAATCCTATTTACTCTTTCGTCCATGGACCGACACAGCCTCTCTATTGACAAAGTGGGACGTCCCAAAGCAGTGTCAGAGAAAAAACGAGGGGTGGCAACAGCATAAAAATAAACCTCACCCCAAACACAAAACAGCACTCCTCCAACGGAGGAGTTGCAACTCTAAACAGCCGCTTGCAAAACCTTGCGGCCGAAAGAGGCAACCGAAGATGCACCTAAATCAACTTTGTAGAATTTTGTGAAAGTGTGAGCGGACGACCAAGTCGCCGCTTTACATAATTGGGAAACAGACGCTTGATGTCGGAAAGCCCAAGAGGCAGCTATTGCCCTGGTTGAATACGCCGTGACCGGAAAGGGGAGCGCTTGACCCTTTAAGGCGTAAGCCTGGATTACTATCTGTCGGATCCACCTAGAGATGGTGGCCGACGAGACTGCTTGGCCCTTCTTGGGACCAGCCACCGAAACAAACAGTGAGTCTGACTTCCGGAACAGGGAAGTAGCAGATAGGTATACTCTCAAAGCTCGGTCAACGTCCAAGGAATGCAACGCCGACTCCTTAGGATTTGACGGGTGAGGACACAAGGATGGAAGTACAATGTCTTTGTTGAGATGAAAAGCCGAAACGACCTTCGGAAAAAAGGAAGGTTGCAACCGCAGCACCACCTTATCCTTGTGGAAAATCAAATAGGGAGCCTTGCAGGACAAGGCTGCCAGCTCAGAGACTCGTCTGACGTAACAGCCACCAGAAAGACCACTTTCTGAGAAAGTGTCAACAGGGGAATATCTCTAATATTCTCAAACGGTGCCTTCTGAAGCATCGAGAGGACCAGGTTCAAGTCCCACGGAGCTAACGGGGGACGGACCGGAGGGGCCACATGTCGAACCCCCTGCACAAATGTACTCACAAGAGAGTGCGTCGCCAGGGGTCGCTGAAAAAAGACAGCCAGGGCAGATATCTGTCCCTTAATCGTACTTAAGGCAAGCCTTTGGGCCACCCCACGCTGTAAAAAGAGCAGGATTCTGGAAACCAAATAAGTACGCGGATGCCATTTCATTTCCTCACACATGGAGATGTAGGCCTTCCAAGTGCGGTGATAAACCTTCCTAGAGGACGGTTTCCGAGCACTTCCCATAGTAGAGATTACTGAATCTGATAGGCCCCGGTCTCTCAGTACCTGGTTCTCAACAGCCATGCCGTTAAAGCCAGTGGCTGTAAAGCAGGATGGAGTATGGGACCTTGCGATAGCAGGTCCTTCCGTAGTGGTAGGCGCCAGGGGATGTCTGCTACCAGACGTACTAGATCGGCGTACCAAGGACGCTGAGGCCAATCTGAAGCGATTAGGATCATTTGAATTCCCTCTGCCTCCACTCTGCGGAGCAGAAGAGGAAGAAGCCTTAAGGGAGGGAAGGCATAGATTAGCCGATACTGACCCCACGATGCCACCAACTCGTCCGTTGCGTCTGCCCATTGGTCTCTTGACCGGGCCACAAACCTCAATACCTTCCGATTGAGTCGGGAAGCCAGAAGATCTACGTCTGGTGTGCCCCATCTTTGGCAGAGGAGTTGGAACACCTCCGGGTGTAAGGACCATTCTCCCTGGTCCAGCATCTGGCGGCTCAGGTAGTCCGCCTGCCAGTTTTCCACACCCGGAATGTACACGGCCAACAGTGCCGGTACGCTCCTCTCTGCCCACTTCAGGATGCGAGCGACCTCCGATGCTGCAGCTGAGCTTCTTGTTCCTCCTTGATGATTGACATATGCCACTGCTGTGGCGTTGTCTGACTGGATCCTGACTGGACGCCCTTGCAGCCTCTGAGACCATTTGAAGAGGCACAGCCTGATCGCCCGGATTTCCAGGACATTAATCGGCAGGAGGGCTTCCTCTGGGGTCCAGCGACCTTGCGCCGACTGAACGCCCCAGACTCCCCCCCAACCTGTAAGGCTGGCGTCCGTCGTGATCACTATCCAGTAAACCGGAAGAAATGACTTCCCGGCCATTAGAGCCAGTGCTGTCAGCCACCATACCAGGGATCTCCTGACTAGGTGGCTCACTCGGATTTGATAATCCAGAGATGAAGGGCATCTGTTCCATCTGGACAGAACTTCCTTCTGTAACACTCGAGTGTGGTATTGAGCATATGGGACCGCCTCGAAGGAGGCTACCATGAGGCCCAACACTCGCATGCAAAAACCGAGTGACGACCAATTCCTGGAAGTCAGCTGCCGTACTGCAGCCCGGAGGGTCTGCAATTTCTCCACAGGGAGGAATACCTTTGCCTCTGAGGAATCCAGAATCAACCCCAGGTACACTAGGCGTTGAGTGGGCACCAATACTGACTTTTGCGTGTTTAGTATCCAACCACAGTCTCGAAGAGTCTGACAGGTAATAGACACGCTTACCTCTAATTCTGAGCTTGAAGGGGCCTTCAGTAGAAGGTCGTCCAAGTAGCCCATGATAGCGATACCCCGCTGTCTTAGAAGTGCCAGAATCGGAGCGAGCACCTTGGTGAACGTCCTGGGTGCTGAGGCAAGGCCAAACGGGAGGGCCACAAACTGGTAGTGGTTCTTCCCGATAGCAAATCGCAGAAACCTCTGGTGTCTGGAGTATATGGGGACATGCAGGTATGCGTCCTTGATGTCCAAGGAGGCCAGAAAGTCCCCCGGATGGAGAGCCGTGACTACAGATTGAACCGACTCCATCCGAAATCTTTGTACTTTCACAAAGCAATTGAGGGCTCTGAGATGCAAGATTGGACGAACCCCCTCCTTCTTCGGCACAATGAACAGATTTGAGTAAAAACCCTGACCTCGTTCCTGTTCTGGAACTGGAATAACTACCCCGTGTTCCAGTAGACCCTGGACCGCCCCATACAGGGCCTCCCGACGGGTCGGTAGTAGCTGGAGATTGGAGGTGATGAACCTGTCCGGTGGACAAGAGAGAAATTCTATCTTGTAGCCTGAGGAGATTACTTCGCAAACCCACCTGTCGGAGACTAGAGCTGTCCACTGAGTCGCGAATTTGCGAAGACATCCCCACACCCGAGAGCTGGGTGGGGGCGGACCTTCATGCGGACGCAGATTTGTCCGCAGGCTTGTTGGGTTTGCGGGACCAAGGACGCTTTTGTCCTTGGGCAGGCGCCTGGTCAGCCTGGGGTCTTTTCCCTGTCGCCCTAGGGGGACAAAAAAACCGCCTGTGTGCAGTAAAGGAGGGCCCTTGCCTTTGGCGTGGCCCCCTTATCCTTGCTAGTTTGGGGAAGCAAAGTGCTTTTACCTCCTGTGGCATCCTTGATGATGTCATCCAGAGAAGTCCCAAAAAGTCTGTCGCCCTTAAAAGGCAGATCCAACAGGGCTTTCTTGGAAGTCTGGTCCGCAGACCAGCCCTTTAGCCAGATCAGGCGGCGTATTGCTACTGCATAAACCAAAGCTTTTGACAGCAGGGGAATAGTATCCATGTCTGACTCGCAGACAAACTTAAGGCCCTGGACCAACTGGTCGGCCAAAGTTATCTCATTAGGAGGAGCATCTCGCTCCTTTAACCCCTGGAGTAGCAATTTTGCCCATTCAGTAAGTGTCTGAGACACTAGGGCCCCCGCCAATGCCAGGCGTACTGCCGAGCCTACCACTGAATATAGGTAGCAAGCGAGTGCTTCAGTTTTCTTATCCACAGGGTCCTTGAAAACAGGAGCCCCTTCTACTGGAATAGTGGTGGCTCTATTAAGTCTGGACACCGGAGGGTCCACTATAGGGGGAGAGGTCCATTTCTTCAGAAAACTCTCCTCAAAGGGGTACCGTACCGCAAACCTCTTTGGGGCTGTAAAGACCCTCAGTGGGTTCTCCCATTCCTTGTATAAGAGTTTGTCAAAATAAGACACACAAGGGAACATCTTAGCAGTGCGGGCAGGTTTACCAAACCCAAAGGGGACTGGAGTTTCTGCTGCTTCTGCAGTATTTTCCAACTTTAGCGTATCCCGCACTGCAGTAATAAGGTCAGATACCAAAGCCGTCTCGCGTACTGACCTGGACTTGAGTCATCCTCACTGTCCAATCGGTCACGGTCTGCAGTCTCTGATGCGTCCGAATCTGGGCCATGAGCCGTAGCTGGACCTGGTTCTGCATCAGAATTATCCCCGGAAGATTGCAGGGGACGGGGGCATTTACTACCCCCTGTATTCCTGTGTGCTGCTTCCACCCTGGCAGCAAACGCCTCTAGGAATGCCGACATAGCTTTCATAGACACCTCAGGGGCACCAGCTGCTAAATCTAGTGCTTCAGGGGAGAAGACATCTGGCTCAGATGCCATGCTGACCACACGCTGACACCCATAGGGCTCCAGGCAAGATATCAATAGGCCACCCTCCTGCCCTGCAGAGATGCTGGGTTACCCAGAGGACTCACCACCCTGGACCGGTACTGCTATGCTGCCGTGTGCTGCGCTTGTGATGCTGTCCCACTGCTGCTGTGTCAGTCTGCTTCTTTTATCAGCGCTTCCTGTGTGAATTTTCGCGCCAGTGTAATGCAACCTAGAGGCCGGAGACTCTAGCAAAGTGGTCGCCAAAAACGTACAGGGTGGACAAACATGGCCGCCGATCAGTTGATAGAGGCCAGTGGGTGTGGACTACAAGAAAATGGCGCCGAAACCACAGGAAGATGGCCACCGGGCAGTCACTTGAGGCCGAACCCGGCATGGACCCCCACAAAATGGCCGCCGACAGCATGGAGGAGGAAGCACACACAGATAAGCATAAATGACATTTCTTTTAAATGTTAGTTACAGCCAGCCCCGCTCCAGTGGAACCCCTTAGGTGACCCCCAGCACCCAGCAACCTTTAGCTAGAAGCCCAGGGAGGAGGGAAAAGGCAGGGAGAGAGGGAAGAAAGGGGCCACAACCACTTACTTGGTCTCTCCAGGAATGTCCAGCCAAATCACCCAGCCGAGGCAGGGGAGTTTACTTACCTATCCTGCATGTATTATGCTGGAAGACATTCCAAACAGATCATCGTCCGCGCACGGAAGGTGACTGTTGGCCAGGCATGCTGTGATTGGACCCAAAAGGGACGATCATATGTATGCCCTGGAGCGTGACGCTCACCGAACAGGCTGCTGCGACTCGGCCGTAAGGTCTGCTGAAGCTGAGCGGTCCGATGCAGGCCCTGGAGCGTAGGCTCACTGGCCACCCGTGGAGCAACGGGCATGTCGTGGAAAACCCAGCGCGTAGCTAGGGTCGGCACACGCTCGATGGCCGAACTGGGGAGACTACAAGGATCGAGGATCCAGCCTGTCACCCAGTCGGCAGTTGATCGAAGATCGTAGGAAACAAAAAATGTAGCAAAAAAATATATCTTTTTCCCCCGGACCAATGGGCCCGAAGGGAGCCATGTCCTACTCCTTGCTAGACAGAAAAAAAACTGATCTGCGAGATGCAGACTGAGGTGATATACCCATAGGGTCAGCCCCCTGGGCGGTACTGTAGAGGGTGTGATGCAACACTTTTTACAAGTTTTCTGCCTAGTCACTCCTAATTAACGGATAATACCCACTTTGTCAATAGAGAGGCTGTGTCGGTCCATGGGCGAAAGAGTAAGAAAGCTTTGCTTCACCTTGTGTTTTGTGGGTGACGGGGACCTGCCCCTCACCGTATAGAGAGCGGTTACTGTTTAGTTTAGTGCCGGACGGCAAGGATTTGATTTATTGTTTTGTATGACTATTGCAAACCACTTGTAAATAAAACTGGCAATACGCCAGGTTTTAAAGAAACTGCCTGTACGCTGACCTTCATTCTGAGAAAAGGTGATCCCCTCTAGCTAATCTCCCACAATATATATATTGAATAGTGATCAAAACAGGATACTATACACCCTTATTGCTGTGTTGATCACCTCAATAGACTTTAAAGTAATTAACTTTGTGTAAGTAATATGAGGTTGTCAAGCATACAGTATCAACATATGCAACGCAAACATGAATAAAAACACATTTTTTTAAATAATTTGTTTCCAAAAAACACGGAATACACCTAGCCCTCGTAGAGCATAAAGACAGTCACAATACAAAAGCTCTCAGCTTTGTATACATGCCCATTATTAATACAACAATCAATTATATACAGTATATTAAAGAGTATCCTACATGTTTATGTGTTTCCCCGGTCTAGCCTGCTTCTTCAGGACAAGGATAACCCACATAGTACAATATATCTGTTCACTATTCATCTCAAACAGGCAAGTATACAAATCAGAATGCCCAAAATTAATTTAGATACAAAAAAAAAACAAGAAACAGCCCTTGGGATGCACGATGGCTTAAATATACACTATATTGGCAAAAGTGTTGGGACGCCTGCCTACACCCACATGAACTTTAAAGGTATCCCAGTCTTAGTCCGTAGGGTTCAATATTGAGTTGGCCCACCCTTTGCAGCTATAAAAGCTTTAACTCTTTTGGGAAGGCTGTCCACAAGGTTTAGGAGCGTGTCTATGTTTGACCATTCTTCCCGAAAGCGCATTTATGAGGCCAGGCACGAGAAGGCCTGGCTCGCAGTCTTCGCTCTAATTCATCGCTCTAATTCATCCCAAAGGTGTTCTATTGGGTTGAGGTCAAGACTCTGTGTAGGCCAGTCAAGTTCCTCCACCCCAAACCCACTTAACCATGTCTTTATGGACCTTGCTTTTTGCACTGGTGCACAGTCATGTTAGAACAGGACGCGGCCATCCCCAAACTGTTCCCACAAAGTTGGGAGCATGAAATCATCCAAAATGTCTTGGTATGCTGACGCCTTAAGAGTTCCCTTCACTGGAACTAAGGGGCCAAGTCCAAACCCCTGAAAAACAACCCCACACCATAATCCCCCCTCCACCAAATCATTTGGACCAGTGCACAAAGCAAGGTCCATAAATACACGGATGAGCGAGTTTGGGGTGGAGGAACTTTACTGGCCTGCACAGAGTTCTGACCTCAACCCGATAGAACACCTTTGGGATGAATAAGAGCGGAGACTAAAAGCCAGGCCTTTTCGTCCACATCAGTGCCTGACCTCACAAATGTGATTCTGGAAGAATGGTCAAACATTCCCATAGACACACCCCTAGACCTTGTGGACAGCCTTCCCAGGAGAGTTGAAGCTGCTATAAAGGGGTGGGCCAACTCAATATTGAACCCTATGTGTGTGTAAAGGCAGGTCTCCCAATACTTTTGGCAACATAGTGTATGACTATAACAAGCATTCTCATTTGTATACATGCCTGTATACTATTATTATGATTGGTTGCCTTTTTCTTGCAATCTTACATGAGAATGCAATATGAAATGATAATAAAACAAGAAGCAGCTTATCTCCAAAGATATTGCTGCCTATCCATAAGACAGGCTTATATGGCACTTACTTGGCTCATAGTAGTCATAGACTTTTACTGGAACAGGTGCAGTTTTTCCCACAACATATTCCCTAAATGCTTGCATCTTTACACATGTCATACATTGGCTTGGTATCTGCAAAACAAATCAGATTCAGCATGGAGCTGTGTATGTACTGTCTGCTAAACAATCTTGGCAGCTATTATATAAAAAATGTCACAGACAAAAGTTTACAAGATCCACTGTAGCAATGATGCTATACTCCATTCATGAAATCTGACCTAGGCACATATATCTGTAGTGTTTACTTCTCTCTCTCCAAATCTCTAAATGCTGTTGCTTTCTGCTGCTCCGTTCCTCTGTTATCAGCAGAGTCACTTCTGACAAGTTCTCCGACATACAAGATAACAGCAGCTGGAAATGTGTGTCAGGGAGGGAGTTTAGAGGTAGATAAGCAGAGAACTGGTCTAATCACAGCGCAGCTCTGCATGTTCCTTCGTTCATCTGCCTATGTGGAGTAGGGGGGTGTGCCTTTCCTCCAATCAGCTCTCACACAATGTAAGCCCAGACTCCACACCCACTGTTGAAACAGGAACAAAGATTTCTAACCTGATCTGCACTTTCCAAAGAGTGTAGAAAGGGAAAGACAGCAGATATACATGTAAAATAGAAAAGTATATAGTTGCGCTAGACCTGGGTATTAGAATACCAGGAACTGGAATAATAAACCACTGAGTGATCAAATGCCGATGAAGGTACCAATGATAATAGTGATTACAAATTGTGTCTAATAAAATATAAAATAAAATAAAAAATTAAATACCAATACAGTGATATGTTAAATAGTCCATTTGATTGTAATTAATAAACAAAGTCCATAAAATATTCTGTGTTAAAAAAAAGCACCCGCGCACATATCCAAGGGTTCTCAGATTCTTCACTTGACATAATAGTATAGGGCTGCTTTCACACTAATGTGCTGCAGTCTACCCACACCACCAGGCTAAAGTACAGAAATTGATATAAGAGTAGGCTCCTAGCATAATAGATGAAAGTGCATAAAAGCTGAGATAATCGTAAACTGAAAAAACAATCATCCAAAGATATAAAGTGCTACGGGAATAAATGATAAGTGTACACAACTGGTGCAATCATATAAATATGAAGTGCAACATACAATAAATAAGTTGAGTAAATAAGCAACAATACGTGCAAACTCCACGGTTACGTGTGCAAAATATGCAAACAAAAATAGATAAAAATTTGCAAAATCCACAATAGCAGTGTGCAAAGTGGCAACAAAATAAATTTCTTTCTCGTACATCACGGGACACAGAGCGACATAGTCATTACTAATGGGTTATATAGATACCGTCAGGTGCTGGCACTGGCAACTTCCAAAACCGGAAGTACCCTCCCCTATATAAGCCCCTCCCATCCGGGAGCACCTCAGTTTTTTGCCAGTGTCTAAGGTGTTGGCCAAGAAGAAACATGTGTTTTTCACTGAGCTTGCGTACAGGTTCTTTTGGGCCTCAGTAAGCTATTCCGGATCCGACCAAAAAAGCTTCATAGCTAAACGGTCGGTACCCGGGCCTTGCAGAGAAGAGCAAGGTTTTGCCTGTAATGCTTCTCTTAGGAGACCTGGACCCTGGGATCCAGAGCTCTGGTCATACCCACGACCAAGATGTTTTCTGTGCAGGGTGCTATACAGGTCCAGGGGAGTGGAATCCTTGGGAACCCGGTCCCTGAAGGTTTGATTACAATGCCTGCCGTGATAGGTGAAGTTTGGGCTTTTGTGGACCAAACAAAGTCCTGCGGCGGGGAACAGGTAAGTGGGGGCCCCCAGGAACTTGGTTCTATTGGGGGACAACCAAGCCTAATTTGTCTTTCTGTCTGTTACCTAATGGTATTCCCGCAAAATTCTGTGCATGCCTGTAACTACTAAAAAAATGTAATAATTTTTAATGGTGGTCAAGAAAAAAAAAAAATTTTTTTTTTATATATTTAATATATTAGACTGCGGTACCTGTGTTTGTCCACTAGAGGCCGCTGTGGAATGTTTTCTTGTCATGTGGACTAGCTTCTTCTCAGCAGAGCAAAGTCCAGGCAGATGGTGAGTTCTCTTATAGGAAACTGCTTCCTCTGCCATGTTGCAGTGCTCGTCCATCCCCCGGCCTGCGGCAAAGAGGGGCCCTGGCTCCTGTCCCTTGTTACCATATTTGAAATTAGCGCCGAAGGCGCACGTGCCCGCGCGCGTGCACGCGCCTCTATATATAGAGGTGAGCCGGGAAAGGGGGCGGAGCCTGGGGGATGACGCTCTGTGCGCGCCGCAGCGCTTCTGCGCATGTGCGGGCGTCCCAGCAGTTTTAAAAAAACCACAATATTGTAGTGAGCTGGCTATGAAGTACAGAGACAGAGCTGGCAACATTTAAAGGCATACAGCAAGCGGTTGATACAGGCATCCCCTAGAAAGGCACATTAGTAGACACCAACTGTGATATAGCAGCAATTGTGCTAGACTATTCTCAGTAAAAGTGGTGTATTACGGCTGGAATACCTCAGCTTTAGGCTTAGGAATATGCCGTCCAGAAGCTCCGGAACTGAATCTTCCAGGAAGCGAAGGGGGTCTCATCGGGCTCGGAGGATCTTGGGCATACTCCTGCTGCACCAGTCTCCCCTGAAGTTCAGAGGTAAGTGACCGTAGAGACCCCGCAGGGGTACTTGGTACTGTGGCTGTCCTCAGTCACCTGCTCCTGTGTATGTAACAGAGGAGGTTTTTTCCTCAGCTCTGGGAGGATTAGAGAGATTGTCAACATTTATCGCTGCCTCCCTGTCAGGGAAAGCACGCCCGATCTCCGTATCCTCCTTCAGAGTGCCTGTTAGCAGAGCAACAGTCCCATACAGGGATCGACCTGCCTGAAGGGGATCAGGATGAGGTTGATTCTGTTATAGAGGAATCAACAGTGGGGGAACCTTTTCTCAGCATCTCAAGCTGAAAGATTATGGGTTCAGTCTCTGACTAACATGGTCCGATCAGCATTTAAAAATGCACCTTGCGGAACCATCAACCACTACTGTATCCTCGTTGGGGTCGCTAGAAGCCCCCAGACTGTTTGTTCTTTTCCACTTCACCCTTTACTGAAAGGGCTCATTTACCAGGATTGGGAACGTCCTGAGAAAATATTTATTCCCCCAAGAGATTTCCGGTGGTCTATCCCATGGAGGATAAGTTCATCAAAAAAAAATAAAAAAAAATGGAAGGTCCCTACAGTGGACGCAGCCATCTCTTGTATGTATAAATCACTGACATGTCCAGTGGATAATGTCCAAATGTTCAAGAACCCAATAGATAAAAGATTGGAGTCCTTATGAAAATCTGCTTGGTGATACAACCAGCAGTAGCAGCTATTGGGGTCTGCTAAGCAGTGAAGGATCAGTTGAAACAGGTCTTGAGGGACTTGACAGATCAGCAGGCTTTGCCCTAGCTGATCTACCTAGAGCCTTAGGCTTTGCGGTTGACGCCATAGAGGATTCAGTCCATCAGGCCTCCCGCCTTACGCTGTCTATAGTACATATGCGTAGGCTCCTATGGCTAAAAAACTGGTCTGCTGAAGCTCCCTGTAAGGAATGGCTGGTTAGCGTCCCATTTCATGGTGAACGCTTATTCAGGGAAAACCTGGACAAATATATCCAGAAAATTTCCAGCGGTAAAAATACGCTCTTGCCGGTTAAAAGCAGAGTTAGAGGTCCCTCTTTAAGAGGCCTGCTTCTCCAGTCCCTGGGGCATCGGCTGTGTAACAGTTCCGACGGCCTCCTCGGTCAAATCCCGGGGGTAAAAAACAGGGACAGTAGCAGGGTAATGAGAAACCCTGGGTCAGGGGAGGTACAAAACCTCCCCCAAAGTTAAATTCATTGAAGCCCCCACTCAGTCGGGTGGGGGGAGGACTCCAGTTGTTCGCAAGAGACCTGGCGGGACACGATCAAGACAGATAGGTGCTCTCCGCAGTAGGTTTGGGATACAGTTTGGAGTTAAAAGACTCTCCTCCTCCCCATTTTTGAGGTCAAACGTGCCAAGGGATCCCCGGAAGAGAGAGTCCCTCCTGTTGGCACTAGAACAACTATTGCTCCAAGGAGTAATTATGGAGGTTCCCCTGGAAGAATGAGGGTTCGGGTTTTACTCAAACCTCTTTACAGTCCCGAAGCAAACGCGGACGGGAGGCCCATATTAATTCTAAAAGGGCTATACAAATTCCTGTATATCAGGACTTTCCGATGGAGTCGATCCGATCGGTGGCCACTGCCCTACAAGGGGAGGATTGGTTAGCCACGATCAACATCAAAGATGCTTATTTGCACATTCCCATCTTTCCAGTCCACCAAAAATTTCTACGCTTTGCAGTAGAAGGGCACCATTTTCAGTTCAGAGCCTTACCCTTCGGTTTGGCCACAGCACCACGAGTGTTTACAAAAATTCTGGCCCTTTATTGGCCAATCTAAGAACACAAGGTGTAATGATAATGGCATATCTGGATGACTTGTTGCTGATAGACCACTCAGTGAAAAAACTGGACGTGGTCGTTCACAAGACGATCAAGTATCTGGAATCTCACGGTTGGATTATCAACCGAGACAAGTCAGCCCTAAAAACCAGTCAAAAGTCTGGAATACTTGGGGCTAAGGTTGGATTCAGGCCAGAGAAAAATATTCTTGCCTCGAGGAAAGGTGTTGTCTTTGAAAGATTTGATCCACTTAGTGGGTACAAAAAAGACAGCCGTCCATACGCCTGTATATGAGGCTGCTGGGAAAAATGGTGGCATCATTCGAAGCAGTACCCTACGGTCAATTCCATTCAAGGAATTTGCAAGGGGCCATACTGTCAGCCTGGAACAAAAAAGTTCAGGCTCTGGACTTACCAATGTCCTTGTCCCCTTCCGTTCGCAGGAGCCTCCGCTGGTGGTTGGTTCCCCAGAATCTGGAAAGAGGGAAATCCTTCAGTCCGATTTCCTGGAAGGTGGTCACTACAGATGCCAGCCTTGTAGGCTGGGGAGCAGTACTGGAGCAATGGTCTCTCCAGGGCAAGTGGTCAGAAGCAGAAAAGGCCCTGCCCATCAATCTCTTAGAGATACGAGCAGCCCGGTATGCCCTAGTAGCATGGACATCCAAACTCCAAGGGTCCCCTGTCAGAGTTCAATCAGACAATGCCACAGCAGTGGCATATATCAATCGTCAGGGGGGCACCAGGAGTCGTGCAGCCCAAAGGGAAGTAAATTACATCCTGAGATGGGCAGAAAGATATGTCCCAGCCATATCTGCGGTATTCATTCCAGGAGTGGAGAATTGGAAGGCGGACTTTCTAAGTCGCCAACAATTATGCCCAGGGGAATGGTCCCTTCATCCCGAGGTTTTCCGGACAATATGTCAGCGGTGGGGAACACCGGATGTAGATCTGCTAGCATCCAGATTCAACACAAAAGTGGACAGGTTTGTCTCTTGGACAAGGGATCCCCTAGCTTGCGGCTCGGATGCCCTAGTGTTCCCTTGGGATCAGTTCAAGCTGATATATGCATTCCCACCGCCACAATTGTTACCTCGATTACTCCGCAGAATCAGGGTAGAAAAGAAACCAGTGATTCTGGTGGCTCCAGCGTGGCCCCGAAGAGCATGGTACGCGGAGATTGTAAAAATGTCTGTGGGGAGTCCTTGGACCCTCCCACATCGTCCGGACCTGCTTTCGCAGGGACCGATATACCACCCTTCCTTACCAGCCCTAGGTTTGACGGCCTGGCTATTGAAGCCCACATTCTAAAGAAGAGAGGGCTCTCTAATGCTGTGGTGTCTACCATGATCAATGCCAGGAAACCGGTATCCAGGCAGATCTACTATAGAATCTGGAAGGCGTACATCGCCTGGTGTGAGGCCAGAAAATGGCATCCACGTAAATACGTAATAGGTAGGATTCTGGACTTCCTACAATGGGCTGTAGATAGGAAGCTTGCCTTGAGTACTATCAAGGGTCAGATTTCGGCCTTGTCAATATTTTTTCAAAGGCCCTTGGCTTCGCATTCACTAGTCAAAGCCTTTATACAAGGAGTGATGCGTATTAGTCCTCCGGTTAATATTCCCATATGTCCATGGGATCTAAACTTGGTTCTGTCAGTTCTACAGAAACAACCATTTGAACCATTACAGCATATTTCCTTGGTGCTTCTCACCAGGAAATTGATTTTTCTAGTAGCCATTTGTTCGGCTAAAAGAGTGTTGGAATTAGCAGCTATGTCCTGTAAGGAGCCATATCTGGTTATCCATAAGGACAGAGTAGTGTTACGTCCTCATCCAGCCTTTCTTCCTAAGGTGGTATTGAGGTTTCATTTGAACCAAGATATGGTTCTTCCTTCTTTTTTCCCCAAACCTACTTCGGTAGAGGAAAAGTTATTGCATTCTTTGGATGTAGTAAGAGCAGTTAAAGCTTATCTAAAAGCCACTGCTCAGATTCGCAGAACGGATACTTTGTTTATTCTGCCGGAAGGCCCCAGAAAGGGTCAGGCAGCGTCAAAATCTACTTTAGCCAAGTGGATTCAACAGGTCATAATACAAGCCTATGGCTTGAGAAGGAGACCGCCTCCGTTCAAAGTTAGAGCGCACTCCACGAGAGCAGTTGGAACTTCATGGGCAGTGCATCACCAGGCCTCCCTGGCTCAAATCTGTAAGGCCGCAACATGGTCTTCAGTACACACGTTTACTAGGTTCTACCAGGTGGACGTTGGAAGTCAGGAGGATGTCGCCTTTGGGCGCAGTGTGTTGCAGGCCGCAAAAGATCCTCATGTCTGATAGCGCTCAGCTTATATATGGTGTATCCCCCCCCTCATTTGGCATTGCTTTAGGACATCCCATTAGTAATGACTATGTCGCTCTGTGTCCCGTGATGTACGAGAAAGAAAATAGGATTTTTATAACAGCTTACCTGTAAAATCCTTTTCTTGGAGTACATCACGGGACACAGAGCTCCCGCCCCTCTTTAGGGACACTTATTGCTTTGCTACAAAACTGAGGTGCTCCCGGATGGGAGGGGCTTATATAGGGGAGGGTACTTCCGGTTTTGGAAGTTGCCAGTGCCAGCACCTGACGGTATCTATATAACCCATTAGTAATGACTATGTCGCTCTGTGTCCCGTGATGTACTCCAAGAAAAGGATTTTACAGGTAAGCTGTTATAAAAATCCTATTATATATAAACTTCTTGTGCAAAGTGTATAAGGTCAGTGTCCAAAAGACTGCAATCAAAGCAAATGCCAACGATAATGGTAATATATACAGTCCAACAAATCCAAAAGTGCAAAAGCAATCAAATCGTGAACAGTTCAACAGGCAACAATGGATCATTCCTTTCTCTGTGCAGTTACAACGTTCCAATGTGCAAGTGGTGCAAAGTGCTGGAGGGATACAGATCTCTTCTTCGTGCAGTGATACACTTAAGTGTGGGTGGCCTGGGGTAGTGGTTCTCCTCTTGGGCTCCTGGGCCAATAGGTTGTAAGCTTGGTCTTTGTCTCTCAGTGGCAGCAAACGTGCAAAAAGAAAGGGGATTCCAGATGGTGTAGTACAATTTAAACAATTCGTGATTTTATTAATAAAACAGTTCAAGGGTACTCACATAAAATACATAAACAGTGTACTTATCTCCTACGAGCAGCGAGCTCGTCTGCTGACATCAATTCGAGTGCCTCTCCTTCCCAAAAGGAAAACTGTTTTATTAATAAAATCACGAATTGTTTAAAATGTACTACACCACCTGGAATCCCCTTTCTTTTTGCACTTTTGCTGCCACTGAGAGACAAAGACCAAGCTTACAACCTATTGGCCCAGGAGCCCAAGAGAAGAATCACTACCCCCAGGCTCACTTTAGATGCGGTTGTCTCATTACCGCAAGGTAAGAGGCCACCCACACTTAAGTGTATCGTTGCACTGTATCTATTCAGCACTTTGCACCACTTGCACATTGGAACGTTGTAACTGCACAGAGAAAGGAATGATCCATTGTTTCCTGTTCACGATTTGATTGCCTTTGCACTTTTGGATGTTAGACTGTATATATTACCATTATCGTTGGCATTTGCTTTGATTGCTGTCTTTTGGACAAGGACCTTATACACTTTGCACAAAAAGTTTATTTATATTTATTTTGTTGACACTTTGCACACTGCTATTGTGGATTTTGCACATTTTTATTTGCATATTTTGCACACGTAACTGTGGAGTTTGCACGTATTATGGCTTATTTACACAACTTATTTATTGTACGTTGCACTTCATATTTATATGATTGCACCAGTTGTGTACACTTATCATTTATGCACGTAGCACTTTATATCTTTAAATGATTGTTTTTTCAGTTTATGATTATCTCAGCTTTTATGCACTTTCATATATTATGCTAGGAGCCTACTCCTATATCCATTTCTGTACTTTAGCCTAGTGGCACTGTATTTTCCTTGGGAAAGGCGCAGCACCAACCCCCTTTTTTATCTTATTACCTATGGGTATGGTCTGACCCTCTATCAGTGTTTGCAGCAGTTCCATTGTTGCAATCCCTTACTCACACTCGGTAGCGCAGGAATAATTCTTAACCTTACTACCCACCCCACCGGTACAGTGCAGTGTACCTGCAACTTTCCTGCGGGTTTGCTGCGCTTAGCCTCAGACTTCTATTATCTCCTGCGGGTTTGGTGCACTATCTGAAAGCGCACACAAACTCCTTAATGCATTGGGTGACACGGTGCTTGGTGATCTTTGACTTCTCCCATGTTGTTCAGGTAGATCTCTACCTCTTTAACCACTTGAGACCCACGCTATAGACGAAAGACGTCTGCAGCGCAGCTCTCAAGTGCCGGGTGGACGTCCCTGGACGTCCTGCCGTTTTCATTCCGAGGGTGCGCGGCGGGAAACAGCTGTGCCCGCCGTGTCACGTGTTGCTGATGCGCGTGCCTGGCGGCCACGATATCCGCCAGGTACACGCGATCGGCTGTTACAGAGGCAGGACGTGGATCTCTGTGTGTAAACACAGAGATCCACGTCCTGTCAGGGAGAGAGGAGACCGATGCTGTGTCCTTTGTACATAGGGACACAGATCGGTCATCTCCCCCAGTCAGTCCCCTCCCCCACACAGTTAGAATCACTCCCAGGGAACATATTTAACCCCTTGATTGCCCCCTAGTGTTAACCCCTTCCCTGCCAGTCACATTTATACAGTAATCAATGCATATTTATAGCACTGTTCGCTGTATAAATGTGAATGGTCCCAAAATAGTGTCAAAGTGTCCGATATGTCCGCCCCAATATTGTAGGCCTGACAAAAATCGCAGATAACTGCCATTACTAGTAAAAAAATATATATATATAATAAAAATGTCATAAATCTATCCCCTATTTTGTAGGCGCTATACCTTTTGCGCAAACCAATCACTATACGCTTATTGCAATTTTTTTTACCAAAAATATGTAGAAGAATACATATCGGCCTAAACGGAGAAAAAAAAATGTTTTTTTTTTTTTTTTTTTAATTGTGATATTATTATAGCAAAAAGAAAAAAAATTGTGTTTTTTTCAAAATGTTCTGTCTTTTTTTGTTTATAGTGCAAAAAATAAAAACCACAGAGGTGATCAAATACCACCAAAAGAAAGCTCTATTCTTGGGAAAAAAATGATAAAAATATCATTTGGGTACAGCGTTGTATGACCGGGCAATTGTCATTCAAAGTGCGTCAGCACTGAAAGCTGAAAATTGGTCTGGGTACGAAGGGGGTTTAAGTGCCCAGTAAGCAAGTGGTTAAGGGTGCCTACCCCTGTTTTAAAGTATATCTAAAGCCAAAATTTTTTTTGCATTTTAGATAAAGCATAAAACCACTGTGGTTTTCTGTTTTTTTTTTCTCTGTCTGTGGCCCATCGGCAAGGTGTGTGTGTTAATTTTATGTCTTGCACACACAACAGGAAGCAAAAGCATATTTATCCAGAGTGAAGGAAATCCTCTCTTTGATAATTATTAGCTGTTCTATTGTCAACTCAAAACTCACTTTCAGTACCTGTGACAACGGTTACCATGGCAAATAGGGGGGGGGTGAAGTTCACCAATGGGGACACAGACAATAAACCTTGATGGAGCTTGTAATCCTTCTATACCACACTCAAAACTAAAAAAAAGTGTATTAAATAAATATAAATAAATACGTTTTAAAAGCATAAAACTGATGTGAAAGTAATACTTGCCTGCTCCATGCAACAATTTTGCACATAGCAGGCCCTTACCTCTTTAGCAATCACCCACCAGCACTGTCCACATCTTCACCTTTTGAGTGCCCTCATAGCAAGCCATGTGCAGGCATGCTCCTGAGCCAGGCTGTGTGCATGCATTTACACACACAGCGTGGCTCAGTCATGCTCCCTCTTTACAGGATTTGACTGACAGCAGCAGGAGCCAATGGCTCACACTGCTGCCTGAATCTCCTGTGAGAGCAGGAAGTACAAGGAGAAGACCTGCAGCTAGGCACACTGCTGGATTGATCTTAAGAGTCAGGTAAATGTTTAGGGGCAAGTAACAGATAGCTAAATGTTTTTTAACTTAATTCAGGGAATACAGTAAGGTACAAAATGTTTAAACTTTAGAACCACTTTAAGGTAGCAATATACTAATCTACTATATATACTGTGTGTATATATGTAGCTGGGTGTCGTATTGCAGGATACTTACCTCATCAAAATAGAACAGAACTTTTCTTCCTTCAACCTCATAGCGTTTAAGACCAATTTGTTTATTGAGAAGCAACTGCAAGGAGATAAGGCACAATAAGCAATAATAAGATATTTGCAATTACCATAAAATCTTTAGTGGAGTACATTGAGGGACACAGAAATTCAGAAACAGAAAATAAAACCTAAGCCAGCCGTGCATAATCCCTCCTCTGCCCAGTATGCCTCAGTTTTTGAGAAAGTAGTCCTAAGGGGAAGTAACAACACACAGAGGGGTGTTGTCCCTCAGTAGACGCAAAAGAAAATAATATTTTACAACAGAAAAAAAAAATGTTTTGTTAATTTCTTATTGAAGAGCACAGGATTTCAGAAATAGTTGGTACATTCAAAAGCAGTCCAACTGAAGGGTGGGCAAAAGCCACAGAGACCCAAGATATTGGGAACCAGCTAGAGCACAGGAGCACCTGAAAGACCAAAGTCTGAATCTGAACCAAGGGAGAAATCTTAGCAGGACACAGAAGCTACTGTGCCCCGGAGGAGACCCCAAAAGATTAACCTGGTGTGCCAGATCCAGTAGCTTCTGCTAAGCGTAAAGACACCAACAAGAAAACATTAAATTGAATCAGCTCCAGGCTGTGAGAACCCATCAGCAATCCACCAAAACAGGTGGAACAATCGGTTACTTGAAAATAAGTAATCCAGACCAAAACAGCAAGGTGTGGTCAACAAAAAAAAAACTTTCTGGGATAAGTCCCAGAACAACTGATCCCTAAAAGGAAATTTTGATAACCTAAAATAGGTCCAATAGAAAAAAACAAAAAAAGAAAACTCAGTCTAAATGAAAAGGCCCAGGCTTCATAACCCTAACGGTATACAAAATAATTCCGCACTGCCTTAAGGATAAGCTGCTAACACACCAAGTAGACAAATTGCAACAATGTGGAAACAAAAAAGTGTAGCGCTAATCTGAATATATAAATGAATAAATAAATACGTAAAAACTTGATAAATAAAAGTGCTCAAATGATAATAGTGAACAATGTGAATAAGAATGTCCTCATAAGCACACAATGAATGTCTATATGCAGGGAAATCAAACAGGTGCAAAAATGCAAAGACTATCTGTCCTTAAAAGTGACCAAAATATGGCGTTTTTTTTTTATAAATTCTTTATTTTTCCATAGATTTCACATTACAAGTTATCACGTTTTATACCATCTGCTTATATCAATCAAAAATCAAACACAAAAAAAAGAGACTACAATCTTGTATTCTCCCACCTCCTTTATGCTTCATTAATTCAATGCGACTTCTCTTTTCCTCTTTTTTTGTATAATCTTTATTTTTCCATTTTCAAATTACATTACCAGTTAGACAAACTAGATAGCCAAAACAACAAGAGGGGGGACTGGGTGGGAGGGGGGGGGGACAAAAGGCAAAGGGGAGGGAGGGGAAAGAAAGAGGAACACCAAGGGGCTAGTGTAGCACAGTCCGAACACGGACAGCCATAGTGACAGGTAAAAACATCTTTTAGGCGATGCACAAACAAAAGGGCACCCTGCCTGCCCCGGATATTCGATCCCTGTGGGGCAGGCCTCCCCTCCACACAGTCAGAAACCTGAAGACCGCCCAGGTATCTCAGAAAAGGGCACCCAGGTGTTCCACGGGTGCAACACATCGATAAACAGACCACAAACAATTTCTCCCCAAACAAAAGAGGAAAAGGGAAAAGAGAAAAGAAAATGGAAAGTTAGGTGGGAAACAAAGAAGTGTGGAGATCAGGAAGGCATGCGGACCAGCTCTCACCGGGTCAGCTGAGGAGATGAGTCCACTTTCAAGTGGAGCCCGTAGTAGTCGACTGGCGGTGCGCCTGGACGAGTCTCCCAAAGGAGGGATCAGCTAGGGTAAGTAATGCACTAAACTTGAAGAAATCGTGGCTGTGTCATGCACGTGGGCTTTCCAAGCTGTCCAAGTAATGTCAAATCTTTTGCGAGTGTCTCCGCAGTCCGCTAGCCAACTTTCTGCCTCCATGATCTCCCCCACCTTCCCCAACCAATCCTGCTCTCTTGGTATATGCGAGCTTTTCCAGTGAATTGGTATAAGGCGTTTTGCTGCATTGAGGAGGTGGGGGAGAGCACTTCGTTTGTAACGAGACAGGGGCATGGGGGGGACATGGAGCAGGAAATGCTGAGGCAGATAAGTGTTTGCCGACTACATCCCAAAACGGCCGGAGCACTCCCACCAAATGTGGAGGAATGTGCCCCTCTGTCCACATCCCCTCCAGCACCTATCAAAGGCTGTAGGGAAAATCCGAGCTAGGGTGGTGGGTACCCTGTACCAGCGAGTCAATAATTTGTAGTTGTTTTCTTGGGTCTTAGAATCTACAGAGCTCGAGTGAGTTAGGTGGTAAAGGTGGCGAAGTTGTTCCTCGGTAAAGTCAGACTGGAGGTCCCTTTCCCACTCCCTAATATAATGAGGTGTGGGGTTGGGCGTCACGTCCTCCAGCATCTCGTACAGTGCTGAAATCAAATGGGGCAGCGGTTCTGCGGATGCCCACATATTTTCATATACTGTCAGGGTGGTCCTAATCCGTGCTATTTTATGGCATTTAGCTACGAAAGTTTCTAGCTGGCGGTGCCTCCAAAAGTCAAAGGGGAAGCTGCCGTACCTATCCCGCAGGGTGTCTAGTGACATCAGTGTGCCCCCCTCTACAAATCTTGCCAGACTAACCTCTTTTCCTCTTTAACCTCTGCCTTTCTTTTCCGTGAAGCCCCCTCCCTCCCCCAACCAAACACAAAAAAAAGGGAAAAAAGAGGGCGGGAGAGATTACACCCTCACACCTCCTCTCTCTCCTCCTCTCACCGAACCCCACCCCCTCCCCGCTCCTCCCTATATTTCAAGTAGGGTGCCATATCGTCCGGTATCTCCCATCTTGACCTTTCATTGCCATCGTGAGGTTCTCCATCTGTTGAATATCTGCGATTCTAGCGAACCATTGTGCTCTAGTTGGTGGACTCTCCTTTTTCCACAGGACAGGGACACACGCCCTCGCGGCTATAATAAGATGTCTTAGTAGTGAATTTTTTTATTTTTCCACTGATATAGGTATATCTAGTATTAGAATGGCTGCTGGTCTGTCTTCTAAAGACACTCCTGTAATTATTTTGATAGTTTCTATTACCATTTTCCAAAACTCCTGTATTTTCACACATTCCCAGAAAATATGTAATAGAGTCCCTTCTGCCATGTGACATCTCCAGCAGGCATCTGACGTCTGAGGATATATTCGATGCAGTACTGTTGGTGTTCTATACCATCTAGTTAAAATTTTGTATTCTCCCTCCTTGTATCTGCTCGCTACTCAGGCCTTGTGTGTAAATAACAAGATCCGGTCTCTCTGTTCTTCGGAGAATGTTAACCCTAAGTCCCTCTCCCAAGCCTGAAGGAATGTAAGTTCTTGTGGTATGTCTAAATTAATTAGTATTGCATAGAAATAAGACAGTGAGGGGGGCGAATGCGCGGCGCGATGCGGAGCAGACGTGCTTGCTGAGTGCTCCGTCTGACCGGCTCTGCTAGGCTCGATTCCCGCCCATAACCGCATACTAATCCTCCAGCACCCCTGGGGAAACATTGCGGTGCATGAATCCGCACAAAAACAAGGGCAAACGCTGCTACAATTACTCCCTCACAAACTACCTGCTAGGCCTGGAAGAACACGCTCTGAAGATGTCCCAAAATGGCGCCGGCGCTAGGGCTGCCTCACACAGCTCTACACAGAAACATCTCCAGCCTGCTCAGGACGGTGAGTACAGCTCCTCTCTGTCTAAAGCAGATCTTGATGCAAGCCTCTCTGCTATATATGATAAGTTGGCAGATAAATTCCAGCATGAACTACACAAATCCACTAATGCCTTATCACAGGAGATTGCTAATATTGGGGGCCGCACAGATGTTTTAGAGACTAAGCATGACGAACTCTCCCTGGCTCACAATGACCTCAGAAGGGATTATGAGACACTGGCTGATAGCTTCTCCTATATGCAGACACACATAGAAGATTTGGACAATCGAAATCGCAGGAACAATATTAGACTGCGTGGCATTCCTGAGTCCATCACAGAGCTATTTCCAGCAGTTACTAAAGTGTTCCATATGCTCCTGCCTGATAAACCTGCCTCAGCTTTTGCCTGCGATAGGATACATAGAGCTCTTCGCCCCAAACCACCTCCTGACAAACCTCCATGTTACATAATTATGTGTATGAAGGACTTCTTCACCAAAGAGGACATAATGAGGGCCTCCAGAAACACATCCAACATTGAACTCGATGGCTTCAAACTACAAATTTACCCTGACATATCTCCTGCCACCCTGGATCGCAGAATGAAGGAAGTTACCACAATCCTCCAAACAGCCAGAATTAAATACCGCTGGGGCTTTCCCTTCAAACTGTCAGTGATGCATAATGGAACTACACACACAATATACAACGTCTTTGAAGGAAAAGAACTACTGGTCAAGTAAGGCCTACTAGATCCTGAACCCCCAAACCGACCTCCTGCGACTCCTCACTCATCTCCCATCTGGACCACACCTTCTACCCGACGTAACCCAAGAGACCAGAGAAGATGGCGAAACTCCCTCCAAGACCAGGACTAAATGACTATAAGAAGATTCCTCTTCTCTGCCTTCTGTGATTTCCCATCTTCACTTTTTTTTTTCAGAAGAAAGGAAGAAAAAAGAGAGGGTGGAAATTTTTTCTCTTCCCTTTTTTGTTTTGGTCCTATTTTTACCTCCCAGACCTGATTTTTTTTATTCTGAGCAATAACTTTGTTTTCAGGATTACCCGACTCTCTGATAATTATCATATACTTTGTATATGGTTCCTTCCCCCTTTCCCCTCCCCCCCTTTTTTTTGGGGGGCTATACTTTTACCTCCCAGTCCTGAATTTTTTTATTATGAATAATAACTTTACACCTTGATCTTCAGACTCTCTAATAATTATCCTACACTTTGTATATGGTTCCTTCCCCCTTTCCCCTCCCCCCCCTTTTTTTTGTCTTTGTTTGGGTTTCTCCCTCTCCTCTCCTGAAGGGGGGGGTGGTGACGGAGAATATGAACATAAGGCAGTGCTGTTCCTATGGTATGGGAACAGACTACAGGTAAAAAAAAAATTCTACCATCCTGTATGGTTCTAGGCCTATATAACTATCGTTTATACACTTATTGTTCTGTTTTAACTGTTTTGTTTGTCCTCATGTTCTAACCCCTATCATGCACACAGCAGATATAGCTAACTTACATACATTGGCACATCCGCCGCTGCTGGTTTGACCCCACACTCTCATCCGTATCCTGGCGTGGCTTCCCCCTTGCTTTGGTGGCTTCGCTGGGCCTTGGTTGTGAGTTTTGGACTTTACTGTCCCTCTTTACAATTTTTTAGGTTAGTGGACTCCCAGTCCTCTGACCCCCTTTTATTTTTACTCTATCGGTTATTTGTTATTCACATTGTTCACTATATGACTGAGAAATATTACGGAAGATTAAATCTTAAATGGTCAGTAGATATTCTGCTACCTGACCCCACTTTGATATATTACCAAACTTTTTGTGTTGCCCATTTGGCACTTTCTCGCACTAAAATTTCCTTTGAAATTCTTTACAGTTATGTTACTGTTATTACACCCTTGAGGATATTCAAATTACTACTATATGAATATTATCCTTTTATAAATCATAACTATGTTCTTCATGACACTACGTTATACTCTGTTGTGGACAATTATGTCACACAACTCCTTACAGTACCTACTTCCACGATCCAAATCCCATACAGAACTCTCGCTATCCTATTCCAAGTACTCAGCGCACACATCCCCTTCATCAATGGGTCTTAAAATTATCTCCCATAACGTCCATGGGTTTAACTCACCACACAAACGCAAAAAAGCATTCAAGCACTACAAAAGATTGGGCGTCGATATCATTCTCCTCCAAGAAACCCATTTTTCCTCAGGAAACCACCCAAATTACTTTGATAAAACATATAACCAACACTTCTTTACCACCTTTTCTAACAAATCGAAAGGGGTTGCAATCTTCATTCGTAATTCTATCATCTTTGACATACAAAGCATATATAGAGACACAGAAAGCCGCTTCATCATCCTTAAAGGCACAATAAACAAACAATCGATTACGATCGCCTCCATCTACGCACCCAATGATGCACATTCTACATTCTTTAATACTTTTTTTGACACCCTTGACCGATATAGTTCCCCCCATCTTGTGCTAGGTGGCGACTTCAATTTAGCTGCACACCCCTCCCTAGATAGGAGCAAGGTGACTCCCTCCTCAAAAGCCTTCTCCAGATCAATGAGCTGCACACTCAATAAATTCCAACTGATTGACTCTTGGAGATCTCACAATGTTGGCATAAAGGCCTATACCCATTACTCCCACCCACACGACTGCTATGCCAGACTAGATTATATATTTTGCACCCCCATTCTTTTAGCGAACTCCTCTAGAGCTCGAATTCACCCTTGTCCCTGGTCTGACCATGACATGGTTGAATTTGACACTTCTCATGTGGGGCTCGCCCCCACTGCATTTAACTGGCGCCTTAATGATTCCCTTTTATCTGACCCACACACACTACAAGATATTAACTCTCACATTGTAGACTATTTTGCCAACAACTCTACTGAAGACATTGCTCCTACCTCACTCTGGTCTGCACACAAAGTTGTCCTGAGAGGACACCTGATCAGCATTGCTGCAGCCAAAAATAAAGCTAAACTCACAGAAATCAAAACTCTAACTAAAGAATTAGACCTTTTATACAACAAACTTAGCCAATCTCCATCTCCAGAAATTACGAAACAAATTCATTCCAAACGCCAATCCCTAGACACGATCCTCTCAGCCGACACTGAGAAATCCCTTAGATTTTCCAAAGCCAAATTTATGTTACATAGCAATGTCACATCCAAAATGTTCGCACGTAAACTCAACCAGGAACATAATCCCCCCCCCCCACACATACAAACTACGTAACCACAAAGGTAACTTGGTCACACACCCACGTGATGTTCTGGACATCTTTTCAACTTTCTATAAAAATCTCCTTTCGGGGCCCCAGACTTACCCCTCCACCTCCTCACTTAATTGGCTAGATAATATACATCTCCCCACCCTTAATGATCAACAAACTTCTATTCTCAATGATCCCTGCACAGAGCTAGAAATTACGAACATCATTAAATCACTTAAAACTTCGACAGCGCCAGGCCCTGATGGCTTCTCCACATTATACTACAAAAAATTTGCACCCCTTTTAGTACCTAGATTAACTAAACTATTTAATCAGATCCTCACAGGTGGCCATTTCCCAGAAGACATGCTCCTCGCAAATTTGTCTCTTATTCCCAAACCTCTTAAAGACCACTCCCTTCCCCAAAATTTTCGCCCAATATCAGTTCTTAATAATGATTTGAAAATCTTTGGCCGACTCCTTGCTGATAGACTAGCATCAGTTATCACCTCCCTTATCCATATTGACCAATCAGGGTTCATTCCTGGCCGTCAAATCACGGACAACATCTGACTTGTTACCAACATCATTCAAGATGCTAATCTTTCCTCCAGCCCACTATGCCTTCTTAGCCTCGACATTCATAAGGCATTTGATAGAGTAAATTGGTCCTATCTTAACTATCTTCTCCCTAAATTTGGCATCACAGAGGGCTTTGAAACCATGAATAAATATGTCTATCACCACCCCCAAACCAGAATCAAAATCCCAGTCCACAATTCTGACTTCTTCCCCTTAAGCAGAGGTACCAGACAGGGCTGCTCCCTCTCCCCACTTTTATTCGCCTTGGCAATTGAACCTCTAGCACAAGCCATAAGAAACAACCCAAATATCAAAGGGTATAACAAAGGCCCACATGAATTCAAACTTAGCCTCTATGCTGATGACGCTCTGGTGTTTCTTTCGAACCCCTTAACATCTTTACCAAACCTCATCTCTGAACTTAAATCGTTTCACAACATTTCTGGTTTAGGCATCAATGTCAATAAATGTTCTGCCCTCCCTATCAACCTCCCCACCAACCTTACCACTACCCTACAAAAAGACTTCAACTTTATATGGTGCTCTAAATCATTCAGGTATCTTGGTGTCCTCATCACTTCCCATCACAAAACCTTATATATTACCAACTTCATCCCCCTATTCCAACAGATTAGCTCCCTACTCAAAGTATGGTCCACATACCACATTTCACTCCTTGGTAGGATCTGTGCCTTTAAAATGACCCTCCTTCCAAAATTATTATATTTTTTTAGAGCTTTACCTATCAATGTCCCCAAAACAAGGATTGAATCCCTTCAAAGGGAGATCAACAAATTTATCTGGTCATCAAAAAAACCAAGATGTGGCTACCCACTCATGTTCAGACCCCAAAATAAGGGCGGCCTAGGCCTCCCCAATATCTGCCACTACTTCATCGCCACTAAACTTTCACGGATTGCCCAATGGCATGCTCCCACTCCACAGCTCCCATGGCTTAAATTCGAATCTTTTTCCATTGCTCCATACCACCTGCAAGGCATCATCTGGTCTAACTGTATACACCACCCAAAACTTCTCAAGTATAACCTCATAGTGGCCCATTTTCTCAGACTATGGCTTATACTTACTAAAACCCTCAAACTTTCATCTGACACTCCTCCTCTTGCCTCCTTTTTAGGTGACTCCAGGCTTACACAGAACTTGAATAACATACGTTCGTTCCCCCTATGGCGAAATAATAATTTGTCCCCCCTAAAATCATTGTCCTCTAACAATACATTCCTCACATTCCCCGCACTCCAATCTAAATACGATCTCCCATCCTCGGAACTCACAAACTACTTTCAAATTAAAAAAAATTTCAACGAGCATTATTCTTTAAGTATTCGTCCCCCTACGACGATATTTGAACACGTTTGCATAAATTCCTCGAGAGATAAAGGCTTAATCTCCCTTTTTTACAAGGACCTTAACAGCTCCTCGATGCCTGAAAAATCTAACCAAATGTTACACTGGGAATCCGAACTAGATTGCAACATCCCCATAGAAACCTGGAACACTATGACAGACAATCTCCGCAAATGCAACATAGCTCCAGCATACAGAGAATCCCTTATGAAACTATTTTCTAGACTAAATCTACCCCCGGAAAAAATTCACTCATTCTACCCATCATCTTCTCCATGCTGCTTCAGAGGTTGTACAGAAACCGGCACATACATTCACATTTTCTGGAGCTGTAGATTTCTAGAAACAGTGTGGCGACACGCCGAAATGAAAATAGACACCATGGTTAAAAAAAGAATCACCCTCTCCCCACAAATATGTGTTCTCTATGCTAATATCCCAGATATACCCCCTCCCTGTGTTAGACTGATTCATTCACTAGTAAGCTCAATCCAATGGATGATTGCCTTTAATTGGAAATCCAATAACCTACCCTGGCCCCAGGTATTATCCAGAATGAGAAACCTTCAGTTATCCGAAAGAATCCATCACACCCTAGCTGATAGCATTCACACCTTTAATTCGAAATGGATGTACTGGTCTAACGATTGAACCATATGCCTTCCGAATCTCAGGAACTTTCTTTTTTGTGTTGACCCTTTTTCTGATTCTATACACCCTATTGATACCCCTTTCCCTGATTTTTATCAAACTCACTAGGTACCCTATCCCTATATTGTCATAATATTTTCTGCTCTTAATAGAAACACTACTATATTCTCATTGTATATATTGTATTGCTTTATATCTTCTACTGTAAAATATCCTCACAGTTTTGTAACTTATTTTTTGAATCTTCCAAATAAAACTTTTGTAAACAAAAGAAATAAGACAGTGAGTGTCTCAGGTGGCTCCCCTTCAGGCATTTCGGCTCAAATTTTGACAATGTTCTGGCTTCTGTATATATCTTTGCCTTTGTCCGTAAGAACGCTTCTAATTGCAGCACCCGAAAAAAATCGAATTCTGGTGCTACCTCTCTTTCAATCTCTCTCTTTGTCATTAGTCGATTATCTCTTGAAAAGTGAGTAATTCTACTAATACCTCTTTGTCGTAGAGCATTGAATCTTTGATCTATCAAACCTGGCTGAAATGCCCTGGTGCCCAGGTTCGGAGTCATTGGACTGGGGTATTTAGACATATTTGTTTTTTCAAAAACCTTTTTAATTGTTCGTATAGTAGCCCCTATCGTCGGGTGTTTCTTTATTTCTGCTGGCATTTCAGCTTCTGGGATCCACACTAGGCCTTCCAGGGGTATATCCACTGTTGCCTGTTCCAATTTTATCCAGGGTTTCTTATTAAGCCCACACCACTCTACTACTCTAACTAAATGAGATGCTTCCTGATACTCTACTGGGTCCGGGAGCCCAATCCCTCCTTCCCCTTTGGGCAATGACAAAACAGTTCTAAGTATCCTCGCCGGTTTCCCCGCCCAAATGAATTTCAGGAACCTTGACCTAAGATCACTCAAAAAACTTTGGGGGATCTTAATTGGTAAAGTCTGTATTAGATACAGAAGTCTCGGTAACACGTTCATCTTTATTATATTTGTCCGCCCGAACCAAGTAAAGATTTCTTTATCCCATCTCAGTAAGTCTAGTTTTATTCGTCTACCCAATGCTACATAGTTAAGTTTGAATAATTTGTTTAAGTTTCTCGATATCTTAGTCCCTAAGTAGCTTATATGGGAATCTGTCCATCTAAAATCAAATTGCGTAGTTATCTGATGTAGTAGTGAGGATTTTATTTCCATTCCCATTGCCTCTGATTTCCCAGAGTTCACCTTAATATTGGACAATTTTCCATATTCTCTTAGTTCTGCCAGCAGGGAAGGCAGGGCTATAACCGGGGACGTTATAAAAAAAATTAAGTCATCGGCATATGCCACCAGTTTCTGTTCTTCCCCCTTCGTTATTATCCCCTTAATGTTCGGATTTTCCTGTATCTTCCTTAAAAAGGGTTCTATTGTCAAAATAAAAATAATAGGCGACAGTGGGCAACCTTGTCTTGTCCCATTTCGAATAAGAAATGGCTCCGAGATTTTATCATTTATTTTAACCCTTGCGCTCGGTTCTGAGTATAGATTATCGAACCAGCTCATCATCCCTTCTCTCAGTCCTATATGCTGTAGCGTTACTTTTAGAAACATCCATTCCACTCTATCAAAAGCTTTTTCTGCGTCAGCAGATACGAATATGATTTGCATCCTCTGTTTTTGTGCTAGATAAATATGGTGTTGACAAAGTTCAAAATATGGTGACGACTATAAACCATGCAAATCTGTGCAAGTGAAGCGGTGATGAAGTGAAGGGAACCACCCCCACAGGTAAGAGGCTTACCAGAATGTTTGAACCTACGTTCAATCGGTCACACAGGCTTGCGTGGTGGAACCACAATGTATTTTGGGCAATCCTAAGGGCTTCAAGATGCTGTGTCAGGGATGACAAAACGCCAACAGGATGGAGAGAGTCACAGTGAAGGGTGGCTTCCTAGTGGGTTATCTCATAAGAAGTGATGGTACAGGGAATCCCAAATGGATGTGGAAGGGTTGTGTCATATAATGGAAGAACAAAACGGCCACATAGCCTAACTCTGTATTACATATCAAAAGTTTAATGAAGTCAGAACACTTACATTTGTGATGATATTCAAGCGCTTTGTATAAAATGTGGCAACAATGGAGTCTTTCATAACCCTAACCCCTAGGATTCAGGGAAAGAAGGTTCTATTATAAGGTAAGAGGTTGCTGGGTCAGACAGACAACTTTGCAGTAAGATGTCAGTGACATGTGAGATGCAAGAGCTCCTGCGATATCCTAATATAGTTACATAGTTGGTAAGGTTGAATAAAGACAGTTCAGCCTGTTTGGGTGTGTGTTTGTGTGTTTGTCAATACAATCTTCCATATCCCTGTATATTGCTCCCTGCTGACACCACCAACTGCAGAAGGGAGTTCCACATCCGTACCGCTCAAACAGTAAAGAGCCCTCTCAAAGTTTAAGGTTAATCCGCTTCTCCTCCAACTTGATTGAGAGGCCACGTATTTTCTTAAGTGACCTGAGACTGAATAGATTTTTCCCAATGCTAGTATTACCATTTAGATATTTGTAAATTGCAATCATATCCACTCTCTTTGTTCTCCTCTTAAGCGTCTCTTTTCCGGGGAGATGGCCAACCAGCCCTAATGGCTGGTACGAATAAAATCCCCATGAGTGACCCCTTAATTTAGACTTACTGAAAGAGGAAGAAGGGTAAAATGAACTTCCACACAAGAGCAGGCATGTAGCAAAACACACCAAAACCCAGACTGGTGCAAAAGACACCAGAAGCAAATTAGAATGAGCAAGAAACCATCTGCCTTAACACCTGGATGTGCCTCGAGGTATGATGGGGAACTTTGCAACCCTGCTTACTTTGATTCAGTGTAAATGAACCCCAAAGTTAAATTTTGACAACCTTAAAACAGGTCTAGCAAAAAAAAACAAAAAACAGCCAGTCTATATGGAAAGGTCCAGGACATATCCCTGAATCTCTTAAAGGGTACCCAAAGCAGATGCACCTTAGACACCTCATCAGCGTCCCCAGCATACAGCCAGAGTGTTTTGAGCATTTGCACATACATTAGTCCCATGCAAAACACTAGTTTTGATGCTTCCAATACAACATCACAACTAGGGTACAAGGTTCCAAACATTTGCTCTAGCCTCTTCCAGAGATAGAGGGATGCACTTTACAGGAATCCACTCATTCTGACACGCCTTGACATAATACATTTATTGCCAATACAGAAGAGACAGTCACACTAGGAAGATCAAGCTTGAATTTCAGAAGGGAGTTCCACTCCAGTAAAATCCAGGTAAGCACACTGTCTACCCTCTTGGTGGTCTGACTGTTCAGGTGGATCACTGGTGCATCCACAATGGGAAAGAACCACTGACTAATAAATTCACTGAACAAGTTTTGCAACTCTCCGGTGAAGTCCAGGAACTTGGTATGTTTCCAACCTCATAGAGGAATGGGCCATACAGTGGATGACACAGGTCTTTGAAGCTGTAGTAGCTTTAAAGAGTCCAAGGGTTGGATCAGCAAGCTGATCCTCCAGGTGCAGGAGAGTATGCACTGCATTCATAAGGTTTTAAATGATTCCCTGCAAATTTGAGTTCACTTCCTTACCAGAAGAAGCCTCACCAGAAGAAGACTGTTGGGACTCAAGGGCTCAAGAACTTATGTAGAAGGCTCGGCCTGTCCAGAGCCAGACTCTGCAGGGACAGCATTGGAGAGCCCTTAGTGCATAGCACTCTACCCCATAGATGACATCAGTGCTTAATCCCTCAGCCTTAAAGCAGTTCTTCACCCTGTTTGAAAAAAATTAAAACTCAGCAGCTACAAATACTGGAAGGAGAACTTCCAGTGGATCAGTACAGCGATCCGACCGAAAGTGAGAGCAGGTACCTGTCAAAACCAAGTACCCGTTACCCCCTCCTTAAAAAAAAGTGGCAAAAACAGGAGAGGAGGGCATAAAGCAGAGTTCCCCTTTAGGATGAAGTTCTGCTTTAACACCTACCAAGTAAACGTGCACTAGTAAAAATTTCAACAGTGCCCAGTGATGAGATGGCTTTCACTGCTAAGCCTGACTGGCCATACTCACTAAGTAAATCTTCCAAAATAGAGTCACACCCAGGGGCTATGCCACAGCTTTGGATCCGAAAATCGCTCTCTGGCTAACACAGTACACTAAAGTCTAGACAGTGGCACAACCCAGCGTCCAGTCACATTCCAGGCTAGCCCCATACGTTCAGTGCAGCGGGGTCCGGGTACAGCCTCCAAACATAGTGCTCAGCAGCTGTTGATCTGGACAGCTGCTGTACAGAGACTAGCTCAAGCAGCAGTGTAGCAATAGATTGAAATCACTATAGAAAAATACCAGTGGTGCACCAAGGGTCTTAAATTAATTCACCAAGGGTAACATACCATGAATATAGAGGGTTAGCAAATAGTGGAATTCCAACTTTTTTCAGCAGAGCTGGAGAAAAAACATCCAAACTCTTAGGACACTAGCAAAAACAGGAGGCATGCTGGATAGAGAAGTGGTTATATGGGGGCTAGCTTAAGATTTTTCTGCTTGCCAGTATAACGCAACTGTTTAGGAATTTCTATGAACTGAAATAAAGGCAGCACATTAAAGTTGTTTATGAATGAGAAAAGGTATTCACTGATTTCAAAAATCCTAGTGTTTCCCCTTTTATTACATAATATAGATCCTATTATCTTTCCTTCTGCTTTGAACATAGGTTTATTAGAACAGAGGTAGCCTTTTCAAGTACAGCTTGTTTATTCTGCCGCCTATCATGATATTACTGAAATACTGCAGTTTTTACATAAAATAACAGTGTGCTTACATAATGACTACGAAAAGCAGTAACATGTAAATAAAATGGAATGCTTGTATCACTGGCACCAAAAAATAGATGGTGACAGACAGCTATTTCTTTAAATTCATGAGCTGATGCACAGAAGTAATTTGAAAGATTTCTCTAACTGGTCCCAAAGACTCCTAATGAGGCCAATAAAAGAAAATTCCTCTCCCTGCTGAGAACCCCACACATTTCCCGGATATATCTTTCCAACAGGGCTCCGTCTGGACTGTGGAATGCCCAGGACGCCTTGTGCCATGGGGTGCTGGAGACAAACTGCAATGCCCCCCCCCCCCCCGCCTTCATAATAACCACCCCTTGCTCAATTAGCTAGAAGCTCGTCCTGTAACTTTTTCAGTGCTAGACAGAACAATTATACAAACTAGAAATTTCACCATCTCATGAGTTAACTGGCAGGACTCACACATATTTAGGTGTTAATGACATGGGTTAGCAGGTGGGTCATTGGCTCCCAATGAACAGACATAGGTTTTAAGATAACAGTTATTTTTTATTTTATTATTTTAAATCTTAATCAAGGCATAATAAAGATGTATACAATCATGACATCTTTGTCATGCAATCCCTCACACTTTCGTCAGATGGGGAAAATTTAATTTGTCGACCATCACCTGCAGACACCACCAGCTAATAGATGTTGAGATTAAAGCAAAAATTTGTCTGATCATTATTGTTTCTTAAAGTGAAACGTCACTCTCTCAATCAACATTGGATTATTTTTAATCCTTACGCTGCTAGCATTAGTAAATAGATAGCAAAGTATATTATATTTACTTGTTTCAAACATTTTTTTGCATTTGTTCAGTTACTTCCTGGTTTCCATGCCTAACCAAATGATGTCATACATCCCAGGAGTCTTTAGGAGGGAAAGTGGGAAGGAAGGTTTTTCTCAGCTAAGCACACCCTTCTGCCTGCATTAATGAGCTAAGGGCAGATAGATTCCAGGAAGTAAATGCTAGATTAATCATCTGTCCTTACTCAAGATGGCCATGACCAGACATGCTAGAGGATGTTTTTTAAAGTGATTTCTCATCAAAAAAAAAAAACATGAAAACATGAATGAATGGATGAGTTTGCTTTGAAAATCAAATAAATTGCGTTTTCACTTTGTGGTGCTCAGATGCAGTGTAGTTCCACTTTAAATCAGTCTTACTCCTTGTTGGACACAATAAGCATGATCACTTAGACAACCCAAGGATTCATATTTATGCTTGGACAGCCAGATCATGCTTGCTCACCCAACCAACCTGTGACATCTATGGAGAGCAGTTCAAAATTCCTGTAGTGCTTTTCTTACTGTATGTTTTATCAGTACAGTATTTAAATATGCAAATCTTGAAAACAATAAAAGTGACTGTTGGTGCAATTTAGCACTACTGTACAACACTTCGTGTGTGTGTGTGTGTGTGTGTGTGTGTGTGTGTATGTATGTATGTATATATATATATATATATATATATATATATATATATATATATATATATATATATATATAAAATAAGTTCACTATTCAAGAGTAATTAAGCAGAACATTCTACAGGGGTCAAGTTCTGGGGAAAAAAGTGTGGGAAATCACCCAAGATCCCCCCACCTCAAAAATAAAAAAAGTGTGTGTGTGTGTGTGTGTGTGTGTGTGTGTGTATGTATGTATGTATGTATGTGTATATATATATATATATATATATATTGTGACAGCAGGAAGGTAAAGTCACCTGGTTGCATCCAGGGGGGTAGGTATATTTCTCCCAGATTCAGGCTTTATGCCGACTTATACAACTAGGGAGAGAGTTGATGAAGCCCAGCTGAGGCTAGTGGGCTCATGGATGATTCATACCTCTAGGGAGAGTGCTGGGCGTCGTGCAGGCAGGGAGTTGATGAGACCAGCTGAAGCTTGTCAGCTCGTTTAAGGCCTCTATAAAAACTCCCAGCTTCATTAGGTGTTTGCT
Organism: Rana muscosa; assembly: GCA_029206835.1. Taxonomy (NCBI): domain Eukaryota; kingdom Metazoa; phylum Chordata; class Amphibia; order Anura; family Ranidae; genus Rana; species Rana muscosa. The sequence goes on along the minus strand of CM055116.1, from coordinate 602,485,906 downwards.
CATGCCTGGAACCAGACCTGTGTGGACTGTCTAGGGAGAGTGAACCCCTGTGCGGTGAGACAAAGCCTGTGTGGCTATTTGTTTGGACATTTACTAAACCAGGGACTTAGGGACTAGGACAGCACCAGGCTGATCCCAGTTGTTAGTTAGGAAACCTGCATGTTTAGTCAGAGGTCAAGCTGACCAGGGTTTATTTTGTTTATGTTTCTTTTTGCTTTGCTGTGTTTTTTTGTCACTGTAAATAGAGAAATAAACCGCACCTTTTTGATCTTGAAAACCACAACCTCCGTCTGCTGGGCCTGTTTTTGTGTGGGGAGCCCATCCAGGGGATCACACACACCCGCTGCCGAGCTAACCCCCTCACAGTTGGTGGAGAACCAGTGGCAGTTTTTTTTTAAGCCAGCATGGAGGAGATACTGAAACAGCTGGCTCTAGCAAATGCCAATCAACAGCAGACAAATGCAGGTTTGCAAAAGAGCCTTGCAGCTCAACAACAGAGCTTCGCAGCCCAGCAGCAAGCTCATCAACAGAGCCTTGCAGCCCAGCAGCAATCTGAGGCCCGCTTCATAGACCTGTTACAGAAGCAAGAGCAGAGACTACAACAAATGGAAGCAGTAATGCAGCAACGTCCGCAGACCAGTGAGGAAAGCCGTCCCACTAATACCGCATCCTTTGGGGTGAGTCGTTTATTGACAAAAATGACTGGAGAGGATGATCCAGAGGCATTTTTGACCACATTTGAAAGGACTGCTGAAAGAGAAAAGTGGCCTGAGGAGCAGTGGGCTGGACTGGTGGCTCCTCTGTTAACTGGTGAATCGCAGAAAGCTTACTATGACCTAGAGCCTGACCAAGCAAAAGACTATGTGATGCTAAAAGCTGAAATATTGGCAAGGCTGGGTGTCACCCTGGCTGTCCGGGCTCAGCGTGTGCATAACTGGACTTTCCAGCTTGGAAAACCCCCCAGGTCTCAAATGTATGATCTCATTCACCTGAGCAGGAAGTGGCTACAGCCAGAGACTTTGTCCGCACCAGAGATTGTGGAACGTGTTGTAATGGATCGGTTTTTGAGAGCTCTTCCTACTGCCATCCAAAAGTGGGTAAGCCATGGAGACCCAGAGACGGCCGGTGGTCTTGTGGATCGTGTAGAGAAATACTTGGCTACAGAGAACCTGACGGCCTCTTCCAGAGACTCTCGGACTTTCCACCCTAAGACCAGACCATCCCCAGGGGCGGATAAGAGGATTCCAAGGGGTGAGGGTGGAGAGAGTGAGAGGGTGGGAGCTCTACCCAAAGTTTGGCGAGAACAGCCTGGGAAGTCAGGGGCTCAAGAGGCAGCCAAATGGATTGTTTGCTACCGCTGCCGGCAAGCGGGACATATTGCAGCAAATTGCCCGGTTGTGGAGGAACCCATGCAATGTGACTTTCTGACGGACAGACGTCAGTCGCTGTGTGCGACAGTCGCATGCACTGCCATTCGGGGAACTGAGAAACATTTATGCAAAATGTGTATTAATGGTAGAAATGTTGTGGTATTACTGGATTCAGGTAGCCTTGTGACCCTGATAAAGGCTGAATTAGTTAAAACAGAGGTCTCTGGGAATAGCAAGGTAGCTGTTATTTGTGTGCATGGGGACACCCGAGAGTATCCAGTGACTACAGTGTGTTTCAAGACCCCCAAAGGTACCCTCTCTCATCCAGTGGGGTTAGTATCTCAATTACCGCATGATGCCATTGTGGGAAGGGATTTTCCGAAGTTCTGGGAACTGTGGGATGATCCTGAGCCCCCCACTGGTGCCCCTATGTACCAGGAAGGTGATAGCCAGAACTCCTCTGAGAGTGGTGAGGACTCTCCAGAATTTCCCTTGTCAGTATTGGCAGGCGAGACTCAAGAAACTGGAGAGGAGCCCACCTCCTCAGACGAAAACCTACCGTCTGTGGAGTTTTCTGATCTTGAGGTTCACAGGAAAATTTTTGCCACAGAACAGTTAAAGGACCCCGCCCTAATAAAGGCACGGGAAAACGTAGTGGAAATAGATGGCGAGTTAGTGAACCCAGATAATACCTGCACTTACCCATACTTCAGCGTAGAGAAGGACCTACTGTATCGGGTGGCAAAAAGGGCAGAAGAAACCGTTGAGCAGCTTGTGGTGCCCAAACCTTACAGGAAGTTGGTGTTGGAGTTGGCCCATGGGCACATTCTTGGAGGTCATCTGGGGACAGAGAAAACCCGAGAGAGGGTATTACAGAGATTCTATTGGCCTGGGGTGATGAAGGACATAGAAAATTATTGTTCCTCCTGCCCTGTGTGTCAGAGGTCGGCCCCGATGCCACATTTCCGTAGCCCGCTGGTCCCTCTACCCATCATTGAGGTCCCGTTTGAGAGGATCGCAATGGATTTAGTAGGTCCTATAATCAAGTCCGCTAGGGGGCACCAGTACATATTAGTTATAATGGACTATGCCACCCGTTATCCAGAAGCGATCCCTCTCCGAAATACCTCGGCCAAAACCATAGCCAAAGAGCTATCTCTTGTTTTTAGCCGGGTGGGTATTTGTAAAGAACTGCTTACGGACCAAGGTACACCCTTTATGTCCCGGGTTATGAAAGAGCTGTGTAAATTGTTCAAAGTGACGCAATTGCGTACGTCTGTGTATCACCCCCAAACCGATGGGCTGGTTGAAAGATTCAACAAAACCCTAAAACAAATGTTGAAGAAAGTGGTGGATAGAGATGGAAAGGATTGGGACTGTCTACTTCCTTATTTGATGTTTGCTATTAGGGAGGTGCCCCAATCCTCTACGGGATTCTCCCCCTTTGAGTTACTGTATGGGAGACACCCAAGAGGGCTGTTGGATATTGCCAAGGAAACTTGGGAAAGTGAGAGTTCTCCCCACAGGAGTGTGATTGAGCATGTCGCCCTGATGCAAGATCGAATTGCACAGGTAATGCCCATCGTGAAGGAACATTTGGCCCAAGCGCAGTTGGCACAGCAGAGAGTGTACAACCGTGGAGCCAAGACCCGTACCTTTTCCCCGGGGGATAGGATATTGGTACTTGTCCCTACGGTTGAAAGTAAATTCCTTGCCAAATGGCAAGGCCCCTACGAGATAATGGAAAAAGTGAGCGAAGTGAATTACAAGGTCAGACAACCAGGAAGGCGAAAGCCCGAACAGATCTATCACGTTAATCTGTTGAAAGCCTGGAGGGATAGAGAGTCCCTAGTCGCAGAAACTTGGTCACCAGCTCAAACTGGTTGCGTGATTCCGGAGGTTGGAATAGCAGCCACCTTGTCACAACCCCAACAACAGGAGGTTAAGGAGTTTGTGCTTCGCAACAAGGAGGTGTTCTCTGAGCTGCCGGGACAAACATCTGGGGTAGAGCATGATATTATTACCCCGCCCGGTGAAAGGGTGAAGTTAAAACCCTATCGGATCCCAGAGGCCCGACGGGAGGCAATACGGGAGGAAGTACAGAAAATGCTGAACTTAGGGGTGATAGAGGAGTCCCAAAGTGATTGGTCTAGTCCCATTGTGTTGGTGCCTAAACCGGATGGGAGCTGGCGATTTTGTAATGATTTTCGTCAGTTGAACAAAGTTACAAAATTTGACACCTACCCCATGCCACGTATAGATGAGTTGATCGACCGGCTGGGAACAGCCCGATACATGACGACTCTTGACCTCACAAAAGGGTATTGGCAAATTCCCCTGGCCAAGTCGGCCAAAGAGAAAACCGCATTTGTAACCCCAGACGGGGCGTTCCAATATAAGAGAATGCCGTTCGGGTTACAGAATGCGCCGGCCACATTCCAGCGGAAAATGGACCAGATACTGAGGCCCCATCGGAAGTATGCTGCGGCTTACCTGGATGACGTAATTGTCCATAGCACAGATTGGGCCTCACATCTGCCAAAAGTGCAAGCAGTCCTAGACTCTATCCGGGAAGCGGGGTTTACGGCTAACCCCAAGAAGTGTACCATTGGGCAGGAGGAGGCCAAATATCTTGGGTACACCATTGGCAGGGGAGTAATAAAACCCCAACTCAACAAAGTCGAGGCCATCCAGAGTTGGCCACGTCCCAACAGCAAGAAGCAGGTACGAACCTTTCTGGGAATCGCGGGTTATTATCGGCGCTTCATTCCCCACTTTGCTTCTAAGGCTGTGCCCCTAACCAACCTGACGAAAGGGAAAGGGTCGGTCATGATTAAATGGACCCCCGAGGCTGAGGCAGCGTTCCAATTCTTGAAACAAGCCTTATGTAGCCAGCCAGTGTTGTACTCACCCGACTTCTCTAAAGACTTTGTCGTACAAAGTGATGCGTCAGATGTGGGGTTAGGAGCAGTATTGTCCCAGGTCTGGAACGGGGAAGAGCACCCAGTCATTTACCTCAGCAGGAAGTTGAAGTCCCATGAGGTAAATTACGCCACGGTTGAAAAGGAGTGTTTAGCGGTGAAGTGGGCTCTAGATTCCCTTCGGTACTATCTGCTAGGTAGGCACTTTGACATGGTTACGGATCACGCTCCGTTAAAGTGGATGGCTCAAAACAAGGAGACAAATAGAAGAGTAAATAGGTGGTTCCTGGCCCTACAGGAATTCAACTTCACAGTAAAGCATCGCCCGGGCGTTCAAATGGGGAATGTGGATGCTTTGTCTCGAGTACATGAATGCCTGATTGCTGGTGTTCCAACCCCAAGGTTAAAACAAGAGGGGGGGTATGTGACAGCAGGAAGGTAAAGTCACCTGGTTGCATCCAGGGGGGTAGGTATATTTCTCCCAGATTCAGGCTTTATGCCGACTTATACAACTAGGGAGAGAGTTGATGAAGCCCAGCTGAGGCTAGTGGGCTCATGGATGATTCATACCTCTAGGGAGAGTGCTGGGCGTCGTGCAGGCAGGGAGTTGATGAGACCAGCTGAAGCTTGTCAGCTCGTTTAAGGCCTCTATAAAAACTCCCAGCTTCATTAGGTGTTTGCTCATGCCTGGAACCAGACCTGTGTGGACTGTCTAGGGAGAGTGAACCCCTGTGCGGTGAGACAAAGCCTGTGTGGCTATTTGTTTGGACATTTACTAAACCAGGGACTTAGGGACTAGGACAGCACCAGGCTGATCCCAGTTGTTAGTTAGGAAACCTGCATGTTTAGTCAGAGGTCAAGCTGACCAGGGTTTATTTTGTTTATGTTTCTTTTTGCTTTGCTGTGTTTTTTTGTCACTGTAAATAGAGAAATAAACCGCACCTTTTTGATCTTGAAAACCACAACCTCCGTCTGCTGGGCCTGTTTTTGTGTGGGGAGCCCATCCAGGGGATCACACACACCCGCTGCCGAGCTAACCCCCTCACAATATATATAAAATAAGTTCACTGTTCTCTATCTCAGTGCTAGTGTCGGGGCACTCTATCTCAGTGCTAGTGTCGGGGCACTCTATCTCAGTGCTAGTGTCGGGGCACTCTATCTCAGTGCTAGTGTCGGTGTTCTCACTCTATCAGAGCTGGTGTCAGTGTTCTCACTCTATCAGAGCTGGTGTCAGTGTTCTCACTCTATCAGAGCTGGTGTCAGTATTCTCTGTCTAAGTGCTGGTGTCAGTGTTCTCACTCTATCAGAGCTGGTGTCAGTGCTCTCTGTCTCGCTCAGTGCTGGTGTTAGCTCTCTCTGTCTCGCTCAGTGCTGGTGTTAGCTCTCTCTGTCTCGCTCAGTGCTGGTGTTAGCTCTCTCTGTCTCGCTCAGTGCTGGTGTTAGCTCTCTCTGTCTCGCTCAGTGCTGGTGTTAGCTCTCTCTGTCTCGCTCAGTGCTGGTGTTAGCTCTCTCTGTCTCGCTCAGTGCTGGTGTTAGCTCTCTCTGTCTCGCTCAGTGCTGGTGTTAGCTCTCTCTGTCTCGCTCAGTGCTGGTGTTAGCTCTCTCTGTCTCGCTCAGTGCTGGTGTTAGCTCTCTGTCTCGCTCAGTGCTGGTGTTAGCTCTCTGTCTCGGTCAGTGCTGGTGTTAGCTCTCTGTCTCGGTCAGTGCTGGTGTTAGCTCTCTGTCTCGCTCAGTGCTGGTGTTAGCTCTCTGTCTCGCTCAGTGCTGGTGTTAGCTCTCTCTGTCTCGCTCAGTGCTGGTGTTAGCTCTCTCTGTCTCGCTCAGTGCTGGTGTTAGCTCTCTCTGTCTCGCTCAGTGCTGGTGTTAGCTCTCTCTGTCTCGCTCAGTGCTGGTGTTAGCTCTCTCTGTCTCGCTCAGTGCTGGTGTTAGCTCTCTCTGTCTCGCTCAGTGCTGGTGTTAGCGCTCTCTGTCTCGCTCAGTGCTGGTGTTAGCTCTCTCTGTCTCGCTCAGTGCTGGTGTTAGCTCTCTCTGTCTCGCTCAGTGCTGGTGTTAGCTCTCTCTGTCTCGCTCAGTGCTGGTGTTAGCTCTCTCTGTCTCGCTCAGTGCTGGTGTTAGCTCTCTCTGTCTCGCTCAGTGCTGGTGTTAGCTCTCTCTGTCTCGCTCAGTGCTGGTGTTAGCTCTCTCTGTCTCGCTCAGTGCTGGTGTTAGCTCTCTCTGTCTCGCTCAGTGCTGGTGTTAGCTCTCTCTGTCTCGCTCAGTGCTGGTGTTAGCTCTCTCTGTCTCGCTCAGTGCTGGTGTTAGCTCTCTCTGTCTCGCTCAGTGCTGGTGTTAGCTCTCTCTGTCTCGCTCAGTGCTGGTGTTAGCTCTCTCTGTCTCGCTCAGTGCTGGTGTTAGCTCTCTCTGTCTCGCTCAGTGCTGGTGTTAGCTCTCTCTGTCTCGCTCAGTGCTGGTGTTAGCTCTCTCTGTCTCGCTCAGTGCTGGTGTTAGCTCTCTCTGTCTCGCTCAGTGCTGGTGTTAGCTCTCTCTGTCTCGCTCAGTGCTGGTGTTAGCTCTCTCTGTCTCGCTCAGTGCTGGTGTTAGCTCTCTCTGTCTCGCTCAGTGCTGGTGTTAGCTCTCTCTGTCTCGCTCAGTGCTGGTGTTAGCTCTCTCTGTCTCGCTCAGTGCTGGTGTTAGCTCTCTCTGTCTCGCTCAGTGCTGGTGTTAGCTCTCTCTGTCTCGCTCAGTGCTGGTGTTAGCTCTCTCTGTCTCGCTCAGTGCTGGTGTTAGCTCTCTCTGTCTCGCTCAGTGCTGGTGTTAGCTCTCTCTGTCTCGCTCAGTGCTGGTGTTAGCTCTCTCTGTCTCGCTCAGTGCTGGTGTTAGCGCTCTCTGTCTCGCTCAGTGCTGGTGTTAGCGCTCTCTGTCTCGCTCAGTGCTGGTGTTAGCTCTCTGTCTCGCTCAGTGCTGGTGTTAGCTCTCTGTCTCGCTCAGTGCTGGTGTTAGCTCTCTGTCTCGCTCAGTGCTGGTGTTAGCTCTCTGTCTCGCTCAGTGCTGGTGTTAGCTCTCTGTCTCGCTCAGTGCTGGTGTTAGCTCTCTGTCTCGCTCAGTGCTGGTGTTAGCTCTCTGTCTCGCTCAGTGCTGGTGTTAGCTCTCTGTCTCGCTCAGTGCTGGTGTTAGCTCTCTGTCTCGCTCAGTGCTGGTGTTAGCTCTCTGTCTCGCTCAGTGCTGGTGTTAGCTCTCTGTCTCGCTCAGTGCTGGTGTTAGCTCTCTGTCTCGCTCAGTGCTGGTGTTAGCTCTCTGTCTCGCTCAGTGCTGGTGTTAGCTCTCTGCTGGGATGAATGAACTATGCCGCAAGTGTGGCTGTTACAGCATCCTGGCATGGTCAATCAAGATGTTCTAAGATCCTGAACCCGAAAGAAGACAGGGCGAAGATGTTAGTGCCAGCGAGGGAGCTCATGGACATTGCATCACTGGAACGAAAGTGAGTATGGATCCGCTTTCACCACTTCAGGACTGCCCACCACACTTATACTGTGGTAGGGTGGTCCTTGTTGTGCCAAGTCACGTACATGTACGTGATTTGTTATTAGCAAGTAGGGTGCGTGCGTGCGCTGGCCACCCCGGCTGTGCTGTCATTCGCTACAGTACAAGCTGATCAGTGGGCCTCAGGCAATGATTTATGGCCGGGACCCACTGATTGGCTGAGCAAATAACAGAAGAGAGCCTTGTGTTGATAAATTTCGGCTATAAATTTAGATCAAAAGGTATTAAAATTTAGATCAAAAGGTATTCTGCTACATGTCTTTGGTAAAAAAAAATCCCAACAAGTGTATATTAATTGGTTTGTGTGGTTTGGTATAGCGTCTACAAACTATGGTATATATTTAAAAAAAAAAAGATCTATTCTGATGTACTGACGGCCTAATTTCTTAAAGCCCTTAAAATGGCAGGACAGTACAAATACCCACAAATTACCGTCTGAGGCATTTAGTAAGAGGCATGGCGAGTTTTTTGAAGTTGTAATTCTTTGTCACAATTTTTTTGAAAATGAAGAATTTGAATAAAAATCTTTAACATATTTTTTTACAATTTCTTTTACATACTTTCATCAGAGTAGTTCAGTGTCACCATACTAACACTGTACTATGCTAAGGTGGTGATTTGGGATTTTTTTTTACACTTTGCTATGTTTTAAAGCGGTAGTAAACTCTTGGAAAAAAAAAAATAGGATTGCCTGTCCTTTTCAGCCAATCGGGTGACGGGTCTCATACCTGCTTCCTGACTAGCCGGGAGGAGGACCAGTGTTAGAATAGCGAATAATAATTTATTGCTGACTACTGTAGGATCTATTGATGCTGAGGAATATATTGTTGATAGGGTGGATATATTTTGGCAGGTGGGGAATCTATTGTTGCTGGGGGGGGGGAGGGGGGCAATTATTGTTGCTGGCTGCAATGGATCTATTCTACTGCCTTTTGTGTTATCGCTATCACATTCCATAAAAATCTTTTAGCACCACGAAATGATACTTGACTCTGTATTCTTTAAAAAGGGTTGAACTGGGAGGTGATAGGGGGTGGAGACAAGGGATAGTGCTCAAAGATGGGTAAGGGGCGGCGACAAGGGTGACTTTGGGGACAGTACCTGTACCTATTATCTGAAAAGAAAACCCTGTATATATTATTTAAAAAGCTCTGCTACACAGAACAGTTACAGTTGCAAAAAAAAGTATGTGAACCCTTCTGAAATGCTATGGATTTCTGCACAAATTGGTCATAAAATGTGATCTGATCTTCATCTAACTCACAACAATAGACAATCACAGTCTGCTTAAATTAATAACACACAAAGAATTAAATGTTACCATGTTTTTATTGAAAACACCATGTAAACATTCACAGTGCAGGTGGAAAAAGTATGTGAACCCTTGGATTTAATAACTGGTTGAACCTCCTTTGGCAGCAATAACTTCAACCAAACGTTTCCTGTAGTTGCAGATCAAACGTGCACAACTGTCAGGAGTAATTATTGACCATTCCTCTTTACAGAACTGTTTCAGTTCAGCAATATTCTTGGGATGTCTGGTGTGAATAGCTTTCTTGAGGTCATGCCACAACATCTCAAATCGGGTTGAGGTCAGGACTCTGACTGGGCCACTCCAGAAGGCGTATTTTCTTCTGTTTAAGCCATTCTGTTGTTGATTTACTTCTATGCTTTGGGTCGTTGTCCTGTTGCAACACCCATCTTCTGTTGAGCTTCAGCTGGTGGACAGATGGCCTTAAGTTCTCCTGCAAAATGTCTTGATAAACATGGGAATAAATTTTTCCTTCGATGATAGAAATCCGTCCAGGCCCTGACGCAGCAAAGCAGCCCCAAACCATGATGCCCCCACCACCATACTTCACAGTTGGGATGAAGTTTTGATGTTGGTGTGCTGTGCCTCTTTTCTCCACACATAGTGTTGTGTGCTTCTTCCAAACAACTCAACTTTGGTTTCATCTGTCCACAGAATATTTTGACAGTACTGCTGTGGAACATCCAGCCAGGTGCTCTTGTGCAAACTGTAAACGTGCAGCAATGTTTTTTTTGGACAGCAGTGGCTTCCTCTGTGGTATCCTCCCATGAAATCCATTCTTGTTTAGTGTTTTACGTATCGTAGATTCGCTAACAGGGATGTTAGCATATGCCAGAGACTTTTGTAAATCTTTAGCTGACACTCTAGGATTCTTCTTCACCTCATTGGAGCAGTCTGCGCTGTGCTCTTGCAGTCATCTTTACAGGACGCCCACTCCTAGGGAGAGTAGCAGCAGTGCTGAACTTTCTCCATTTATAGACAATTTGTCTTACCGTCAACTGATGAACAGCAAGGCTTTTGGAGATACTTTTATAACCCTTTCCAGCTTTCTGCAAGTCAACAATTCTTAATCGTAGGTCTTCTGAGAGCTCTTTTGTGCGAGGCATCATTCACATCAGGCAATGCTTCTTGTGAAAAGCAAACTCAGAACTGGTGTGTGTTTTTTTATAGGGCAGGGCAGCTGTAACCAACACCTCCAATCTCATCTCATTGATTGGACTCCAGTTGGCTGACACCTTACTCCAATTCGCTCTTGGAGATCTCATTAGTCTAGGGGTTCACATACTTTTTCCACCTGCACTGTGAATGTTTACATGGTGTGTTCAATAAAAACATGGTAACATTTAATTCTTTGTGTGTTATTAGTTTAAACAGACTGTGATTGTCTATTGTTGTGACTTAGATGAAGATCAGATCACATTTTATGACCAATTTGTGCAGAAATCCATATCATTCCAAAAGGGTTCACATACTTTTTTTTGAAACTGTAATTGGAGAAATAAACCCCAAGGCTCCTATTATAAATTGTTGAGATGAGGACTGAAGAGATCATTCCTCTCCCGCTATCAACAGGTTCCTTGTCAGCCCATGTGCATACAGCATATCTGATTGCCTCCTATAGCTGTACACTTCACCTCAGTCTAGGTGCTGCTATACAGGGGAATACAGGAGGCTGGTATCAAGTACAATTCAGGTAGTTACATTAGTTGGAAATATTAATACATTTTATTATATTTTGTTAAATATTGTGCTGCACTAATGAGTGCTATTTTATTTGTGCATGGAGTTTAGGTTTAACTCAGTAGGTTTTTAAATATGAAATGATTGTCAACTAAAAACAATTAAAGATTGCAAATATAATCCCAACATCCCAAATTATATATTTTGGAAGCTTTTATTAACATTTATATGCACACAGTTTTATAGATATATATCTCCTCTTGGATTAGCTCGTATTTTACTTCAAACATCCCTTCAACCACTGAGGCAGGGCTAATTTTCCCTGTCTAGTTTCCTGTGGTTAAACCAGGCAATTACTGTTCACATCCAAATTAAACAAACCATGTTCTTTGAGCTGGTCATATAAAGGAGATTTCCAAGGCGGTCATTATCTGACCCAATTAAGTCCAGATGTCTAACACCATGCAGCCCTCTAGGAAGTTGTAAAAACAGCTCCCACCAGAACGGATCAGTCACCCTGTTACTTCTAAAATGCATATAAAATTCCTTTAACCCAGCAGGGGAGCTACAGACTCTCTGACAATATGGTCCAGGCTACTTTAAGGAATGATTTATCCCCCTCTGGACATGCCTTACTGAATTCTTCAAATACCAGCATTTCAAAACATTTAAAAGAATTAGATGGTAAATAGGATGCATGCGTGTTAAAAAAAAAAAAAAGATTAAGGATTACAGGGCACCAACATGAACAACAACTGCTGCAAAGCCAGTGGAGTAATCAGCAAGCATTTACAGTATGTAAAATCAAAACTTCAGAATGCAACTCATCTACATTACCTGTTCCAAACTTTCAATGTCTGCTCGAAAGCCTGAAAGCAAAGAAAGCTCAAGAACAGCCATGTTAGAAGCACCAGAATGAAGCCACCTGTAAAAAAAAGAGCATACAAATCAAGTCCAATAGATTAGTCCAATTCTTACTGTAACACAATCACTTGTTATGCAGTGCAGGGTAACATGTTCCAAGCTCCTAGGAAAGAATGACATTTTTACTTGAAATGCATCTTTATGCAGCAAAATGCATATTTTGCTGCCTAAAATGGAAGAGTGTAAATAGGCCCTAAAAGTTGAAATGTCCAACTACCTGCTGATGTCTTTGGCCAGCTTTAGTACAGGTACTCCTCACTTAAAGCGGAGGTTCCGTGGTCCCTCGTTTTTTTTTTCTGGGTGTAATGTAATGGGGTTACAGAAAACATCTTGGTACTCACTTGTCCTGCGATTAGAAACATCCCCCTTCTATTTCAGTTATAAATGATAACTTTGATAAATGTATCTTATTCTTTGCCATTTTGGTAAAAAAAAAAACGCACTGTGAAGCCCACAAGCAGAGACTTCCGGGATGCGGTGAATGCATCCCAGCATTCACCGCTGTATCATCTGTATTGACGGCGAGCAGTTTCACGTTGCTATGACAACGGGTGTCGTCATCCAAAGTACACGCCCACAACAATGGTAACATGAGCGACGGCTCCCAGGAGACCTCCCAGAAATCAACGGGGCGCTGGGGAAAGAAAAAGATACGCCCACTCCCGCGGGAGGAATACCCGGAAGTCCTGATTCGGAACGACTGATTCACGGTAAGTACAACCGCAACAAAAAAATCAATAGGCATATGTATATGTATCTGCTACATAGATCAGAATAAGATAATGTCAGGATTTAGGGTGAACCTCCGCTTTAACGACCAGGTTCCATTCCAACAACCAGGTCGTTAAACGAATTGGTTATTAAACGAGGAGTCACAAGAAATTAATATTTTAAGCATTTTTAACTACTGTACTGTATTGTGAAAAAAACATCTAAACACAAACTTCCAGCTCAATAAAGTTGTTTTAATTTACAGAACACAAATTAAAATTCTGTACTGTACCATACAATATAATGATGTACAGCACGTCATTCAGGTGGGGAGAGCTGGTCATAAGTCCGAGCAGTCGTTAAATGAGGAGTATCTGTACAGTAAAATCTTTGCTTCTTTTAAAACAGTTTCTTAAGATAATCTCAATAATCATAGTTCCCACAGTATTCAGTATATAAACACAAGTTATTTACAAAGCATTGAGAAAAGGTTAAGCTTTTTTTGACACCCTAAGGCTTCGTTCACACTTGTGCGACTCCAAAGTCGTGCGATTTCGCATTTCAACTATACATTGCTACTTTGATGCAACTTTCGATAGGTATGTCTTGGATGTGACTTTGCCTGTTGACTTTTTCACAACTGCCGCATTGAAGGAATCTGCATCAAACTACTGCAGGAACCTTTTAAAGTCACTGCGACTTTAAGTCGCATTGATTTGAAAAGCTTCCATTGAAATACATGGGTTGCAACTTGTCATGTGACTTTATGTGTCCAAAGTCGCATGACAAGTCTCACAAATGTGAATGGAGCCTTAAAGTGGAGTTCCACCCTGAAAAAAAAATTACACAAAAATGCTGCTGCTGCAAAAAAGAAAAAAAAAATGTTTTACTCGCCCGAAATAGCGGTTGCTATGCGGAAGTCCCTAATCTGCCTCTTCCTTATCCAAGGTGGGTCTTCTTCCGCATCCTCTTCTAGTGAATGTGGCGCGCTGCCTTCTGGGAACTGTGTGTAATCCCAGAGAGCAGCCGCCCATTCACAAATCGTCGCGAGACTCGCGCATGTGCAGTAGGAAACGGGCAGTGAAGCCGTAAGGCTTCACTGCCCGTTTCCCTTAGTGAGGATGGTGGCGCTGGACCTGCAGTGATCAAGGGATCGGCATCGGGGGGGGGGCCATCATCGCGGGCAAGTAGGACAGGTAAGTGTCCTTATTAAAAGTCAGTAGCTACAGTGTTTGTAGCTGCTGACTTAAAAAATAAATTGCGGGTGGAATCCAGCTTTAAGGTGAACCTGTGGCCTTTTCATCAATAGTTATCTAGTGGTGGGACTCAGCTTTCACACGAGATAGCTCAGGTGGGTTCAGCCCAGAATCCGAACAGGGCAGGCCTGCTCAGTGGATTACAACAAAAGACAAAGGCCACAAGTTTACTATAATGCACCCTATAGCTCCAGGCTGGGCCTACTGAGCAGATAAACATGGCTCTCCATATAGGTATACACAACCTTGCACCTATGGGAATAAGCCCTAATACTGCAGCCGGGCACAGCGCTGGATCCCTGACAAGCTCAGGTGTTTATGGGGGGGGGGGGGGGTAGTTAGTGGGGCGTTTTTTATCTTAATGCAGGGAATGCATTAAGGTAAAAAAAAAAAAAAAAAAAAAACAGAGGCTTTAGAACCACTTTAATATTTAGCATTTAGGGGTACTAAATAAGATGGATGGTGTACATTTATAAATGTGAATGGTCCCAAAATAGCGCCAAAAGTGTCCGAGGTGTCCGCCATAATGTCGCAGTCACGATAAAAATGGCTGATCACCACCATTACTAGTAAAAAAAAACATATTAATAAAAATGCCATAAAACTATCCCCTATTTTGTAGACGCTATAACTTTTGCGCAAACCAATCAATAAACGCTTATTGCGTTTTTTTTTTACCAAAAATATGTAGAAGAATACGTATCGGCCTAAACTGAGGGAAAAAATAGGATTTTTGTACTCACTGTAAAATCCACTTCTCTGACGTCCACGGACTGACACAGCTGGATACTGTAAACGTGCGGGTATATGTCCCTGCTCGCAGGAGAACATCTAGGCAGAATGTTAGATGTTAGAAACATACATTCTAGAACAAACCAGAGCTGAACAGCCCCACCCAGGGGGGCGGTCCCTCCGGACATTACCCTCCCACCTGCAGCTAGCAGCCTCAGTACGTAACAAAGCAGTACAAATCTTAAAAGGAAGGGTGGGTGCTGTGTCAGTCCATGGACGTCAGAGAAATGGATTTTACGGTGAGTACAAAAATCCTATTTTCTCTTATCGTCCATGGACTGACACAGCTGGATACTGTAAACATGTGGGACGTCCCAAAGCTATATCAGAAGGGTGGGAGCAGTAGTAAAGGAACAACCAAAACTTCACTCCAAACAAGCAGAGCTCCTCAACGGAGGAATTGCAACATTAAACAGCGGCCTGCAATGCTTTGCAGCCGAAGGAAGCATCCGAAGATGCAGCCACATCAACCTTATAGAATTTTGAAAAGGTATGAACGGACAACCAGGTCGCTGCCTTGCACACTTGTGCAACCGACGCTTGATGTCGGAAAGCCCAGGAAGCACCAATTGCCTTGGTGGAATGCGCCGCAACCGGAAAGGGAGGCGCCCGCCCCTTAAGGGCATAGGCCTGTATGACGGTCTGCCTGATCCACCTAAAGGCGGTGGCAGATGACACCGTTCGGCCCTGTTTTGGACCAGACACAAACAGTGAGTCAGACTTCCGAATGGAAACAGTAGCAGACAGGTACACTAGTGTTGCCAACCCCCTGAAGTGAAATTTACTGGCAAGGATGCCCAAATTTCTGAACGGCACCAATTTTTTACTGGCAAAAATCATGACAATTACTGGCAGAGCCGCATTTTTTTACTGGCGCTGCAAAAAAGTACCTAAAATTACTGTTTTTAGTGCTAAACAGTGCAAATATCAATATTTCAACTATAAACACACAGCTAATGCTAATATCAATGTGTTTAAGTTAAACAAAAGTAAAAAAACATATTTCTCAATTCACATGGTTACTATAACCCAGCCAGCAGAGTTCCCACTTACATCAGAGTCTGCAGGATGCCCCCTTACAGTGCAAGGGAACTCTTATGTAAAGGGGAACGCTGCAGATCCTGATGTAAGGGGGAACTCTGATGTGGAGGGGGGCTCTGGTGAATAGAGACCACCTTCCACAGAGTGAATACACTAAGGTAAGGGGGGGACCCTTTATATCAGTGCCCCCTTACATTATTGTATTTACTCCCCTCCTTAGATCAGTGCCCCCCCCCCAGACTGGCCTGGCGGCGCTGTCACTGACCTGCTCTCAGGTGCACAGTGCGGGGCTCAGTCAGACAGCTCCAGCTTGGCGGCTCTGATCACCTCTCCACAGTCCACACGTCCGTTTCTTCCCGTAACCCCCATCACGGCGCTCCCACTCTTGACATCTTTCTAGGATCCCCTCAGAGATTGCAGACATAAAAGACAGGAGATGGTCAGAGGCTGCGGACACGATACAGGAGGTGGACAGAGGCTGCAGAGTCATGACACAGGAGGGGGACAGAGGCTGCGGACATGACACAGGAGGGGGACAGAGGCTGCGGACATGACACAGGAGGGGGACAGAGGCTGCGGACATGACACAGGAGGGGGACAGAGGCTGCGGACAGGATAGGGTCCTCCTTACCCCCTCACAGTGGCCTCCTCCTCTGTCCACCATCATATAACTTCTCCTCCACATCATCAGTATGCTGTGTCCTTCTCCTGTGCCCCTTTCACCTCTCCACATGTCAGGGCAGCTCTGACATGTGGAGAGGTGAAAAGGGCACTGGAGGAGGACACAGCATACTGATGATGTGGAGGAGAAGTTATATGATGGTGGACAGAGAGAGCACATCAGTCTCTGTCCCTCCCCTGCATGCCATGGCCGCTTCACCCTCCGGGCTCCCACTCCCAGCGCAGTCCTCCTCTTACTTTATATCCCCCCCTCCTCCTCCTCCTCACCCCTGCTCGGCCGAGTCCTCGCCTCCTACGGCAACTGCGAGTGCACTGTAGCCCGCCCCGCGAGCACTCCCGAGTCCCGTCCTGGCTGAAAGTCTATTCAAAAATGGCGCCGGGCGGCGCCATTACGTTACTGCGCATGCGCCGCTCGGCCGAACGCATACGAGCTTTCCCGAGTCCGGCCGGCTTCGGAACGGCGCATGCGCAGTTGCATGGTCGGCTCGCGGCCATCTTTTTTATGGGCAGCCGATGCCCACAACGGACTTTACGTACACCCCAAAAAGGGGGTTAAATTTACGTGCTGTACGTAAATTAACGTACGGTTGGCAACACTGAGGTACACCCGTAAGGCTTGTACCCATCTTAATGTATGAAGCGCAAACTCTCAGGGATGCGATGGGTGAGGACACAAGGACGGAAGAACAAAAGGTGCTAATCAAGGAATGGCCTGGTAGTGGTCGTTGAAAAAGACACCCCGAGCCTAAATCCGACCCTCAATGTATGCAAGGACAGCGTTTGGGTCACACCACGCTGTAAGAACAGCAAAATCCTGGGAACGGAATACGTCCGAGGACGCCAATCAAGTTCCACGCACATAGCGATGTAAGCCTTCCAGGTACGGTGAGATATCTTTCTGGAGGAAGATTCCCGTGCCAACAACATAGAAGACATGACCGAATCCGAGAGACCTCGGTCCTTCAGCACCTGGCTTTAAACAGCCATGCCATTAAAGCCAAGGACTATGAAGCAGGATGAAGAATGGGATCATGAGACAGAAGGTCCACCCCAATAAGCAGTCAAGGAACATCTGCGACTAGCCGAAGTAGATTGGCGTACCAATGTCGCCGTTCTGGAGCAATGAGGATCACTGGAATGGCCTCAGCCCCTACTCTGCAAAGCAGGCGAGGCAACAACAGTAGCGGAGGGTAAGCATATATCAGGCGATACTGCCCCCACGGGCTACTAACGCATCTGACGTGTCTGCCCAGGGGTCCCTGGACCTGGCCACGATCCTTGGAAGTGAGTCGAGAGGCCATAAGGTCCACATCCGGCGCCCCACCTCCGGTAAAGGAGGTCGAAACACCTCCGGATGCAAGGACCCTTCCCCTGCAATGCACACGGCCGACAGGACCGTATTGCAGTGAGATGTATGAAAATCCCAAAGAGACTTCGCAATGTATCGGAGAAGAGGGGCCCCGGTGTACAGGGTGCCTCAACTGTTGGCCAATAAAGGCAACTTGACAGAGCTTCCCTAGAAACTCGGTCAGAGGACCAGTACCTCAGCCTCCACAAGTGGCGTAAACCCACCCCGGGCACAGAGACCCTAAAGGCTAAAGCAGTTGCAGTGCACCTGCTAGTCGACTGATAGATGAAGCAGAGGCTTTTGCCCAGTCATTGAGCTATAGAAACGCCAGAGACGCAGCCACTAACGGGCGTAACGCTAACCTCAGCCTGGCGAACACAGTCCAAGCCAGCGCTTCTGATCACCACTGAAAGCAGGTGGAAAGTGGTACCCCTGAAACCAGGGATCCTTATGACCATGCTCCATCCAGCAGCTACCCATGGATAAGTGCTGATTGTACAAACACATAGTTTATACTGTGTATTGCGTCAAATGCGCAAATAGAGTGTGGGAGGAAACGCACCCAGCCACAAAGAGCATAATACAACCACATACGGCGTATGTAGTTTAGTATGTGTGGATAAACCTATTAAACACGTTTATACTGTGCCAGCGACGAAGGCGCGCACATCATCGGGGCTCGGACGTAAACCAGCCATGCAGATTGCGTACACAACCGTGTAGGTATGTTAGCCTGCGAATAAACAAATTGCACATGTTTATACTGGGCATAGCGCTGAAAATGTGCACACCATTGGAGCGCGGGGGAGAAACCGGAGCACCCAGATGAAACCCACGCAGACTGCATACGCAAACCGTGTAGGTATTATAGTATGTGTACTAAACATTTTGCACAAGCCTATGTGTGCATAGCACCGAAGGCGCGCACACCGTTGGCGCGTGGGAGGAACCAAAGTACCCCACGCATACCCAGAGAATGCAATACCTACAACTACTGTGAATGTATTTAGTGTTGTGTATAAACATAATGTGTATGTTTACACAGTGTATTGCACCAAAGGCACGCATGTCATGTAGCGTTGGCGGAAACCCACGCAGACTGCACAGACATACCGGGTAGATATGTTTGTATGTGGATAACAAATCGCACAAATATAGGCTGTGCATAGCGCCAAAGCGTCCATACCAATCGAGTGTGGGAGGGAACCGGAGTAGCCGGAGGAAACCCACACAGACTGCATACACATAACGTGTAGGTATTATAACATGCGTGATAAACATTGAACATGTTTAACTGTGCAGAGGGCCAAAGGCGCACATACCGTCAGCGCGTGGGAGGAAACCGGAACACCCGGAAGAAACCCATGCAGACAGCACACAGATACCGCGTAGGAATGATAGCATGTGAATAAACATATTGCACATGTTTATGCTGTGCATTTCCATTGGAGCGTGGGAGGAAACCGGAGTACCCAGAGGAACCCCACGCAAACAGTATACCCATACTGTAAACATGTATAGTATGTGCAATAAACATATTGAACATGTCTATACTGTGCAGAGAGCTGAAGCGCACATACCATGAGAGCGCGGGAGGACACCGGAGCCCCCGGCGGAAACCCACGCCGACCCAGAGAGTATAATACATACATATACTGTGAATGTATCTGGAGTCGTGCATAAACATATTTTGTACGTTTATATCCTGTATGGCACTGAAAAACAGCATTGGAACGTGGGGGGACACCCACGCAGACACAGAGACCAATAACACATACATACACTGTGAATGTATGCAGTGTAAAGGTATAGGATGAGTTTAAATTATGTCGCAGAGGCGCATAATCTTCTCTGTATCATTCCAACCTGCTTGACTGTGCTGCCGAAGCAGCATGCAGGTAACAGGTAACCTCTGATCCTCAGACCGTGTGTCTGTCAGAGCCCAGAGCGTTCCCCAGGAAATGGCGGGAAACCGCAGGTGCAGAGATCCTGTTGTTGGCTCAGGACCTCACACAGAAGGCTCACAGGGACTAGAGACATAAATGAATAAAGTCCCCCCCCCCCACCATGCTGCACCCACCAGGGGGAGGGAAACACTGTGTACCACTGTATCATCCATGCTGCTCTTGACAAAGCGTGTGAGGAAAACAGTGAGGAAGCTGTGTAAAAAGAAAAGCTTGAAGGAACCAAGGGAAACAGCGTCCACCTGAGGTACTTCAGCCACAGCACCCAGCTTGAGAGTGTTCCTCACATCATCAATGAGTTCACTTACAAGTGCCCTGTCATTCACTGACACAGAACTGGAGTCTTCCTCACAAGGGAATGTCCTGCTCATAAACATTAAATGTTCAGAGCTAGGGTCCTGAGCACAGTAGCTAGGCCCATATCTGAATCAGAGCACTCCTTCACTAAAGATTTTTGTGGGGAGAAGGGGCTTATAGCTCCTTTCGCTCGCACACTGCTTCCATTCTGACAAGGAATGATTCCAGGACTGCCAACAACTGGTCCATAAGGACCGCAGGTGCAGGAAACATATGAACATGTTTAACTGTGCAGCACTGCCAGTTGCCCCAGGCAAGTGTGGAGAGCAGGTGTATCAGACTCCATAACGCCACCCTCTGAGACCTTATACACTATACAGTGAATATACAGTCCACCCACTGGCTACGCTGAGGCTGAGGAGGGGATACCCGGAGGACTCACCAACCCTTAAGGACCGCTCAGTCCTGCTGAAGAAACCGCGCTGTGAGCCTAAGGAGAGTGAAAAATCTGTGAGGAGATTGTGAGGAGATTCGCGCCGCCGCTAGAGGCCGAAACCGAAAGGAAATGCGCGCCGGCTACAAGAAAATGGCCGCCGGCCGCAGCTATAACTGCGCCATTGAACCACGCCAAGATGGCCGCCGAGCGCGAAATTCAAAGCTCTAATGCGCGCTAATGGCGCACGCAACAACCACCTCAAACAGCGCTAATGCGCGCGCTAATAGCGCACGCAATTTCACCTCACACACCAGTAAACTGCCCCTCTCTCCAGAACCCACTACAGACATGAGCGCCCAGCCAGGCCAGAGTGACCCCCAAGCACCCCCACAGCACAGCACCAGTACAGGGTGCAGAGAGCAGCATAACAGGGGGGAGACAGGGAGAAACCCCCCAAATAAAGAAACACAGCCAGCATGTACTCACCTGCAGTAGGAGAGACTACTTACCCGTCCCTTTCAGGGACCCACTGGCTTGTTTCAGACAGACCTATCACAGAGCAGTACTGCGTAGCGGTCGGCCCGGTCCACCGCGAGAGATACAGTCAGACAGGTACTGTTCAATCTTGAGAGGACCGCGGGAGCATGAAAGCAACCCGGCCACCCCTGGAGTCATGAGGCATGTCGTGAACTGAGTCTTACGCACACAAGGCGAGGATCAGCACGCTCGATGGTCGGACAGGGAAGACTACGAGGATACCAGTGTACCCAACCTGTTGCCCAGCCGACAGTTGATTGAAGGTCTCAAAAATAAAATAATAAAATTCCCAAAGGAATAAAATTTAAAAGTAAAATCTTCCAGGCGACTGGCTCCTGAGAGAGTCACGTCTTCTCCTTCTGCTAGGCAGAAAAAAACTGAGGCTGCTAGCTGCAGGTGGGAGGGTAATGTCCGGAGGGACCGCCCCCCTGGGTGGGGCTGTTCAGCTCTGGTTTGTTCTAGAATGTATGTTTCTAACATCTAACATTCTGCCTAGATCTTCTTCTGCGAGCAGGGACATATACCCACACGTTTACAGTATCCAGCTGTGTCAGTCCATGGACGATAAGAGAAAAATAGTTTTTTTAATATATTTTTGGGGGATATTTATTATAGCAAAAAGTAAAAAATATTGCTTTTTTTTCAGAATTGTCGCTCTATTTTTGTTTATAGCGCAAAAAATAAAAACCGCAGAGGTGATCAAATACCACCAAAAGAAAGCTCTATTTGTGGGGAAAAAAAGGATGTCAATTTTGTTTGGGAGCCACATCGCACGACCGCGCAATTGTCAGCTAAAGTGACGCAGTGCCTAATCGTAAAACATGCTCTGGTCTTTGGCCAGCCAAATGGTCCAGGCTGAAGTGGTTAATGCAGCAGATGAAAGACACATCATGCTTCAATTCCCTTTGACATCAGAAGATGACTAGCAGTGCAATCAGCACAGAACTGGTGGAAAACAGACGGACCCAGGTACACCCATCTACTGTCCGGAGAATTCTGGCCAGAAGTGGTCTTCATGGAAGAATTGTGCCCAAAAAGCCATGCCTCTGACGTGGAAACAAGGCTAAGCGACTCAACTATGCACAAAAATATATAGAAACTGGGGTGCAGAAATATGGCAGCAGGTGCTCTGGACTGATAAATCGAAATTTGAAAAGCAAAGCTGCTGTTTTTTTTTTCCTTGTTTGCCCCCCTCGGATCTACAGTGACTGCACTTCCAATTGCACTTGCAGTGCACCTGTAGTGCAAAGTGGATTTGCCTTTAGTGAATAAACCCTATTGTCTTTAAGAACTATCTTAAAGTGTAAGTTCACCTTTACAGAAAAATCTGTAAGGTGAACGTTTACAGGTCCCCCTCCTCACCCCCCCCCCCCAATCCCGCTGATCTGTACTGCCGCAATCTCCGGTTCTAAGCCCTGGTATATCCGCGCCAGGAGCCCAGGGCTTTGAAATCCTCTCTCCATCCTCGCGTCTTCTGCATAGCTGACAAGGCGGGCTATGCGGCTGCTGATTGGTCGGTGCCACCCATGTGACGGCACTGGGTAATTAGAATGCTTCAAAACGTCTAAGCCCCGGGCTCCTGACGCGAATATACTGGGGCTTAGAACCTGAGATTGCGGCATTACATGTCAGCGGGACTGGGGGGGGGGCGAGGAGGGGGACCTGTGTAAGTTCACCTTACAGAGTTTTCTGTAAAGGTACACTTACCCTTTAATCATAAAGAAGAACAAGGAGTCCTGAAGTAATCGTTTGGCCCCCACAAAGCCCTGGTCTCAACATCATTGAGTCTGCCTGGGATTACATGAAGAAACACAAGGATTTGAGACAGTCTACATCAACAGAAGATCTGTGGATAGTTCTCTGAGATGTTTGGAATAACATACCTGCCGAGTTCCTTCAAAAGTTGTGTGCAAGTGTACCTAAAATTGAAGAATTGATGCTGTTTTGAAGGTAAAGGGTGGTAACATCAAATATTGATTTGATTTGGATTCCTCTTCTGTTCATTTAATTTCCATTTTGTTAATTTAGAAAAAAATAAACCATTGACACTTCTATTTCTGAAAGCATTCCTAATTTACAGCATTTTTTCCCACCTGCCTAAAACTTTTACACAGTACAGTAATGTACAAACTGCAGGGGTTTTGTGTGTAATGTACAGAGTTCTAAAATTTACTTCAAAATGAAGTGTAAAAAAAACTGGCAACATTTTTAATAACTTTTGCATTTTGCATTCATCTAGTCCAGGGGTCTCCAAACTTTCTAAACAAAGGGCTGGTTTACTGTGCTTCAGACTTTAGGGGGACAGAACCACAGTCAATGTCCCATCGTTGGTTTTAGAGGAATTATCATTGATATTAGTGGGAATAATAGTGCCCAATCTTTGGTGTCAGTGGGAGGTATAATGCCATACCATCGGTGTCAGTGGGAGGAATAATGTCCCATCCTTGGTGTCAGTGGGAGGAATAGTCCCCAATAGAGATGTGAAGGCCTGGGAAAAAAACGGAAAAATTCGGAAAAACTTTTTTTTTTACCGTTTTTTTCCTGAAGGCTTTTTTGTTTTTTTTCCAAAAAATTGGAAAAATTGAAAAAAGAAAAAAAAATTGTGGAATATTTTATTTTAACATGATGAACAAAATATTTTAAGATGATGAGTTCAAATATTTTCCAAATCACTTCTAAAAAAAATTATATCATCAGATTATTATAATTTCTGTGCACTGAGTGAGGACAAGCAAGTCCTAGGTAACAAACGGAACCCTCCAATGCAAGAACAGTATGCATTTATTCCTTTAGGAGGTGCTGTGCTGCTATTGTAACAAGAAAAAGGTTTCAGTTTTGCTTTTGCATGTTAGTGGGTGTGTTTGGTTTGTTCTGTCCTCTTCACTAGGCCTCAAAAGCATTGGAAGAAAATACAGAGCAACAAAAAGGACCTGAAAGTATATACTTAATTAAAAAAGGAAAGAGTTTACATTTATCGGATTCTGAATCCAGAAAACAGAATCATATAGCTACATTAGTTTATCTTTATAAAACTTTTGTATAAATAATAATTTATTTACCAGTAATCTGGTTCTTCCCCCACCCCCACACACAACCATAGATTAGTGTCTTCTTGCAAAGTAGTCATTTTTCTTGTTTTTATTTCCTACACCCCTCAGAAAAATGGTGAGACCAACATCTAGCATATGGAGTTTCACATTACAAGTTCTTCTGAAAAGAAAAATGTGATTTGCAAATATTGTCAGATGAAATATGCATTTCCAAATGCTACCAGGATGACAAAACACATTCTTGTATGTAACAAGTTTCCTGTAGATATAAAAAAATCCTTCATGGATCGAAGTGAAGAGGACAACAATGACGACAATGCACATAGTTTTTCTCAACATTCTCGTAACAGAATGACTTTCAATCTTAAAAAGACAAAAAAGTGCTAATGTAGCATTTTTTTAAATTTTTCCGAAAATTTCCTTCCCCCCCCCCCCCCCCGCAAAAAAAAACTGAAGAAAATAGGATTTTTGTACTCACCGTAAAATCCGTTTCTCTGACGTCCATGGACTCACACAGCTGCATACTGTAAACGTGTGGGTATATGTCCCTGCTCGCAGGAGAAGATCTAGGCAGAATGTTAGATGTTAGAAAAATACATTCTAGAACAAACCAGAGCTGAACAGCCCCGCCCAGAGTGGCAGTCCCTCCGGACATTACCCTCCCACCTGCAGCTAGCAGCTAGCAGCCTCAGTTCGTAACAAAGCAGTACAAACCTTAAAAGGAAGGGTGGGTGCTGTGTCAGTCCATGGACGTCAGAGAAACGGATTTTACGGTGAGTACAAAAATCCTATTTTCTCTTATCGTCCATGGACTGACACAGCTGGATACTGTAAACATGTGGGATGTCCCAAAGCAGTTTCAGAAGGGTGGGAGCTCCTGAACGGAGGAGTTGCAACATTAAACAGCGGCCTGCAATGCTTTGCGGCCGAAGGAAGCATCCGAAGATGCAGCCACATCAACCTTATAGAATTTTGAAAAGGTATGAACGGACGACCAGGTCGCCGCCTTGCACACTTGTGCAACCGACGCTTGATGTCGGAAAGCCCAGGAAGCACCAATTGCCTTGGTGGAATGCGCCGCAACTGGAAAGGGAGGCGCCCACCCCTTAAGGGCATAGGCCTGTATGACGGTCTGCCTAATCCACCTAAAGACGATGGCAGACGACACCGCTCGGCCCTGTTTTGGACCAGAGACAGACACAAACAGTGAGTCAGACTTCCGAATGGAAACAGTAGCAGACAGGTACACCCGTAAGGCTTGTACCCATCTTAATGTATGAAGCGCAAACTCTCAGGGATGAGATGGGTGAGGACACAAGGATGGAAGAACAATGTCCTCCTTAAGGTGAAAGGCCGAGACCATCTTTTGAAAAGAAGGACGGTCGTGGGCGCGACACCGCCATATCCTTATGGAGGACCAAGTAAGGCGACTTGCAGGACAAGGCCGCCAACTCAGACACCCATCTAACTGAAGTAATGGCCACTAAGAAGGCCACCTTCTGGGACAAGGTCAAGAGAGGAATCTCTCTGATATTCTCAAAGGAATGTTCTTGGAAAACCGAGATGCATCAAATTCAGATCCCAAGTAGGGAGAGGAGGCTTGACAGGGGGGATCAAATGGCGAACTCCCTGCACAAAAGGTGCTAATCAAGGAATGGCCCGGTAGCGGTCGTTGAAAAAGACAGCCCGGGCCGAAATCCGACCCTCAATGGTATGCAAGGCCAGCTTTTGGGTCACACCACGCTGTAAGAACAGCAAAATCCTGGGAACGGAATACGTCCGAGGACGCCAATCAAGTTCCTCGCACATAGCGATGCAAGCCTTCCAGGTACGGTGATATATCTTTCTGGAGGAAGATTCCCGTGCCAACAACATAGATGAGATGACCGAATCCGACAGACCTCGGTCCTTCAGCACCTGGCTTTAAACAGCCATGCCATTAAAGCCAAGGACTGTAAAGCAGGATGAAGTATGGGATCATGAGACAGAAGGTCCACCTCAATAGGCAGTCGCCAAGGAACGTCTGCGACTAGCTGAAGTAGATCGGCGTACCAATGTCGCCGTTCCGGAGCAATGAGGATCACCGGAATGGCCTCAGCCCCTACTCTGCGAAGCAGGCGAGGCAACAACAGTAGCGGGGGGTAAGCATATATCAGGCGATACTGCCCCCACGGGCTACCAACGCGTCTGACGCGTCTGCCCAGGGGTCCCTGGACCTGGCCAAGATCTTGACACCTTGCGAGTGAGTTGAGAGGCCATAAGGTCCACATCCGGTGCCCCACCTCCGGTAAAGGAGGTGGAAACACCTCCGGATAAAAGGACCCTTGCCCTGCAATGCACACGGACGACAGGACAGTCCTACAGCGAGATGTAAGAAAATCCCAAAGAGACTCCGCAATGTATCAGAGAAGAGAGGCCCCGGTGTACAGGGTGCCTCAACTGTTGGCCAATAAAGGCAACTTGACAGAGCTTCCCTAGAAACTCGGTCAGAGGACCAGTACCTCAGCCTCCACAGGTGGAGCAAACCCACCCTGGGCACAGAGACCCTAAAGGCTAAAGCAGTTGCAGTGCACCTGCTAGTCGACTGATAGATGAAGCAAAGGCTTTTGCCCAGTCATTGAGCTACAAAAACGCCAGAGACGCAACCACTAACGGGCGTAACGCTAACCTCAACCTGGGGAACACAGTCCAAGCCATCGCTTCTGATCACCACTGAAAGCAGGTGGAAAGTGGTACCCCTGATACCAGGGATCCTTATGACAATGCTCCATCCAGCAGCTACCCCATGGATAAGTGCTGATTGTACAAACACATAGTTTATACTGTGTATTGCGTCAAACGCGCAAATAGAGTGTGGGAGGAAACCCACCCAGCCACAAAGAGCATAATACAACCACATACGGCGTATGTAGTTTAGCATGTGTGGATAAACCTATTAAACACGTTTATACTGTGCCAGCGAATAAGGCGCGCCCATCATCGGGGCTTGGACGGAAACTAGCCACGCAGATTGCGTACACAACCGTGTAGGTATGTTAGCCTTAGAATAAACAAATTGCACATGTTTATACTGTGCATAGCGCTGAAAATGCGCACACCATTGGAGCGCGAGGGAGAAACCGGAGCACCCGGATGAAACCCACGCAGACTGCATAAGCATACCGTGTAGGTACTATAGTATGTGTGATAAACATTTTGCACAAGCCTATGTGTGCATAGTATCGAAGGCGCTCACACCGTTGGCGCGCACACCGTTGGCACGTGGGAGGAACCGAAGTACCCCACGCATACCCAGAGAATGCAATACATACAACTACTGTAAATGTATTTAGTGTTGTGTATAAACATAATGTGTATGTTTACACCGTGTATTGCACCAAAGGCACGCATGTCATGTAGCGTGGGCGGAAACCCAGAGGAAACCCACGCAGACTGCACAGACATACTGGCTAGGTATGTTAGTATGTGGATATCAGATCGCACAAATTTAGGCTGTGCATAGCGCCGAAAGCGCCCATACCAATAGAGTGTGGGAGGGAACCGGAGTACACGGAGGAAACCCACACAGACTGCATACACATACCGTGTAGATATTATAGCATGCGTGATAAACTTTGAACATGTTTAACTGTGCAGATGGCCAAAGGCGCACAAACCGTCAGCGCGTGGGAGGAAACCGGAACACCCGGAAGAAACCCACGCAGACAGCACACAGATACCGTGTAGGAATGATAGCAATGATAGCACATGTTTATGCTGTGCATTTCCATTGGAGCGTGGGGGGAAACCGGAGTACCCGGAGGAACCCCACGCAAACAGTATACCCATACTGTAAACATGTATAGTATGTGCAATAAACATATTGAACATGTCTATACTGTGCAGAGAGCCGAAGCGCACATACCATGAGAGCGCGGGAGGACACCAGAGCCCCCGGCGGAAAACCCGCGCCGACCCAGAGAGTATGATACATACATATACTGTGAATGTATCTAGAGTCGTGCATAAACATATTGTATACGTTTATATCATGTATGGCACTGAAACACAGCATTGGAACGTGGGGAGACACCCACGCAGACACAGAGACCAATAACACATACATACACTGTGAATGTATGCAGTGTAGAGGTATAGGATGAGTTTAAATTATGGCGCAGAGGCACATAATCTTCTCTGTATCATTCCAACCTGCTTGACTGTGCTGCCGAAGCAGCATGCAGGTAACAGGTAACCTCTGATCCTCAGACCGTGTGACTGTCAGAGCTCAGAGCGTTCCCCAGGAAATGGCGGGAAACCACAGGTGCAGAGACCCTGTTGTTGCCTCAGGACATCACACAGAAGGCTCACAGGGACTAGAGACATAAATGAATAAAGTCCCCCCCCCACCATGCTGCACCGACCAGGGGGAGGGAAACACTGTGTACCACTGTATCATCCATGCTGCTCTTGACGCAGCGTGTGAGGAAAACAGTGAGGAAGCTGTGTAAAAGAAAGGCTTGAGGGGACCAAGGGAAACAGCATCCGCCTGAGGTACCACAGCCACAGCAATTCCAGCTTGAGAGTGTTCCTCACAACATCAATGAGTTCACTTACAAGCGCCCTGTCATTCCCTGACACAGAACTTGAGTCTTCCTCACAAGGGAATGTCCTGTTCATAAACATTAAAATATTCAGAGGTAGGGTCCTGAACACAGTAGCTAGGCCCATATCTGAATCAGAGCACTCCTTCACTAAAGATTTTTGTGGGGAGAGGGGGCTTATAGCTCCTTTCGCTCGCACACCGCTTCCATTCCGACAAGGATTGATTTCAGGACTGCCGACAACTGGTCCATAAGGACCGCAGGTGCAGGAAACATATAAACAGGTTTAACTGTGCAGCACTGCCAGTTGCCCCAGGCAAGTGTGGAGAGCAGGTGTATCAGACTCCATAACGCCACCCTTTGAGACCTTATACACTATACAGTGAATATACAGTCCACCCACTGGCTACGCTGAGGCTGAGGAGGGGATACCCGGAGGACTCACCAACCCTTAAGGACCGCTCAGTCCTGCTGAAGAAACCGCGATGTGAGCCTGAGGAGAGTGAAGAATCTGTGAGGAGATTCGCGCCGCAGCGCCGCCGCTAGAGGCCGAAACGGAAAGTAAATGCGCGCCGGCTACAAGAAAATGGCAGCAGCTATAACTGCGCCATTGAACCACGCCAAGATGGCCGCCGAGCGCGAAATTCAAAGGCAAACAGCGCTAATGCGCGCGCTAATGGCACACGCAATAACCACCTCACACACCAGGAAAACTGCCCCTCACCCCAGAGCCCACTACAGACATGAGCGCCCAGCCAGGCCAGAGTGACCCCCAAGCACCCCCACAGCACAGCACCAGTACAGGGTGCAGAGAGCAGCATACCAGGGGGGAGACAGGGAGAAACCCCCCATATAAAGAAACACAGCCAGCATGTACTCACCTGCAGTAGGAGAGACTACTTACCCGTCCCTTTCAGGGACCCACAGGCTTGTTTCAGACAGACCTATCACAGAGCAGTACTGCATAGCGGTCGGCCCGGTCCACCGTGAGAGATACAGTCAGTCAGGTACTGTTCAATCTTGAGAGGACCGCGGGAGATTAAAAGCAACCCGGCCACCGCTGGAGTCATGGGGCATGTCATGAACTGAGTCTCACGCACACAAGGCGAGGATCAGCACCCTCGATGGTCGGGCAGGGAAGACTACGAGGATACCAGTGTACCCAACCTGTTGCCCAGCCGACAGTTGATTGAAGGTCTCAAAAATAAAATAATAAAATTCCCAAAGGAATAAGATTTAGAAGTAAAATCTTCCAGGAGACTGGCTCCAGAGAGAGCCACGTCTTCTCCTTCTGCTAGGCAGAAAAAAACTGAGGCTGCTAGCTGCAGGTGGGAGGGTAATGTCCGGAGGGACTGCCCCCCTGGGCGGGGCTGTTCAGCTCTGGTTTGTTCTAGAATGTATGTTTCTAACATCTAACATTCTTCCTAGATCTTCTCCTGCGAGCAGGGACATATACCCACATGTTTACAGTATCCAGCTGTGTCAGTCCATGGACGATAAGAGAAAAACAGTTTTTTTTCCGAGCTTCAAAATTGCCGGAAGTTTTACATCTCTAGTCCCCAATCATTGATGTCAGTGGACTAAATAGTGCCCCATTGTTGGTGTCAGTGAGAGGAATAGTCCTCAATTATTGATGTCAGTGCAGGAATTATTGTTATAGTGCCACGCATCAGTGGGAGGAATAGTTCCCCAAGGGCCGGATAAAGGCAAGCAAAGGGCTGCAGTTTGGAGACCACTGATCTAGTCTCTGGTGGCATTATCAAATGTAGTATAGAAAAACCTTGCGCTAAATATAGGTAAGATTTATGCACTTTTACTACTCCTTAAATATGAGGAGGTGAAGTTACAGTGCTCAAAATATAAAAGATATGCGCTCATGTGAATCAATAAAGTGAAGTATTGTGAACAAACACAAAAATTACCACCATGTGATTAAACGAACATAATATGAAACCAAATTCATCAGAAAATTCTTCATCAAAAAAATATATATTCATTAAAAGAAAAAAATCATATTTTTTTTTTTTTTTTTTATAAAATTAAATTTTTTTATCATAAAAATATACATATAAAGCGTCTTGGTGTTTTCATTTCAATCCATGTTCAAATCTTTCTATAAAATCATAAAATATTTTCAATCTGTTTTTCCAAATATAATTAAATGTACCGCTTACCAGATCTCAATGATCTCCAAGTTATAAGAGATCACATATCGCATGAAGTGAACAGATATGTGTATTCCTCCTGTATGTAACTCAACCTCCTCGATGGATCAATCAATCCCATTTTGCGCATCGCATTATCCAATGTACTGATGAGATTTTTTGCATTTAGTATGACCATTCGAACAAAAATCTACCATGTATGGTCAGTTTAATTTGTCAGGTGGTTGTTCCAACATAAGGAAGCCAGTCACAGTTGGCTAGAAAACCAGTTCTCCCTCTCCAGGAGAAAAACAGATGCAGGAGCAGAGTATGTGTACAAACACACAAGCAGTGTATGTATTTTTGTCTTACAAACTGCCAAGAATGACGACTGAAAAAAATAAGTCTAGGCCAAGCAAGTGGAATGTCTAGTAGACACTCCAAAGACATGCTGATAGATTAGCATAGATTATTAGCTCATTGAGGGCAGGGACGGGTGTGAATGTATAACATGTAAAGCGCTATGTATGAGGCAATGGGTGCTATACTATAACTAGAGGCATGGATTCTTCATATATTCACAAACTAATGTGACAAACTACTATGGCTGAGGTAAAAGAAGGGTTAATACCATGCTTCTGCATGGGGATATGAGGAGCTTAAACCACTGAAAGGAACCTGGAGTTATGGACAGCAATAGCAGCAACAGTAGAAGTCAAATCCTAAACCACTCCACACAAAAGCTAAAATAAGAGCTTAAACAAAAGAGGATTCACACCTTGTGCAAGCTTCCAGTATCACTTTATATTCCTGATGGTCCTGGTGGGATCCTGGATCATCATCGTCAGGAAGAGCTCTCTCTCGGAGTCCAGCCTGTCGTCGATTCCTTTCTGCCCTTGGCTCTTTAAGATTGACTAGAAGCTGGAAGGCTGGTTTTGCCACTGGGTCAGGAACATTGTAGTGGACATCGATCTGGAGAGAAACAAGGTGATTCATGGACAAGGACAGGATTTGTAGAGAGGAATTCAACTTTAACTTTGACCATTATTTTTAAAGAAAATCTGTTAGTGTGATAAGCCTTTCTTGTAGGGGCTACCACTGTCATAAAATAGGCTAAGAAACCTAATCAGGGCAGTAAAGAGTAATGTTACTGCCTTGGAACTAGCATGCAGCATCAGACAGCTACTTGGATTCATAACACATTATATTATGAATACAAATCAAGAAGGAAGCATTTTAAACAAAACTGAAAAAAAGGGATTTTTATAACAGCTTACCTGTAAAATCCTTTTCTTGGAGTACATCACGGGACACAGAGCGACTTAGTCATTACTAATGGGTTATATAGATTACCTTCAGGTGCTGGCACTGGCCAATTCCAAACCGGAAGTACCCTCCCCTATATAAGCCCCTCCCATCCGGGAGCACCTCAGTTTTGTAGCCAAGCAATAAGTGTCCCAAAAAGAGGGGTGGGAGCTCTGTGTCCCGTGATGTACTCCAAGAAAAGGATTTTACAGGTAAGCTGTTATAAAAATCCCTTTTTCTTTTTCGTACATCACGGGACACAGAGCGACTTAGTCATTACTAATGGGACGTCCCAAAGCAATGCCAAATGAGGGGAGGGATACATAAGCTGGGCGCCATCAGGCATGAGGATCTTTTGCGGCCTGCAACACACTGCGCCCAAAGGCGACATCCTCCTGACTTCTAACGTCTACCTGGTAGAATCTAGTAAACGTGTGTACCGAAGACCATGTTGCGGCCTTACAAACTTGAGCCAGGGAGGCCTGGTGATGCACTGCCCATGAAGTTCCAACTGCTCTTGTGGAGTGCGCCCTAACTTTGAACGGAGGCGGTCTCTTTCTCAAGCCATAGGCTTGTATTATGACCTGTCGAATCCACTTGGCTAAAGTGGATTTTGATGCTGCCTGACCCTTTTTAGGGCCTTCCGGCAGAATAAACAAAGTATCCGTTCTGCGAATCTGAGCAGTGGCTTTTAGATAAGCTTTAACTGCTCTTACTACATCCAAAGAATGTAATAACTTTTCCTCTACCGAGCTAGGTTTGGGGAAAAAAGAAGGAAGAACCACATCTTGGTTCAAATGAAACCTCGATACCACCTTGGGAAGAAAGGCTGGATGAGGACGTAATACTACTCTGTCCTTATGGACAACCAGATATGGCTCCTTACAGGACAAGGCGGCTAATTCCGATACTCTTTTAGCCGAACAAACGGCTACTAAGAAAATCAATTTCCTGGTGAGAAGAACCAAGGAAATGTGTTGCAATGGTTCAAACGGTTGTTTCTGTAGAACTGACAGAACCAGGTTTAAGTCCCAAGGACATATGGGAATACTAACCGGAGGGCTAATACGCATCACTCCTTGTATGAAAGCTTTGACTAGTGAATGCGAAGCCAAGGGCCTTTGAAAAAATATTGACAAGGCCGAAATCTGACCCTTGATAGTACTCAAGGCTAGCTTCCTATCTACAGCCCACTGTAGGAAGTCCAAAATCCTCCCTATCACGTACTTACGTGGATGCCATTTCTTGGCCTCACACCACGTAATGTACGCTTTCCAGATCCTATAATAGATCTGCCTGGATACCGGCTTCCTGGCATTGATCATGGTAGATACCACAGAATTAGAGAGCCCTCTCTTTTTCAGAATGTGGGCTTCAATAGCCAGGCCGTCAAACCTAGGGCTGGTAAGGAAGGGTGGTATATCGGTCCCTGCGACAGCAGGTCCGGACGATGTGGGAGGGTCCAAGGACTCCTCACTGACATTTTTACAATCTCCGCGTACCATGCCCTTCGGGGCCACGCTGGAGCCACCAGAATCACTGGTTTCTTTTCTACCCTGATTCTGCGGAGTAATCGCGGTAACAATTGTGGCGGTGGGAATGCATATATCAGCTTGAACTGATCCCAAGGGAACACTAGGGCATCCGAGCCGCAAGCTAGAGGATCCCTTGTGCGAGACACAAATCTGTCCACCTTTGCGTTGAATCTGGATGCTAGCAGATCTACATCCGGTGTTCCCCACCGCTGGCATATTGCCTGGAAAACCTCGGGGTGAAGAGACCATTCCCCCGGGCATAATTGTCGGCGACTTAAAAAGTCCGCTCTCCATTTTTCCACTCCTGGGATGAAAACCGCGGATATGGCTGGGACATATTTTTCTGCCCACTCCAGGATGCAATTTGCTTCCCTCTGGGCTGCACGACTCCTGGTGCCACCCTGGTGATTGATATATGCCACTGCTGTGGCATTGTCTGATTGAATTCTGACAGGGGACCCTTGGAGTTTGGATGTACATGCTACTAGGGCATACCGGGCTGCTCGTATCTCTAAGAGATTGATGGGCAGGGCCTTTTCTGCTTCTGACCACTTGCCCTGGAGAGACCATTGCTCCAGTACTGCCCCCCAGCCTATGAGGCTGGCATCTGTAGTGACTACCTTCCAAGAAACCGGACTGAAGGGTTTCCCTTTTTCCAGATTCTGGGGCACCAACCACCAATGGAGGCTCTTGCGAACGGAAGGGGACAGGGACATTGGTAAGTCTAAAGCCTGAACTTTTTTGTTCCAGGCTGACAGTATGGCCCTTTGCAAATTCCTTGAATGGAATTGACCGTAGGGTACCGCTTCGAATGAAGCCACCATTTTTCCCAGCAGCCTCATGCAGAGGCGTATGGATGGTTTTCTTTTTGTACCCACTAAGTGGGTCAAATCTTTTAAAGATGACACCTTCTCTGGAGGTAAGAAAATCTTTCTCTGATTTGAATCCAGCCTTAGCCCTAAGTATTCCAGACTTTTGACTGGTCTTAGAGCTGACTTGTCCCGGTTGATAATCCAACCGTGATATTCCAGATACTTGATTGTCTTGTGAATAGCTACTTCCAGCTTTTCCACTGAGTGGTCTATTAGTAGCAGGTCGTCTAGATATGCCATTATCGTTACACCCTGTGTTCTTAGATTGGCCAATAATGGGGCCAGAATTTTTGTGAACACTCGTGGTGCTGTGGCCAGACTGAACTGAAAATGGCGCCCTTCTACTGCAAAACGTAGAAATTTCTGGTGGGCCGGAAAGATGGGAATATGCAGATAAGCATCCCTTATGTCGATCGAGGCTAACCATTCCTGCCCTTGTAGGGCGGTGGCCACCGATCGGATCGACTCCATCCGAAAAGTCCTGATATTTAGGAACTTGTTTAGCCCTTTTAGATTTAATATGGGCCTCACGTCCCCATTTGGTTTGGGGACTGTGAAAAGGTTCGAGTAAAACCCGAATCCGCTTTCTTCCAGGGGAACCTTCATGATCACACCTTGGAGCAATAGTTGTTCTAGTGCCAGAAGGAGTATTCCTCTCTTCTGGGGATCTCTTGGCACGTTTGACCACATAAATTGGGCAGGAGGAGTGCCTTTTAACTCCAGCTTGTATCCCAGACTTACTGCGGAGAGCACCCATCTGTCTCTGATGGTGTCCCGCCAGGTCTCTGTGAACAACTGAAGTCTTCCCCCCACCCGATTGAGTGGGGGCAACGCTTCATGCCTTGGGGGGGAGGTTTTGTACCTCTCTTGATCCAGGGCTTCTTGTTACCCTGTGATTGTCCATGATTTCTGCCCCCTGAATTTGACTGCGGAGGCCGTCGGAACTGCTTCACAGCCGATGTGCCCGGGACTGGAGAAGTAGGCCTCTTAAAAGAAGGACTTCTACCCTTGTTCTTAACCGGTAAGAGTGAACTTTTACCGGCAGAAATTTTCTGGATATATTTGTCCAGATCTTCTCCAAATAAGCGTTCTCCATGAAATGGGAAGCTAACCAGCAGTTTTTTACAGGGAGCTTCAGCAGACCAGTTTTTGAGCCACAGAAGCCTACGCATATGTACTACAGACAGCGTAAAGCGGGAGGCCTGTTGGATTGTATCCTTTATGGCGTATATAAGCACAAGGCTCTAGGTAGATCAGCTGGGGAAAGGGCCTGCTGATCTGGCAAGTCCCTTAAGACCTGTTTCAACTGATCCTTCACTGCTTGGCAGACCCCAATAGCTGCCACTGCTGGTTGTGTCACCAAGCCTGCTGTAGAAAAAGCAGATTTTAATAAGGACTCCAATTTTTTATCTATTGGGTCCTTGAACATTTGGACATTATCCACTGGACATGTCAGTGATTTATTCACACAAGAGATGGCTGCGTCCACTGTAGGGACCCTCCATTTTTTTATGAACTTATCCTCCATGGGATAGATCACCGGGAAATCTCTTGGGGGGAACAAATATTTTATCAGGATGCTCCCAATCCTGGTAAATAAGCCCTTCTAATAAAGGGTGGATTGGGAAGGAACAGACAGCCTGGGGAGCTTTTAGCGACCCCAGCGAGGAAACCGTAGTGGATGGTGGTTCCGCCAGAGGCATTTTAAATGCTGATCGGACCATGTTAGTCAGAGACTGAACCCATAATCTTTCAGCCTGAGATGCTGAGAAAGGTTCTTCCACTGTTGATTCCTCCATAACTGAATCAACCTCATCCTGATCCCCTTCAGGTAGGTCGATCTCTGTGTGGGACTGTTCCTCCACTAACAGGCACTCTGAAGGAGGAGACGGAGATCGGACGCGCTTTCCCTGTGACAGGGAAGCAGCGATCAATGCTGTTAATCTCTCTTCCAATCCTCCCAGAGTTGAGGATAAAACCTCCTCTGTTATATATACAGGAGCAGGTGGACTGGGGACAGCCGCAGCACCAGGCACTCCTGCAGGGTTTCCACGGCTACTGACCTCTGAATTCTCAGGGGAGATTGGTGCAGTACAAGCATGCCCAATATCCTCAGAGCCCGATGGAGACCCCTTTGGCTTCCTGGAAGAACTATTTCCGGAGCGTCTGGACGACATATCCTTTAAGTACAAAGCTGAGGTATTCCCGTCGTCATACACCAATTTTTGCTGGTAATAGTCTAACACAGTTGCTGCTATATACCAGCTGGTGTCCACTAAAGTGCCTTTCTATGGGGATGCCTGCATCAACCGCCTCTGTGTGCCACTGTTTGTTGCTAGCTCTGTTTGCATCCAGCTGACACTTGTACTGTGTCTTTATACAAGCTGGGATGCCTGCACATGCGCAGAAGCGCCGTGGCGCGCATCAAGCGTCATCCACCCGCCCCGCCCCTTTTTTTTCATAGGAGGCGCGTGCACGCGCCCGCGTGCGCGCCCGTGCGCCATTGGCGCCCTTTTCTAAATCAAACAGGGACTAGGAGCCAGGGCCCTTTTTGCCGGAGGGCCTGTGCGGTGGATGAGCGCAGCAACAGGGCAGAGGAAGTGGATTCCCACAGAGAAACTTACCAACTGCCTGGATCTTTTGACTTGAGAAAACCAAAGATCCACATGACAAGAAAAATGGACTACAGCGGCCTCTAGTGGTTTAACACAGGTACCGCGGTCCTTTTTTTTTTTTTTTTTTTCTTGACTACTATTAAAATTTTACATTTTCAGTAGTTACAGGCATACACAGATATTAGCGGGAATACCGTTAGGTAACAGACAGAAAGACAAATTAGGCTTGGGGGTCCCCCAATAGAACTAAGTTCCTGGGGGCCCCCACTTACCTGATCCCCGCCGCAGGACTTTGTTTGGTCCACAGAAGCCCAAACTTCACCTATCACGGCAGGCATTGTAATTAAACCTTCAGGGACCGGGTTCCCAAGGATTCCACTCCCCTGGACCTGTATAGCACCCTGCACAGACAACATCTTGGTCGTGGGTATGACCAGAGCTCTGGATCCCAGGGTCCAGCCCTCCTAAGAGAGGCATTACAGGCAAAACCTTGCTCTTCTGCTGCAAGGCCCGGGTACCGACCGTTTAGCTATGAAGCTTTTTTGGTGGGATCCGGAACAGCTTACTAAGGCCCAAAAGAACCTGCACGCAAGCCCAGTGAAAACACATGTTACTCTTTGGCCAACACCTTAGACACTGGCAAAAAACTGAGGTGCTCCAGGATGGGAGGGGCTTATATAGGGGAGGGTACTTCCGGTTTGGAATTGGCCAGTGCCAGCACCTGAAGGTAATCTATATAACCCATTAGTAATGACTAAGTCGCTCTGTGTCCCGTGATGTACGAAAAAGAAATGTTAATGTTCTATTTGGTGAATTTACAATATACAGAAGTATATTATATGTATATGGCTGCCATCCCCATTACTAAGCTCTGCGAAACACGTTGGAGCGTGGCCTGGTGGGAGCCCAGGCTGAGGTTGTCTCCCCTACCATCGCACTACCTGTGTGGATGTGTGGCACCGGGGATCCCTTCCCTCCTCTCTCTATGTGCCACTTTGTGTTGATATATCACAAAAAATCCCAATAAAATACATTTACGTTTTTGGTTGTAACATGACAAAATGTGGAAAATTTCAAGGGGTATGAATACTTTTTCAAGGCACTGTATGTATATGGATAATTATATATGTGTTTTTTCTCTTTATGTTCTGTTGTTACTGCAGAAATCTCATGCGTCACGAGCAAGCAAAAAAGAGAAACACATTGACTGATGAGTACCTATGGCCACACACTATATATTACTTCAACTGATACATAAATAAGGATCAATATACTTTTTATTAGTGTGAGTGTCCAATTATATCCAGCAGTAAAACATGCCATTATATGATGTTTCGTAATAAAGTGTCTTTTATATTAAATATTTCTGTGATCCCCCTTCATTGCCAGTAAAGTCCAATAGTTTCTTTTTTTGCACATTTGAAAATAGTGACTCTTCTATAATCAGCAACTGTAAAGTGTGCTATCCAGAAATAAGACAGCTATTTTGCAATTACACACTGACCCTTATTTTAAATTCTGTTTGCACTTTGATGACAATTATTTGATGACATGCTAGCTCAGAAACCAATATAGTGAACCAGTAAGCATCTCTGCTATATCTCAACAATATATTTAGTGCTTAATGTGTCATGCTCACCACACGCATTACAATCTGATCGTACAATCCCCTTTAGATCTTCTAACAACTACTGTATGTTGTGCAAAGGTGTACATAGTTTTGATAAATCTAAAGTTTTGTGTACAAAGATTGTATGGTAAAATTGCGATGTGTATGTGACCCTGAGGCATCATGCACATTGGGTGTTTGGCGCCAGTGCATGAAACTCTGGCATTTAGATGTGGGCAGAAGGCACAGGTCATCCAGCCCCACTGTCTGCAGCCTGTAAAAGTCTATGAGAGGCTAAAAGTTGCTGGACAGTGCACCAAGTGCTACTAATGTTTAGTTCACTATGTGCCCAGGGACGAATGTCTAGAATTCAAGCAGTTTGCTTCCAAGCATTCATCCCTGGGCACAGTATTGTGTGTGGCAGTAAACATAAGTAGCACCTGGTACATCCTGCAGCTGCAACAGAGTTTTACAGGCTGCCAACAGTGAGGCTGCATGTGCGCCTGTGCCTTCTGCCCGCACCTAAATATCAGTCTCATGCACATGGGCTAAATGTTATTCTCATGCAGCGGGGCTAAACCCCACTTACAAAATTCTTCATGCTATATCTGGTATTCAACAGCTGCACCACACACAATACTGCACCCAGAACACAAAATAAGATGCTAAAGAGTAATACTACCAATATTACACAATTATGAGCGTATAAAATATAAAAAACAGTTATATGACATGCAAATAAGCATTAATATTATATGGGTGTGTCTAAAACTAGCTATACACAGATGTACACAGTAGCTATATTTTAGCGGATCAAAATTTACCGACAACCATGTGTTAGGCTGGCCATACATTACTCAGTTTTTGTTGTTCACTAAGCTGGCTAATGAAAAAAACTGAGCCGATTTGCCCATTTACACATTTGAGGTCAAAGGGGAAATCCTCCCCACTGTGTCTTTGTAATCTGACAGCAGGATTTCCCCACCGTCAGAACAAACTGATCTGCGCTGCGGTCCACTGGCTGCGTGTACTGATCGAATGCTGGTTTTCCAGCAAGACCGTTTGACAGAAGCTGGTCTAGCGACTAGCTTCTGTTGACACATGGGTCAAGATTCAGCCGATTCAGCAGAATTTCGGTCCATGTATGGCAGGGTTTAGGGTCTAGCACAGGGATATGCAATTAGCGGACCTCCAGCTGTTGCCAAACTACAAGTCCCATGAGGCATAGCGAGACTCTGACAGCAGCAAGCATGACACTCAGAGGCAGAGGCATGATGGGACTTGTAGTTTTGCAACAGCTGGAGGTCCGCTAATTGCATATCCCTGGTCTAGCAGAATGTATACAATTTGACATCAAGTTAACAACATCTATACTCCCAATTGTGTGTAGCTTGGAGTGGACTACAGCTATTCATACTGCAGACTTGTCCTCTATCTTCCCAGACTTTCTCTGTATCCCCCTAGTGCTGGGCTCGCATTACATGCATCATAATTCTGAGCATAGAGGAGAACATTGTGGGAACTGTACTCTCCTGAGCCCCATTGCTAAACTGTTGAACTGTCCCTGAACTACACCTCCCAGCAAGTCATCTGCTCCAGGGGAGAATTATGAGAGAAGCTTTAAAGGGATCTGCCGACCAGGCCCACGCTCTCTTGCTTCCCGGGATCCATCAGGTGTGCACCAGTCCACCGCTGTGTTGGAGGATTGTGGCCTACCACACAACTCACGGCATCCGCAGTTCCAGCACAGGCTGGACAGACGTCGATTGCTACACACCAGGGGTACCCCAGCAGCATCGCTGATAGCATCGGCATCAGATGACCCACTAAATCAGCAGATTGACAGCCATCTCAGCCCGCTCGCACTACAAAGAATCGACTTGGATTGTTTATCAAGTAATCAGTAAAGGTCATCATTGGTAAGAGGGCACATGCCCCTAATCCTGCATTGATTGCTGATCACTTTGCCATATTAGGGATTCTTTGCTTCCCTGAGCTCCAACTGCCAGTGAAGAAAACTGCAAGGCCTTGAAATCTGAACACTGTTTCTTATTGCTCTTTAAGGGGGCACGTCTCTGGTACCTATACTGCTTTATTAGGATTAAAAGGTATTATAGGCCAGCCGGGTTTTCCCTTTTAGCAGTAGTATTATTTACAGTAACTAATGACTCTTTAAGGAATCGATTTGCATATTGTCTGTTACCTTGTATATTAGTATCATTTATCTGTTATCGCTAATTGTCATTTAACTTTCCTAAGAGTTTACCTCAACTAAGTCTTGGCTGTTTATCCAGTGCTTGGCTAATTTACACTTGAATATGCTTCTTCTCTTGATTAAGTAATTCTGAGAGAGCTGAAAACAGTCTGTATTGTGTCAGTGTGTTATTTAAAGGTATACACAAAATGTCTGAACCTAGAAAGTCAGGAAGGCTGGAAAGTTCACAGAGTCAAGGCTGCACAGAAGAACATACATTATCAAGCAACCCCCTAGGGGGCAGTGCTACATGTGATTCAGTACTCCCCAAGAAATACCGCTAAAGTATATACATCACTTTATCAATAATCTGGAGTTGGGCAAACATACTGTAGTCTCATTACTGATGTGCGATGTGAAATGTGACAGAATTCAAAAAGGAGCATTAGGGCCCATTACTATATGTACTGCCAACATACTGTATTCCTAATATGCTAGCATTTAGCATTTGAGAATGATTCATTCTATTGCATACAAAACTCAGCAAAGATAGAATATACGTGCAGAAATTTTACAAAATCATCTCATTATTATACAAATAAAATTACTCAGTGTGTGTAATTACATATTGCACACATGTAGTTAATCTATATTTACTGTGTATTTTATGTATGTGTAGCGGGTGTCAAATTTAGAGGGGCGTATCTGGAGAATAGATGGCCCAGATACATTGATTTTTGGAATTTATGGACACTTTGGAGTGTGGGAGGTATGAATGGTGTCATGTTCCCTGCGGTCCCTAGGTGGCGCTGTCACCGGAGACCGGGGTTGAACTGCCATTCTAGCGCCGTGCCCTTTGTGTCCTCTCGCGGCAGTAGTACGGCGGGGCGGGGGACCCGCTGTGCCTGCTGGGAGAGGATATAAAGGGGGCGGACATCTTGCGCACAAGGTCCATTCCCCAGGCACCTTCGGCCTGGGGGCTGCTGCGGTTCGTCTGTGCCCAGGAGCCCTTGGCCTGGGCGTGTGGAGTCGAGTTCCATCCCAGGCACCTTCAGCCTGGGGTGAGGTACTTTTACAAGGAGGCCTGGGGCCCAGTACCTTCGACTGAGTCCCGCAAGGGAGAAGCATTCCTAAGGTGCCCCCGGTATTGGGTGCCTGAATCCAGGGCATAAGGGACCAGAGACGTGAACCTCCCATAGAGCCGGTGCAGCATTTGGTCGGTGCCTTTGTGGGCCTCTGGTGACCGTCCGGATGATGTCTTCCTCTGACAGGGGTCATTTGTCCTAATGGAGGTATTTCATGTTCTTATGGTCTGTGGCAGAGACCCATCTTCATAAGGTCAGTGGCAGGCCTCCTCTAAGGCCTGTGGCAGAGGCCTCAACGTTCACCCAGGTCAGTGGCAGGGACCAAATTCACGGTCGGTGGCAGTGACTGTGCACCAAGCCTGTTTGCACTAAATGGAACAGGAGAGACTTTATTCATTGAGTGTGCCTGGACCTACTATTTCCCACACCCTGTCTGTTCTTTTAAAGTTCAACCAGCCTACCTATTGATCAAAGCAAATAAAACAGTGTTGGACTTTTTATGGTGTGGAACTCGTGTTACTGGAAGCCAAGTGTCCCTGTCTGTGACAGTGACAATCATCCTACACAGGAGAAGCTGAGGCTCCGGCCTAAAACGCAGACCCGAAGGTAAACGGTTTTGCTCATATCTCTGCATACTACATCAGAGAGCCGAGCTGGTGGTGTACATCTTCCCCCTTCTCCCAGATACCCCTAGACGAGTCCTTCAGCCATAAAGAGAGGGGAGAAGGCGGGTGAGGGCGCTACATATGAACTAAATGTTTGAGGTTTTGTTAATTATATGAAATCAGGTGTACATGATAAATGGCGCCATATAGGGACATTAACATTGACACAGTATCATTTTTAAAGGCATTTGAATGACCAGGTTTTATTTTGTATTCAACACATATGCTTATTTATTTACTATTTAACGGATACACTGGCCCTAAAAGATAAGCAGATACGATTAAATGGACATTGACTTCACGGTTAACCACTTGTCCACCAAGGACGTCATATGACGTGATTGACTTTCAGCAGGGATATCTGAATGATGCCTGCAGCTACAGGCATCATTCAGATATCCTTCTCTTCTGCCAGCGATTCTGCGCACCATAAGAACGATCATAGCGGCAGTTCCGCCGCTTGATCGTTCTTATAAGCGGCGGGAGGGGACACCCCCCACCCCCTCCCGCCGCCATCCGGTGCTTCTCCGGGCTCTCCCGTGCCATCGGGGGCCCGGAGAACTAATCGGCCGGCGCCGGCTCACGACAATAGAGATGACCATCGGAGTCCCGGGCGCGACTTTGTGACGTCACGCCCGGTACCCGGAAGTAAACAAAGCCGCAATTGCGGCTGTCAGCATGAGATCGGTAAAAAAAAATTCACCGATCTCATGCTTTCCAGCCTGGAGGAGAGATGTGGGGTCTTATTGACCCCACATCTCTCCATAAAGAGGACCTGTCACAATGATTCCTATTACAAGGGATGTTTACATTCCTTGTAATAGGAATAAAAGTGATAAAAAAAATGTAAAAAAAAGTGTCAAAATAAAAAAAATTCTGTAAAATGAAAAAAAAAAAAAAAAACGCCCCTGTCTCCGGTAGCTCGCGCTCAGAAGCGAACGCGCATGTAAGTCCCGACCACATATGTAAACGCCGTTCAAACCCCACATGTGAGGTATCGCCGCGTGCGGTAGATTGCGAGCAACAATTCTAGCACTAGACCTCCTCTGTAACTCGAAAATAGTAACCTGTAAAAAAATTTAAAGCGTCGCCTGTGGAGATTTTTAAGTACCAAAGTTTGGCGCCATTCCATGAGTGTGCATAATTTTAAAGTGTGACATGTTAGGTATCTATTTACTCGGCGTAACAGCATCTTTCACATTATACAAAAAAATTGGGCTAACTTTACTGTTTTATTTTTTAATTCGTGAAACCGTTTTTTTCCCCCAAAAAAGGCATTTGAAAAATTATTGCGCAAATACCGTGCAAGATAAAAAGTTGCAATGACCGCCATTTTATTCCCTAGGGTGTCTGCTAAAAAAATATATAATGTTTGGGGGTTCTGATTAATTTTCTAGCAAAAAAATTATGATTTTTACATGAAGGAGAGAAGTGCCAGAATAGGCCCGGTGGAGCAGTGGTTAAACAAAGACCTTCTTTCCAATAAAATCATTTTACTTATTTTCTTATCCCACCTGCATTAAGCAGCAACCTTCTCCTTTTGCGCTGACAAACAACCCAGTCGGGATAGTGGGAATCTGCAAACATACAAAGCTGTTTAATTTATAAGAAAATGAGTAGCACAACCTAAAAAATGTCAGACAGGCAATCTTAATTACTATAATGTGCCATCCCCACCTCTTTATTGAGCAGCCTTATCTTTGTGTAACACCCTCT
Source organism: Rana muscosa (assembly GCA_029206835.1). Classification (NCBI taxonomy): domain Eukaryota; kingdom Metazoa; phylum Chordata; class Amphibia; order Anura; family Ranidae; genus Rana; species Rana muscosa. The sequence goes on along the minus strand of CM055116.1, from coordinate 602,441,744 downwards.
AGGTAGGTAGGTGCTAGAGATAGGATTTGGTAGGATAGGTACATTTAGGCAGGCCTGGCTGGCAGCCAGGTATGTTTGTTTTGATCTGATCTGGGCTGGGAGTGGCTCAGGGTAGCAGCTGGTGACTCACAGGCAGCATCACTGAGACCTCCCTCTTCTTTCTAGAGCTTGCTGGAAAGTTCTGGAAAGAGAGTAGAAGAGGAGAGGTGGAGCTGCCTGAGGGGTTGTTTTATTGAGCACTGACCAATCCATAACCTGGATTGGCAGGGGGCAGTCTGGTTGCAGCTAGGAGGGCTGGTGAGTGACATGCACAGGCCTGAGAGGACTGGGGAGGCACGCTTGAGAGGACTGCAGTCTGGGATGGGTGCAGAACCAGCGGTGTGGACTGTGGTGTCATGGGCAGTGGAGATAGGCAGCTGCAGCCATGAAGGCTGGCAGGGCCAGAAGATGGGTTACTGGGCTCAGTAGCCACATGTAGGGCAGCTAGCACCAGAGACTTTCTATTTTGCTACACTATACACTACACTACTATACACTATTGCCTGAAAAAGGCAATTGCTAAGGCTTGACTGAGCCAGTGTAAGACCTAACCACTTTCTGCTAGCTGTGCCGGGAGATTAGAGAGGAACCACTGAACAGGAGGAGAGAGGAGTGAAGATTAGAGAGGAAGCGATGTGCAGGAGGAGAAAGGAGTGAAGATAAGAGAGGAAGCGATGTGCAGGAGGAGAAATTAAGTGTATATACCAGAGTGTATATAGTTGTCCCAAGCAAGTTCTGCAAAATTCCATTGGGCATCCCATACTTCCTTTACCCCATCCAAGTTCAAACCCCTCAATAAAACATAAAAACAAAGCACATGGACTGTTTTATGTCTTGGAGTGTGTGAGAGGTGAATGCCAGGCTGGGCAGGGTGACAGGTGGGTCACAACACTAAGCAGCCCCTACGGGGTACCGCTACAATAGCATAATAACAAATGGGTATTGCCATCTTCTGCTTTGAACCTACCACAGCTTTCTGTAGGATCTTCTTGTTCAACCTGTGCAGTTCAAAGGTCTCCTGATAGTCCAAGTTGGTTGATGCCAATGATATTGTGAGGTTCACACCACCAATATAGGAGAGGATTGCATATTCTGCCATAGCTTGAAGGGCCACACATGTGTCCTAGGTGGAAGGCAATGTTATGTGTATATTTTCACAGTTTCTTTCTTCAACAATGTTTAAAATGATCAGTTGTTTACAGGTATAAAAAGCAGCTGGAAGCAAGGAATCGTCCTTTCTATGCTCTATCATCTGATTTTCTTATTTTCATACAGCACTGGACAAAAGTTTTAGGCACTTATGAATAATTACTGTGAAGTGAGAATGATTTAAAAAATAAAGCAATGAATAGTTTTAATTTTCAACAACTTTCAAAGTGCATAAACAGAAAAAATGTAGATCAAATCAATGCCTAGGGTGTCAACCCTTTGCCTTTTAAACAGAATTAGTTCTCCTTGGTATACTTGGAAAGTTTGAGGAATGTGACAGGTAGGTTGTTGCAAACATTTAGGAAAACAAAACAGCTTTCTATACATTTGGGCTGTCTCAGTTTATTCTGTCAATACATGTAATCCCAGACAGACTCACTGATGTTGAGATTAGAGCTCTGTGGGGGCCATTCCAATTCTTCCAGGAATTCTTGTTCTTTCTTCTGCTGAATGTAGGGTTTTATGACTTTAGCTGTATGTTCAGGATCATTGCCCTGCTGTAGAATGAATTTAGGACCGTTCAGATGCCTCCCTGGTGGTATTGAATGTTGGATAAGTCTAGGTTCACATCAATGCGGCTGCGCTTAATGCGTTTTTCAGGCATGTTTTGCAGTGCGTTATTAAACCTGCGTTTTTTATGCATTTTGTGTTTTTTCCCCCTCTTTAAACGCACTGCAAACATAGTATATATAGCTGGTTGCTAAGGAGGGGGCCGGGAAGCCGGCCGTCGCGTCCTTAACAACTGATGAGTCATCAGCTGTTAGCAGGCTTCCCCGCTGAAAGCTGAATGTAAAAGAAAAAAAAGTTAGCGAAAACAAACGGCGTGGGGTTTCTCCCCCAAAATCCATACCCGACCCTTATCCGAGCATGCCGCCTGGCAGCAGTGGCGTAGCGTGTGTTGTCAGCACCCGGGGCAAGGCAAGTAATTTGCGCCCCCTAACCTGCGGACTTTTCGCACTCCCCGAGTCCCTTCCCTTCCTACAATAGTATTGACCTACCTGATTCCTATACTGACCACTACACTGACCTACCTGATTCCTACATCGACCACTACACACTGACCTACCTGATTCCTATACTGACCACTACACTACACACTGACCACTGCACACTACACAATACACTACCCACAGACCACTACTCAATGCACTACATACTGACCGCTACACAATACTCTACCCACAGACCAACACACAATACACTACACACAATACTCTACCCACAGACCACTACTCAATACACTACATACTGACCGCTACACAATACTCTACCCACAGACCAATACACTATACACTATACACAATACACTATACACTACCCACAGACCACTACTCAATACACTACATACTGACCGCTACACAATACACTACACACAATACACTACTCAATACACTACATACTGACCGCTACACAATACTCTACCCACAGACCAATACACTATACACTGAACACATTCTCTTTTTCACTCTTCAACAAAGCCAGACATAATCTCTGCTGCTCCTCTTTTTCACAATGACAACAGCAACAGCATGTAAAGTGATTAGCTATGACTGCAGGCAGTCATAAATAAAAGCAAGGTTGCTTTTATTTCTGACTGCCTGCAGTCATAGCTAATCACTTTACATGCTGTTGCTGTTGTCATTTCTTTATGCTAAAATCACTGGTGGTCTCAGTGGTGCACAGCCAATACCGGCAGATTTCGCTTAGCACCCGGTTTGGAGCAGGAGCAGGAGTGTGTCGTGGTTTGGTGACGTCAGATCGGAAATGGCGGTGGCGACAAACTAAGTGAAACTTAGACAGCACAGACCTGCTTGGTTGGTGCCGCCTGCTTCACTTGGTTGGTGCCTGCTTGTTCCTCCAGGCTCCACTTTGTGTCCCCACGCTTCGCCATATTCAGACTCCGGCACCCTGTGATTGGGCGTATGGGGGTCATGTGTGGCGGCAGGGCTGGCCTGTTAACGATTGCGGTTGCTCCTGAAGTCCCGCCTTCGCCCCATCACAGGGTGCAGGAGACTGAACATGGGTGGAGGCGGGACTCCTGGATCTAACGCGATCGTGGACAGGCCAGCCCCGCCGCTGCACATGGCGGCTGAGTACGGGGACACAGGAAAGTATATTTAGGAAGGGGCAGCCACTGTGACACATACTGGCGGGCACGCCCCCCCTTCCTGAACGATACCAGGCCACATGCCCTCAACAAGGGGGGATGGGTGCTTTTGGGGGGGGGGCTCTGCGCCCCCCCTGCCCCAAAGCATCTTGCTCCCATGTTGATGAGGACAAGGGCCTCTTCCCGACAACCCTGTCCGGTGGTTGTCGGGGTCTGCGAGCGGGAGGCTTATCGGAATCTGAAAGCCCCCATTAGCAACGTCACGCGACTAAATAACTTAGCAGCCTGGGTGTCCTCTCCCGAATGATATCCTCCTTCCCCCCACCGCCGCCACAGCATCTTAACAGCAGGTAGAAGGCAGAAGGCACAGCATGTCCGGACAGAGGGCAGGAGCTGCCCAACTTTTCAAGTTACCAAGCTGTGATTGGTTGTGGGATGGTCCTAGCAACCAATCGCCTGCCTGTTAATACGAAAAGGGCATGGGCAGCTCCTGCCCTATGTCCAAGCATGCTGTGCCTTCTACCTGCTGTGTAAGGTAGGATTGGTAAGGTTGGAGGAGTGTTGCGTTTCGCAGGGGGAAATGTGATGTAAGAGAAGGGGAATTCACATAAAGAGAACTGGGCTGCAAGGAAGGAAGGGGGGCAGTGAAGGGGACCAGTATACAAGGAAGGATGGCTGTGAAGGGGACCAGTATACAAGGAAGGGGGGCTGTAAAGGGGTATGGGATGCAAGTAAAATAGGCTGTGAAGGGGACTGGGGTGCAAGGAAGGGGGGGGGGGTTGTGAAGTGGACTGAGATGCAAGTAAGGGTGGGCTGCAAGCTCTAAAGGGGACTGGTGTGCAAGGAAGTGGGGCTTTTGAAGGGGACTGGGATTCAAGTAAGGGGGTGGCTGTGAAGGGGTGACAGAGGACAATGAAGTAAAGGGGAGGGGATTTGTGTTGGGAGGTGGGTGCTGGGGACACTGTTGTAAAGGGTGGAGGTCTGTGATGTAAGGAGGGGTGCTGTAATGTGAGGGGGGGGGCAGAGGACATTGAAATAAAGGAAAATAGCAAGAACTATGACCTATTATCACCACAGTGACATGCCTCCATCCCTAAATTACTTTAAATGTAAAAAGAAACAGTGGTCATGGGACTTTAAATGAGGCATGTCACTACCCAAAGTCAAAATAACATGAAGTAAATAGTATAGAAAGTTTATTACAATCCAAGAATAAATCTACATAATCGCAGAAAAACTCATTACATGGTAATGAATCACAAAAAAGTCATGAAAAACAGCTGACATATAAAAATCGCAATGGAACTCGACGAGTTTCGTGGAACATGTTCACTCATCAGGAGTACAGTATAAGGAATGTTAGGCAGCTGGAAATTAGCCCGGTTCCCAAAGGGAGGGAGAGAAAGGGGTTGACAGCTTGCGTACACACTAATAGGTGTGGTTCCATGGAATAGACTGCAGTTGCAATGCCTTTCACATCTGATGGTGTTCTAATATGTGCTTTTTATATGTCAGCTGGTTTTTATGATTTTTATGTGATTCATTACCATGTACTGTGTTTTTCTGCGATTATGTAGATTTATTCTTGGATTGTAATAAACTTTCTATACAAGCCTCGTTATGATACCGGAAGTGACAAGCAGATAGTCCCGCAGCCTGCTTGTCACTTCCGGTATCATAACGAGGCTTGGGATGAAAGACAGCTTGTGAAGGAACTAAAGGGGCACACGTGCGGACCAGACATATAGATCTTCTATATACGGCTGGATCAGGTCAGTGCCAGCTCAAAGGCACTTATACATGTGAGTGGATGATTTTTTACTTTAAATAAATTTTTTATGACATATTGCACCATGATAGCCCTTTATATGTTCCATGAGCGATCATAGAGCAAGATTCACCACCAGTATATTGGGAGGAACTGCTGACAAGTCTGGTAGACGGAGTGGTTATCTTTATGAACCAAAGGCGCATAATTTAGCCTATCTGGTGAGTGGCCATTCTGCTTGGTGGCGGTGTAGGCACATATGTGGTGAAGGTGGAAGCACAGCAAGTCACCTGGGATATACGCAATTGTTCACACAGGACTTTTTGAGCACTTGTTTTTGCAAGTACTCAATGAATTGTATATAAGTTGTTTGGTGTTTTTTTGCATATTGGATTGCACATTTCTTTGCACATTGCACTTTAAAATCGCAGCAGGAATCTTTGTTGTTAATGGCACGCATAATTTAACTAGATTGGCATAAGTAATTGTGGATAATATATTTAAATTTAGAGCACAAAGTTCACATGATACACATACCTAATTGTTTTGACAAACATAGGGACAGAGGATTGATATAAAAGTTAGCGCAATTCACTTTCTTTTCATTTTAATTTTCATTCAACTTATATGGTTGTATGGTTTATTTAGCCCCTTCCATACCGGGCCATTGGGAAATGACGCCGGCAGGAACCCTCTCTCCCTCCGGGTGGACGTTATATGACGTCCTCCGCTTTGAGGGGGGATATCTGAATGATGCCTGCAGCTAGAGGCATCATTCAGATATCCTTGTTTAGAGCCGGCGATCCTCCGCACCATAAGAATGATCATAGCGGCGTTTCCGCCGCTTGATCGTTCTTATAGGCGGCGGGAGGGGACATCCCCCCCCTCCCGCCGTCATCCGGTGCTTCTCCGGGCTCTCCCGTACGATCGGGGACCCGGAGAGAATCGTCGGCGCCGTTGGTGGGTCACGTGATGAGCATAGAGATGACTGGTGACCAAATGGTCGCCAGTCATCTCTATAATCGTCGGAGGCGCGATGTGATGACGTCACGCCCGGGTCCTCAAATGTAAACAAAGCCGCCATTGCGGCTGTAAGTATGAGATCAGTGAAATTTTTTTCACTGATCTCATGCTTTCCAGCCTGGAGGAGAGATGTGGGGTCTTATTGACCCTGCATCTCTCCATAAAGAGGACCTGTCACATACATTCCTATTACAAGGGATGTTTACATTCCTTGTAATAGGAATAAAAGTGTAAAAAAAAACAAGTAAAAAAAAACAAAACACAAGTAAAATAAAAAATAAAAATAATAATTTTTTTTTTAAAACGCCCGTCCCCAATAGCTCGCGCTTAGAAGCGAACACACACGTAAGTCCCGCCCGCATATGTAAACGCCATTCAAACCACATATGTGAGGTAGCGCCGCGTGCAACAATTCTAGCACTAGACCTCCTCTGTAACTCTAACCTGGTAACCTGTAAAAAATTTCAAAGCGTCGCCTATATAATGTTTGGGGGTTCTGAGTAATTTTCTAGCAAAAGAATGATGATTTGTACATGTAGGAGAGAAGTGCCAGAATAGGCCCGGTATGGAAGTGGTATAAAAAGCCCTGTATGGAAGTGGTTAATTGCAGCAAACTGAATTATAAATGTATTACAGGCTGGTATGCCACACCAGATAAATTGAGTAAATTTCAAATAGAACAGAAGGCAGAATGCTGGAGAGAATGTGGGGAGAGGGGAACAATGGCCCATTTGTGGTGGCAATGCCCTAAAATTCTAACATATTGGGAAAAGATACTGGAAATTATAAAAATAATTACAGAGAAGGAGATTAAAAAAGATCCATGGATAGTTCTATTCCATGGAGGAGAGGGAGGAATGAAACAGTATAAAGATTCACTGATCCCACATTTATTAAATGCGGCCAAAAGGTTGATCCCAAAAAAATGGCGAAAAGTGGAAAGTCCATCTATATGGGAGTGGGTAGACTCCGTGGAAGAAACATACAGTATGGAGGGACTGAAGTACGGCGTAGAGGAGGAAAAAAAAGGATTTAAAAACAAGTGGGAATGTTGGAAAGATTTTAAGAAAACATGGAGTTATGCAGGAAAATCTGAGAAAGTAGTGGAAAAATGGTAGAAAATAAGAGGTAGAAGGGGGGAGGGGGTACAAAGGGGAAAGGGGGGGGATGGGAGGGTGAAATGGAGATTTTAGAAATGTGAGTATAAGGAGAAGAGCCAAGAATCTCTTAGTATTCAGTATTATTTTTGTATGTGCATTATCTTCGCTGGATTAATGGAAATGTATTGATGTAACATAATTGAAATCTTGATAAAATAAAATACAGAATTATAAAAAAAAAAAATTGCAGCAAACTGTTTTCAATTTAAAGCATCTTGGCGCCGGTAACACACATTTTTTTCATATTTTTTTCATAGGTTACAAATAGGTCAGCATTTGGTCTACAGCGTAAGAATAGCAAAAGGCAACCTTCAAAGTAGTCATCTATCAGGCATCAAAACTATCCTGTGGTATAAGTAGCACTACTAACTCTGCCGTAGTACCCAAAATAGCTGATCTGCTGCAGCTAGGCATACAGAGTTTTAAATTTAGTATGGGGCAACAGGTAGTGGAAACAAAGAGAGACTATAAAGAGATGGTGGGATTAGGAGTTAATAGAGAGGAAGGTGTAGAGTGATCAAGTATAGCACAGCCAAGAGGGTGGGGAAGAGAGAACAAAAAAACGAATGATACCTATTTAAACAATTAAGCTTTGTGAAAGCATGTTAGAAGAATTGAGTTTCTGATCAGTAGTGGGTAAAGTGACATTAGGGAGAAAAGCTTATAGAAGTGGTGGTCAACTTTCTTGATATAGGGGCCTCAAGCACAGTCCCTGAAATCCCCAAAAGGCCACACATAATATTCAATAATATAATTCTACAGAAAGCTGTTAGAGAGTGCAGATATGCAACAGAAGACTGTTAGAGACTGCCAACATTCGACTGGACTTGTTGGGGATTGTGAACATGCTATAATAGTTAGAAACTGGACACGTCTCAGAAAGTTGTCAAAGATTGGAGACACATTATATGAGACTGCTAGAGATTACTGCTATGACAGGGCAATAGGAAACACAGATTAATGTAAGTAGGATCCTTGAGGCCGCACAGTATCAAAGGGCCGCATGTGGCTACAGGGTGCAGGTCAGGCACCAGAGGCTTTAAAGCATATTAGACCAATGGATTACAGGTGTCAGACTTAAATAAACCCCTAGGCCCATATAATTTAGAATTTAGAAGGGCAGCCTCTATGTTCGTAGAAGGTAGTGTTGATTTGGAGCAACTAGGATTTCTTAGTTGGGGGAATGGCCAGAATACATACATTGACTGAGAATGTGCCCCAAGCATTTGAGCTGCAAAAAGAATGATAAAGATTATTACATCTCAGTGGGAACTGTGTTCTGAGTGCACATTGTAACTGAAGATAATGAATTAGGGCTGATGCAACTAATCGACAATCGATTATAATCAATTATGAAAATAGTTGTCAAAACCACATACACACATTGAGCTCTGTCATTTCAAATGATGTTTCTGATTTTTAGGGACTTGTTAATGACTGGAATGGTACCACTGGATTGGCGTAGGGCCAATGTGGTGCCCATAATTAAAAAGGGATCAAAGTCTTTACCAAGTAACTATAGACCTGTTAGTTTAACTTCTATACTTGGGAAGATACTGGAGAGTTTAACCACTTCAGCCCCGGAAGAATTGGCTGCTCAATGACCAGAGAATTTTTTGGCGATTCGGCACTGCATAGCTTTAACTGACAATTGCGCGGTGGTGCGACGCTGTACCCACACAAAATTGACGTTCTTTTTTCCCCACAAATAGAGCTTTCTTTTGGTGGCATCTGATCACCTCTGCGGTTTTAATTTTTTGCGCTATAAACAAAAAAAGAGCGACAATTTTGAAAAAAAATTACAATATTTTGTACTTTTTGCTGTAATAAATAGCCCCAATTTTTTTTTTTTTAAAACCAAATTTTTTTCCTCAGTTTAGGCCGATATATATTCTTCTACATATTTATGGTAATAAAAATTGCAAAAAGCGTTTATTGATTGGTTTGCGTAAAAGTTATAGCGTCTACAAAATAGGGGATAGATTTATGCCATTTTTATTATTATTTTCTTTTACTAGTAATGGCGGCAATCTGCGATTTTTGAAAAGCAGAGAAAAGGAAGCCGCTCAGGTGTAGAAATCCTCCAAATTACCTCCTCCCAGCAGCCAAGGGTGCAAGCAATGCCAATATCAGCAAACAGGAACAAAAAAGTCTTCTGGATAGCAGCACTCCAAAAATAAAAGCCTTTATTTAAAAATTCAGGGATCCAAAATACACACTGCACATCACGTCACACTGGTCAAAAACTAGCTAACGCGTTTCACACTGTACTAGTGCTTAAATTTTGTAAAGGCTTTTATTTTTGGAGTGCTGCTATCCAGAAGACTTTTTTGTTCCTGTTTGCTGTTCTGCGATTTTTATCGGGACTGCGTCATTATGGCGGACATATCGGACACTTTTGACATATTTTTGGGATCATTGGCATTTATACAGCGATTAGTGCTATAAAAATGCATTGATTACTGTGTAAATGTCACTGGCAGGGAAGGGGTTAACACTAGGGGGCGATATGTGTGTTCTAACTGTGGGGGAAGGGGATCACTATAGTGGATGACAGATCGTGGTTCCCAGCTTGTAGGAACTCACGATCTGCATCTCCTCTCCTCTCAGAACAGGGATGTGTGTGTTTACACACACGTTCCTGTTCTGCCTCTCGTGCCCGCGATCGCTTGTGGCCGGCGGTCATCACGACCGCCAGTCACGAGCATCGGCACCCCGCTGTGCAGTGGGCGTGCCCGCTGTCCTGCTTAAAGGGACCGACTCACGAGCCGACCTGCTGCAGTATAATGACGGCAGCTGGTCGGCAAGCGGTTAATAAAAGACCACATCGACGAGTTCTTGGTGGAAAAAATAGGATTTTTGTACTCACCGTAAAATCCTTTTCTCATCCATGGACCGACACGGCGGCTCTTATTCACTGAACGTGTGGGTTATGTCCCTGCTTGCAGTAGAAGACCTAGGCAGAATGTGAGGTGTTATACATACATTCTAAAAGCCAGAGCTGAACGGCCCCGCCCAGGGGGCGGTCCCTCCGGACATAACCCACCCCCTGCAGTCAGCAGACCTCAGTTCGTAACAAAGCAGTACAAACTTAAAAAGGAAGGGTGGGTGCCGTGTCGGTCCATGGATGTCAGAGAAAAGGATTTTATGGTGAGTACAAAAATCCTATTTTCTCTTATCATCCATGGACTGACACGGCGGCTTTTATTCACTGAACGTGTGGGATGTCCCAAAGCACTGTCAAGAGGGATGGGAGCAGTATAAATGGAAAAACCAAAAACCAAAATACTTCACTCCAAACAAGGCAGAGCTCCTCAACGGAGGAGCTGCAACTTTAAACAGCGGCCTGCAACACCTTGCGGCTGAAGGAAGCATCCGAAGATGCAGCCACATCAACCTTATAAAACTTAGAAAAGGTATGAACAGACAACCAGGTCGCCGCCTTGCACACTTGTGCAACTGACGCTTGATGTCGGAAAGCCCAGGAAGCACTAATTGCCCTGGTGGAATGCGCCGTAACCGGAAAGGGAGGCGCCCGCCCCTTGAGAGCATAGGCTTGAATGACGGTTTGTCTGATCCACCTAGAAATGGTGGCAGACGAAGCCACTTGGCCCTGTTTTGGACCAGAGACAGTCACAAACAGTGAGTCAGACTTCCGAATAGAAGCAGTAGCAGACAGGTACACCCGCAAGGCTCGTACCACATCCAATGTGTGCAGCGCAAACTCTCTGGCATGCGATGGGTGAGGACACAAGGACGGGAGGACAATGTCCTCATTTAGGTGAAAGGTCGAGACCACCTTTGGCAAAAGAGAAAGTCGCAGATGCAACACCGCCTTATCCTTATGGATGACTAAATATGGCGACTTGCAGTACAAGGCCGCCAACTCAGACACTCATCTAACAGAAGTGATTGCCACTAAAAAGGCCACCTTCTGAGACAAAGTCAAGAGGGGAATATCTCTGATATTCTCAAAAGGAGGTTCCTGGAGAACCGAGAGTACCAATTCAGATCCCACGGGGGGAGAGGAGACTTGACAGGAGGGAGCACATGGCGAACCCCCTGCACAAAGGTGCTAACCAAGGAATGACCCGCTAGTGGTCGCTGAAAGAAGACGGCCAAGGCCGAAATCTGACCCTTAATGATACTCAAAGCGAGCTTTTGAGCCACTCCATGCTTCAGGAAATGCAGGATTCTAGGGACGGAATACGTCCGAGGACGTCAGTCCAGCTCTTCGCACATGGCGATGTAAGCTTTCCAGGTACGGTGATAGATCATTCTGGAGGAAGACTTTCGTGCCCTTAATATGGACGAAATGACCGAGTCCGAGAGACCTCGGTCTGTCAACACCTGGCTTTCAACAGCCATGCCGTTAAAGCCCGAGACTGTAAAGCAGGATGAAATATAGGACCTTGAGACAGAAGGTCCTCCCTTATTGGCAACCACCAGGGAACGTCCACGACGAGATGTACCAGATCGGCGTACCAGTGACGCCGAGGCCAATCTGGAGCAATGAGGATCACCGGAATTCCCTCGGTCGCCACCCTGCGCATCAGGCGAGGGAGCAACTGCAGCGGAGGATAAAAGTATATCAGGTGATAATGACCCCATGGGGCCACTAACGCCTCAGGGATCCTTGGATCTGGCCACAAACCTCGACACCTTGCGATTGAGTTGAGAGGCCATCAGGTCCACATCCGGCGTGCCCCACCGTCGGCAAAGGAGTTGAAATAACTCCGGGTGCAAGGACCACTCTCCTTGGTCCAGCGTCTGGCGACTCAAATAGTCCGCCTGCCAATTGTCTATGCCCAGAATGTAAACGGCCGACAGAGCCGGCACGCTTCTTTTAGCCCACTTCAGGGTACGAGCGACCTCGGAAGCCGCAGCTGAGCTCCGAGTCCCCCCTTGATGGTTGACATACGCCACCGCCGTGACGTTGTCCGACTGGATCCTAATGGAGCGATCCTTCAATCTCTCAGATCACGAGGAGAGGCACAGTCTGATGGCTCGTATTTCCAGAACATTGATCGGTAAACGGGCTTCGTCCGGAGTCCAAGCCCTAGGGCTGACAGGACTCCCCAGACTACACCCCAGCCCTTCAGGCTGCCGTCCGTAGTGAACACCGTCCATTGGATGGGGAGGAACGACTTCCCGGACCGAAGAGCCGAAGACCCCAACCACCATGTCAGGGATGCCCTGACCAGGTGACTCACCTGGATCGTAAGATCCAAAGACAACGGGGATTTGTCCCAAGTGAACAAGATCTCCTTCTGCAATGCCCTGGTGTGTGATTGGGCATACGGAATGGCCTCAAAAGAGGCCACCATGAGTCCCAGGACTCTCATGCAAAAACGGATTGACAACCATTTTCGGGATGTCAGCACACGCACTGCAGAACTGAAGTGTCAGTAACTTCCCTGGAGTTAGGAATACCTTTTCCTCCAAGGAGTCCAGAATCAGACTTAGATACTCCAGATGCTAAGTCAGGAGCCTCGGCGTCACTGGTACGCTGTCCTGAATGTTCAGGAGCCACCCGAAGTCCCTGAGGGTCCGACTGACGATAGTCACACTGTCTTCTAATTCTGAGCCACTTTCTGCTCTGAGAAAAAGATCGTCCAGATAGCCCACGACAGCGATGCCTCGCCGTCTCAGCAAAGCTAGAACCGGCGCAAGCACCTTGGAGAACACCCTCGGTGCCAAGGCTAGGCCGAAGGAAGAGCCACAAATTGATAGTGGACTTCACTGATCGCAAGCGCAGAAACCTCTGGTGACTTGCGCAGATCGGAACATGCAAGTAGGCGTCCTTGATGTCCAAGGTCGTCAGAAAATCCCTTTGGCAGAGTGTATCGATCACTGTGCGAATGGATTCCATGCGGAACTTTTTCACCTTCACAAAGGCATTCAGGACCTTGAGGTCCAGGATAGGCCGAACCCCGTCCCTTTTTTGGGACGACAAACGGATTCGAGTAGAATCCCTGAAACCTCTCCTGTGACGGAACCGGCACAATCACTCCGGACCTGATCAATCCTGAATAGTCCCCATAGGGCTGCCCGACAGGCAGGAAGGAGAGGAAGATTCAAGATTCGAGGGAAGAATCTGTCTGGGACCAGGAACGGAAACCTATCCTGTAACCTGAGGTGATCACCTCGCACACCCACCGGTAGGAGATCCGGGAGGTCCACCGATCCGTGAACCTGCAGTCGTCCCCCCTACCCCAGAGTCAGGTGGGGGCAAGACTTCACGCGGAGGTGGGCTTGCGAGCCGGCTTGTTTGGCTTACGCACCCAGGGGCACTTGTGTCCACCAGCCGCACCGCTGTCAGTCTGGGAGGTCCTACACGTGGACTCTGACTGACGAAAAAAAACCTTTTTTGCTGGAAAGGAAGGACCCTGCTTACGGCGGGCCTCCTTACCCTAGCTAGACTTAGGAAGAAGAGTGCTTTTACCTCCCGTGACATCCTTGATGATGTCATCCAGCGCAGCACCTAAAAGGCTACCACCTTTAAATGGTAGATCCGTCAGAAGCTTCCTTAGAGGCTAGGTCAGCAGACCAGCATTTCAACCAGATAAGATGACGCAATACCACCGCCGAGACAGAGGCCCTGAATATTAGAAGCCGTGTCTAACGTGGCGTCGCAACCTAAACCAGGCCCTGCACCATTTGGTGGGCCAGAGCAATAGTGTCTGGAGGAAGAATATGCTCCTGTACAGTCTGGTGCAAAAAATTTTGCCCATCCCGTAAGTGTCTGAGACACAAGGGTCGCCGCTACCACAGGCCGTAGGGCAGACCCCAACAAGGCAAACATGGCTCTGCTCACCACTTCTGACCTCCTGTCAGCGGGGTCCTTAAATACAGGAGTCCCCTCCATCGGGAGAGTGGTGGCCTTATTCAACCGGGCGACTGGAGGGTCGACCACTGGGGGAGAAGCCCACGTTTTAAGTAGGGCATCTTCAAGGGGTATCTGATAGACAAACACTGCGGGACCATAAAAGTCTTCTGCGGCTTTTTCCCAGACCTCAATGAGCTGGTCAAAGAAAGGTACATATGGAAAAACCTTTTTAAAAGGCCTGGCCTTAAAGAACCAAAGGAGACTGTCCGCCTGAGGTTCTGCATCCGCAGCATTCAGCTTGAGAGTGTCCCTCACCGCAGCAATGAGTTCACTTAACAAGCACCCTGTCATTTACTGACTCAGAACTGGAGTCTTCCTTGCAAGGAATTTCCTGTTCAAAACCATCAAATATTCAGAGCTAGGGTTCTGAGCGGTAGCGGCTAGGCCCATATCTGAATCAGCGCACACCCCCTTTATTTATTTATCTTTTTTTTTTGGAAATAAAGTGGGGAGAGGGGCTTTTTTACTCCCTTGCGCTCACACAGCTTTCCTCCTGGTCAAATTAATGATTCCAGGACTGCCGACAACTGGTCCATAGGGACCGCAGGTGCTGGAGCACTACCTGTTGCCTTAAACATGTAAGGGGAAGCTGCGACACTGACTCCATATTGCCCCTCTCTGAGACTCCTCAGATAAAAAAAGTCCACCCACATGCTGTGCTGACTGAGGAGGGGGCGCCCAGGGGACTCACCAGACCGGACCAGGACCGCTCAGATACGTCTGTCTGTACCGCGCTGTGTCAGCACGAGTGAGCTATGAGGAGATTGTGAGGAGACTTGCGCTGTTTACAGCTGCGATAGAGGCCAAACTAGTGCTGAAAAGCGTGCAGGCTACAACAAATGGCCGCCGCACTTCACTGAGGCGATCCGCGGCAAAATGGCCGCCATGCGCAGATAAAATTTAAAAATTCAAAACAGTACACACACAGCGCCAAATGGCGCCCAGGCCCCAAAATAACACAAAAGGCCCCCAGCGATATGCAGACCAGCATGAGCCCCCCCCCCAGGACAGTATGATCCCCAGGCACCCCCCACAGCACAGCGCCAGCAATGGTGACAGAGTGACAATAAAACACAGGGGGAGACAGGGAAAATCCCCCACAGAGAAACACACAGAGCATATTGTACTCACTTGCAGGCAGGAGAGACTACTTACCCATCCCCTGAGGGACCCACTGGTGTGTTTCTGACAGACCTATCACAGAGCGTAGCTGTCGGCCCGGTCCACCGCAAGAGAAATAGTCCATCAGGTACTGTTCAATCTTGAGAGAACCGCGGGAGCATGAAAGCAACCCGGCCACCCCTGGAGTCATGGGGCATGTCGTGAACTGAGTTTCACGCACACAAGGCGAGGATCAGCACGCTCGATGGTCGGACAGGGAAGACTACGAGGATACTAGTGTACCCAACCTGTTGCCCAGCCGACAGTTGATTGAAGGTCTCAAAAATAAAATAATAAAATTCCCAAAGGAATAAAAATT
The DNA here is from genome assembly GCA_029206835.1 of Rana muscosa. Classification (NCBI taxonomy): domain Eukaryota; kingdom Metazoa; phylum Chordata; class Amphibia; order Anura; family Ranidae; genus Rana; species Rana muscosa. Next base: position 602,426,069 of record CM055116.1, on the reverse strand, counting down.
AAAGTAAAATCTTCCAGGAGACTGGCTCCTGAGAGAGCCACGTCTTCTCCTTCTGCTAGGCAGAAAAAAACTGAGGTCTGCTGACTGTAAGGGGTGGGTTATGTTGGGAGGGACCGCCCCCTGGGCGGGGCTGTTCAGCTCTGGCTTTTAGAATGTATGTATAACATCTCACATTCTGCCTAGGTCTTCTCCTGCAAGCAGGGACATAACCCACACGTTCAGTGAATAAGAGGCGCCGTATCGGTCCATGGATGATCAGAGAAAAACATTTTAAGCAACAGACAACATGGATTCATGAAAGACAAAAGTTGTCAAACAAACCTGATTTCTTTTTATGAGGTGGTAAGTAAAACCTTGGACAGAGGGGTGGCTGTGGATATGGTATACCTGGATTTTGCAAAAGCGTTTGACACAGTTCCCCACACGACTAATGTGTAAGGTAAAGTCTACAGGCTTGGAAATATCAATTTTTAAATAGATGGAAACCTGGCTAAAAAAACGAATTCAGAGAGTAGTGGTTAATGATTCTTAAGCCTCGTACACACGAACGTTTTTCTCGGAAAGAAAACTGCTGGGAGAGCTTTTTGCTGAGAAAAAAACCTTTGTGTGTATGGTTTCTCGGGAAGGAAAATTACCGGGAATCTCGACGAGAAAAATAGAGAACCTGTTCTCTATTTTTCTCGTCGGGATTCTCGGCAGGAAACCTGGTCGTCTGTATGCTCATCTGTCCAGGGAAACCCGCGCATGCTCGATGAGACTTCGACGCATTCGCGGTAGCATACAAGGGTAGTGTAGGGTGTAGCAAGATGGCGGCGACGGCATCGAATGTGACGAGCGCCGGCTCGTCGTAGTCGATGACGTCACCGCGTTCTTGCCATTTAAAAGAACGGCGGTTCTTTTGAATGGCGCGTGTGTACACAGGGCTTGGCAAGACAAGCTTGCCAGGAATTGTTGTTGAGAAAACCGACGTTTAAGTCTGAATGGTCTAAGCCAGGTCATCAGTGGTGTACCCCAAGGTTCAGTGTTGGGACCCTTACTTTTTAATATCTTTATAAATGATATATGGTTTGGGATTAAAAATACAATTTCTGTTTTTGCAGATGACACCAAGCTATGCAGTGAAATAACATCCTTACAGGATGTCTCCAATTTACAAGCTGACCTGAATGCACTGTCTAATTGGACAACTAAGTGGCAAATGAGGTTTAATGTTGATAAATGAAAAGTTATGCACTTGGGGGCTAAGAATATGCATGCATCATACATACTAGGTGGAGTACAACTGGGGGAATTCATAGCAGAGAAGGATCTGGGGGTTTTGGTAGATCGTAAGCTCAATAATAGCATGCAATGCCAAGCCGCGGTTTCCAAAGCGAGCAAAGCCCTTTCTTGTATTAAAAGAGGTATGGACTCCAGAGAGCGTGATATCATTTTGCCCCTGTTCAAATCATTAGTAAGACCTCATCTGGAATATGCAGTTCAGTTCAGGAGATTAAGGGGGGATATGATCAACATGTACAAATATATAAGGGGTCCATATAGTGAACTTGGTGTTGAGTTATTCACTTTACGGTCAACACAGAGGACAAGGGGGCACTATTATGTCTAGAGGAAAAGAGATTTCATCTTCAAATATGGAAAGGTTTCTTTACAGTAAGGGCTGTGAAAATGTGGAATAGACTCCCTCCAGAGGTGGTTCTGGCCAGCTCAGTAGATGGCTTTAAGAAAGTCCTGGATACTTTCCTAAATGTACACAATATAACTGGGTACTAACATTTATAGATAAGTTGATCCAGGGAAAATCCGATTGCCTCTCGGGGGATCAGGAAGGAATTTTTTCCCCTGCTGTAGCAAATTGGAGTATGCTCTGCTGGGGTTTTTCGCCTTCCTCTGGATCAACTATGAGTAGTGAATTGGGTAAATGGGATTGTACGATATTTTATTTATTTTTATGATTGAACTAGATGGACTTGTCTTTTTTCAACCCGACTAACTATGTAACCATGTAACTATGTTGGGTATCAATTTACTCAGCGTAAAATCTTTCACTTTACTGTTGTCTTATTTTTTAATTCAAAAAAAGTGTATTTTTTCCAAATAAGTGCGCTTGTAGGACCGCTGCGCAAATACGGTGTGACAGAAAGTATTGCAATGACCATCATTTTAATTCTTTAGGGTGTTAGAAAAAAATATATAATGTTTGGGGGTTCCAAGTAATTTTTTAGCAAAAAAAAAATTTTTTTTAACTTGTAAACAACAAGTTTGAAAAATAGGCCCGGTCCTTAAGTGGTTAAATAAACATTTTGACCTCTGTCCTTTGCCTGATGATGTGAACCAGATATACCTCTAATAGCATATATCTCTTGTCTGTTATTCTCAGACTGGATTAGATGTTTGGTTCCCTAACCATATACCGTAGCTGTTTTTTTATATTTACCATTGCATATAAATATTCAAGAATAATTTGTCTTTTTTAAACTTTACATAATATCTACATTATGCACCAAATTATTTTGGGGGGTTTTATTGGATTAATCAAAACAATAATCGGCCAACTAATCGATTATGAAAATAATTGTTAGTTGAAGCCTTATAATGAATCAAAAGAAAGTTCGGCAGGGTAAACTCTTCTTTCAGTTGTTGAAGGGGTTTTATGCCATTCTTAACCAACATATTGTGTAAATGGCAGACAAATCTTGTGCTCCCTTACTTGGCATCTGGGACCATAAGTAGTACAGAAGGCTGTTTACTGTGCCAAAGACAAGTAAATCTATCAGGAATGTTCCAATTTAATTTGACCAGGGCTAGGTCCCTCACTCCGATTTACTCTAGGAGCACTGGGGAGTTTACCAAGAGCAGAATGCAGCCCTTCATATCGCCAATCACTGTATACAAGAGGGTCTACATCTCTAAATCTCAGTGGCTCACACAATAAAATGAGAACACATGCCTTTTTAGACTTGTTAATATGGTATAGGTGAGACAGCTGGGCCACTACACAGTAGAGAATTAAATTTGGCAAAGCAATACCCCGCAATGAATGGGGGTTTTGTGTACAAGCCATTTTATTTTGGGTCTATTCTAACCCCTAATGAAAAGTTTTATTGACGGAGTCCATCTTGTTTAATATTTCAAAGGAATACACTGGTGAGTGCCATAGTACATAGAGAATTTTAGAAAGTAGGATTATTTTCACTAATCCTGCCCTGCCCATTACTCCCAAGGAAAGCCTGGTCCATGGTTTTGGTTTTGATCAGTCTAATCAAGGCTTCAATATTCAGAACTATAAACTCAGATAAACTGATTGATATGTGCAACCCCAGATACTTAATGGAACTAACTCTTAGGATGGGTAGAGGGGCCTGTTCAGCCATAGGGTGAAAATTGTCAATTGGGGAGATTTGGGATTATTTCAAATTCATTGTTACTCTGAAAAATTACTATATTTTGCAATGGTTTATATGGCAGCTGTTAAGGGAGGACTGGGATCCTCCAAGTACAGGAGAAGATCATCGGTATAGGGCCTATTCTGTGTGATCTCCCAACCTATATCCAATATTTGGATAAGTGCAAATACAGATTGCTAGTGCTTCTACTACAAGGGCAAACAACATGGGCAATAAAGGGCAACCTTTAGGTTGGTCTCCATAGGGAGAGCAAAGGCTTAGGATGAACTTCTGATACTCCTGAAGCTAGAACCTCATAGCAAAGAATTGTATTGATCAACTGTCAGTACCAGGTTTGTTAGCCCTAGCAAAATGTATAATTCTATTTCCTCTGCCTTTAGAGGGGTTTTGGGAAGTTGTACTTGGTCTGGTGTCAAAAGTGGGACTGCAATCCAGGAATTGTACAATATCAACTTCTGTACAATAGACTGTAGGAGGGGACCATTAATTTTAACCAAACTCAACCCTATGTGTGGAAATGCAGCCCCAAACCTGTCAGGAACGTTCCACCATGCATCACTGTTGCCTTCACACACTCATCATTGTACCACTCTCAAACCCTTTGGAGAACAAACTGCCTTCTGATAGAACCAAATATTTAAAGTTTAGACTTTTCAATCCAAAGCACCTGGAGCTGTCATTTATTTTGCACACCAGGTCCTGCATTTCCTGCATCAGTGAGTTACTTGGCGTTCTTTTCATGTTGCAGCTATGGCTTTTAGCTGCAAGTCTTCCATAAAGACCACTTTTAAATCTTTTTTTCCAGACTGTAGATGGGTGTACCAAGGTCCCATTTGTTTCTGCTAAGTGTGAGCTGATGATGCCACTGGACATATTCCAAATGCAAATTCAAATGCAGCATGGTCTGTCTTTAATCTGCTTGCCATTGTGTATGCGTTTTTTTTTTACATTGAACTTCAACCTCAACTTGTTTGTAGAGTATGACTTTTTTTCACCCAGTTTCATCCCTCCTACACAGCTGATTCTCTTTAATTTAAAGTGGTGCCCCTAAATACTTATCTGAGCCCAATCTCAATCCAGCGGTGTGCAGAGGCTCTCTCATCCCTCACTGGCTTAGACACAGCAGCTGGAGCCATTGGCTTCTGCTGCTGTCAATCACAGCCAGTGGGTGGGAGAGGGGGCAGGGCAGGACCGAGCTGTGCTCTGTGTGTTTTATGGACACACAGAGCTGGCTTGGGAGCGAGCACACGAGTGCCCCATAGCAAGCCACTTGCTATGGGGACACTCTGCAAGGGGGAGGGGCCAGGAGCGCCGTCCGGGGGGGCCCAAGAAGAGGAGGATCAGGGCAGCTCTGTGCAAAACCATTGTTTTTTATTTTAAAAATGGTGCCTTTACAAATAATTGTTTAATCATGTCTGGACTATATGCCTGCAAAATCCTTAACTGCGTGGAGTTAACGCTGGTTTAAAGGCAGAGGATGGATACACCAAATATTGCTTTGATTTGGGTTTTTCTGTTTATGCACCTTGGCGATCAGTATTTAAAAACTTTATTTGACATTATTTTTGAAGCAATATCACTTTATAGCAATTTTTACAAGTGCCTAAATCTTTTCTGGAGTACTTTACATGTCAAACATTGGTATATGCGGCTATAAGAATAAATTACAATTTGTACAAGTAGCTTGGTGAGTTTGTGACTCTGGTCAACAGGCTTCTTTAAAATGTCCTCATCTCGTGAGTCTCAAAAAATGTTAAACACATACATATCAATTTTTCTACTACAGTAAAATGTATTTTCAACTTTTTTGCACTCATGATACATATATATATATATATATATATATATATATATATATTATATACATATACTGTAGCTTTAAGTCTTTCCTATAAGACATTAAAGAAGGTTCAACAATGATTTTAACTATTATTTACTACAATTTAACAACCTACATTGACTTGTATATTAGGGATTACTCTCTTACCTGCGTGGATGAGAATCCACCTAGGGCATTGCGTTGCTGGGAAAGCCATTTTACTACTGGAAGTGCAGAGGCCACATCTCCATGAAGGGTATATGTTAGCAAAGCATATGCTGTCATTTCAACTTCAGCTGAAATCACTAATTTAAAAACAATGAAATTACTTTTAAGAACCAAATGAATATTTGTCATAATTTCCACTGCAGTGTCACCAACTACAAACTAATTATAATCAGTTGTACTGATTTAAGAACATAACCCAGTCCACAAGTACAAAAAAAAACAATTTTTAGGGGAGACGTATTTTTATTACCATGAACACCATGAACACATTTTATTCTAAGCAAATACAACTTTATACTGTGGATTGTGGTCTTATGTTTGGAAATAATCTAAAAAATTTGGTTCAGCACTAGTTGCCCCATTGTCTGAGGCCCCGGTGAACCACAAATATTGTGGTCATACACTGAGACCTACTGTTAAAGTAATGGCTTAAGAGACAGAACTCCATTTATAACAGCAATCCATAATGACAGGTCACACGCTGGATTTATGTATGTGGTTTAAGATATTTAGGCTAAAACGAAATGTGGCTGAGCATATAACCACTCATCAGCCACCAGGGAAGGAGAGAACCACACTACATTTTTGGGGGTTTAATCATCATTATCATTGTTATCGTTTCTTTTCTCTTTCGTTTTTATTACATTAGGTTATTTGATGTGTAACATTTTGGTATTTTTTGCCATTTTAAATGCATGAAATGTTCTTAAACTTATCAGTGGAGATGTTTTAATGTATGCATGAGCTGCTCTTTTTGTGCAGGTGTGTCCTGGTGTGCCCTGGTTAAGGGAAACACCTTAAATAGCCTGCCGAGGAGATCAGTTCCAAGTTGTGATCAAGCAAGATATGTCTTGTGAAACGCGTCAACTGCATTCCCTGTCACTTGTCTGGCTTTTGACAATAAAGTATTCACCAAGCAATCGAAGAATCCAGTGTGCTACCATTTTGTTAATATCCTATTTGCTGTGGACAGTGGTGAGCTGAGGTATGCACCTGGCACTTGATTGCATCCGTAGTTAGCCTGCAGCGGTGTGTTCTCTCTCTGTTTAGAACCAATCTAATGCCTGGTACACACAGGCAGCAGGTTGAATAAAAAAAAACTGAGGCGCTTGCTGTACCGATACTCGTCCAGTGTCCCCCTAAGTGGAATTTTGCCAGCTACAGTCCACTGTTGTACAAAGAAAAAGGTAGACAAGATATGGAAAGGGCAAAAGGGAATAGTAGTGTTTATTAAAGATTGGTTAGGCTTGTGTATTTAGAGATGTATGTATGTATGTAACCAAAGGCGGCTCTAGATTTTGTGAGGCCTTAGGCAAAACTTAGACATGAGGCCCCACTCACGTCCATAATGAGAAAAATGATTCAAGCAATAAAAAATAACTATGTCCCCCCACAGCGCTGCCTCTCTTCTCTCCCGCTGACTGCTGTGGGAGATCTTCAGGAAAAGGGTCTGGTAAATTACCAGCCCCTTCCTTTTCTAAATGAACACAGTGAGTGTGTGACTGTATTTGCAAAGTAGGGGGTTTGGGAATGTGTTTCCTCAGTCCCTTTCTCAGTCTAAAAAGTGAGACTTCAGGGGGTCTGTTTAGATCCCTGATATCTCACCAAAGAAGACAAAAAACTCTCACCAAAAAACATAAATAATAAAAAAAAAATGTAAAATAATAACAATAAAACTATTGTGAAAAAAAAAAAACTAAAACTTCTAATTAGACTAAAAAGCCATGCCCAATATGTTTAATTATGCAATATGCATAATTGAGCCACGGTCACTATATGCCACAGGTCACCATCTCCCTAGTAGGGGCTCCAGTGCATTACTTTGCCCATGATGCTATTATGATGGCACTGTATAATGGTGTGTAGGAGAGGAAAGTGGAGGGTATGACAGTGGGTAGTATGTACATTAGAGGGGTATGGAGTGTAGGATGATGGGTAGTATGTACATTAGAGGGGTGCGGAGTGTATGGTAGGGGGTAGTATGTACATGAGAGGGGTGCGGAGTGTATGGTGGGGGATATATAACATGAGAGGGGTGCGGAGTGTATGGTGGGGGGTAGTATGTACATGAGAGGGGTGCAGAGTGTATGGTGGGGGGTAGTATGTAGATGAGGGGGGTGCGGAGTGTATGATGGGGGGCAGTATGTACATGAGAGGAGTGCGGAGTGTATGGTGGGGGGTAGTATGTACAGGAGAGGGGTGCACATGGTAGAAAAGAGGTATATGGTGTGAATGAGCCTTGATTTATTGCTACATCACTGCAGAGGCCACCTGGGGGCATGCATAGAGCAACTGAAGTTAGTAGCACAGCACCCAAACTAGCCACCCAGCCTGCTGTAGACATTGCTCTCACCGCCCCCTCCCACATCTCAAGTCCCTACACACAAGTCCCTGCACAAAGTTGCCAGCTCACCTCCCTCAACACGGCAGAACGAACTCCTGTCCTGCATGTGCATGCATGCATGCATTGCATCCCTCCTGGGTTCAGCAGCGGCCGGAAGCTCCGCCTCCACCTCTATAATCTGTCAGCAGGCGGCGCTACCTGGAGGACAAAGAGGGGCGCTGGAGAGTGGCAGAGGGAAGAAGCTTCAGGTCGGCGCGGCACTGATGATATAGCAGCGCTGCAGCTGCATACTAGGAGTGACCCTCGGTCATCCATCCAGCTCGCTCAGTGGGGACACTGATAGGGTCCCAGAGGGGCATTCCCTCTCTCTCCTACACACACTTCAGACAAATTAGGCGGCCGCGAGGCCCCTGGGAGCAAGGGGTCTAAGGCGACTGCCTAATTAAACTTCTTGGTAAAAGTCATTTTGTGCGTTTTTTAAAACCAAATTTTATGTGTTTTTACAATGATGACATTGGTTACTCTGGTGAGCATGGCAACTTGTGTTTTTAACATACAATGTCTCACTTGTTTTCAAAATTAAATCAGTTTTGTATTCACACAATAGGAGGATACCATTGTCATTTTAAATTTAGCCTGGGGTTGTTATAATATATTTTTTTAAACCATAAAGCTTTTATTGATGCTTAATAATAACATTTGTACAATCATACTAGCATTTGTACATAAGTATCATATAAAAGTATAACATTGTATAATTGAGTTCAATAGTAGAGTATTTTAATAATAAAACCATTGAAGTGGCTTCGTAATTAACCGATCATTGCATCGATAGTCTATTTAGAAATACTCTGAATATTTGTAGAAAAAATTTATTATTTAATCTCAAAAAGAAAGGAACAAAAGTAAAACTTTGTGGACCTCAGGGAGAAGCCCATAGAAGAAGGTATAATGATAGAAATGAAAGGGAATAGAAGGAAGGGAAATAAAAATAAAGAGAGATATTGTTCATTCACGTTTCTCTATATTTGAAGGTCTATGTTCGAGTAAAGGTGGTATAGGAATCAGAGTATTTAATATTTGCGTGTAATTGTGGTGAAAAATATTTATTCAAGCACGTGAAACAAAAAGTAATTCATATATTGACTACTATACACATAATAACCAAATACATTTATCAGAATATCATATTTTTTACAATTTCTTTGCACAAAAAGAAATTTCATCAAGCAACTCAAGCCCATATAAAGTGGAGGCATATTTTCCTACCTGATTGAGAGAGGCCATCGCTAAAACTCATGAAAGTGTCCTCCTCTTTTGCCATTGAGCCAGTTAAACTCCAGTGAGTAAACCCATCTATAGTTTAAAAAATAAAATAAAAATTATTTTTGTTTTTAATTGCTGTGATATATGTTAATAAATATGGTCCAGTTACCTTGTGTTATGGCCATGCTGTTCAGCCTTCTAAGAGCTGCAGAAGCATAAGTGCTACGCAGCAGAGTCAGAGCATATGTTGTGAGAGCTGTGGTATATGGGTCATCTGCTGAGTACAAGTGTAACTCCAAGTATTCTTTGGCTTTGGATACGGCAACTCTTTCTTCCTGAGGAAAAAACAGCAGTAAGACAACCACAACAATAAAAAAATAATTTTTTTGATAGTGGTTCTCTCCAGCTAGTGGGTTCTCAGCTAACTTTGATGTGGCTGCTTCAAAGATCAATCATTTATTAACAAAATGTCCCCCTCCCCCCCCAAAAAAAGGTTAACAGCAACAAGACACATATGCAATATATGACCAATACAATAGCTTTTTTAACCACTTCAGCCCCGGACCATTTCGCTGGTCAAAGACCAGGCCACATTTTGCGATTCGGCACTGCGTCGCTTTAACTGACAATTGCGCGATCGTGCGACGTGGCTCCCAAACAAAATTGACGTCCTTTTTTTCCCACAAATAGAGCTTTCTTTTGGTGGTATTTGATCACCTCTGCGGTTTTTATTTTTGCGCTATAAACAAAAATAGAGCGACAATTTTGAAAAAAATTCTATATTTTTTACCTTTTGCTATAATAAATATCCCCTAAAAATATATTAAAAAACATATTTTTTCCTCAGGCCGATACGTATTCTTCTACATATTTTTGGTAAAAAAAAATCACAATAAGCGTTAATTGATTGGTTTGCGCAAAAGTTATAGCGTCTACCAAATAGGGGATAGTTTTATGGCATTTTTATTAATAATAATTTTTTTTACTAGTAATGGCGGCGATCAGCGATTTTTATCTTGACTGCGACATTATGGCGGACACATCGGACACTTTTGACACATTTTTGGGACCATTGTAATTTTTACAGCGATCAGTGCTATAAAAATGCACTGATTACTGTGAAAATTACACTGGCAGTGAAGGGGTTAACCACTAGGTGGCGCTGTAGGGGTTAAGTGTGCCCTAGTGAGTGATTCTTACTGTAGGGGGCGTGGCTTGGCGTGACGCGTCACTAATCGCTGTTCCCGATGACAGAGAACAGACGATCACTAACAGTGTCGCTCGGAAGAACGGGGAGATGTTTGTTTACACTTACCTCTCCCCGTTCTTCAGCTCTGTGACCTGATCGTGGGACACCGGCGGCGATCGGGTCCGCGGGCATGGTCACGGAGCTCCCGACCGTGTCGCGAGCGTGCACGCGACCCAGGGCTCGCATCTTAAAGGGGACAAACCCGTACGCCCTTATGCCCAGCCGTGCCATTCTGTCGACGTGTATCGTCGTGCGGCGGTCGTCAAGTGGTTAAGCATTTGTTTTTGGATTTTTAACCTTGACAAAATAACAGAATATATAAATAATGACAACCAAAGGATGCAATAATACAACTCTATTCCTAATTTTAATTTTTTTTGTTTCAATGGTTTTTATTACAAGTTTAAGTCATCATACAGACGTTCACGTTCAAATAATTGTCATGAAATAGGTACAACGAGGATGCAGCATCCAATAAGATCAGTGTCTCCGACCCAGTAAACCACTAAAACATAGTAATCAAGGATATAACGTAGTTGGGGAGACTTTACGGTCTCCTGGTAGCATCCTACCAAAAATTTAAAAAGTTAAGTGTGTCCCTTCACTCCTGGGTTTCCCCTCACGAACCTGCCACGCCCTCAAGGAGCCTGGAGATAAGTGATCCAGGGGTTCCACACTTTTTCAAACCTAGTTTTCTTATCTCGTCGAATACTAGTCAGTTTTCATTGATCATGATCCATGATATCTTGTGTTTCACCATAGCAACATTGATTACAGGTGATTTCCATGCACGTGCAATGGTTATTTTAATCGCTAAAAGAATGAGGAATACGAGAGTACGCAGATGATGTGGCTGCTTCAAAAGTCATGAAAAGATTTTTCAGTTCAGCTTTGTGCAATTAACCACTTAACGACCGCCTCCAGTAGATATACGTCGGCAGAATGGCACGGACAGGCACATCAACGTACCTGTACGTCCCCTTTAACTGCCCGACATGGGCGACCCCGCTACCTTCCCTGTGAGTCGATCGCCGCGGGGATCCCCGCGATCGTCTCACGGATGGATAGAGCGGGGAGATGTTAGTGTAAACACATCTCCCCACTCGCCTACTGACACCGTCACCGACCTCCACTCTGTGTAATCAGAGCGGAGATCGGTGACGTGTCACTCGTAGCCACGCCCCCTAACAGTAGTAATCACTCCCATAGGCACACTTAACCCCTTCAGCGCCCCTAGTGGTTAACCCCTTCACTGCCAGTGTAATTTTTACAAGAACCAATGCATTTTTATAGCACTGATCGCTGTAAAAATGACAATGGTCTCAATAATGTGTCAAAAGTGTCCGATGTGTCCGCCATAATGTCGCAGTCATGAAAAAAATCGATGCTCGCCGCTATTACTAGTAAGAAATTTTTTTTTTGAAAAATTACATAAAACTATCCCCTATTTTGTAGACGCTATAACTTTTGCGCAAACCAATCAATAAACGCTTATTGCGATTTTTTTTACCAAAAATATGTAGAAGAATACGTATCGGGCTGAGGAAAAAAATGTTTTTTTATATATTTTTGGGGGATATTTATTACAGCAAAAAGTAAAAAATATTGCATCTTTTTTTTAATTGTCGCTCTATTTTTGTTTATAGCGCAAAAAATAAAAACCTCAGAGGTGATCAAATACCACCAAAAGAAAGCTCTATTTGTGGGAAAAAAAGGACGTCAATTTTGTTTGGGAGCCACATTGCACGACCGCGCAATTGTCAGTTAAATCGACGCAGTGCCGAATCGCAAAAAGGGGCCTGGTCTTTATGCTGCATATTGGTCCGGGGCTTAAGTGGTTAAAATTACCTAGAGGCTTGCTGAAATTTAGGAGATTTCTCTAAAATAGTAATCTTATCAATATAAGACTGGGGAGACTATAGAGCTGAGATGTCGTCAGCCAGTCAATCAGTATGAATAATTTAACGCATGTTTAAACAAGTCTGCAATACTTCCTAATGATTATATAATAATTTACAAAAAAAAATGAATACATATCCTAGCCGCACTAACACTGTGATCTGTATTACTGTATAATCACTTTTTAACATGTTGTGTAGTAACGCTGTTGTGAAGTGGTAATCATTGAGCATAATTAAATTAATATGCCACATTGAATACATTTTTAGAACTCACATATGTAAATTAAAAACATATGTCTTGGTGGAAATCATTTCAGTGTCCAGAGCTAATCTCAATTGTTTATTGCATCAATATCTATTGCTATATTACAAAATAGGACTTCTGAATTTACCGTAAAATCCCTTTCTTGGAGTTTCGTAAGGGACATAGAAATTCAGATAGAGTTGGGTCATACTGCTGTCTACAGAAAGCTTGGACACTGACAAACAGTTTTGTGGCAAAGCAGCTTCAATGGCAAAAAAAAACATGGTTCCTCCTGAAGGAACACCAAGTCTGGACCAGTGAGCGAAGGGAAAGAAAAACTCCATGATAAGTAGGAGATTACTTGGCCAGACCACCAGTTTCGCTAAACAAGATATCCAAAGATGACAGAGTCATTACAGTGCAATAACCCATAAGGTTAGCGAAGTGGCACCTGAGACTGGTGCAGAACTCAAGTGTAAAAACTCACAAAGTTACCCCAGCTAAAAGGGGTGGGGTGCACAAGACACCCTCAAAAATATAGGCAGGAACAGGAGTTATACATCAACCCCAGACTGGTAAAACGGGTAATCACCAGAGGAAAAAGCAAATAACCAAAAAATATTCACTACAGCCACAAGAGGCGTCTCTGACATCTGACAGAAGAACTGTGCAGGAACTACCCATTTTTGAACATAGAACATAGTTCTAAGAATCTTCTGACCCTCCCTGGTCCAGTGATGCGTCCATTACCATGGAGTGAGAAACAGGAAACCTAGCCTTATTGCTAAGAATATTTACTTGATATGGGGCAGACCAAGGGAAGAAATTTGGAGAATCTTCCACAGCTGGAAGGTCCATACCAGAGTGATCAGGTCCCACTAAGGCCTCGGGACTTCCACTATCCCTTCAGCAGAAATCCAATGTGTTCTGCCGGCTGACAATCCAGGAAGGAACGGAGCTCTCCGGCGATGATTTTTGTCTGCCATGCAGGAAATGATGAACACTTGTGTATGCAAACCTCTCCTTCAGTACAGAGCGTTGGGAAGAGCTAGACGCAAATGCATTCTCTTAAGGAAGACAGTGCTTAGCATTGTCAAACAAAGGGAGAAGACTACCTGTCTTGTCATGCAGAGGAGTCCTACTGCTTCATGAAAGCAAAGTCACTGCATCATTAAGGTAATGTCCATTCAAAGAAGTTGCCTCAAGGCAGCATCCCTGACGAAGAGAGAACAATCTGTTCTGGGGAGTCAGACTGAAGACCTGGGTTTGGGGAAACTCCAACAGGTATGGACCAGGGCTGCTATGCAGAGACCAGCTCAAGCAGCTGTACAGTAAGGAAATTTGATTTAAAAAAAACAAAAATCCACAAAGAAAAACTAGCAAAAAATTGATAGACATCCAACATTGGGGTATGCTGTTATAGGAATAAATTACAAGTTGTACAAGTAGCTTGGTGAGTTTGTGACTCTGCTCAACAGACTTCTTGAACATTTCCCCATCTCATGAGTCCCTAAAAAATGTTAAACACATACATATGAATTTTTCTACTACAGTAAAATGTATTTTTTACTTTTTTGCACTCATGATACAGTATCTCACAAAAGTGAGTACACCCCTCACATTTTTGTAAATATTTGATTATATCTTTTCAAGAAATTACACTTTGCTACAATGTAAAGTAGTGAGTGTACAGCTTGTATAACAGTGTAAATTTGCTGTCTCCTCAAAATAACTCAACACACAGCAATTAATGTCTAAACCGCTGGCAACAAAAGTGAGTACATGGCTGAGCACAATGATGACAATTTTACATTGTAGCAAAGTGTCATTTCTTCAGTGTTGTCACATTAAAAGATATAATAAAATATTTACAAAAATGTGAGGGGTGTACTCACTTTTGTGAGATACTGTAGATTATATACATATAGCCAGCTGAAGAAAAGGTGTCCCACCTTCTAGGACATTTACTGTCCAAATAATCAGTAGTTGTATCTGACTTCCTGGGTCCCTCAATGGACAAAAACAAATATGTTTCATAAAAAATTTGAATAAAGAAAAAAACAAAAGATGGTAAAAGCAAAGCCCAATAGTATTAAAATTCTCTGCATCTATTTGACACTTACAGAAATTGAAACTCATATACGGTAGCTATGCTTTAGGTAGCAGCTGCAGACAAGGACTGGGTTATAGAAGTTGTATACTGTAGGAATACTCAGCTACTCCCTTACACTTCATGGCTTGCACGTGATTTAAGCTACTAGATATACACTAAGTGTTTTAGCCAGATTTTTTCTGTGCATGCCTTAGACTACTTTTAAGGTGATGAATGCAGGGAAAAAATTATGAGACCAGTATATCCCGTATATATTTTATAACAGCGCTGTTCACATGGCAGCCTGTAGGCAACTTACAGGGACTCCAAATATGGTGGCTCTCCACCCTCCCTGCTACCCACATACAAATCTGGCGGAAATCAGAAATTTAGCCATGATATGTCATTCACTATTTGTGACCCAAAACCAAGTTTTCCCCCTTAAAGAAGCATATTATTATTTTTTCTGCACATTGTCTGTACCTCAGAAGTGATTCCTGTCTCCAAGAGAGCGGCTGCGACATAAGCAGTTAGAGCTATTTTTCCATGATTTCCACCCTGTAACAACAACAGTACTCTTTATATATACATTATATTTATTTTATTAGCTGAGATATAAGAATAATTAAAAGTATAAGGAATGTAGTGTACTTCGTGTATTTAACACCCAGGGCTGCTCAAAATAACACTATTATTTTCAGTAAAATGCTGGAAAACAAATACAAATAACGAAGACTGTATTCCTTCCTCATACTGGTGGTCATTAGAGAAAAGCAGCCTTACCCTGATGGTCAAAGGAAAAGAGCCCCTTTACACTTGTGATCAATGAAATGTCCTCTTACACTGGTGATCAGTGAAATATCCACTTACATAGTAGCTTTTTACATTAGTCTGTGGAGAAGGGCCGCCTTACACTGGTGGTCAAAATGATCCCTGGTTATGAAAGACTGGTCTAAATGTTTGTAATGGATACACACAGGGTTGCCAACTTTCAGTAAATTTACGAATGGTTTGTAAAATCCATACTTTTTGATTCTGTCCTTGAATGTCTATTACGGACGTGTAGGCTGCATGTCCGTAACTGACATTCATGCACAGATGCAATATCTACATTTTTACTCATATCCTTTTCTGTCCAGCTTAGTACTGATAATGATCTATTCAAAATATTAAATATGTTAGCCATACTTTAGGTGATCATATACATTTGAGTACAGTCACAGCATGGCATACCAATTACTATGTGAAAAATTGTTAAATCTAAAAAGAAATAAACAGTAGCACTAAAGGGTACTACTACCCAATGACTGTATCTAACAGACTATAGGTGATAATGTCCTGAAACAGTTACACCCTGTGACATGTGAATATGTGCACAAGCTAAAAATAACGTATTAAGTCCACACAATGTATCATTGAATCCAGTGCATATGATCTCTTCTAATCTTCCACCACACCCAGTGTTCAGTGATCCCTCTCCCGTCAGATGCAAAACTCACCACAGCAAGTTGCCTCACACACTCGTGTTTGGTGTGTAAGCGTTAACAAAGTCTCACAAATAGGTATAGCCGGTTTTCCAGATTCCAACCAAATGACTGTCAGATTGCTCCACTTGCATTCTTAAAGAGAAATCCCACAGGAATGGACAACAGCAACACACAAAGATATGTTATTTCATCAGGGGACATTGTTCACCTCCTGCCAATTCTTGCTGGCGAAGCAAATCAGCTGCAGGCTCTAATTGTTTAGACGCGATCACAAGGAAGTACATACCAATTACTAGCCTAGATAACCTCAGGAAAAGTCCATACGTAGAATGTGGCTGCAAATTTAGGTTATATTAGTTAGGGAGTGTGTAAAGGTTAGATTGTTATTTAAAACCATTCATAATCTAATGTCCATGGATAGACTGTAAATTGAAAAGAATATACAGTATGCTATGCATTAATTATTATGAAATGGACCTTACTGATTGGAACATCCATTTAACCTTTAAGGATCAATCTAGGGGGCGTGGCCTGGACCGGCATGTGAGTAGCAGCTTCCTCACAGAGCTCCTGCAGGTCACCCTGAATTGATCCTGTTCCCGGCTTCACTGCGCTGTCTAATGGCTATAGGACGACTCCTGAACCTAGTGAGACCCTTCTGTGTTACCCGGACTGAACAAATCCATGATGGTATTGAGCGGAAAGAGCAAGGAAGAGGTGCAGTGCTCAGAGCTCCAAAATGGTGCCGCTGCGGGGCTCCAGCAGCGCGGACAGCGTGGCACAGATAAAACAAAAGAAACTGTGAGTAAACCTCCTAAAACCCCGAAGAATACCAGCGGCGACCCCCCCCCCCCAAAGACATCCGTTATTATGCCCAGAAGCTAGCAGAATCTCTGAATATTACTGACCTAGCAGAGGAGGGGGGGGGGCTGTGTGGGAACTCATTGCACAAGGGAATATGGAGAAAGGAATTCCAGAGTGCACAGATTCAAACCTCATGGAAGCACAGTAAGAAGAGCTGGAAGAGGGCAGTGAGGATGAGGAGCTTGCGCAGCCTACACTAGCTGAGATCCTGAGAGCTGTTAATAAATGTACTGCCTCAGTTAATACTTTGCAAGAATGCTTTGGTGGTCGGAAGTGTCTTTGATAAGGCAGGATATACAAAAGATCATAGAAAGAACCGCTGCTGCTGAAAGCAGGATCAGTGACAGAGGACAAGCTTCCCCCTCTGATAAGAGACTCACAACATAACACCAGGATGGTTGCAGCTGTAGATCAGCTTGACCTTGAGAACAGAATGAGACAAAATAATGTACGAATTGTGGGTCTCCCTGAGAAAATGGAGGGTAGAGACCCCACTGATTTTGTGGAAAGATGGCTGCAGGAGGTGTTTGGGAAGGAGGTGTTAACATCCCTATATGCGGTGAAGAGAGCTCACAGAGTTCCCCTGCGGCTCCTTTCCCCAGGGCATCCCCCTCGTCTCAGCCTGGCACGAATGCTACATTAAAGTGATAGGGAGATCATCCTGCGTCTGGCTAGGAAAAGGCAAAATATACAGTTTAATGGGGCACATATCTCCTTCTATCCTGACTTTTCCTCGGATGTGCAGAAAAGAAGGGCCCATTTCACTGAGGTTAAGTAAAGGATACAGAAATTACAGGCGCCTTATGCTATGCTCTACCCAGCGAGGCTCTGCATCCCTGCGAGGGGCTAGGCCCATTTCTTTGAAAAGGCAGCTGATGCATCAGCTTGGTTGGATATAAATGAGAATGCTTTTCGTCAGGCCAGGAGACTGGCGGCTGAAGAGGATTGACCTGCTCCAGGCCTTCAGGTGGTACCGGCTCACATGTGCCAGGGCAGTCCCCTGTTTGCTGGCTGCCTCTTTCTTCTACATTGCTGTGCAATGGATATCTGATATGCTGGGAACAAGAGTGGATTTGTTGCTCTCTATCTCCCTACGGAGAGCGTGTGCGAAGCAAATTCCTAACCCGTGATTAATGTGTCACAAATTGCCTAAAGTGAATCCCTGACTTGTGGTTGTGATGCCAGCGGGAGACAGGACCTGTTGTCCTATTAACTTACCTGCTGTTCAATCCTTCATTGCAGGTCTTCTCCTGTTTGCCTCTGGGATTGCGGCAGAGACCAGGGCATTACACCATCTGCTTGCAGGCTTATCTAAGGCCGCAATTCAACGGATTGTACACACTGAGTTTAGAGTGCCGTTGCACTCAGCGGTTCAGATTGTTTGGAACTATTCATGCAGTACAGTACAGAGATCACAACACTTAAGTACTCAGACATTAAGTTTGTTTTGCCTTACTTTACTGTTAAAAAAAAAAAAAAAAAGTTTGTTTTGCCATGTGCGAGCTACCCTCCACTGGGCTTGGGGAGGGGGGTTGGGTTCTGAAATAATGTGGAATGTGCCATATTTTAAATGCTCTGATATGCATCTACCATGGCAGGGGGGATGAATGTGCCAACTGTGAGGACGTGGAATGTTAGGGGGCTTGATGATCCCCTCAAGCGCACAATGGTTTCCACATCTATGAGAAAATATCTCCCTGCTATTTGTGCATTGCAGGAGACTCACCTCACCCCGCGACTCTCTGTCTTCCCAAAAAAATTCAGATGGGTGGGCAAAGCCTATCACTCCACTCACACCTCCTTTTCCAGAGGGGTGAGTGTGGTTATACATGGCTCTGGCTCACTAGACTACCAGGAACTGGATAGTGTGGTGGACACAGAGGGAAGATTTTACATTGCTGCCTGTTTTCTTTGAAATGTATACTTGTCTTTGTATATATCCCACCTCCGTATAGTCATTAGGTCCTGCGGGTGGTGCTGGAATTTCAGTTGGGCCATCTGGAGGTACCTAATGTATATCTTGGGTGACTAACTGTTACTTGGACCCCCATTTAGACATACACCCCCGGTTGCTTCAGGGTGAGGCGCATGCTGAACAGCCCTAGAAAACTGGTTGAGGAGATGGGCTGGTTAGATGTGTGGAGGAGTAGGAACCCTGGGAAATGTCAGTTCTCATGCTTTTCAAAATCACATATGTCCTTGTCCCGCATTGACCTATGCCTATGTTCGGATACAGCTGTGCACAGAGCGATATCAGATCACTCTCCACGATTCTTGGTCTGGAGGTCTGTCCCCCATCGACACTACTTAGAGCTCCCTGGAAGCTAAATACCTTCTGGCTTAATCTTCTACCATCTCAGGCCCAGATAGCACAGAAAATTACAGATTTTTGGTGTGATCAGGCGGGGTACCCAGATGTGGTGGTGGCATGGGAGACATTCAAGGCTTTTCTTTGGGGGCTGTTTATTAGAGAGATAAATGCATTCAAAAGGGCGTCAAATGCACAAAAGGAGGGGATGGAGCGATTGGTGCATGACCTGGAGATCAAATTTGTCGCTAACCCCACTGAGAATCATAGGGACGCATGGTTATCTGCTCAAGATGCGCTGAGCCGGCTCACCTCTTCTGCGGCTGAGCGGAAAAGCTTCTTCAGCAAGCTTGCCTTTTATGTGGTGGGTGAACATACTGGTCGCCTCTTAGCTAAAATTTCTCATTCTCACAGACATCGCCATCCATTGGTGCCTTACGATGGAAAGGTGACCGATTCCCCAGAATACATTATGACGATTCTCAGTTCATATTATTCTGATTTACCTGTATACCACTCTCAGCAGAATTACTCGACTCCCTACATATATATCTTAAAGGGGTAGAGCTATCTACTCTGTCAGACACGGCTAGACAACTGGAAACTCCTCTGACTCTAGAGGAGCTACAGATAGCGACCAGAATGTGCCCCAACTCCAAGGCGCGAGGGGAGGAGGATATCCCAGTAGAGGTGTATAAGCAATATGGTGAACAGCTATTGCCTAGACTGTTGGAGGTGTTTAATGAAGCCAAAACAACTGAGTGCCTTCCTCCCTCTATGACTAATGCCATTATAGTCTTACTACTGAAACCTGGCAAGGACCTCTTAGACCTAGGCTCCTATAGGCCAATATCCCTTCTGCAATCGGATGTGAAAATACTGGCTAAGGTGCTAGCCCTGAGACTGAACAAGGTTATATCTTCCATAATTCATTCGGATCAAGCGGGGTTCATGCCTTGGAAATCTACAGCCATAAATTTATGCAGGTTATTTGTCAATCTACAATCCACTTCCAATAGTATGGGGGACAGGGCACTGCTCTCTCTTGACGCCCACAAGGCCTTTGACAGTATTGAATGGTCCTATTTATGGGCCACCCTGCATAAATTTGGGTTTGGGTCAGACTATATAGCCTAGGTACAACTATTATATAGTTCTCCGAAGGCAGCCATTAGAGAGTCAGGGAGGGTATCCCAGTACTTTAACCTTTTTAGGGGCAACAGACAGGGAAGCTCCTTGTCACCTCTACTGTTCGCTCAGGCCATAGAACCGTTAGCTACCCGTATCCGCGCCAATGCGGACATCAGGGGCTTTCAGTACCGAGAGCTTCATGAAAAATGCTTTATGCAGACGACACCATGCTCCTTTTGGGAGACACGTCAACGTCCCTGGAGGAGGCTATGGACAATTTTCGGACGTTTGACTGCTATTCAGGTTTAGTGATTAACTGGACCAAGTCCTCTCTCATGCTCTTAGATAAGAAATTGGGCCCACAGGTGACAAATCTACTAGACATCCCTGTTTCCACGGAGTTCAGGTATCTGGGCATACAGGTTATCCCTAACCCTCTAGAATATATGACCTCGTACACACGGCTGGTGTTCTCGACAAGAAACGACAAGAAAACTGCTGGGAGAGCTTTCTTGCCGAGAAAACCGGTCGTGTGTATGTTTTCTCGTCGAGAAAACTGCCGGGAATCTCGACGAGAAAAATAGAGAACCTGCTCTCTATTTTCTCGTCGGGATTCTCGCCGGCCTGTTTCCCGACGAAAAAACTGTGTGTGTGTGTATGCGGCAACAAGCTTACCTGTCCTCCTGTAAGCTCGAAATGACTTTGACGCATGCGCGATAGCTTCCTAGGCATAGGTAGGGTGTAGCAAGATGGAGGCGACGGCATTGAATGTGACGAGCGCATACTCGTTGTAGTCGATGACTTCACCGCGTTCATTCCATTCAAAAGAACGGGTTCTTGTCGAGAATCTCGTCATGAAAAACGACGGGTTTATTCCTTATGAGAATATCGGCCGTGTGTACTAGGCTTCTAGAATATAATACTTTAAATCTGTCCCCTTTATTGAATCGCTGCAGGGATCGGGTAAAGGTGTGGTCTAGATTAAAACTATTCCCGGTGGGTAGGATAAATTTGATCAAAATGATCTTGATGCCACAGCTCCTGTATATACTCCACAACTCCCCCATGGTTGTCACACTAAAGCAATTTAGAGTCATTAATTCAATTTTTAGGTCCAAATCCATGGCTGAACTATCTGGCTTCCCAACTCCAACACATAGCTAGGGTTCTGAGCCCTCCTAATGCTCCGGTGCTGAACTTAGTGAACCCTATGGCGCACCTTCTCCGGTGCACAACGGGGGGGGGGGGGCGGAGGGCCTGGAGGCGCTGAGGTTTTCCAAATCAAATAAGCTATTTACTACTTAAAACCTGATGCAGAAAGTATGGAACAAAGCTAGAGCTTTACAACACAACAAGTAGAGGGTTTCAGTAGGTATAGCCCCATTTGGGGGAACAAGCACTACTTGGAGAAATTACAATATGGCACGAGATGGCAACATTACGGGATTACACATATGACACAAATCTTTAGAGATGGTGAACTTCGCCCATTCCCTGCTTTACAGTCCGAATTTAAAGGGGTTATAAAGGTTCGTTTTTTATTTTCTAAATAGGTTCCTATAAGCTAGGGCATTGTTGGTTCACTTACCCTTTCCTTCGATTTCCCTACTAAATGTTTTTTTTCTTTGTCTGAATTTCTCACTTCCTGTTCCTCCTCAGTAAGCTTGCCTCCATCATCCAAGCCGTTCTGGCTGGGGGTTAGTCAGCGTGCTCGCCCCCTCCCTTGGGACTACATCCCTGTGGGGAGACGCTGTGAACGTTCACATCGTCTCCCCGCAGGGATGTAGTCCCAAGGGAGGGGGCGAGCACGCTGACTAACCCCCAGCCAGAACGGCTCAGATGATGGGGGCAAGCTTACAGGAAGTGAGAAATTCAGACAAAGAAAAAAACATTTAGAAGGGAAATCGAAAGAAAAGGTAAGTGAACCAACAATGCACTAGCTTAGAGGAACCTATTTAGAAAATAAAAAACTAACCTTTACAACCCCTTTAAACTCCCTGCCTCCATGCAGTTCTATTATTTCCAACTCCAACACGTGGTTAAGGCCCAATTGGACTCAGAGCCTAACGCCCATTTTCAATTACATGAGGGAAGTAACCTCATATAAAAGTTTAATTTCGTGCAGCTATTCTATGCTGCTCAACAAATTCCTTCCTGACAGCACCGCAGGGATCATATCCAAATGGGAAAAGGATATAGGAGCCTTTGAGGAGGACCAATGGGAAGAGGCTCTTTCGGCAGTTCCCATATGCTCCCTAAAACGTGGCTCAAAGATTGTCCCAGTTATATATACTCCTGCGAGTACATTACACGCCAGCTAGACTGGTGAGAATGGGTGTGCGAGAGGATCCTATCTGTACAAGATGCATTAGGGACCACGGTGACCTGATCCACATGCTATGGAGGGGCCCTAAATTGCATATCTACTGAAAGGAGGTGCTGGAAACGAATAATCGTGTATTTCAGGTCCAGCTTATTGGACACCTTAAACTGTGCTTGCTGGGAATTATAGACAATATACCTGAGGAGGAACCCTCTATTACACATATTGTGGGAATGTCTGAACTTGCAATTGTCTTGGTGGGATGTACAAAGCATTACTTCAATAGTGTAGAGTACAGGAGTTCCAATTCTTGGGAACAATAATTAGGGAGGATCTGTCATGGACAGGGCAAATATCCCATCTGGTCAGCAAATCTTATCAGAGATTGTACTTCTTGAGGAAACTGTGGATGACAGGCTTTTCTGAGCAGTGCCTACTCAGTTTCTATAAGGCTGTCATTGACAATGTGCTGACTTATCATGTCGCTCTGTGGCAAGGGACGTGCAAGGAATGTGCACGATATATGACAGAAATGCCTTACAGAGGGTGATAAAAAAGGGATTTTTATAACAGCTTACCTGTAAAATCCTTTTCTTGGAGTACATCACGGGACACAGAGCGACTTAGTCATTACTAATGGGTTATATAGATTACCTTCAGGTGCTGGCACTGGCCACTTCCAAACCGGAAGTACCCTCCCCTATATAAGCCCCTCCCATCCGGGAGCACCTCAGTTTTGTAGCAAAGCAATAAGTGTCCCAAAAAGAGGGGTGGGAGCTCTGTGTCCCGTGATGTACTCCAAGAAAAGGATTTTACAGGTAAGCTGTTAAAAAAATCCCTTTTTCTTTTTCGTACATCACGGGACACAGAGCGACTTAGTCATTACTAATGGGACGTCCCAAAGCAATACCAAATGAGGGGAGGGATACATAAGCTGGGCGCCATCAGGCATGAGGATCTTTTGCGGCCTGCAACACACTGCGCCCAAAGGCGACATCCTCCTGACTTCTAACGTCTACCTGGTAGAACCTAGTAAACGTGTGTACCGAAGACCATGTTGCGGCCTTACATACTTGAGCCAGGGAGGCCTGGTGATGCACTGCCCATGAAGTTCCAACTACTCTTGTGGAGTGCGCCCTAACTTTGAACGGAGGCGGTCTCTTTCTCAAGCCATAGGCTTGTATTATGACTCCACTTGGCTAAAGTAGATTTTGATGCTGCCTGAACCTTTCTAGGGCCTTCCGGCAGAATAAACAAAGTATCCGTTCTGCGAATCTGAGCAGTGGCTTTTAGATAAGCTTTAACTGCTCTTACTACATCCAAAGAATGTAATAACTTTTCCTCTACCGAGCTAGGTTTGGGGAAAAAAGAAAGAAGAACCACATCTTGGTTCAAATGAAACCTCGATACCACCTTGGGAAGAAAGGCTGGATGAGGACGTAATACTACTCTGTCCTTATGGACAACCAGATATGGCTCCTTACAGGACAAGGCGGCTAATTCCGATACTCTTTTAGCCGAACAAATGGCTACTAAGAAAATCAATTTCCTGGTGAGAAGAACCAAGGAAATGTGTTGCAATGGTTCAAACGGTTGTTTCTGTAGAACCGACAGAACCAGGTTTAAGTCCCATGGACATATGGGAATACTAACCGGAGGGCTAATACGCATCACTCCTTGTATGAAAGCTTTGACTAGTGAATGCGAAGCCAAGGGCCTTTGAAAAAATATTGACAAGGCCGAAATCTGACCCTTGATAGTACTCAAGGCCAGCTTCCTATCTACAGCCCACTGTAGGAAGTCCAAAATCCTCCCTATCACGTACTTACGTGGATGCCATTTCTTGGCCTCACACCACGTAATGTACGCCTTCCAGATCCTATAATAGATCTGCCTGGATACCGGCTTCCTGGCATTGATCATGGTAGATACCACAGAATTAGAGAGCCCCCTCTTTTTCAGAATGTGGGCTTCAATAGCCAGGCCGTCAAACCTAGGGCTGGTAAGGAAGGGTGGTATATCGGTCCCTGCGACAGCAGGTCCGGACGATGTGGGAGGGTCCAAGGACTCCTCACTGACATTTTTACAATCTCCGCGTACCATGCCCTTCGGGGCCACGCTGGAGCCACCAGAATCACTGGTTTCTTTTCTACCCTGATTCTGCGGAGTAATCGCGGTAACAATTGTGGCGGTGGGAATGCATATATCAGCTTGAACTGATCCCAAGGGAACACTAGGGCATCCGAGCCGCAAGCTAGGGGATCCCTTGTGCGAGACACAAATCTGTCCACCTTTGCGTTGAATCTGGATGCTAGCAGATCTACATCCGGTGTTCCCCACCGCTGGCATATTGCCTGGAAAACCTCGGGGTGAAGAGACCATTCCCCCGGGCATAATTGTTGGCGACTTAAAAAGTCCGCTCTCCAATTTTCCACTCCTGGGATGAAAACCGCGGATATGGCTGGGACATATTTTTCTGCCCACTCCAGGATGCAATTTGCTTCCCTCTGGGCTGCACGACTCCTGGTGCCACCCTGGTGATTGATATATGCCACTGCTGTGGCATTGTCTGATTGAATTCTGACAGGGGACCCTTGGAGTTTGGATGTCCATGCTACTAGGGCATACCGGGCTGCTCGTATCTCTAAGAGATTGATGGGCAGGGCCTTTTCTGCTTCTGACCACTTGCCCTGGAGAGACCATTGCTCCAGTACTGCCCCCCAGCCTATGAGGCTGGCATCTGTAGTGACTACCTTCCAAGAAACCGGACTGAAGGGTTTCCCTTTTTCCAGATTCTGGGGCACCAACCACCAATGGAGGCTCTTGCGAACGGAAGGGGACAGGGACATTGGTAAGTCTAAAGCCTGAACTTTTTTGTTCCAGGCTGACAGTATGGCCCTCTGCAAATTCCTTGAATGGAATTGACCGTAGGGTACCGCTTCGAATGAAGCCACCATTTTTCCCAGCAGCCTCATGCAGAGGCGTATGGATGGTTTTCTTTTTGTACCCACTAAGTGGGTCAAATCTTTTAAAGACGACACCTTCTCTGGAGGTAAGAAAATCTTTCTCTGATTTGAATCCAGCCTTAGCCCTAAGTATTCCAGACTTTTGACTGGTCTTAGAGCTGACTTGTCCCGGTTGATAATCCAACCGTGATATTCCAGATACTTGATTGTCTTGTGAATAGCTACTTCCATCTTTTCCACTGAGTGGTCTATTAGTAGCAGGTCGTCTAGATATGCCATTATCGTTACACCTTGTGTTCTTAGATTGGCCAATAATGGGGCCAGAATTTTTGTGAACACTCGTGGTGCTGTGGCCAGACCGAAAGGTAAGGCTCTGAACTGAAAATGGCGCCCTTCTACTGCAAAGCGTAGAAATTTCTGGTGGGCCGGAAAGATGGGAATATGCAGATAAGCATCCCTTATGTCGATCGAGGCTAACCATTCCTGCCCTTGTAGGGCGGTGGCCACCGATCGGATCGACTCCATCCAAAAAGTCCTGATATTTAGGAACTTGTTTAGCCCTTTTAGATTTAATATGGGCCTCACGTCCCCATTTGGTTTGGGGACTGTGAAAAGGTTCGAGTAAAACCCGAATCCGCTTTCTTCCAGGGGAACCTTCATGATTACACCTTGGAGCAATAGTTGTTCTAGTGCCAGAAGGAGGGATCCTCTCTTCTGGGGATCTCTTGGCACGTTTGACCTCATAAATTGGGCAGGAGGAGTGCCTTTTAACTCCAGCTTGTATCCCAGACTTACTGCGGAGAGCACCCATCTGTCTCTGATGGTGTCCCGCCAGGTCTCTGTGAACAACTGAAGTCTTCCCCCCACCCGATTGAGTGGGGGCAACGCTTCATGACTTGGGGGGAGGTTTTGTACCTCTCTTGATCCAGGGCTTCTTGTTACCCTGTGATTGTCCCTGATTTCTGCCCCCTGAATTTGACCGCGGAGGCCGTCGGAACTGCTTCACAGCCGATGTGCCCGGGACTGGAGAAGTAGGCCTCTTAAAAGAAGGACTTCTACCCTTGTTCTTAACCGGTAAGAGTGAACTTTTACCGGCAGAAATTTTCTGGATATATTTGTCCAGATCTTCTCCAAATAAGCGTTCTCCATGAAATGGGAAGCTAACCAGCAGTTTTTTACAGGGAGCTTCAGCAGACCAGTTTTTGAGCCACAGAAGCCTACGCATATGTACTATAGACAGCGTAAAGCGGGAGGCCTGTTGGATTGTATCCTTTATGGCGTCCACCGCAAAACACAAGGCTCTAGGTAGGTCAGCTAGGGCAAGAGCCTGCTGATCTGGTAAGTCCCTTAAGACTTGTTTCAACTAATCTTTCACTGCTTGGCAGACTCCAATCGCTGCTACCGCAGGTTGTGTCACCATGCTTGCTGTAGAGAAAGCAGATTTTAGTAAAGACTCCAATTTTTTATCTATTGGGTCTTTGAACATTGGAACATTATCTACTGGACATGTCAGTGATTTGTTCACAGAAGAGATGGCTGCGTCCACTGTAGGGACCCTCCATTTTTTTTATGAACTTATCCTCCATGGGATAGATCACCGGAAATCTCTTGGGGGGAGCAAATATTTTATCAGGATGCTCCCAATCCTGGTAAATAAGCCCTTCTAATAAAGGGTGGATTGGGAAGGAACAGACAGCCTGGGGAGCTTTTAGCGACCCCAGCGAGGAAACCGTAGTGGATGGTGGTTCCGCCAGAGGCATTTTAAATGCTGATCGGACCATGTTAGTCAGAGACTGAACCCATAATCTTTCAGCCTGAGATGCTGAGAAAGGTTCTTCCACTGTTGATTCCTCCATAACTGAATCAACCTCATCCTGATCCCCTTCAGGTAGGTCGATCCCTGTGTGGGGCTGTTTCTCCACTAACAGGCACTCTGAAGGAGGAGACGGAGATCGGACGCGCTTTCCCTGTGACAGGGAAGCAGCGATCAATGCTGTTAATCTCTCTTCCAATCCTCCCAGAGTTGAGGATAAAACCTCCTCTGTTATATATACAGGAGCAGGTGGACTGGGGACAGCCGCAGCACCAGGCACTCCTGCGGGGTTTCTACGGCTACTGACCTCTGAATTCTCAGGGGAGATTGGTGCAGTACAAGCATGCCCAATATCCTCAGAGCCCGATGGAGACCCCTTTGGCTTCCTGGAAGACCTATTTCTGGAGCGTCTGGACGACATATCCTTTAAGCACAAAGCTGAGGTATTCCCGTCGTCATACACCAATTTTGCTGGTAATAGTCTAACACAGTTGCTGCTATATACCAGCTGGTGTCCACTAAAGTGCCTTTCTATGGGGATGCCTGCATCAACCGCCTCTGTGTGCCACTGTTTGTTGCTAGCTCTGTTTGCATCCAGCTGACACTTGTACTGTGTCTTTATACAAGCTGGGACGCCTGCACATGCGCAGAAGCGCCGTGGCGCGCATCGAGCGTCATCCACCCGCCCCGCCCCTTTTTTCATAGGAGGCGCGTGCACGCGCCCGCGCGCGCGCCCGTGCGCCATTGGCGCCCTTTTCGAAATCAAACAGGGACTAGGAGCCAGGGCCCTTTTTGCCGGAGGGCCTGTGCGGTGGATGAGCGCAGCAACAGGGCAGAGGAAGTGGATTCCCACAGAGAAACTTACCAACTGCCTGGATCTTTTGACTTGAGAAAACCAAAGATCCACATGACAAGAAAAATGGACTACAGCGGCCTCTAGCGGTTTAACACAGGTACCGCGGTCCTCTTTTCTTTTTTTTTTTCTTGACTACTATTAAAATTTTACATTTTCAGTAGTTACAGGCATACACAGATATTAGCGGGAATACCGTTAGGTAACAGACAGAAAGACAAATTAGGCTTGGGGGTCCCCCAATAGAACCAAGTTCCTGGGGGCCCCCACTTACCTGATCCCCGCCGCAGGACTTTGTTTGGTCCACAGAAGCCCAAACTTCACCTATCACGGCAGGCATTGTAATTAAACCTTCAGGGACCGGGTTCCCAAGGATTCCACTCCCCTGGACCTGTATAGCACCCTGCACAGACAACATCTTGGTCGTGGGTATGACCAGAGCTCTGGATCCCAGGGTCCAGCCCTCCTAAGAGAGGCATTATAGGCAAAACCTTGCTCTTCTGCTGCAAGGCCCGGGTACTGACCGTTTAGCTATGAAGCTTTTTTGGTGGGATCCGGAACAGCTTACTAAGGCCCCAAAAGAACCTGTACGCAAGCCCAGTGAAAACACATGTTACTCTTTGGCCAACACCTTAGACACTGGCAAAAAACTGAGGTGCTCCCGGATGGGAGGGGCTTATATAGGGGAGGGTACTTCCGGTTTGGAAGTGGCCAGTGCCAGCACCTGAAGGTAATCTATATAACCCATTAGTAATGACTAAGTCGCTCTGTGTCCCGTGATGTACGAAAAAGAAAACAATGCAGAAGATTAATAAGGGGGCATATTTACCAAGCACTGAAGAAGTGAAGGAGGAGAGGTACCTTTGGAGAACTATTAACATTCTAAAAGATATCTCCCATCCTGCAAATATCTTGTATACAGTGTTGGCTTTTGGGAGTCAAATTAGGAGTATTGCCTCACGTACCACCAGGCTGCAAAACAGCTTCCTTTAGCGGTCCATATGGTTTTTGAATGCTAGAGGCTTTTTAGGGTTACTTTAAAGGTGCAGTATGTATTTATTATGCGATACATGTTGTTTTTATGAAGATAGTGTTATAAGTGAGGTATGTGATGTCTTTTTTTGTAAGGGGTTGCATCAGCATTTCATTTTATCATTTTATTGTAAAATGAGAATACATTTTTATGATTCTGTTTCTTGCTTTTCCGCCTACAAAAATAGGATTTTTATAACAGCTTACCTGTAAAATCCTTTTCTTGGAGTACATCACGGGACACAGAGCGACATAGTCATTACTAATGGGTTATATAGATACCGTCAGGTGCTGGCACTGGCAACTTCCAAAACCGGAAGTACCCTCCCCTATATAAGCCCCTCCCATCCGGGAGCACCTCAGTTTTGTAGCAAAGCAATAAGTGTCCCTAAAGAGGGGCGGGAGCTCTGTGTCCCGTGATGTACTCCAAGAAAAGGATTTTACAGGTAAGCTGTTATAAAAATCCTATTTTCTTTCTCGTACATCACGGGACACAGAGCGACATAGTCATTACTAATGGGATGTCCTAAAGCAATGCCAAATGAGGGGGGGGATACACCATATATAAGCTGAGCGCTATCAGACATGAGGATCTTTTGCGGCCTGCAACACACTGCGCCCAAAGGCGACATCCTCCTGACTTCTAACGTCCACCTGGTAGAACCTAGTAAACGTGTGTACCGAAGACCATGTTGCGGCCTTACAGATTTGAGCCAGGGAGGCCTGGTGATGCACTGCCCATGAAGTTCCAACTGCTCTCGTGGAGTGCGCCCTAACTTTGAACGGAGGCGGTCTACTTCTCAAGCCATAGGCTTGTATTATGACCTGTCGAATCCACTTGGCTAAAGTAGATTTTGACGCTGCCTGACCCTTTCTGGGGCCTTCCGGCAGAATAAACAAAGTATCCGTTCTGCGAATCTGAGCAGTGGCTTTTAGATAAGCTTTAACTGCTCTTACTACATCCAAAGAATGCAATAACTTTTCCTCTACCGAAGTAGGTTTGGGGAAAAAAGAAGGAAGAACCACATCTTGGTTCAAATGAAACCTCGATACCACCTTAGGAAGAAAGGCTGGATGAGGACGTAACACTACTCTGTCCTTATGGATAACCAGATATGGCTCCTTACAGGACATAGCTGCTAATTCCGATACTCTTTTAGCCGAACAAATGGCTACTAGAAAAATCAATTTCCTGGTGAGAAGCACCAAGGAAATATGCTGTAATGGTTCAAATGGTTGTTTCTGTAGAACCGACAGAACCAAGTTTAGATCCCATGGACATATGGGAATATTAACCGGAGGACGAATACGCATCACTCCTTGTATAAAGGCTTTGACTAGTGAATGCGAAGCCAAGGGCCTTTGAAAAAATATTGACAAGGCCGAAATCTGACCCTTGATAGTACTCAAGGCAAGCTTCCTATCTACAGCCCACTGTAGGAAGTCCAGAATCCTACCTATTACGTACTTATGTGGATGCCATTTCTTGGCCTCACACCACGCGATGTACGCCTTCCAGATTCTATAGTAGATCTGCCTGGATACCGGATTCCTGGCATTGATCATGGTAGATACCACAGCATTAGAGAGCCCTCTCTTTTTTAGAATGTGAGCTTCAATAGCCAGGCCGTCAAACCTAGGGCTGGTAAGGAAGGGTGGTATATCGGTCCTTGCGAAAGCCGGACGACGTGGGAGAGTCCAAGGACTCCCCACTGAAATTTTACAATCTCCGCGTACCACGCTCTTCGGGGCCACGCTGGAGCCACCGGAATCACTGGTTTCTTTTCTACCCTGATTCTGCGGAGTAATCGAGGTAACCATTGGCGGTGTGAATGCATATATCAGCTTGAACTGATCCCAAGGGAACACTAGGGCATCCGAGCCGCAAGCTAGGGGATCCCTTGTCCGAGAGACAAACCTGTCCCCCTTTGCGTTGAATCTGGATGCTAGAAGATCTACATCCGATGTTCCCCACCGCTGACATATTGTCCAGAAAACCTCGGGGTGAAGGGACCCTTCCTCTGGGCCTAATTGCTGGCGACTTAGAAAGTCCGCCTTCCAATTCTCCACTCCTGGAATGAATACCGCAGATATGGCTGGGACATATTTTTCTGCCCATTTCAGGATGTAATTTACTTCCCTCTGGGCTGCACGACTCCTGGTGCCCCCCTGATGATTGATATATGCCACTGCTGTGGCATTGTCTGATTGAATTCTGACAGGGGACCCTTGGAGTTTGGATGTCCATGCTACTAGGGCATACCGGGCTGCTCGTATCTCTAAGAGATTGATGGGCAGGGCCTTTTCTGCATCCGACCATCTGCCCTGGAGAGACTATTGCTCCAGTA
This sequence comes from Rana muscosa, assembly GCA_029206835.1. NCBI lineage: Eukaryota > Metazoa > Chordata > Amphibia > Anura > Ranidae > Rana > Rana muscosa. Next base: position 602,394,394 of record CM055116.1, on the reverse strand, counting down.
CTGCTCCCCAGCCTATAAGGCTGGCATCTGTAGTGACCACCTTCCAAGAAATCGGACTGAAGGATTTCCTTTTTTCCAGATTCTGGGGAACCAACCACCAACGGAGGCTCTTGCGAACGGAAGGGGACAAGGACATTGTAAGTCTAGGGCCTGAACTTTTTTGTTCCAGGCTGACAGTATGGCCCCTTGCAAATTCCTTGAATGGAATTGACCGTAGGGTACTGCTTCGAATGATGCCACCATTTTTCCCAGCAGCCTCATATACAGGCGTATGGACGGCTGTCTTTTTTGTACCCACTAAGTGGATCAAATCTTTCAAAGACAACACCTTTCCTCGAGGCAAGAATATTTTTCTCTGGCCTGAATCCAACCTTAGCCCCAAGTATTCCAGACTTTTGACTGGTTTTTAGGGCTGACTTGTCTCGGTTGATAATCCAACCGTGAGATTCCAGATACTTGATCGTCTTGTGAACGACCACGTCTAGTTTTTTCACTGAGTGGTCTATCAGCAACAAGTCATCCAGATATGCCATTATCATTACACCTTGTGTTCTTAGATTGGCCAATAAAGGGCCAGAATTTTTGTAAACACTCGTGGTGCTGTGGCCAAACCGAAGGGTAAGGCTCTGAACTGAAAATGGCGCCCTTCTACTGCAAAGCATAGAAATTTTTGGTGGACTGGAAAGATGGGAATGTGCAAATAAGCATCTTTGATGTCGATCGCGGCTAACCAATCCTCCCCTTGTAGGGCAGTGGCCACCGATCGGATCGACTCCATCGGAAAGTCCTGATATACAGGAATTTGTATAGCCCTTTTAGAATTAATATGGGCCTCCCGTCCGCGTTTGCTTCGGGACTGTAGAGGTTTGAGTAAAACCCGAACCCTCATTCTTCCAGGGGAACCTCCATAATTACTCCTTGGAGCAATAGTTGTTCTAGTGCCAACAGGAGGGACTCTCTCTTCCGGGGATCCCTTGGCACGTTTGACCTCAAAAATGGGAAGGAGGAGAGTCTTTTAACTCCAAACTGTATCCCAAACCTACTGCGGAGAGCACCTATCTGTCTTGATCGTGTCCCGCCAGGTCTCTTGCGAACAACTGGAGTCCTCCCCCCACCCGACTGAGTGGGGGCTTCAATGAATTTAACTTTGGGGGAGGTTTTGTACCTCCCCTGACCCAGGGTTTCTCATTACCCTGCTACTGTCCCTGTTTTTTACCCCCGGGATTTGACCGAGGAGGCCGTCGGAACTGTTACACAGCCGATGCCCCAGGGACTGGAGAAGCAGGCCTCTTAAAGAGGGACCTCTAACTCTGCTTTTAACCGGCAAGAGCGTATTTTTACCGCTGGAAATTTTCTGGATATATTTGTCCAGGTTTTCCCTGAATAAGCGTTCACCATGAAATGGGACGCTAACCAGCCATTCTTTACAGGGAGCTTCAGCAGACCAGTTTTTGAGCCATAGGAGCCTACGCATATGTACTATAGACAGCGTAAGGCGGGAGGCCTGATGGACTGAATCCTCTATGGCGTCAACCGCAAAGCCTAAGGCTCTAGGTAGATCAGCTAGGGCAAAGCCTGCTGATCTGTCAAGTCCCTCAAGACCTGTTTCAACTGATCCTTCACTGCTTAGCAGACCCCAATAGCTGCTACTGCTGGTTGTATCACCAAGCAGATTTTCATAAGGACTCCAATCTTTTATCTATTGGGTTCTTGAACATTTGGACATTATCCACTGGACATGTCAGTGATTTATACATACAAGAGATGGCTGCGTCCACTGTAGGGACCTTCCATTTTTTTTTTTTTTTTTTGATGAACTTATCCTCCATGGGATAGACCACCGGAAATCTCTTGGGGGAATAAATATTTTCTCAGGACGTTCCCAATCCTGGTAAATGAGCCCTTTCAGTAAAGGGTGAAGTGGAAAAGAACAAACAGTCTGGGGGCTTCTAGCGACCCCAACGAGGATACAGTAGTGGTTGATGGTTCCGCAAGGTGCATTTTTAAATGCTGATCGGACCATGTTAGTCAGAGACTGAACCCATAATCTTTCAGCTTGAGATGCTGAGAAAAGGTTCCCCCACTGTTGATTCCTCTATAACAGAATCAACCTCATCCTGATCCCCTTCAGGCAGGTCGATCCCTGTATGGGACTGTTGCTCTGCTAACAGGCACTCTGAAGGAGGAGACGGAGATCGGGCGTGCTTTCCCTGACAGGGAGGCAGCGATAAATGTTGACAATCTCTCTCTAATCCTCCCAGAGCTGAGGAAAAAACCTCCTCTGTTACATACACAGGAGCAGGTGAACTGAGGACAGCCACAGTACCAAGTACCCCTGCGGGGTCTCTACGGTCACTTACCTCTGAACTTCAGGGGAGACTGGTGCAGCAGGAGTATGCCCAAGATCCTCCGAGCCCGATGAGACCCCCTTCGCTTCCTGGAAGATTCAGTTCCGGAGCTTCTGGACGGCATATTCCTAAGCCTAAAGCTGAGGTATTCCAGCCGTAATACACCACTTTTACTGAGAATAGTCTAGCACAATTGCTGCTATATCACAGTTGGTGTCTACTAATGTGCCTTTCTAGGGGATGCCTGTATCAACCGCTTGCTGTATGCCTTTAAATGTTGCCAGCTCTGTCTCTGTACTTCATAGCCAGCTCACTACAATATTGTGGTTTTTTTAAACTGCTGGGACGCCCGCACATGCGCAGAAGCGCTGCGGCGCGCACAGAGCGTCATCCCCCAGGCTCCGCCCCCTTTCCCGGCTCACCTCTATATATAGGGGCGCGTGCACGCGCACGCGCGCGGCCACGTGCGCCTTCGGCGCTAATTTCAAATATGGTAACAAGGGACAGGAGCCAGGGCCCCTCTTTGCCGCAGGCCGGGGGATGGACGAGCACTGCAACATGGCAGAGGAAGCAGTTTCCTATAAGAGAACTCACCATCTGCCTGGACTTTGCTCTGCTGAGAAGAAGCTAGTCCACATGACAAGAAAACATTCCACAGCGGCCTCTAGTGGACAAACACAGGTACCACAGTCTAATATATTAAATATATATATAAAAAAATTATTTATTTTTTTCTTGACCACCATTAAAAATTATTACATTTTTTTAGTAGTTACAGGCATGCACAGAATTTTGCGGGAATACCATTAGGTAACAGACAGAAAGACAAATTAGGCTTGGGGGTCCCCCAATAGAACCAAGTTCCTGGGGGCCCCCACTTACCTGTTCCCCGCCGCAGGACTTTGTTTGGTCCACAAAAGCCCAAACTTCACCTATCACGGTAGGCATTGTAATCAAACCTTCAGGGACCGGGTTCCCAAGGATTCCACTCCCCTGGACCTGTATAGCACCCTGCACAGAAAACATCTTGGTCGTGGGTATGACCAGAGCTCTGGATCCCAGGGTCCAGCTCTCCTAAGAGAAGCATTACAGGCAAAACCTTGCTCTTCTCTGCAAGGCCCGGGTACCGACCGTTTAGCTATGAAGCTTTTTTGGTCGGATCCGGAATAGCTTACTGAGGCCCAAAAGAACCTGTACGCAAGCTCAGTGAAAAACACATGTTTCTTCTTGGCCAACACCTTAGACACTGGCAAAAAACTGAGGTGCTCCCGGATGGGAGGGGCTTATATTGGGGAGGGTACTTCCGGTTTTGGAAGTTGCCAGTGCCAGCACCTGACGGTATCTATATAACCCATTAGTAATGACTATGTCGCTCTGTGTCCCGTGATGTACGAGAAAGAAATATCTTCTGCAACATACTACCAGCCCCAAGAAAAAAAAATTCAAAGTCTTAGCCATGCACATGATAAAATGCTGCCAGAATGCACATCTTGACGCACTGGCATTGTAAACAGACCCCTACATTACAGGAATAGTTCACATGAATCGTTAAGGTTGCATATATGGAGGAGATTATACATATAACACAGGACAGACAGTGCTCTGCGACCTGGGCTTGCTGGTTATAATTTAAAACAACTGTTGAATACAGGAGCATAACATATTGCATTCCTTACTGGAGTTTCCAGACAGGATTATTGGAATTGTTACATTTGACTCTGATGCCCTCTTGCCATTACTTGTGTCTCTTCAACCCCCATTCTCAGGTGTCCCTTCGCCTTACTTTTCTCATTGATGTGGTTACAATGATTTTACCATGTGCGCTGCTTACCTGGATATCTTTATTTAGAATTCGACCCATGGCTGGAAAAGAGCCATCTTTTTTCTGGTGCAGAATAATCCAGTCTTTTGCTGCGGAAAGTTCTAATGGGTCAATATAGATGAAGCCCCTGGACTGAGCGAAGGATTTCAGCACAAAAGCTGTAAGCCTAATAAATAGATCAAAGAGTGGTATAAAAAAATGCAAATCATTATTAACAGGATAGTTCATTTTAGGGGAGTTTAACTTTTTTCTTACCACATACTTCCAGAAGAATCCCTCTCTCCAAAGGCACTATAGGACCCGTCTGGTCTCTTGTATGTTAGCTGCCGTTGGTAGCCTGTTTAACAGGGAGATGAACACAATAAGCCTTGTACTAGCTCTGCATATTATTATCCCATTGTTTTGGTCATAAGTTTATCTGCAGGCAGTGAAAATTAAGCCGGCCATAGACGGATGGAATCTCGGCCGATTCAGCAGGGACAGGCCAATATTCTAACCACATATGGACAGGCTGATCTTACCTAATTACCCATGATTTTTATCCATCAATTGACTTGGGTACAATCAGCATATTGGATTTTTAGGCTGCAATTTTTGCCGGCGGCTATAGCTGCTAGAAATAATCACTGCTCCCCATATTAGCTGGATTGGGGAACAGAGGTAAGTGTAATTTACATGATTACACCCACCTAACCCTAGGTAAGTGCCTTTTACATCCCATATATCTCAATATATATTGTGCAAACTTTTGCAGATAAAAGGGTATAAATTACAAAGAACGGCAAACTTGGAAAGATTATTTGGTAGATTGCAACAGAAAAGCATACTACCACAATGTGCACCTTCAATACATTTATTTCCCGCCTTTCTTCTTCACCGTTAGCTGTCCTTGGTCTGATCGTTAGCTGTCCTTGGTCTGATGTCTAGCATTATTCAACCCACTTGACTTTAATTCAGTTTTTGGGGTACAGTATGACTTATTTGGTCCAGGGAAGATTATTCAAAAGTTGGTTTTTCAGAGGTTTATAAATTCATGCCTTAATTCAAAACAAAGTCCACTTTCCAATATAAATGTATAGAAGCATTGAATGATGGTACTGGCAGATTAAAAGTAATCTTATCATGCGAACTCAAAATATACGTAGGGGGCAAAGGTCTTCAACATCCAACAATAAGAGACAAAGTCTGCTTTACAAACTCCACACATTGCCCACCTGCTGTGCACATGTATGATATGTTTATCAGGCACTATTAGGAAGCTGGTCAAAAGCAATAATGTGCAATGTAAGGATAGCCATATACAGGTAGAATTTTATTTGAATGTTCGTGGAAATTCAGAAAAATCATTAATCAGGGCATGCAACAGTACCATCACTGACTCAACAAATTTTGTTAGAAAATCTCTTAAAAATCTAATTTGTTTGCCATTCCAATGGTTTGAATTTTAAAGTCCAGTTTCAAAATGCTTGGATGTTATGCAATGTTTGTTTGTGACCCTACCACATACGATATGGAAAATGAATGAAGGGTTTGCCACAGATGACTTCTGGCCTGGGTCAAACTTTACCTAGCACATGTGCATCACAAATGGGCATGATTTTTTCCTGAACAGAAACCACATTCACATTTACAATTTTGTAGTCACAATTTTGTTTGTTCAAATAATAAATGAGAAAACATTTCCATACTTCACCATAGATTTTTTTTTTTCACACGGCAGTCAACGTTTGTAAAATTGTTCCCAATAACAAATCAAATGAACATTTCAAAAAAATTTAACTAAATTTTAATCAAGGCACAGGTTGAATAAATAACAGTTGAACATACATTATGTGATAAAACAGCGTAGCAATGTTGAGCCTAACCCACCTTGCAAAAGGTAGTCCACTGCCTCATTTTCCACTTCTGGACACAATTGCGTTGTTTTTTGGAGATACTTGAGCACAAATACATTAGGGGCAAAGTGTATCATATTCTGCTCTCCACATCCAAACGGCAGACGGAGGAGGTTATCTAAATTACTCAGAGTTGGACCCATCACATCTCCTACAGAAATAATGCAATTACTAACAGGTTATTTGTATTTTGAATTCCTCAGGATCATTTGGAGTGTCACATTCTTCAAAATATTTATTTAGTAAAGGAATTACATCTTTACAATAACAGACAGCAACCACATATTACATTAGTCTGACTATAGCCTCTGAACTCTGATTTTAAGTTTTAAAATTTGTATAAGAACATAAGTTATTGGTGGGTAATATGTCATAATGACAGGTAAATATAGAACCTATATGCTAACAATAAATAAATAAGCCACACACAATACCAGCACTACCTAACAACATTACACAAAATCATTACCTTATAGTTTCAAAAAAACATCCACTACCTGCATTGCCTTCCTAATATATCACTTAACTAATACCATTAGTATTGTACATTTGCTCCATGCTGAATAGTCTGACACATTAGCCCTGTTAAGCAGTAAAACTAGCCTTTTATCCTTAAAAAAAAGCTGTTTGATTAAGAATATTAACCTATAATAGAAGCTGTAGCTCTTTCAGACCCAGGGATGACATTGTGTGGGACCCCCAGTGTGAAAGCCTCATTGTGGTTCTCATCTGTCTCTTCCTTCCTCCAGATTTTAAATTCCCCCATGGAACCCCAGCCAGTCGAAAAGCCGATGAACTTCACGTCCGGCTGCTTGGCCGCTGCCCATTCCACGATAATAGAGTCATTGGAGCCTTTGGTGCCGTGTCCTACCTGGGGAAGGTGGAGACAGAGAAGAAAGGGAGGTAGGTGGTCTGCACCCATAAAACTTTTACCATAAAATTAGTATATAGATAGGAAACACCCTTTGAAATGAAAGCCTAACTCCAGACAAACAATGCATATATAGGAGCTGTTTTACCTGCCAAAAGAGTTTGACCCAGTCCTGCCAAATTCCTGCTACAGAGACAGGTTGATAACCCTTTTTTACTACAGTTAAGCCATACAGCTTGGTCACCTTCCTTACCCAGTCTGCAATTGGCTGTGAAGGAGCAGCAGAATACTGCTCTCTCTCTCTCCTGTCTTCTCCTCTTATCATGTTCGAACATGTGTTAAAGTAGTACACTGGATTTTCTCATAGAGCTACCCCTTGTTCTCTCAGTCTAAAAGCTTCAAAATAAAAGACCCCAGGTGGCTATCAAATCAAATTCAGGTAGCTGCACTAACTGCATCAAAAATACATTTCTTGATATTTTGACAAATACATACCGTATATACTCGAGTATAAGCCGAGGGGGGTATTTTCAGCCCTAAAAAAGGGCTGAAAATACCCCCCTCGGCTTATACTCGAGTCAGTGTTTTTTTGTACCTGAATTCTTGACAGGCATCCATTTTTTTTAACCACTTGTCCCCCACCCACTGTCAATTGACGGCGGGCGGAGGATACTCTCGTTCTGGGAGGACGTCATATGACGTCCTCCCTTTAAAATGAGCTAGGAGGCGCGCGCTTGAAGCCAGCGGCGCGCGCCCACCGCGTTCACGAGGCCCCGGTGCGCGTGCCCGGCGGCCGCGATTGCCGCCGGGCACCCGCGATTGCCGGGAAACGAGCAGGAAAGTGGGTCTCTGTGTGTAAACACAGAGATCCACGTCCTGTGAGGGAGAGGGGACCGATGGTGTGTCCCTTGTACATAGGGACAACCATCGGTCACCTCCCCCAGTCAGTCCCCTCCCCCCACAGTAAGAACACATTGAGGGAACATATTTAACCCCTTTCCGCCCCCTAGTGGTTAACCCCTTCCCTGCCAATCACATTTATACAGTAAAATTCACGCCTCTGATGATATCCCTTCGGATGAAACATGTCAGGCTGACCATTGTGAATACGCTTTGACCTGCAGTTTGTTACCTGCCTTTTACCATTTGTATTCCTGTAAGTAGAATTTTAAATAAACCTTTTTGTTTGATCTTACGGGCTTCACTATGCTGCCTTTTTTTCCTATTTTGGTTTACGTTGATTGAGGAGGACTGCATAGCATCATCATACACTGAGTCCTGAAGGTTTCCTTGATGTCGGTGTTTGGATTTTCTGTCATTATCCCAACAAGTCTGGAGAGTTGTATTCATCATTGATCCTCTACAATTGCCATTAACGTCTGATTATGTTCACTCTCTGGTAAGCAGACTGTGAGCACAACTGGTGTGGTGTGTTTTTCTTTCACACTGAAATCTTTGGTGGTGGTGTCCCAACATCATTTTGCACATACCTTCATTATTGATTTTTAAGGACTGTCACGTTTAATAGTTCTACCTAAGCGCTGCATTTTTGGATTCACATATTTTGGCGTTTGCTTCATCAACAGACTGTGCACGCTGCTTTTGTTATTGCTTTAAAAGAAAAAATAAAATAAAATAATTTTTTTCACTGTTAGCGCAAATATTTGTTCACCTTGTTTACACATTTATACAGTAATCAATGCATTTTTATAGCAGGGATCGCTGTATAAACGTGAATGGTCCCAAAAATGTGTCAAAAGTGTCCGATGTGTCCGCCGCAATATCGCAGTCACAATAAAAAATTGCAGATCGCCACCATTACTAATAAAAAAATAAAAATGCTATAAATCTATCCCCTATTTTGTACACGCTATAACTTTTGCGCAAACCAATCAATACGCGCTTATTGCGATTTTTTTTTTTACCAAAAATATGTAGAAGAATACGTATCGGCCTAAACTGAGGAAAATTTAAAAGAAAAAAAAAAAAATGGGTATTATAGCAAAAATTAAAAAATAGTGTTTTTTTTCCAAACTGGACGCTCTTCTTTTGTTTATAGCGCAAAAAATAAAAACCGCAGAGGTGATCAAATACCACCAAAAGAAAGCTCTATTTGTGGGAAAAAAAGGACGCAAATTTCGTTTGGGAGCCACGTCGCACGACCCCGCAATTGTCATTCAAAGTGTGACAGCGCTGAAAGCTGAAAAATGGCTTGGGCAGGAAGGGGGTTTTCGTGCACAGTAGGGAGGTGGTTAAAGTCGCGGCTTCCTCCTGGCATTCCGTTCCGTGATGGGCATTTGACACTGTGTTCCGCCTATCACGGAGGTCCTCTCATCCTCGGACAGTTTCCCAGCAGACACTGTGTTCAGTGTTCCGCCAATCACGGACGTCTTCTTGTCCGAGGATGAAAGAATGTCCGTAATTGGCGGAACACTGAACACAGTGTCTGCTGGGAAACTGAGTCCGAGGATGAGAGGACCTCTGTGATAGGTGGAACACAGTATCAAATGCCTATCACGGAACGGAATGCCAGGAGGAAGCCGCGACTTTGAGACTGCAATGGGCACAGTGAGCTATGGCACAGAGTAAGGTAGGCACAGTGAGGTTGCAATGGACGAAGTGAGACTGCAATGGGCACAATGAGGTATGACACAGTGAGACTGCAATGGTCACAGTGAGGTATGGCACAGAGTAAGGTATGGCACAGAGTGAGGTATGGCACAGTGAGACTGCAATGGGCACAGTGAGGTTGCAATGAGCACAGTGAGGTATGGCACAGAGTGAGGTATGGCACAGTGAGGTTGCAATGAGCACAGTGAGGTATGGCACAGTGAGGTTGCAATGAGCACAGTGAGGTATGGCACAGAGTGAGGTATGGCACAGTGAGGTTGCAATGGGCACAGCGAGGTATGGCACAGTGAGACTGCAATGGGCACATTGAGGTTTCAAATGGGCACAGTGAGGCGTGCAAATGGGCATTGTTGACCCTCTTTTCCGCTTACAGTAGCTGCTGCATTCTCACCCTCGGCTTATACTCGAGTCAATACGTTTTCCCAGTTTTTTGTGGTAAAATTAGGTCCTTGGCTTATACTCGGGTCGGCTTATACTCGAGTATATACGGTATCTGCATTAATTGTGTATTTTTAAACCTGGCTGGAGTTCAATGTGAAAACATGAACAAACATATATAAAACAGAAATGGCTCATTTACTAACATGGACCGCTATTACAATACCCCACAAAAATATATTAAAATCATGGCTGTAACTGAGATTTCTGTTCTGAATTCAACAATTCAAGACATTTTATTTAGACTTACCTGGATGAGTCCATTTTTCCAGGTAATCCAAAAAGCACGGAACTCATCCCAGGACAAGACAGCACCAGTGTTTGCACTAGCGATGGGATCTCCCATCTTGCTGGTTGTTATCCAGGTTTTAGAATTCTGCTGTCCACCAATTACAATCTCAATCATTTCAGCCATGTCATGAGGTCCAGAAGACAGTGCAATATGGGCATCATTATGGGCTTTCACAGTCAAATCAAAGTGTGTCATTCGTTGAGGTTTTTGAACGTACTGATATTCGAACTTGTTGGGAGTAGAAATCTGAATTTTCTCTAGGCCAAAAAAGATACTGCATAAATTTACACAGATTTTATATTTTTTTACAGAATGAAAGCAAAAGAGCAAACAGCAAGTATGCAAGAGAAAGGAACAGTGGTGTAATACACTGTTTTCAAAGTCTTCCTGATATTGAAATGATGGGCATAAGGCATAGTAAGTACCCCATGTGCGGAGTGCAGCAACCTATACCAAATGATGAGAATTCAGATTAGATGTTTTGGATTGCTGCACATTTCTCTTCAGCCATGCTCTTTCTGTCTAATGAATAAGCCCATGTGAGTAAACAAAGGAAATTGAAACGTGTGGTGTTAATTCTAACAATTTGGAGCACACAAAAATGTTTCAGTAACCAATACCAGTTTAGACCAAACTATAACTAATGGCAGTTCTATAGGCTCACCTATAAAGCCAGAGGCTGTTCGACTAAAATTTTCAAAATTTGGGGCAAATGGATTTCTAGTTTTGACACCAGGCTCTTTCTTCACCCTATTAATCACAGATGGCTTAAACGCTATGCCATGAGTTAACCTCTATAGACCTAACCTACAAATGGCAATTATATTGTACAGCACAATGGGTGAAAAGTTCTTACCAATCAACTTTAGATGAATGTACAAATTATACAACAGCACAAAGTTCCTGTTCATTTGTTTATAAATAATTACATGTAAGGCCCCTTTCACATGGGGTGGACTCTGCCTCCCATCTGAGCAGGCAGATGGCTTGACCGTGTCCACTCTGCTCATGCAGAGCAGACACAGCCCGCTGTTCTCTAACAGGTTTACATCCGATGGCCATCCGATCCAATCTGCTAGATGGATGGGGAATGGATGAACATCTGTCTGTTTTAAGTGCATAGGATCAGATCAGATGTCGGCTCCATAGAGGGCAATAGATGGTCCGATCGGGTCCCCCTGTGTGAAAGGGGCCTCAAACTTTGTATCCTGCTCAGTGTTAACATTGGTTTATGCTTGCTTCTTACTCCCGTTTTTGTACAATGTGATTTTAAACAATACAGTATGTAGCAGTGTTTTTAAACTTGTTCAATAAACCTCAGAATAAAAAATAAAAAATAGAACTACAGAGTAAAACAGACACAAGGAGAGATGTCTCTACACAGTAAACTTACATTCTCCCTTCTATGTATCAACAAAAAGAGGAAAACTGGGAAAAGCAAAGTTTGAAAAATAAGCCATTTATCTAAAGGGATAACACCTTGGTGCATCAACCTTACTGCTAATTATTTTTCGAGAATTAGCAACCTTTAAATAAAGAGAGCTTTATGTAGCATGGTTAGCACCAATATTTCTGTACATATATATTTTCATGCTACTGTATCTTGGACATCAGTCATAAAAACAAAACAATACCATCTGTGATTAACAGTTGATTCTCCTACCTACTGTACTCACAAACATACATACAGAAACATGATAATACATTAACAAGATATTGTTTCAAATATTATCAAGTTTAGCAAACAAATGTTTTTGAAAGATTTATTTTATTCAATTCACTTACCATTCGGGCACAAAAATACGCTGTATGTGTATTCTCGGGCTAAGCCCTCTGGCTGGAAAAAAGCACAGTAATATTTCTAGTGAATATTCAATTATTCAATTTGCTTGAAGCCTGGGTAATTTCAAAGGGATTGGAGTTGTTTAAATGAGTTCTGAGCAGCATTATGTGTAGTACATTTCAATGAAAGGCCATCACCTCCAAAACACTTGTGAATTGCATTGTCAACACCCATGTTACCTAAAACCAATCCTAACACTTAACCTCACACGGACAATTAAAAAAAAACATGCAAATGAGCCCAAAAATACAAGTAAAGGTGCACAATTCAAGTATTTTAACTTAGTATTTTACTTGTACAATTTGTCATTTCCATAAATGATTGTTTATTCACTTGCAATGTTCCTCTGAATTTGTTAGGGAACGGACACTCGGTCTTAATTTCCTTAACACAACCCCCTCTCTCCTGGCAGGTCATAGTCCTCTCCCCTTCTCAGAGTGTCTAAATACTGTCTGCAGTGGCCCAACTCCACCATCCCTCCCCTTCCCCTATGAAGAATACCATAAAGTGACATTTGAGTGTCTTCTGGGGTTTCTGACATCACATCTAAGGTGGTGGTGCCCAGTACAAGTCTTGGCTTTTGGATGTCTGCACAAGGAGGGTTTTTCGTGAAAATAATATGCCAAAAATATGTTAAATACACATATAATCTTATGGGAAGATTGTTGCTGAATTCTTGTGTGGCGACAGGGTCTGTTTAAACCTTTCCATTCACTTTACTTTTTTTTTATTTTATATATATATATGTATATGTATATATATATATATATATATATATATATATATAATCTTTATTTATTTATATTTTTCTTTTTACATTCAATTGACAAACTTATAATCAAACATTAAAAGACCACCTTGTACCAATCCCCCCATACAATCACCAATTCAGATTAAAAAAAAAATACGGGAGATTTAGTGTCCCTTCTCTTTTGTGGGAAAGGAAACTGTAAACTCCTGTTCGCTGTACTAAAATGAATCCATGGTTTCCATTAAACTCTTCCAATCTGTTACTATTGGCACAGACCCATTTCTCATCTTCCATAATTTTGTTAACCTGCTTCACCCAGTGTTCTATAGTAGGTACTTGTGGCTTTTTCCAAAAGACCTGAATTAACTCTTTAGCTACACCCAACAGATATGGAACTATACTCTTCTTATATGCCCTGATGGAACTTTGAGTACCATGAAAGAGGCATTGCATAGGGTCATCCCCGATCAAGGCCATTGTTATTTTAGAGATCAAAGTCCTGAGCTCAGCCCAAAATGGCACAATCTTAAGGCATTCCCACTAGATGTGGATATGGGAGCCTTGTTGCCTGCAGCCCCGCCAACATCTATTCAAGACTGAGGGGTATGCGACGGCCAACATCTTCGGGACCCTGTACCACCTGGACAGAAGTTTATAATTTGTTTCCTGTATTTTAGCATTTATCAAAGATGTATGTACCAGTCTTAACACATTCAGTTTCTGTAAGTCTGTGAAGTGACTGTCTAACTCTGATTCCCACTCCCACAAAATATAATGCCGTGTACACACGACCGTTTTTAATGACGAGAAAAATTAATTTTTTTTAAATGGTCATTAAAAATGATCGTGTGTGGGCTTCAGAGCATTTTTCACGACGTGAAAAACGGCCATGAAAAAAATGGAACATGCTCTAATTTTTCACGTCGTTTTTTACATCGTCGTTTTTCTCATCATGAAAAACGGCCGTGTGTGGGCTTTAACGACATGAAAAAAAATGCGCATGCTCAGAATCAAGTATGAGACGGGAGCGCTCGTTCTGGTAAAACTAGCATTCGTAATGGAGATGGCACATTCGTCACGCTGTAACGGACTGAAAAGGACAAGGCTGAAAAGTGCGAATCGTTGCTCAACAAACTTTACTAACATGAAGGGTGGCGCCATCCGAATGGAACTTCCCCTTCATAGTGCCGTCATAAGTGTTGTACGTCACCGCGCTTTACTCAAACATTTTTTTCCACGATAGTGTGTAGGCAAGGCAGGCTTGAGAGGAAACACGTCGATAAAAATGCCATTTTTTTCAATGACAATAAAAACGGTCGTGTGTACGCGGCATAAGGCCCGTGGTAATGCTACGTCTAGTCAGCAGTCTATGCGAGATAGATAGAAAGCCACTATCGGATGGCTGTTTATGTCAAAGAGATTTAAAATCAGAGAGGGGTTCCACCTTTCCAATCCCTTGTTGGGGAACAGTACAAATATGCTGTAGTTGCTGATACCTCCAGGTATCCACTGGAAACTTGCCATATTTCTCTCTAAGGTCCCTCAACGGGCACATCTCCCAGTCCGAATAAGCTTGAGACAACTAGAGTCTCCATCAGTCGCCCACGTTTTAAAAAAAAGTAGTGACTCACCCGGTGAAAACCAACAGAAACCCCCTGTCAGGGAGGACAGGCTTTCCATGAAAGCGCCCGGTGTGCACGCATGCGTACTAGCACTTTAAGACACACACCTGTCACTAATACTGAAGTCAGGCAGGCTATTTAAACAAGGCTCCTACAGAGATTCATTGCCGTTTGGTCTGCAGCTTCTGTGTTGTATCCTGTTTCCCGTGCGACCTCTGATTCTGATCCAGCTTGTCGTTACCTGTGATTGCCTGCTGCCTGTTCTGATCCCGGCTTCCCTTAGACTCTGATCCTGCCTGCTGATTCTTTCTGCTGATCTTCTGGTACTACTCGGCTTGTGACCTGACCTCTCTTCTGCCTACCGTCTATGCCTGATCTGCCTGATTTTTACCAACCCGGCCTGTCTGACCCTGCATCCCGCTCATCCAGCCTGCTACAGCTCCCAGCCCTGCAAGCCTGCATTTGGTACTGCTCTATGGTTCATCCGAGCCTGCCACCAGTCAAATATCGTGTCAGCTCATCTACTATATGCCTGCTGATCACCGCTACTACATGGACTATTGAACTGTTTACAAGGCACTCATACCCCACCATGCTCCTGTGGCTGCTGTATCACTACCAGTAGCCCGCGAGCCAGAGTTGTATGAGAGGCCTTACTCTGCACGTCAGGCTCACATCCCAGTTACGTAACACCCCCTAACGGTAATAATGGAGAGATTTTTTTGGGCTAGGGCTTCTTGTTTATTAACTGAATCCCAAAGCTTCAAGGTATGGTAAGTAAGTTTTAGAAAGCCCTCTATATGGGTACGGGACCCATGGAGTTTGGGCTAAATCATGCCAATGTCTTTTCTAGTGTCACCCAGGCCTCTTGAGAAGCGTGGTGTCTCCAGCTAAGAATTCTGGTTAGGGCAATTGCTTCATAATAGTTCCTCAAGTTTGATAGACCTAATCACCCATCCGATTTAGACCTTGTAAGAATATGATATGCCAGTCTTTATTTAGTCTTTCGCCAAACAAAATCAGTAAAAATCCACCTAACATTAACAAACAATGACTTTGGAAGTCGAATAGGGATCATCTGCATAGTAAATAAGGCTTTTGGGAGCACCTCCATCTTTAAAGTATTAACTCTTTCTAACCAGGAGAGGGTAGCTCTGTCCCAATTTTCTTCATATAGCTTTGATAAATTTGCTGTCAAACTAATTCCTAGATACTTAATACATTGTTTATTCCATATGAAAGAAAAAGACTGCTTAAGGGAGTCCTCTATATTTTGGGGTATATGTAATGGCAAGATTTCAGATTTGTTATAATTTATTTTAATATTTGAATTCCTTTAGGGCCGCCATTAAATTAGGTAATTTTATTAATGGGTCGGAAATAGAAAACAAAATATCACCCGCATAAGCGGAAAGTTTATGGTCTGCAAGGCCCACTTTAAATCATGGATATTGGGGTTTTCTCTTATTTTGCATAACAGTGCCTCTATGACCAGTGCGAACAGCAGGGGTGACAATGGGCATCCCTTCCGAGTCCCGTTCTTTATCTCAAAATGGGGGGGGGGGCGCCATTGACCTTCAGCCTTGCCGAGGGTTTCCTATATAGGGTGTGGCAGAGCAAGGCTCTGTCCCAATGAAAATGAAGTTAAAGTGGACACAGAGGCTGCATATCGCCTGAGTGCAGAGCTACAGAGCATAAATTTAAAAACAGAGAAAACTGCTCTGGCAGTTTTCTCAGATTTTGCTATTTCTGCATGGGGTTCTGTGGCTTGGAGATCCTTCAAGTCTTGGGTGGGATGGGATCTCCAACCCTGTGTCCGGGTCTTGTGGACAGCCAGCATGGTGTGTGCTCAGGTGCACACAACCAATATAATGAGGGGCTGGTGAGAGCAGAGTAGAGGATGGTGGAGGATGGTGAGCAGCTTGCTAACTGCAGTGGCTGCTAGTGAGTGTCTCTGTGTGAGGACAAATGCTGTGTGCGTTGAAGGGCTTTAAGCTGTGTGCGTCCAAGGAGCCAGAAGCTGTGTGCATTAAGGGACTTCAAGCTGTGTGCGTTTAAGAAGCCCAAAGCTGTGTGCATCCAAGACTGTGAGACTGGAAGATCTAGTGGTTTAAAAGGTATCAGTACCTAAAGCAAGCAGAGGAACTGCTAACAAGAGAGCCAGGTGGCTTGGTATGTTTTTCTTATTTTTGGACTGCTAAATGAAGTTAAACCCCTGCGTGGGAATCCTGAAGGGACATTTTGCTTTTGTTTTTCTGTTTAAATAAACGTGGGCTACCAGGCCCTTAACTAGAATGCCTGTCTGATATGGACTCACTGCATAAAAATGCATCTATCCACTTGAGCTAAAACACCCCAATATCACAGTGGTGGATTCAGCGGGCAACACTACGGTGGAATCCGGGTCCTTGCTCCATAGTAAGTTCAGGTCAGGAACTGTTGGCTGTCTATGGAAGTGCAGCCAGGCAAAAGGCATTGCGTGTTGCAGGTGGTGTACCTGTAAAGGAAAAGTCATTTTTTTTTCTCTCTGCGGTGAACTGCTGCTAGCTGTGTGTGGCAGCCAGGTGAACTGCATTGCGCAGAAGTTTATTTGATGGACTGTTGCATGCAGGTAGTGCACCTGTGAGAATTTTTTTACTGCTGTGAACTGTGTAACAAACTGCTGTGCATGTGACTGCAAGGATGAGGCAGTCAAAACACAAGAAGTTCATGTGAAATCAAGTTAAAAGGGAAGTGAGCTCAGGGTGGCCTGAGAAGATGTCTCCACCTAGGAGGTCCAGTCAAAAGGGGTCAGTGGTGTATGAGACCGTGAATGAGTGGTTCAAGCGGAACCAGACTAGAGTCGGATGCAGTTCAAGGGGCTATGATCTTGGCCTCTGATTACATACATGCTACCTACAGAGGAGGTTGCAGACTTCCTGGAAAAATTTGAAAAAGTCGCTGTAAGGAGCAAATGGCCTAGAGACCGGTGGCCAAAATCGCTGCAAACCTTATTACTGATAGAGTTTACCATTTGATGGGCAGGGACCAGGATGACTACCGCCAGTTTAAAGAGGAAATCCTTCTTATAGGAGAGTTCAATCGCATCATGGGCTGCCAGCAACGCTCCAGCAAAGGGAGGTCATCGCCCATAGCAACGGGAGAGGCAATACTGCGACAACAAAGCACCAATCAAGCAATGGCTCAGGAGAGCATGAGTGTGCCTCAGTATACCAGCCCTGTATTTTCTGAAAACATATCAGTTGTCACCCCTGGCAACAGTGGCAAGAAGTCTGTGTGGCCTGCAGGGGGTACTAATGAGCATGAGGAATATAAAGCTGTGTATTAAGGCCGCTTATGTGAAGTGGTCAGCCCAGAAAGAAGGGCACAACAGTCTGTGACCACCATGAGGTGTAGCCAACAATCTTTGGAGTGCTGGTCTGCTGTTACCCCTAGCAACAGGGATCCTGTGTTACAAGCAGGGGGTGTTGGTGGGTCTGGAGAGGCTGCAGTGTTGCTCCATGATCACATGGAAGAGTCAGCCTGTGGAGACTCCACAGATGAGAGACAACGCACTCAAATGAAGGCTATGACAACGGCTACAGGAATTGGTAAGACTGTTGCAGTTTATGGGTCAGAACCCAATGAAATTCAAGTGTGTTCAGCGGGGAGATCTGCAGTACAGGTGGACTTGCTACAGTATACTACCCAGAGTAGGGGGGGGGGCAGGGTAAAGCCCAACTGGCAGCAGGACTAAAGACTAAAAAGGACATGAGGACTCTGTATGTACCTGGTGGAATCCAGCAGAGTGCTGGAAGAGCTGTACTAGGGGTAACCAAAGAAATCCATATACCATGTTCCCTAGTGACAGAGACAGGTGCTGCAGGGTTGCCCAGGGAAACCTCCCAGGAGCCCACAGTGTTGGAGAAGAGGGTTTCCCAGGTCAGCTGTGGAGCTGCTCAAGTGGATAAAGGGCCACCCACAATAGCTACAGCTATGTCTAAGTGTCATGATGATCCTCTAAAGGTTGAGAAATGTATTTCTGGAAATGTCATGTTTGAAAATAATGTTGGTAATGTGTTTACTAAAAAGGTTGGAGGCAGAGCTGCAGGGTTGTCTGTGGAAACCTCCAGGGATCTCCCTGTGTTGGAACTGGAGGTTATCCAGGACCGCTCTGGCACTACTCTGGGGAAACAAGGAGGGACTGCACCACACAATGAGAGTGTGTGGGTGCAGACCACCCGCCTGGTATGTGACCAGATTGGTGAACAAGTTATTCACCCTGTTAAAGCTGGTAGTGTAAAGCTGGATGTGATGGTAGCACCACCAGAACAATCTGGTCAAAATAGTGTATTGCACCCTGCATTCTGTGACGAAGCATCGTCCCAATTTGACATAAGTGAAACTGTGCTTGTACAATGTGATGCGTATAGAGATGACAAATGTACAGTATTGGGTAATGAGTCCCAGGTTCCTTTGGTGCCTCTTGGAACAGGTGATGCACTGCTTCAGGATACCTGTCAGGGAAGTACCACTGACTGGGACAGCTGGGCCAAACAATTGCTAGCCATGCTGGATAAGGCTAGGTTACATAACACAGGTGTGGACATGACACCTGCTATGCCCAATGGAGGGATTGCAGGGTGGCCAGTGGCCAAGGGCGTGTTGGCCCCGGCAGAGATTGGCCCCCTCCAATCAGAAGGACCGGTTAAGGGCACATGCATGGCAGTTGGGTTATATGCAGCCCAACCGCTGGAAAATAGTGAGTGCAAAAATGGCAATGTGACGTATGACCTGCAGCAGCTCGCTGATGCTGGGACAGAGAGGGTAAATGTGAGAAGCACATCTGACAACGCTCCAGTTGAGCACCAGGCTGTGAAGACCGATACCACCAGTGAGGTGGAGGTCACTGTAAATGTCCCTACCTTTCCAGCTTCAGTGGATGAGCCCCTCCACGTCATTGATAAGGGAAAAGTCCCTAGAAAGGTCTTGTATGTTGATGTGGATCGCATTAAGATGACAAATGTGTTGTTGAAAATTCTTAAAGTCCAAAAAACACATTTGCTGTACACCTGGGTGTCTCCACCGTGGTCGGACAAGGTGGTACTGCATAGTACCAGTAGGTGGAGCCAAGTAGTACAAGCCATGCTTGATGTTAATCACGAGAGAAACTGGGAGGTACCATATTTATTAGCAGTGTGGCAAATGGTCTCAAGGTTCTCTGAGAGGGTGCTTCCAGTTACCGGTTTGGATGGAAGGCGCTCAGAAGAACATTTGAAAACATCAGAGGTCTCTCTGCATAATGCAGTGACTAGGAAAAGTTCTGCTGGTGCGGTCCAAAGTGCGGCTGAGCAGTGGTCAGTAGAGGGCACGGACACTGCCTCACACACTAGACCTCACGTGAAGGAAGGGACCGAAATAGACGTGGCAATAGCAGAGATTTTTCATGTCATTCGCACAAAGGTACAAATTAAAGTACCCGGAGACACTGTGGGGGGAAGCACTGATGGTATTGGAAGTGGCAACATCAGAATTTGTGGTCTGTCACTGGTTGGTACTGATAACAAGGGTTTAATTGCCGTGGGTAACCTCAAGTTGTTAAACCAAAAAAACCTGTTGTGATGGGAAAAACTGGTATCGGTGAGGGAAAAGGTGGTTCCCCATCAGACAAAGTATTAGGAACAGGTCCCCTATATCAAGAAAGTGAGAGTATTAGGGAAGGCAGAGTTTCCCAGAGAAATGCAAATAAGCTCAGGAACCCCAGAAGAGGGAGAAAGCGTAGAATAAAAAATGAGTGGGATCCCATGGAGAGTGAAGGAAGGACTTACCTGGAAACACACCAGAAGAAAAGGTTGGGCCTACGCGGCTGACAGCCGGCACAGAGGTGTCCCAACCCTGATGACGTGTGCTGGTGTTCCTCCCTCCGACTCTGTCCCAATGAAAATGAGGTTAAAGTGGACACAGAGGCTGCATATCGCCTGAGTGCAGAGCTACAGAGCGTAAATTTAAAAACAGAGAAAACTGCTCTGGCAGTTTTCTCAGATTTTGCTATTTCTGCATGGGGTTCTGTGGCTTGAAGATCCTTCAGAGTCTTGGGTGGGATGGGATCTCCAACCCTGTGTCCGGGTCTTGTGGACAGCCAGCATGGTGTGTGCTCAGGTGCACACAACCAATATAATGAGGGGCTGGTGAGAGCAGAGTAGAGGATGGTGGAGGATGGTGAGCAGCTTGCTAACTGCAGTGGCTGCTAGTGAGTGTCTCTGTGTGAGGACAAACGCTGTGCGCGTTGAAGGGCTTTAATCTGTGTGCGTCCAAGGAGCCAGAAGCTGTGTGCATTAAGGGACTTCAAGCTGTGTGCGTTTACGAAGCCCAAAGCTGTGTGCATCCAAGACTGTGAGACTGGAAGATCTAGTGGTTTAAAGGTATCAGTACCTAAAGCAAGCAGAGGAACTGCTAACAAGAGAGCCAGGTGGCTTGGTATGTTTTTCTTATTTTTGGACTGCTAAATGAAGTTAAACCCCTGCGTGGGAATTCTGAAGGGACATTTTGCTTTTGTTTTTCTGTTTAAATAAACGTGGGCTACCAGGCCCTTAACTAGAATGCCTGTCTGATATGGACTCACTGCATAAAAATGCATCTATCCACTTGAGCTAAAACACCCCAATATCACAAGGGCCATAATCCAGCCTAACATTTTTGGCCCTAGGCCCACGGCCTCCTCAAGAAATACCCAGTCTACCCTGTCAAATGCTTTCTCTGCGTCTGTAGACAGGAGTAGACTGGACATTTGTGCTTTTTGCCAGGTAGCCCAGCTGATCAGATGAAGGGCTCTTATTGAGTTTACTTTACCTTAACACTTAACCTAACTTTAAAAATGAAGTCTTAGCACATAACTTATGCTCTCACAACAAGAAGAATGGCTTTTAAAAAAAAAAAACATTTATACTTACCTAGGTGGATGCCGCATCAATCTGTCCCCCGCCGACCCAGTAGTGAGAACTGAGCGATCAAACACCTCCGATCGTTTAGATCTCCCCTCTGAGCAGAGAGCCGTGACTGTCAGTCAGTGGCTCTCTGCTCTCCCCTCCAGCGCTCACTGGAGTGCTGGGCTGTGGAGGGAGCAGCTGGCTCAGGCTCTCATCAGATTGCCGAGAGCCTGAGCCAGGTGCTGATCCAGGCTTCTGGGTAGATCCTGACCATATGATTGGGATCTTTGTAGAGCCTGGACTGGCTCTGTGACGTCAGCCAACAGCGGGCTTCAGCCTGCTTTTGGTTGAAAACGGAACACAGGAGCGCAGTACGAACATATAATATTGATGCTTGCCTTCTTGATTATAAAAAATTACCATAAGAAACAAAACACTCATTACTATAGTAAACAGACATAAATTACTATAAAATTGCATAGCAATTTAGTTTTCTGCAGGTTATGTATATAATTAAAATGGTAAGTAAATTGCCAATGTTGGTTATTTTTCTGGAAACTCCAAAGTACCACTCTTGTGATTAAGACATTACGGTATTTAAACTGAGAAGTATTTTAAGAGGTAGCTGATAAGTAACAAAGTAACTAACAACAGGAATGGTCCTAAAATGGCTTTGTAATTAAATTTTACTGTTTTCAAAAGATGAACATTCATTTGCCAGCTCAAATAACAGCATAAACATGTCAACATGCACTGTAAAATGTAGTAAATTCCCTTGGGAAAAATCCAGCCATATTGCAACTGCTGTGTCTGATGATTCAGCTTTTTTCCCTGAATGAGATTCGATTAGATGACAATCTAAAAATGATGAAGACGCCTCAACCCTTAATGAAGCAAACATTACAATATGCATGCATTCATCAAATAAGACTGGAAATATGACAAGCAATTTAAAATTCATGATTTATCAATAATACATTATAATTATTGCTTCATATCTCAATTAGGAACAAGCTCTCACCTCCACCATCAAACTTCTGCGAACAAAATCACTCCCAACTGGAGATTTCCTCTCACTAAGAACTTCTTCAATATATTTGCTGTTCTTCAGACTGTTGCTGCCTTCTGAAAGGCAGTTAACTCCTGCAAATGCCAAACCTCTGGCTGGGATATAACAATCCATTGATAAAATTAAATCAACACTTGGAATAAAAATTCTTAAAAAACAGTTCCAAGCCACAAGCAAATTATTGATCAAACTGGTAGTTATATATAGAAAATACACTACGTTAAAAGATCAGCTAACTTACTTTCTCTCTATTCATTATAAATTTACAATTATCATTTGCACTGTTTATTCAGCAGTGGCAGAATCACAAATTAACTGCACTAGCAACAAAAAACTATTGATCAGTAAAGGATAACCCACAACCATTATACCGCAGTTTTGTAGAAAAGTAGTTCTGATACCATAAAAATAAAACATGGAGAGGGACCTCAGGTACTTCAAGAGGAGGATTTTAAGGCAAGTATGAAAATCCTTTTTTCTTTCTCACCCACTGAGGGACACAAGAATTCTTTAGACCCCTTTCATCACACTGGGGCGTTTTTCAGGCGCCTTTGGGCTAAAAATAGAGCCTGTAAAAGTGCCTGAAAAATGCCTCCCCTGCAGCTACTGTGTGAGAAACGAAGTGCTTTCACACTGGGGTGGTGCGCCTGCAGGACGTTAGAAAAAGTCCTGCAATCAGCGTCTTTGAAGCGGTGGAGGAGTGGTGTATACACCGCTCCTCCATCGCCCCTGCCCATTGAAATGAATGGGCAGCGCTGCCGAATCGCTTTTTGGGCGCTATTAACCCTTTCTTTGGCCGCTAGCGGGGGTTTACCGCTAACGCCCGGCACGGCTCAGTGTGAAAGGGTGTTAGACTGTCTAGCTGTCAAAAAGTATTCCAACAGAGGGCTGGGTAACAGACACATGGTTAACAGATGAAAGGGAAAACTGGGGACTCCCTGCAGCTCAAAAAGACCACCTGAAGCACACAACACCTGAAGCTTGCGTGAATATCTGTTTGATAGAACTTAGAAAACAAATGCAGAAGACCAGGTGGTAGCCTTGCAAACTGGAAAAAGCTGCTTGATACCACAACTGGATGGATTTCTTTGTGGTTGAGTACCTGGGCATTTGCCTCATACATAGAGTGTGGTGGCTACCCTTGGACACCAGTTGTGCACCAAGTTGCACACCAAACCTACAGACAGTATCCAACTGCTTCTTTACACTAGTTATTATCCACAACATATGTTTAGGTCCATCATTTGGAGCCAGGATCCCTGGCTTAAGGAGATGCAGCAACCTTTTTTGGAAAGGGACTATCCTCGATCGCTTAATGATCAGGAGATACAAAGGCTGAAGAGGGGATTTTTTTTAATCCACTCATAAGGACTTAAACCAAAATAGGTCTCCTTTTCCACACAATGTAATGCCTATAGCCAATTTACAGTGCTATGAAAAAGTATTCATACCCCTTGAAATTTTCCACATTTTCACAAGTTACAACCAAAAACGTAAATGGATTTTATGTGATAGACCAACACAAAGTGGCACATAATTGTGAAGTGGAAGAAAAATGATAAATGGTTTTCAATTTTTTTTTTACAAATAAATATGTGAAAAAATATATGCATTTGTATTTAGCCCCCCTGAGACAATACTTTTTAGAACCAGCTTTCTCTACAATTATAGCTGCAAGTCTTTTTGGGTATGTCTCTACCAGCTTTGTACATCTAGAGAGTGACATTTTTGCCCATTCTTCTGTGCAAAATAGCTCACGCTCTGTCAGATTGGACGGAGAGCGTCTGTGAACAGCAATTTTCAAGTCTTGCCACGTATTCTCAATTGGATTTAGGTCTGGAATTTGACTGGGCCATTCTACTTTCAATACATTTTTATTGAATATTTCACATAAGGAAAACAGAGAAGTTGGTGTAATCAGTAATACATGTTAACCCTACAATCCGAAACAAAGGGTCATACATAGGTACACTGATGAAACATGAGATATAACTACCGAGCGTCTGTGGTTATACCATATCAATAGGTTAAAGGGGTAGCTGAACCATCCTCCTCCTCAAGACACCCCTCCTGGGATCAATCTGTGTCATGAGGCGAAGGGCCACCCCGGCCACTGTCTAAGGGCTCCCAAAGGTAAGTTCATGTGTAGATAGCGGATCCTAAAGAAAATTCCTAAGAGATATCTTATACAATGGTATAAGCAAATTAACAGTAAATATCACCATATAATTGGTCATGGAATCAGTATAGCAGTGAACTAAGATCTTGGAGTACCAAGTCAGTCAAATACAATAGAACCAGCGGCAGTGAACATTAGTGTGGGGTACATTACTGTGCTCATAGCAGGCCCTAGCTCAACCAGCTAGAATCAAAAAGAGGGAAAACTATCTCCTAAAAATGAGGGTAGGAATGGGGGCCGGGAGTTGGACGTCTAGGTAAGAGGGCCCTAATGAGTGCTAGGCATAGGAAGTACATAAAAACAAATGCCTTTAACAACTCCAAACACTGTGGATCCATCTCCCAGAGCACATAGAGTGGGGATTTGTACTAGGAGAGAAGAAGCATGACAGGTAAGTAGCACAATTGCTATATCTCACTGCCATTGTCATACAACTTGTAATAAATAAAAAAAAATGAAAAAAATATAAAAAGAAGAAAAGAATCCGATGCTCATTAGTAACTTGTAATACCTGTCTCAGTTCCCTGAAAGACCTTTGTAGTAGTGGAAGTTTTTACGGGAAGGATCTACTGGATCCTCTTTACTTGTACCTATCTTGACTAGGTACCCCAGACATTGGAGACGACCATGAGTTGCTTGTGTTCCCATAAAGGAATTCCAAGGTCACGGATGGAGTAACACCAGATCAAGAGTAAGGTATAATAGCAAGAAGAGAAAAGATAGGGGGGGAGAGAGAGAGAGAGAGAGAGAGACAGAGAGAGAAAAGAAGAAGTAGCCCTGCACCATCCCGAGTATATATAAACCAGATCAAGGGGTGAGGTTTATCTGCAGATAGACTGGGCCATTCTAGCACATAAATATGCTTTGATCTCAACCATTCCATTGTAGTTCTGGCTGTATGTTTAGGGTCGTTGTCCTGCTGGAAGGTGAACCTCCACTTAAGTCTCAAGTCTTTTACAGAATCTAACAGGTTTCCTTCTAAAATTGCCCTGTATTCTGTCAATAATGGCTTTCTTCTTGCGACTCTTCTATAAAGGCCAGGTTTGAGGAGTGCATGGCTATCAGATTCTCCCACCTGAGCTGTGGAACTCTGCAGCTCCTCCAGAGTAACCATGGGCCTTTGGCTGCTTCTCTGATTAATGCTCTCCTTGCCTGGCCTGTCAGTTTGGGTGGACGGCCATGTCTTGGTAGGTTTGCAGTTGTGCCATACTCTTTCCATTTTTGGATGATGGATTGAACAGTGCTCCGTGAGATGTTCAAAGCTTGGGATATTTTTTTATAACCTAACTCTGCATTAAACTTCTCCACAACTTTATCCCTGACCTGTCTGGTGTGTTCCTTGGCCCACATAAAGATACCTTTCTAGTACCTAAATGTTGTGGTTCCTATCCCTGTTTGGGACATATTCAGTGAATTCTTCTTATTAAAGGAAGAGAATTTTTAACATCCTAGTACAGGTGAATCATCCTATTAAAAAACGTAATTTTTGTTACTCACTAAAACCCCTTTCTTTGAGATAATTGACAGACACATCTTCTAATTCTCGACCATAGGAATTACAACGCCACCTACAAGAGTAGGAAACTAGGCAGAAAATAAACTTTGCACTGACTACAGGCAGTCCTAGTTGGTATAAACACCCTTTCTGCTATAGGCTAACCAGTTCGTAACAAAGCAGTACAAACAAATAACAACCCAAGAGGGGAGGGTGCTGTGTCCGCCAATGAATTCTGAGAAAGGAATTCTTCATTGAGTAACAAAAACATTTTCATTGACAGACCCTGCTTCTTCTAATTCTCGAGCACAGGGACATCCCAAAACAGTGGCAAAAAAGAGGAGTGGGAAACAGGAGCCCAAAGTTCCTGAACATTGATTGGCAGTCGAGAATCCTCCAGTGTCCAGTGACCCTAGGCTGAGTTTAAACCCAGAATTTTGCCATCTGTCATAATGACCGTCCAATGCAGAGGAAGAAACGACTTCCCCGCCTGAAGGGCAGGATGCCAGAGCCACCAAATTAGAGATACTCTGGTGTTTTTACCCAGGCGAATCTGGGCGTCCAGGGGACTTGTCCCACTTGGACAAAATCTCCCTCTGCAGGACCCACATATAAAACTACCTTGAAGGTAGACACCATAAGGCCCCAAACCTGCATGCAGGGGCGGAGTGAGGACCACTTGCATGACAGAAGTAACCGAATCGTCGATTGAAGCTTACAGGGCTTGTCAATAGGAAGGAACACTTTGGCCTGCATCAAGAATTAAATCCAGATATTCCAGCTTCTTGGTCGGGGTCAGAGCAGACTTCTGGACATTAAGAATCCACCGACTTTCTGTAGTGTGGATCGTGATCACGTCGTCCATCAATGCCAAGTGAGTCTCCACCCACAGAAGCAGGTCATTCAGGTAGCCAATCTTGGAAATCTCCCATTGTCTCAGCAAGGTCAGAACCAGAGCCAGCACCTTGACAAACACCCGAGGAGTGGAGACCAAAGGGCAGCTCCACAAACTGACAATGTGCATCTCTGACCGCAAAATATAGATAACGCTAGTGCCCAGCATAGGTGTGAATGTGCTATAGCAGTGGAGCAGCACCCACCGACAAAAGGGACAGGTAAACAAGTAGGTCACCCTGGCTGTTGACATGGGTTCATCTGAGGTGTGTGGTCTAAGTACTAACCGGTATTCCCCAGAGCTCCTGATGGTGGAGGTGGGTTTTGCTGCGTGTTAGTACCAGGACGCGGTCCTCAGGATCGCCCCACCAGGAGGTGAGCAAGCCGGGGTCCAGTAGCAGATAGGGATAAAGCAGAAGCAAAGGTCAGTAACAAATGGTTGCAGATTGGGATTAGGCATAGCCAAGGAACAAGCCAAAGGTCGGCAACGAATGGTAGCGAAGATACAGATGG
Organism: Rana muscosa; assembly: GCA_029206835.1. NCBI lineage: Eukaryota > Metazoa > Chordata > Amphibia > Anura > Ranidae > Rana > Rana muscosa. The sequence continues at coordinate 602,366,826 of CM055116.1, read as the reverse complement.
CAGCAGGAGAGACAAAAGCCGGATATTGGCTGGAGAGAGCACAATAATTTGGCAAACAGGAAGTGCAGAGACATGGCTTAAATCAAAGTTCATGGGAGTAGCAAAGAGTTCAAAGTTCAAGACAAACAAGGTTCAAGGCAGGATCATTCAAGGAATTGTCCAGGGAACTTTCCAGCATTCCAGGTGGCTCAGCAAGAAGAGTCATTGCCAGATACAGCAGAGGTCCCAGGTTCAAGTCCAGGCCCTGACAGCCTTCTTGATGTCTATGGAGTCCAGGAAAAACTCCTGAGGCCACCACTGACCAGATGGATTCCATCTTGAACTTCTGCACCCTCACAAAACAATTCTGGGCTATGAGGTCCAGGATCGGACGGACCTTTCCTTCCTTCTTTGGAACCATAAGCAGGTTTGAGTGAGACCATGCTGAAGCTGGAATGGGAGAAATCACCCCCTGGAGCAGAGGATCCTGCAATGCTCCGTACACAGCCTTGCAGGTGAGATGGAGAGACTAATATTGGAAGGAAAGAATCTCTCTGGTGGACAAGAAAGTAACTATTTTATAGCCAGACAGAATCCGCTCATGGACCCATTTCTGGGAAAGCAGGAAGGTTTACAGGTCCACGAACCAGCAAAGACGACCCCCACCCTAAAAATGGGGTTCTTCATGCCAAGGAGCACTTGAGGCAGGGTTCCTTCCACGTCCTGGACTGCAGGAGGAAGGTACTACTCCCCCCCCCCCCGGCCCATAGCGCAAGGAAAGCAGCCCAGCCAGCAAGAAGAACAACGTCTCTGAAAGGGTGAAAGGGGGTCCAGGTAGGAAAACTGTCAGGAAAGGAGGCCTAAAGCAGATAAGCAGAACCTCACAGGGCCGACCACCCAACAGAAGCACCCACACCCTGCACTATGCCTGAGATGGAGAGGGGGGCTATTACTTACCAGTCCCACAGAGGATGTGGGTCACACTCCACAGACAGAACCACCTTCCACCTATGTCAGGGTGGCATGGGCTGTCGCAGCTGACCGAGCAGGGAACAAGGTCCTTACTCCTTAAACACTAGGCAGAAATAACTGGTTTGCCTATAGCAGAGAGAGGGTATATACTAGCTAAGACCGGTCAAAGTTTATTTTCTGCTTAGTGTCCTACTCCTGTAGGTGATGCCAGAAACCCTATGCTCGAGGTTTAAAAGAAGCTGTGTTCGTAAATGAATGAAAGAGAAAATCATTTTACCCATCTCACCATTTTTGTGGATCTACCCTATTGTATGTCCTTGTAATATTATTTATGTGGGTAAAATCTTGGCCAATATTGCTGTTCGATTCAGCAATGACATCATAATCTACTTGCCTAATGTCCTGTAGACATTTTACTGAATGGGGACACAAGGCTAGAGATCTCAAGTTCATTAAAATTGAAAAAATACCCTGACCAAAGCCATATAATATGAGGTCAAACCTAAACACTTTCAATTTGTATGCAATCGGGCAGGCCCTTGCACTACATAGATGAAGGTAAATCTAAAGGAAATTGAATTAGAAAATTGTATAATGTATGGCCAGCCTAAGAGAGGTGGTTACAGGGTTTTGTCACTGAAGGAAAAAAAGTGTGGTAGATTCACTGCTTTGCATCGTTGTTCCCTACAGGATTAAACAAAAAATTAGATTTACATCTATTTATATAGGTATTGTCAATATCTAAAGATGATTTATAACTACATAAGTCAATACTTTATAGAACAGTCATGAGTTTCTTCATTGGATATGTAAATTTTTGTTACAATGTCAACAACTTTTTACAAGAAGATTTGTTACAAGTCTCTTATTTGGAGATACGAATATTGTTTTTCGTAGTATTGACCGAATATTGTTTGGGTTTTCTAAGTTATGTATTATAGCCATATTTTTGAAGTATACATTATGTTTATTTTTGTGAGCTCTCTTATAGGGATCTAAGCTAGATAATGTGACATTGTGAGCTGCTTTAACCAATTTACCGACCAGCCGCCTCAGTTTTACTACGGCAGAATGGTACAGCTGGGCGAAACGACGTTACCTTACGGCGCAATGACCGCCGGGCACCCGCGATCGCTCGTGACAGAGCGAGAACCGGGATCTGTGTGTGTAAAAAACACAGATCCCGGTTCTCTCAGGGGAGTGGAGACTGACCGTGTGTTCATACTAAGTATGAACACCGATATCTCTCTCCTCCTAGTCAGTCCCATCCTCTCTACAGTTAGAACACACTAGGGAACACAGTTTACTCCTTGATCGCCCCCTAGTGTTAATCCCTTCCCTGCCAGTGACATTTATACAGTAATAAGTGCATTTTTATAGCACTGATCGCTGTATAATTGTCAATGGTCACAAAAATGTGTCAAAAGTGTCCGATCTGTCAGCCGCAATATCGCAGTCCCAATAAAAATCGCAGATCGCCGCCATTACTAGTAAAAACAAAAAAAAAATATAATAAAAATTCCATAAATCTATTCCCTATTTTGTAGACGCTATAACTTTTGCGCAAACCAATCAATATACGCTTATTACGATTTTTTTTTTACCAAAAATATGTAGAAGAATACATATCGGCCTAAACTGAGGAAAAAATCGTTTTTTTTGTAAAAAAAAAATCTGGGATATTTATTATAGCAAAAAGTAAAAGATATTGGGGGTTATTTACTAAAGGCAAATCCACTTTGCACTACAAGTGCAAACTACAAGTGCAAAGTGCACTTGAAATTGCACTGAAAGTGCACTTGGAAGTTCAGTCGCTGTAAATCTGAGGGGTAGATCTGAAATGAGGGGAAGCTCTGCTGATTTTATTATCCAATCGTGTGCAAGCTTAAATGCCGGTTTTTATTTTCCTTGCATGTCCCCCACGGATCTACAGCGACTGCACTTCCAATGCACTTTGCACTTGTAGTGCAAAGTGGATTTGCCTTTCGTAAATAACCCCCATTGTGGTTTTTTTCAAATTTGTTGCTTTTCTTTTGTTTATAGCGCAAAAAAATAAAAACCGCAGAGGTGATTAAATACCACCAAAAGAAAGCTCTATTTGTGGGAAAAAAAGGACGTCAATTTGGTTTGGGTACAGTGTCGCACGACCGCACAAGTTGTCAGTTAAAGCGACGCAGTGCCATATCGCAAAAAAATGACCTGGTCATTGAGCAGCCAAATCTTCTGGGGCTGAAGTGGTTAAGTATATACAGTATATTGAGTTTTATTCCATAATAAAAGTATTTTCTGCTGTTAAAAAAATTGCTCCCGGTACCTGTTGCAAGTGAATTTTATGTGCAGCGGTTTTTTGAAGCCCCCATAACACGAACCTTATCTCGGTTAGTGTGCAACTCTCCGCTTGGAGATATATATACTGTATATATACACACACTTACAAAACACACTGTTATGTATAAATAAATACACAAACATTAAAAAAATGGAGCAGACTCAATGCACCCAGTGTGTAAGCATTACAAAGCTGGTAGAGCATGTAAGGATATTTTTAAGCTAGTAAAGCACTTAAAAAGGTAACAAGCCTTTTTTCTATTTTTAAAGTTATGCTATGTTAATGGAAACATGTAATAAATCTAAAGTAGGTGTTATCCCAATTTGATTGTAAAAGCGAAAATAAACTTTAACGCTCCACAAGTACAATTTGACTGTGGTTTCTTACACTTAGGCAGGCCATACATTATACTTTTTTTTTGTTTTGTTTCAATGAAGGGGCTGAACGAAAAAAAAAAATTGCAGATTCCCCCATTTGCACATTCAAGGAAAAGCTTGAATGGTGGCTGTTCAACAATAATGTGCCTGCTACAACAGAAATCAAACCTTAGGTAGACTAGAGTTGAACTATGACTGCTGTAATGGGAAACTAAAGGCATATTCAGTGAGCCACAGAGACCATCCTAAACTTACTTCATCTGCATTTAAACTAATTCACTGGTAAAGTATTTACATCAAAAGAATTTATAGAATTTTAGCAACATCTGTTTATTTATTATAGGTAAATATATAGTGCTGACAATTTATGCAGAGCTATACATACCATATTTATCGGCGTATAACACGCACTTTTTTCCCCTTAAGATCAGGGGGAATACGTGGGTGCGTGTTATACGCTGATCCCCGAGGTCTGTGAGGGGAAGAGGAGCAAACACCGCCGATATACACATAGCCGAGTGTACTGTGTACTCGGCTCCGCTCGCAGTCACGCCCAGTCCCACCATTGGACCTGTGTTATGTCCATCATAGGAGCCTGGCCAAGGGGCGGGACTGTGAGAGGAGCCGAGTACACAGGACATCCGGCTCCGTCTATCTCAGCGGCCATAATTTTAAACGATCATGCTGCAAACGACACTGGGCAAGGCTGCAAACGACACTGGGCAAGGCTGCAAACGACACTGGGCAAGGCTGCAATTCACACTGGGCAAGGCTGCAATTCACACTGGGCAAGGCTGTAGATGGACACTGATCATTCTGCAATGATGGACAAGGCTGCAGATGGACACTGATCATTCTGCAATGATGGGCAAGGCTGCAGATGGACACTGATCATTCTGCAATGATGGGCACGGCTGCAGATGGACACTGATAAGAATGCATTGATGGGCATTTAAATGTAAGTTTTTTTTCCTTAAACTTCTCTCCTTAAAGTTTTTTTTCCTTAAAATTCCCTCCTAAACTTGGGGCGCGTGTTATATGCCGATAAATATGTGTAGCGGGTCTGTACTTTCCCGGGTGTAAATTTGAACTTGGCAGAGACATTGGTGATGTGTAATTCCCTGCAGCCCAGCAGGTGGCGCTGTCGCCCTGGGCTGGGGTTGAATCATTGCTGTGTGTCGTGCCTCCTTTTTGTCCTCCCTCGGCAGCGGTATGGTGGGGCGGGGTCTTTGTCAAGGGGAGTCCAGGGCACCTTCAGCCTGTGGACGGTGGTTCGTGTCGGTTCTCTAGGCGGGCTTAGGCCTAGAGGACAGCCGGAGGTCGTGTTCCATCCCAGGCACCTTTAGCCTGGGGTGAGGTACTCAGATGGAGGTCTGGAGCTCAGTGCCCAACACTGAGTTCTGCGAGGGAAGGAGATCCTAGGGAACCCCGGGAGTGGGTACCCGAATCCTGAAGGCGTAATGGATCGGGGGGAGCTCCTCACTCGAAGACCCGGTGCAGCAGATTGCCAGTGATAGGTGAGTCTCTCATCGGAGACCGCCTGTAAGGAAATTCCCCCTCGCTCAGAGACCGCAACCCACTTTCAGGAAGGAAAGTGGAGAATACATTGTGTCTGGGCCTATTCACATCCACACCTCCTTTTCTGTTCTGTTTCTACCAAGGGAGTTCCACTGATTGTGTTCATTCAAGAAGAATAAAGGAGTGTTGGACTTTAACGGTGTGGGGCTCATTTCCTGACAGACATTGTTCAAGGTAACTTTCGGTGGAGGCTCCAGGTGCACAACACTGACCCGAAGGTAAAAGAACTTTGCTTGTATCACACTGACACCTGTGGTGAAGGCCAGGCGTGGTGTCCCCGCTCCCTTCCCCTCTAAAAGATACCCCTAGACAAGAGACAGATGAGCTGAAGAAAGAGAGGGGAGTGAGGAGGGCGCTACATATGGTATATTTTGTACATTCACATAAGTCCCTGCGCCCTCAAGGAGATTACAATCTAAGGTCCCTAACTCACATTCATACATTTGAAGTGTGGGAGGAAACCAGTACAAGAAGGAAACCCATGAAGGCACAGGGAGAACATGCAAACTCCGGGCAGGTTGTGCCATGGTTGGGATTTGAACCAATGACCCTAGTGCTGCCAGGCAGAAGTGCACATGCAATGACCTTTGTAAAATAAAATCCAAGAACATATCTACACAGCAGGATGCACAGTGGCTTAGTGCTTTTGCCTTGCAGCACTAAGATCTTTTCTTTGAATCGCAGCCAGGACACTATCTGCATGGAGTCTGCTTGCGTGGGTTTCTTTCCACACATGCTGGTAGGTTAATTGGCTCCAGTCTAAATTGGCTCTAGTATGTGTGTGCCTGTATGTACAGTATGTATTTTAAATAGGGACCTTAGATAGTAAGCTCCTTGAAAGCAGGAACTGATGTGAATGTACAGTATTTAAAGAGCTGTGTAAATTGTCAGCATTAGTATATACAGTAAATCCCTGTAATAAATAAGCAAATAAATAAATACTGCAGCACTGGAGCATATACCTATATACTGGTAAAATATTGTTTTTTTTCTTCTCAAAATACAGAAATGAAAAAAAAAAACATTCTCACCTGATATATTTTCCTGTCCAAGTTCGGAAAATGAAAATACAGCTGATGTGGGCTTAGTCTCCCCTGGTGCCACACAAAGCTTACGGATCAGGTACTGTTTCCCAGGATAGCCTACAAACTTCACACCTTTTGTTATCATGATCTTTATGTGTACCTGTGAAGTCATTTAATCATCAAAATTAAAAACTAAAGCTTTAACAGTTGTATATCTGCATTTCTTACATCTTTGCTATGTGCCTGTTTAGTTTGTGAGAATTTCATCCATACTTTACCCCTTCCTGCCCCCTCCCATCAGCTCTTTAAATGGATCCTAATGTCAGGACAGACCTCCCAAACACATGGCCATTATAGTTGGCTCGATCATTAACATAGAGTGGGAAGCTGTATGTGTCAGCTCGGTCACTTCTGTTGGGAGTGCGTTCTCAGCACAGAAATCTCGGCCACCGTGGATGCATGTATGCAATATGTGGGCATTAAGACCCCTTTCCTGCAGCCACATATTTGTGTTATGTGGTTCAGGTTAAGATAACAAAGTAATACATTTATATTTTCTTTGGAAAGGGGGGGGGGGGGGTGCGGCATTCGAAGACATGGGTTGTTTTTTTGTCCAAAAAATCACTTAATTTTCTATGCCCTGATTGGTTTTAAAGAAAATAATAAAAATATAAATGTCATTATACAACTGTAAAATTATGGCACCGAAATATTGATTCTCCTAAAGTATTGCAAAGTTATTTACAAATGGAATAAATGGATACTCCTACTTTGAAATTAGAAGGAGATTATTTACTTTAGTTGTCCTCATGGTAGGAGGCTCAATGACCATTTTGTTGTATCCCATGTCCCTGAAATAAGTGAGGAGTATTTCAGTCAGGGACAATAGGAGTTTTTTAGGGTTGCAAGAAAGACCTACAGGGGTGGTATTTGCATTAGACAATAATTTTACAAATGGCATAGTGCATTTAAAATTACTGAGGCCCCTTGTCTGCAAGGGCAAGTTTATCCACTTAACGACCGCTTACTGTATATATACGTCGGCACAATGGCACCAACAGACACAATCACGTACAGTGTACGTGATTGCCTTTGTACAGTTGGGGGGTCCAATTGGACCCCCCTTCTGTACAGTGAGCGGTACGAATTCGTTGGGGAGCGATCCGACATGAGGGGACGGCCGTTCGATCCCGGCCACCCCCCCGCGATCGCTCCCGGCGAATGGAAATGCCCCCTCTGTCTGTCGAATGTACACACAGGCAGAGGAAGCAGGAGGAAGTGATGTCATCTCTTGTGCGGCGCCGTACAAGAGAAGACATCAAGGTTAGTGCACAAACACTACACTAACACCAGCACACATAGGCACATAAATCGCCCCCCCAGATCACCCCCCAGCCCCCAGTCACAGTGTCACTGATCGCAGTGACCATTTATTTACTGATCACTGCAATCAGTGACATTTGTGACTGTAAAAGTGTCACTACATTTAGTTTTAGGTCCAGTGTAGCCCCCTAATAAAGGTTTAACCCCTTGATCACCCCCCAGATAACCCTTTCACCCCCTAGCACCGCCGTCGCTAAGCGATAATTTTTCTGATCGCTGTCTTAGCGTCGGTGATGCAGATCGGTAGCCAGTAATTTTTTTTAGGTTCGCCGCAGGTTTTTATAGCGTCAGGTACCCCCATAAATTATCTAATAAAGGTTTAACCCCCTTGATCGCCCCCCAGGTAACCCTTTCACCCCCTATCACCACTGTCACTAAGCTATCATTTTTCTGATCGATGTCTTAGCGTCGGTGATGCAGATCGGTAGCCAGTATTTTTTTCTTAGGTTCGCCGCAGGTTTTTATAGCGTCAGGTACCCCCATAAATTATCTAATAAAGGTTTAACCCCCTTGATCGCCCCCCAGGTAACCCTTTCACCCCCTATCACCACTGTCGCTAAGCGATAATTTTTCTGATCGCTGTCTTAGCGTCAGTGATGCAGATCGGTAGCCAGTAATTTTTTTTAGGTTCGCCGCAGGTTTTTATAGCGTCAGGTACCCCCATAAATTATCTAATAAAGGTTTAACCCCCTTGATCGCCCCCCAGGTAACCCTTTCACCCCCTATCACCACTGTCGCTAAGCGATAATTTTTCTGATCGCTGTCTTAGCGTCGGTGATGCAGATCAGTAGCCAGTATTTATTTTTTAGGTTCGCCGCAGGTTTTTATAGCGTCAGGTACCCCCATATATTATCTAATAAAGGTTTAACCCCCTTGATCGCCCCCCAGGTAACCCTTTAACCCCCTATCACCACTGTCGCTAAGCGATCATTTTTCTGATCGCTGTCTTAGCGTCGGTGATGCAGATCGGTAGCCAGTAATGTTTTTTAGGTTCGCCGCAGGTTCTTATAGCGTCAGGTACCCCCATATATTATCTAATAAAGGTTTTAACCCCCTAATAGCCCCTAGTTAACCCTTTCACCAGTGATCATCATATAAGTGTTACGGGTGACGCTGGTTAGTTAGTTTGCTTTTTATAGTGTCAGGGCACCCGCCGTATATAACCGAATAAAGGTTTAACCCCCTGATCGCCCGGCGGGTGATATCAATTAGGTTTTAGCGTCAGAGAGGGTCTGCGTCACACCCCAGGCAGCGTCAGGTTAGTGCCAGTAACTTTAACACCCACGCGTGAAGCATACACCTCCCTTAGTGGTATAGTATCTGAACAGATCAATATCTGATCTGATCAGATCTATACTAGCGTCCCCAGCAGTTTAGGGTTCCCAAAAACGCAGTGTTAGCGGGATCAGCCCAGATACCTGCTAGCACCTGCGTTTTGCCCCTCCGTCCAGCCCAGGCCACCCAAGTGCAGTATCGATCGATCACTGTCACTTACAAAACACAACACACATAACTGTAGCGTTCGCAGAGACAGGCCTGATCCCTGCGACTCCAATGCTGTAGGAGGTGATTTCACCACCACAGATAAAAAAAAAAAGCAAATATGCCGAAGCATTGGGGCAGCAGGGGCGAAGGAGCGATTTTGCTCCTAATGCCGCGTACATACGGTCGAAATTCCGACGGAGGCTTGCCCGTGGAAAAGTCTGACCATGTGTGTGCGGCATAACTTTTTTGCGGGAGGATGCCCCCATGCTTCGGCATATATAAATGGTGCATGTATGCCCATCATTAGAAGTGGGTGGATGAAGGGCGGTATTCTAATGGTGGGCATACCCACCGATTAATCTCTTTTTTCGTTCAGCCACCTGGCTGCATGAAAAAAAAAAGATTACAATACATGTCCAACAAGGACCAGCAACGTACTGGTATGTTGCTGGACTTTGAATGGTTATACCAGATTGATGCCTGCGGGTTTAGGTATCATCTTGGTATCATTCTTTTCAGCCAGTGGCCGGCTTTCATGTAAAAGCAATCCTAGTGGCTAATTAGCCTCTGGACTGCTTTTACAAGCAGTGGGAGGGAATGTCCCCCCCCCCGGATATAAAAAGCGCCATTGGGAAATTGGGAAAGCATTTTATCACACCGATCTTGGTGTGGTCAGATGCTTTGAGGGCAGAGGAAAGTTTTTTCAAAAAAAAGAGTACCTGTCACTACCTATTGCTATCATAGGGGATATTTACATTCCCTGAGATAACAATAAAAATGATTAAAAAAAAAATATGGAAGGAACAATTTAAAAATAAAATAAAAAAGCAAAATTAATAATATAAAAAAAAAAAAAAAAAAAAAAAAAAAAAAAAAGCACCCCTGTCTTGCCCTGCTCTTGCCCAATGGCGAACGCAAGCGTCGGTCTGGCGTCATATGTAAACAGCAATTGCACCATGCATGTGAGGTATCACCGCGAAGGTCAGATCGAGGGTAGTAATTTTAGCAGTAGACCTCCTCTGTAAATCTAACGGGGTAACCTGTAAAGGCTTTTAAAAATTTATGTAGTTTGTCGCCAATGCGCGTTTGTGCGAAATTTTAAAGCATGTCGTGTTTGGTATCTATGTACTCGGCCTAAGATCATCTTTTTTATTTCATCAAACATTTGGGCAATATAGTGTGTTTTAGTGCATTAAAATTAAAAAAAGTGTATTTTTTTCCCAAAAAATGCGTTTGAAAAATCGCTGCGCAAATACTGTGTAGAAAAAAAATATGCAACACCCACCATTTTATTCTGTAGGGCCTTTGCTTTAAAAATATATATAATGTTTGGGGGTTCAACATAATTTAAAAAAATATGTTTTCATGTAAACAAAAAGTGTCAAAAAGGGCTTTGTCTTCAAGTGGTTAGAAGAGTGGATGTAAGCTTCCTAATGTTGTGTATAAAATGCCAGAACAGTTCAAAACCCCCCAAATGACCCCATTTTGGAAAGTAGACACCCCAAGCTATATACTGAGAGGCATGTCGAGTCCATGGAATATTTTATATGTTGACACAAGTTGCGGAAAAAAGACAATTTTTTTTTTTTTTTTTTTGCACAAAGTTGTCACTAAATGATATATTGCTCAAACATGCCATGGGCATATGTGGAATTACACCCCAAAATACATTCTGTTGCTTCTCTTGAGTACGGGGATACCACATGTGTGAGACTTTTTGGGAGCCTAGCCGCGTACGGGACCCCAAAAACCAATCACCGCCTTCAGGCTTTCTAAGGGTGTAAATTTTTGATTTCACTTCTCACTGCCTATCACAGTTTCGGAGGCCATGGAATGCCCAGATGGCACAAAACCCCCCCAAATGACCCCATTTTGGAAAGTAGACACCCCAAGCTATTTGCTGAGAGGTATTGTGAGTATTTTGCAGATCTCGCTTTTTGTCACAAAGTTTTGAAAATTGAAAAAAAAAAAAAAAAATGTTCTTTCTTCATTTTCAAAAACAAATGAGAGCTGTAAAATACTCACCATGCCTCTCAGCAAACAGCTTGGGGTGTCTACTTTCCAAAATGGGGTCATTTGGGGGGGTTTTGTGCTATTTTGGCATTTTATGGCCTTCGAAACTGTGATAGGTAGTGAGGAGTCAAATCAAAAATTTGTGCCTAGAAATCCTGAAGGCGGTGATTGGTTTTCGGGGTCCCGTACGCGGCTAGGCTCCTAAAAAGTCCCACACATGTGGTATCCTCGTACTCAGGAGAAGCAGCAAAATTTATTTTGGGGTGCAATTCCACATATAACCATGGCATGTGTGAGCAATATATCATTTAGTGACAACTTTTTGTAATTTTTATTTTTTTTTTGTCATTATTCAATCACTTGGGACAAAAAAAAAATATTCAATGGGCTCAACAGGCCTCTCAGCAATTTCCTTGGGGTGTCTACTTTCTAAAATGGGGTCATTTGGGGGGGTTTTGTGCTATTTTGGCATGAGGAGTGAAATCAAAAATTTGCGCCCTTAGAAATCCTGAAGGCGGTGCTTGGTTTCCGGGGTCCCGTACGTGGCTAGGCTCCTAAAAAGTCCCACACATGTGGTATCCCTGTACTCAGGAGAAGCAGCAGAATGTATTTTGGGGTGCAATTCCACATATAATCATGGCATGTGTGAGCAATATATCATTTAGTGACAACTTTTTGTAATTTTTTATTTTTTTTTGTCAATCACTTGGGACAAAAAAAAAATATTCAATGGGCTCAACATGCCTCAGCAATTTCCTTGGGGTGTCTACTTTCTAAAATGGGGTCATTTGGGGGGGTTTTGTACTGCCCTGCCATTTTAGCACCTCAAGAAATGAGATAGGCAGTCATAAATTTAAAGCTGTGTAAATTCCAGAAAATGTACCCTAGTTTGTAAACGCTATAACTTTTGCGCAAACCAATAAATATACGCTTATTGACATTTTTTTTACTAAAGACATGTGGCTGAATACATTTTGGCCTAAATGTATGACTACAATTGAGTTTATTTGATTTTTCTTATAACAAAAAGTAGAAAATATTTTTTTTCAAAATTTTCGGTCTTTTTCCGTTTATATCGCAAAAAATAAAAATCGCAGAGGCAATCAAATACCATTAAAAGAAAGCTCTATTTGTAGGAAGAAAAGGACGCAAATTTCGTTTGGGTACAACATTGCATGTCTGCACAATTTACAGTTAAAGCAGCGCAGTGCAAAATTCTGAATTCACCTCTGGTCCTTTAGCTACCAAATGGTCCGGGGCTTAAGTGGTTAAGTAAAAGGTGAACTTAGCCTGTAAAGGGTATTTCCATTTTTGTAGGGGAAAAATTAGCAAATAAAAAAAAAAATAGTATAACATACAATTACTACACAACTCATATCATATTGTAATTGAATGTTATTAAAAATTACCTTTCCTTTTCAATCTGCAGCACTGTAATTCTCTGTAAAATACAATGCAATATGGCAACCTGGAGGCGTTCTCCAGGAAATGTAATTTCCTGCTTGTGTGATTTCTCACTGATTGTCCCATAAGTCTGCACTAAGATACAAATCAGATTTTGGGCATCCCCTGCAATAAAAATGCAATTTTTGTTGAGATACTCCGAAAGGGAAATCATGTCTAAAGGGATGCAGACCATGCCAATTTCCTCAGCCCTAGAGTTACTCTTTAAAGCGGGATTGCACCCGCAATTTTTTTTTTTAAAGTCAGACACTGTAGCTGCTGACTTTTAATAAGGACACTTACCTGTCCTAGGCGTCCGCGATGTCGGCCCCCCGAGGGCGATCCCTAGATCATGCCAGGTCCTGACGCCGCCATCTTCACTCAGGAAAACAGGCAGTGGAGTCTTGCGGCTTCACTGCCCGTTTCCTACTGCGCATGTGCGAGCCTTGCGGCGCTGTATGAATGGGCAGCTGCTCTCTGGGATACACACAGTTCCCAGAAGGCAGCGCGCCCCATTCCCCAGCAGACAACGCGAGGAGGACGAGAAAGAAGACCAGCCGCGGACTAGGAAGAGGCAGCTTAGGAAGATCCACATAGCAACCGCAATTTCTGGTAAGTAAAATCATTTCAAAAGGGTTCACATACTTTTTATTGCAACTGTATATAATATAAAACGGCATGCAGGGCACTGGACAAAGCACTAGGGACAAATGGGATATTAAATAATTTCATACAGGAATGCAATCTGTAAGATTACAGTGAACTGTATGTATTTTGTCATTTTTGAATTTGCCGCCAGGCACCGCCCGTGCGTCGCGACGCTCGCAGGGAACGGAGCCTGGCACACAGAGGCATTGGGCAGAGGACACAGCCTGCACACAGTGGGGGGACATCGCAGGATCCTGGGGACAAGGTAAGTATACTGCACCAGGATCCTGCAATGCAATCCCGAGTGTGGCTCGGGGTTACCGCTAATGGTACTGAAATTTAACCCCGAGCCACACTCGGGAATACCGCCAGGGAGGTTAAGAATGTCACTGGAGGAAAGAGTACCTATTTGTCCCAGCAAAACAAATCTAAGCCTTAGGTTCGAAAGCCTCCTGCATCTGAGCTAGGAAAAGTTCCTTTAATTTTTTCCAGACCTCCAAGTCAAAGATCACATGACTCCCAGCCGCTCTCCTACTCCATCTACAGGCTACAGTGGGAGGGGCCGGGATCTCCCTCTGACGTCACACAGGGAGGTCACGTGGCCGCTCAGCCCCTCCCACTGTAGCCCATAGATGAAGTAGGAGAGCGGCCGGGAGTCACGTGATCAGCCTGAAGAGATCTGAAAAAAGGTACATACAGGCTTTGTTTTCAACAAACACTTACACGGTGTGTTCTGTGTGTTATAGCTGCATTAAAGAGAGGGTCTGGCAGTGATTTTTTTTTTAACAGTATACTTTGCTACTCATTGCGGCAGGAAGGGGGGCGGAGACAGATCACACACACACACACACACAAAGGAGCTGACAGGCAGGGAGGAGAGGGAGAGAGGAGAGCAGCGGATGACAGAGGCACTTAAAAAGACCACGGTAATCAGGGCTCAGAAGGGGGACACAGGAACAAGCAGGATCAGCCAGGTTTTTTTACAGCTTAGAGAGGGGCAAATTAGACAGCACAAGCACTGTGCTGTTTAATCTGCTATATGGGAACAGGATCTCTTTTTTTTAAGTAATAACTTCTTACCTCAACAGTGATAGGAAGATAATTGTAAACTGTGAGCGGTATTTTGACTTGCTCCCCTCGTATCACATGGTATGGCAGTGTGAAATCAATGAAGAAAGATTTGAACGTTTTCAGGTATGCTGATCTGGCAACTCCAAGTCCTGTTTCTTCAGACATAGCAATGACCTCTGTTACCCATGTAGTTATAGAGTCTGGGACCTCTATATGCAGTTCAGCCTCACCAGAAGTGTCACTGGGAAGACAGAAAAAGTTAATGCATTTATATAAATCAAAATAGTTCCTATTGTGATATTTAGTCTGATCTTTATTGTGAACTAATTAGCAGGTACATTCAGTCCACTAGGTTTTACCACCACCAAGTTGCATTCCCTGACCTCACCGCTTCTTTCCCATTCTCTGGGAAGATAGTATATGAAAGCTCCAACATCGCTACCTCCTATTTTCATATAAGAAATATGACAGTGCCAAATGAACTACACTAACTTTGCTACATCTCTGCATATAATACTTAGTGACACCTAACCATGACAGTATAATTTCTTGTCCTTTCTTGTCCCACAGTATAAATACAGGTTCTACACTTTGTACTGTCCAGATTTCAGATTACTAAGAAGTCTCATGATACTTAGTCTCTGCACTGCATAAATTGCAATAAAATAAAAAAAATTATACTAACTCCATAACTGCCAACGCTGCCTAATTTCTAGTGCAAGTCAAAAGTTCTGAGGCCTCATCGTTTAACCACTTAAGCCCCGGACCATTACGCAGCTTAACCACTTCCATACAGGGCTTTTTATACCACTTCCATACCAGGCCTATTCTGGCACTTCTCTCCTACATGTACAAATCATCATTCTTTTGCTAGAAAATTACTCAGAACCCCCAAACATTATATATGTTTTTTTAGCAGACACCCTAGGGCAGGGATATGCAATTAGCGGACCTCCAGCTGTTGCCAAACTACAAGTCCCATGAGGCATAGCGAGAATCTGACAGCAGCATGCATGACACCCAGAGGCAGAGGCATGATGGGACTTGTAGTTTTGCAACAGCTGGAGGTCCGCTAATTGCATATCCCTGCCCTAGGGAATAAAATGACGGTCGTTGCAACTTTTTATCTTGCACGGTATTTGCGCAATAATTTTTCAAACACCTTTTTTTGGGGAAAAAATGGTTTCATGAATTAAAAAATAACAAAACAGTAAAGTTATCCCAATTTTTTTGTAAAATATGAAAGCTTATGTTACGCCGAGTAAAAAGATACCTAACATGTCACGCTTTAAAATTGCGCACACATATGCGGGCGGGACTTACGTGTGTGTTCGCTTCTAAGCGCGAGCTATTGGGGACGGGCGTTTTAAAAAAAAATAAAATAAATTTATTTTACTTTATTTTTTTTTATTTTTACTTTTTTTTACACTTTTTTTTTTTTGATCACTTTTATTCCTATTACAAGGAATGTAAACATCCCTTGTAATAGGAATGTGTGTGACAGGTCCTCTTTATGGAGAGATGCGAGGTCAATAAGACCCCACATCTCTCCTCCAGGCTAGAAAGCATGAGATCGGTGAAAAAATTTCACTGATCTCATACTTACAGCCGCAATGGCGGCTTTGTTTACATTGGAGGACCCGGGCGTGACGTCATCACATCGCGCCCGGGCCTCCGACGATCATAGAGATGACTGGTGACCATCTGGTCACCAGTCATCTCTATGCTCGTCACGTGACCCACCACCGGCGCCGGACGATTCTCTCCGGGACCCCGGAGAAGCACCGGATGGCGGCGGGAGGGGGGGATGTCCCCTCCCGCCGCCTATAAGAACGATCAAGCAGTGGAACCGCCGCTATTATCGTTCTTATGGTTCGCAGGATCGCCGGCACTACAAAAGGATATCTGAATGATGCCTCTAGCTGCAGGCATCATTCAGATATCCCCCCTCAAACCCAGGACGTCATATGACGTCCACCCGGAGGGAGAGAGTGTTCCTGCCGGCGTCATTTGACAATGGCCCGGTATGGAAGGGGTTAATGACCAGAGGTGATTTCACAATTTGGCACTGCGCTGCTTTAACTGGAAATTGTGCGGACATGCAATGTTGTACCCAAACGAAATTTGCGTCCTTTTCTTCCCACAAATAGAGCTTTCTTTTAATGGTATTTGATTGCCTCTGCGATTTTTTTTTTTGCGATATAAACGGAAAAAGACTGAAAATTTTGAAAAAAAATTATATTTTCTAATTTTTGTTATAAGAAAAATCGAATAAACTAAATTTTAGTCATACATTTAGGCCAAAATGTATTCAGCCACATGTCTTTAGTAAAAAAAATGTCAATAAGCGTATATTTATTGGTTTGCGCAAAAGTTATAGCGTCTACAAACTAGGGTACATTTTCTGGAATTTACACAACTTTTAATTTATGACTGCCTATCTCATTTCTTGAGGTGCTAAAATGGCAGGGCAGTACAAAACCCCCCCAAATGACCCCATTTTGGAAAGCAGACACCCCAAGGAAATTGCTGAGAGGCATGTTGAACCCATTGAATATTTTTTTTTTTGGTCCCAAGTGATTGAATAATGACAAAAAAAAAAAAGAATTACAAAAAGTTGTCACTAAGTGAAATATTGCTCACACATGCCATGGTTATATGTGGAATTGCACCCCAAAATACATTTTGCTGCTTCTCCTGAGTACGGGGATACCACATGTGTGGGACTTTTTGGGAGCCTAGCCAAGTACGGGCCCCCGAAAACCAAGCACCGCCTTCAGGATTTCTAAGGGCGCAAATTTTTGATTTCACTCCTCACTACCCATCATAGTTTCGAAGGCCATAAAATGCCAAAATAGCACAAAACCCCCCCAAATGACCCCATTTTGGAAAGTAGACACCCCAAGCTATTTGCTGAGAGGCATGGTGAGTATTTTACAGCTCTCATTTGTTTTTGAAAATAAGGAAATAAAATAAAAATTTTTTTTTTAATTTTCAAAACTTTGTGACAAAAAGCGAGATCTGCAAAATACTCACCATACCTCTCAGCAAATAGCTTGGGGTGTCTACTTTCCAAAATGGGGTCATTTGGGGGGGGGGGGGTTTGTGCCATCTGGGCATTCCATGGCCTCCAAAACTGTGATAGGCAGTGAGGAGTGAAAACCCTTAGAAAGCCTGAAGGCGGTGCTTGGTTTTTGGGGTCCCGTACGCGGCTAGGCTCCCAAAAAGTCTCACACATGTGGTATCTCCGTACTCAGGAGAAGCAACAGAATGTATTTTGGGGTGTAATTCCACATATGCCCATGGCATGTTTGAGCAATATATCATTTAGTGACAACTTTGTGCAAAAAAAAAAAAAATTGTCTTTTTTCCGCAACTTGTGTCAACATATAAAATATTCAATGGACTCGACATGCCTCTCAGTATATAGCTTGGGGTGTCTACTTTCCAAAATGGGGTCATTTGGGGGGATTTTGAACTGTTCTAGCATTTTATACACAACATTAGGAAGCTCACATCCACTCTTCTAACCACTTGAAGACAAAGCCCTTTCTGACACTTTTTGTTTACATGAAAACATTTTATTTTTTTTGCAAGAAAATTATGTTGAACCCCCAAACATTATATGTTTTTTTAAAGCAAAGGCCCTACAGATTAAAATGGTGGGTGTTGCATTTTTTTTTTCCACACAGTATTTGCGCAGCGATTTTTCAAACGCATTTTTTGGGGAAAAAATACACCTTTTTTAATTTTAATGCACTAAAACACACCATATTGCCCAAATGTTTGATGAAATAAAAAAGATGATCTTAGACCGAGTACATGGATACCAAACACGACATGCTTTAAAATTTCGCACAAAGGCGCAGTGGCGACAAACTACATACATTTTTAAAAGCCTTTACAGGGTACCACGTTAGATTTACAGAGGAGGTCTACTGCTAAAAAGACTGCCCTCGATCTGACCTTCGCGTTGATACCTCACATGCATGATGCAATTGCTGTTTACATATGACTCCAGGCCGACGCTTGCGTCGCCATTGCGCAAGAGCAGGGGTGCTTTTTTTTTTTATTATTAATTTTGCTTTTTTTTTTATTTTTAAACTGTTCTTTCCGTATTTTTTTTTTTTTTATCATTTTTATTGTTATCTCAGGGAATGTAAATATCCCCTATGATAGCAATAGGTAGTGATAGGTAGGGGTGCTGAATTTAATCGCTGCATCGCGATTCGGGGGTCCCCGATGCGGCATCGATGTATGTGACCCCAATAATCGATGTCCGTGACGTCATTCGACATGCCCCGCCCCCGCTCCGAGCGTGTCTGTCAAAATACCGTTTTGTAATCAATGCCGCGTTATAATCCATTAAGTTGGCACCGCTGTATGTGCTTTTTAAAATATATATGCAGATTGATACCTCATATCTCAGTGTGTATATAACTGTATACGCTCATGTGACTGCATATGGTGCGGCCCGCCCCTCTCCTCTCACGTCTCATCTCTCTCGTCTCTCGCTCTCCTGACGTCAGCCCCGCCCGCCTCTCTTCTGATCTGATACGATAGCTACAGCCGGTGGGCGGGGCTGAGAAGTCCCACTTACGTCAGGAGAACGAGAGACAGAGATGAGAGGAGAGGGGCGGGCCGCACCATATGCAGTCACATGAGCGGGATATACAGTTATATACACACACTGAGATATGAGGTATGAATCTGCATATATATTTTAAAAAGCACATACAGTGGTGGCCACTTAATGGATTATAGCGCAGCATTTATTACCACACAGGTATTATTTTAACAGCAGTATGTGACTGTGTACACACACACATGCTCTGTGCTGGCATTTCTCCAGCTCCCCTTTGCACATTCCAGTGTGTTAACTCCTAGTGTGCTGGAATGTGCAAAGCCTAGAGAAATTTCAGCACAGAGACAGTACAGTGAAACTCACAGGGCTGTTTGTCAGTTGTGGATTCTAATCCCTCCTGACCTCCCAGCAGCCGTGTGTGTGAATTCCTGTACCCTGTAGTGCACCGGATTAGTGCACTTTTTAAAGGGGAGTTCCACCCTATTTTTAGTTTATTAAAAGTAAGCAGCTACAAAAAGTGTAGCTACTGACTTTTATTAAACCGACACTTACCTGTCCCACGGTCCTTCGATGCGGCCGCACGGAGCCCCGCTCCTCTCCGCTGTCAAATCTACTGTGGGCACCCGGCCATGAAAGCTTACGGCTTCAAGGCCGGGGCCCGCGCACTGCCATTGGCCAGCCAATCTTCTGGGACCTGTGTTGGGGCCGCCTAGGGCGAGAGGAGTCGCCGCCTAGGCGGCCGGGACAGGAAGGATAAAGTGGGACAGGAAGTCCCACTAGAAAAAGGTTACACATTTCCCCCCCCCCCTCTAAAAAATGACATGCCAAATGTGGCATGGCCAGGGGGCGAGGAGTGCTTAAAGCGGAAGTTCCACTGGGTGGAACGCCACTTTAAGGGAGTGAGGCTATTTTTAATTCAAAGCAGTTTCAGTAAATGTTTTGTTTATTAAAAGTCAGCAGCTACAAAAAAAGTGTATCTTCTGACCTTTAATAAAAAAGACACTCACCTGTCCCACAATCCAGCGACGTGGCCACCCGAAGACTCCATGCTCTCCCCCGCCTGTCCACGGCGCTGGCAATACTACTGTGGGCATCCGGCCGTGACAGCTTGCAGCTTCACAGCCGGGTGCGCATGTCTCACTGAGCTGTCCTGCATAGCCGGGCAATCTTCTGGGACCTGTGATGTGTCCCAGAAGATTGCTTGGAGGAAGGGCCGCCTAGGAAATGGGAGCGCATCAGTAATCGTGATGCATCGCGAAATCGAATCGAATCGTTGACCAAATAATCGGAATCGAATCGTGAGACTAGTGAAGATGCGCACATCTAGTGACAGGAACTCTTTTTTTTTTAAAGAACTGGGGTCTATTGGACCCTAGATCTTTCCTCTGCCCTCAAAGCATCTGACCACACCAAGATCGGTGTGATAAAATGCCTTCCCAATGGCGCTTTTTATATCCGGGGGGGGGGGGGGGGGACATTCCCTCCCACTGCTTGTAAAAGCAGTCCAGAGGCTAATTAGCCGCTAGGATTGCTTTTACATGAAAGTCGGCCGCTGGCTGAAAAGAATGATACCAAGATGATACCTAAACCCACAGGCATCAATTTGGTATAACCAAAGTCCAGCAACATACCAGTACGTTGCTGGTCCTTGTTGGACATGTATTGTAATCTTTTTTTTCATGCAGCCTGTTGGCTGAACGAAAAAAAGAGATCGATCGGTGGGTATGCCCACCATTAGAATACCTCCCTTCATTCACCCACTTCTAATGATGGGCATACATGCACCATTTATATATGCCGAAGCATGGGGGCATCGTCCCGCAAAAGTTATGCCGCACACACATGGTCAGACTTTTCCACGGGCATGCCTCCGTCGGAATTTTGACCATATGTACGCGGCATTAGGAGCTGCCCCCATGCTTCGGCATATATGCTCTTTTTTTTTTTAACTGTGGTGGTGAAATCACCTCCTACAGCACTGGAGTCGCAGGGATCAGGCCTGTCTCTGTGAACGCTGCAGTTATGTGTGTTGTGTTTTGTAAGTGACAGTGATCGATCGATCGATACTGCACTTGGGTGGCCTGGGCTGGATGGAGGGGCAAAACGCAGGTGCTAGCAGGTATCTGGGCTGATCCCGCTAACACTGCGTTTTTGGGAACCCTAAACTGCTGGGGACGCTAGTATAGATCTGATCAGATCAGATATTGATCTGTTCTGATACTATACCACTAAGGGAGGTGTATGCTTCACGCGTGGGTGTTAGCGTTACTGGCACTAACCTTACGCTGCCTGGGGCGATGCAGACCCTCTCTGACACTAAAACCTAATTGATATCACCCGCCGGGCGATCAGGGGGTTAAACCTTTATTGGGTTATATACGGCGGGTGCCCTGACACTATAAAAAGCAAACTAACTAACCAGCGTCACCCGTAACACTTATATGGAGATCACTGGTGAAAGGGTTAACTAGGGGCAATCAGGGGGTTAAACTTTTATTAGGTAATATATGGGGGTACCTGACGCTATATAAAAACCTGACGGGGAACCTAAATAACAAAATAACTAACTGGCTAACCAGTGTCACCAGTAACACTTATACGGTGATCACTGGTGAAAGGGTTAACTAGGGGCAATTAGGGGGTTAAAACCTTTATTAGATAATATATGGGGGTACCTGACGCTATAAAAACCTGCGGCGAACCTAAAAAAAATAATTGGCTACCTATCGGCACCAGCATAACTAATACAGCGATCAGAAAAACGATCGCTTAGTGACACTGGCAAAAGAGGGTGAAAGGGTTACCTGGGGGGGCGATCAAGGGGTTAAACCTTTATTAGGTAATATATGGGGGTACCCGACGCTATAAAAATCTGCGGCGAACCTAAAAAAAATAACTGGCTACCTATCGGTATCACCGACACTAAGACAGTGATCAGAAAAACGATCGCTTAGTGACCGCGGTGAAAGGGTTATCTGGGGGGCGATCAAGGGGTTAAACCTTTATTAGGGGTGTTAGGGGGCTACACTGGACCTAAAACACTCTGCCCTGACACTTTTACAGTCACAAATGTCACTGATTGCAGTGATCAGTAAATAAATGGTCACTGCAATCAGTGACACTGACTGGGGGGTGATCTGGGGGTGTCGATCGTGTGCCTATGTGTGTGGTGTCAGTGTGCTGTTATGTGCACTAACCTCTGTGTCTTCTCTCATGCAGCACTTGGTATATGTGAGCGCCGCATGAGAGATGACATCACTTCCTCCTGCCTGTGTAAACACTACACAGGCAGAGGAAGCTTTTCATTCGCCGGGAGCAATCGCAAGGGGGTGGCCAGAACCAAATGGCGGCCCCCTCATCACGGATCGCTCCCGAAGCGATCCCGGCCGCTCACTGTACCGGAGGGGGGTCCGATGGGACCCCCCCACCCATACGAAGGCAGGCACGTACAGGTACGTGATTGTGCCTGTCCGTGTCATTCTGCTGACGTATATATACAGTGAGCGGTCGTTAAGTGGTTAAGAATTAAATCTCTGTGATACTTTGGTTTTCCTTGTTTTCATTATTTTGTATTTTTTAAGAATTTATAATATGACAATAAGCATACCATTATAATGTAAACAGTAATTTGTTAGGTCCATTTCACATGGGGTGGATCTGTTTTGACGGACTCCGCTTGCTCAGCGGGGATTGCTCTGCTGATCCCCGCTAAGCAGGCGGATGACAGGTCCGTCTCCCCTCACTGTGCAGAGACGGACCTGTCAGACTCCTGCTCTGCTCTATGGGGAGATCGTAAGAAGCCTGTCATTTTCATCCGATCCTATCCAATCCGACCCACTGGACGGATGGCGAACGTAAAGCCATCCATCTGTTTTCAGCAGATTTTGTTGGATTTTGTCCGCCGACATCCGCCTCCCCACGGAGGACAATGGGTGGCCCGATCGGGTCTGCCTGAAAAACGGACAGGCGAACCAGATTGGTCCGATCGTGTGAAAGGGGCTATATATTAACCCACAAAAGACACAAAGGTGTAAACCCAGCCTCAGACAGTGTGGAGGATCCTGAAAAAAGACTCGCCTGAAAAAAAGAAAGTAGTACAAGCACCGTTTTCAAATTCCACCCTACTTCTGAATAGCAAGATAAGCTCCATCACCGAATGATTCGCTTTCAAAAAAATTGGAAAACCTCCATGAGCGATGGTTGCTGACTTGATTCTGAAGTTATCCCTAAATGATCCACAATCAGGAGCGAGATAAGACTGTGTTCACCATAAAACAACATTGTGTGGGATGAATTTATGAATTAAAGAAAAACTTATGTAACTGTTCAAAGAATGCAAAATGATGGAAAATATGACAGATTCTCATTCAATGTGAAAAGGTAATACTTTTAATTAAATTAAAGAACTGATAACTATTACTTTGTTTTGTAACTTTTAGCCATAGCTTACCTGACATTGAAGCAGTGCCAGACCAGGGTTTCAGGAAAGAAAGTCCTTTTTCTTCTCTCAAATCTGTTAGAAAATCAGTCATAACTGTATACGAATGTTTCAAAAGTGGCAAATTTTTATATGCTGCTTAGCACTGTGTAAACTCATATCTAGCGCTACTGATATAGTCCAAACAAAACAAATATTGCCATCCAAGGGACTAATCCAGTCCAAAACTAGATGTTTCCCTTAGGAAAATTATTTCAAGTGAAAAGCAGTGTTGCTAGAAGAACCACCACCAATTGGAAAGAGGCTTACCGAATATCACAGACTTAAAGAGGCATATACCTCCTAAGTCGTGAGTCCGGAAACCAAATCATCAGCGGGGTTCCAAAGAGTTTGTAGCATGGTTCATATGGAGGACAAACAGCAGATATCCACATGCTCATGCGTAATGATCAAAAATGAAAAAGAACACTACATAGTGTGATATCGTTTAAAATTTTTAATGTAAAGTATAAATGGAAACACTCACATTTGAGTAGTATAAAAAGGCTTGTCAAGGTACTGGAAATGGTGCGATGTTGTAGATATGGTCTACCCGATGCGTTTCTTCTCCTAAGACATCATCTGGGGTAACCAGATGAGGAGGTATATGCCTCTTTAAGTCTGTGATATTCGGTAAACCTCTATCCAATTGGTGGTGGTTCTTCTAGCAACACTGCTTTTCACTTGAAATTATTTTCCTAAGGGAAACATCTAGTTTTGGACTGGATTTGTCCCTTGGATGGCAAAATTTGTTTTGTTTGGACTATATCAGTAGCACAAGATTTACATTTTTGGTCACTATATTTTCCACGTTCTGTTAAATGAAGTTGTTTCATTTGTCATTTCTTATAACACAATCATATACAGGTTTATTAATACACTTATATATATTGTGACAGCAGGAAGGTAAAGTCACCTGGTTGCATCCAGGGGGGTAGATATATTTCGCCCAGATTCAGGCTTTACGCTGACTTATACAACTAGGTGGAGAGTTGTATAGGCCCAGCTAAGGCTAGTGGGCTCATGGATGACTCATACCTCTAGGGAGAGTGTGGGGCGTCGTGCAGACAGAGATGAGGAGACCAGCTGAACCTTGTCAGCTCATTTAGGCCTCTATAAGAACTCCCAGCTTCATTAGATGTTAGCTCATGCCTGGAACCAGACCTGTGTGGACTGTCTAGGGAGAGTGAACCCCTGTGCGGTGAGGCAAAGCCTGTGTGGCTATTTGTTTGGACTTTTACTAAACCAGGGACTTAGGGACTAGGACAGCACTAGGCTGATCCCAGTTGTTAGTTAGGAAACCTGTATGTTTAGTCAGAGGTCAACTTGACCAGGATTTATTTTGGTTATGTTTCTTTTGCTTTGCTGTGTTTTGTCACTGTAAATAGAAAATAAACCGCACTTTTTTGATTTTGAAAACCACAACCTCCGTTTGCTGGGCCTGTTTTGTGTGGGGAGCCCATCCCGGGGGTCACACACACCCGCTGCCGAGCTAACCCCCTCACAGTTGGTGGAGAACCAGTGGCAGTTTTTTTTTAAGCCAGCATGGAGGAGATACTGAAGCAGCTGGCTCTAGCAAATGCCAATCAACAGCAGACAAATGCAGGTTTGCAAAAGAGCCTTGCAGCTCAACAACAGAGCCTTGCAGCCCAGCAGCAGACAAACGCAACTTTGCAACAGAGTCTGGAGGCTCAGCAACGAGCCCAGCAGCAATCTGAGGCCCGCTTCATAGACCTGTTGCAGAAGCAAGAGCAGAGACTACAACAACAGATGGAAGCAGTAATGCAGCAACGTCCGCAGACCAGTGAGGAAAGCCGTCCCACTAATACCGCGTCCTTTGGGGTGAGTCGTTTATTGACAAAAATGACTGGAGAGGATGATCCAGAGGTATTTTTGACCACATTTGAAAGGACCGCTGAAAGAGAAAAGTGGCCTGAGGAGCAGTGGGCTGGACTGGTGGCTCCTCTGTTAACTGGTGAATCGCAGAAAGCTTACTATGACCTAGAGCCTAACCAAGCAAAAGACTATGTGATGCTAAAAGCTGAAATATTGGCAAGGCTGGGTGTCACCCAGGCTGTCCGGGCTCAGCGTGTGCATAACTGGACTTTCCAGCTTGGAAAACCCCCCAGGTCTCAAATGTATGATCTCATTCACCTGAGCAGAAAGTGGCTACAGCCAGAGACTTTGTCCGCACCAAAGATTGTGGAACGTGTTGTAATGGATCGGTTTTTGAGAGCTCTTCCTACTGCCATCCAAAAGTGGGTAAGCCATGGAGACCCAGAGACGGCCGATGGTCTTGTGGATCGTGTGGAGAAATACTTGGCTACAGAGAACCTGACGGCCTCTTCCAGAGACACTCGGACTTTCCACCCTAAGACCAGACCATCCCCAGGGGCGGATAAGAGGATTCCAAGGGGTGAGGGTGGAGAGAGTGAGAGGGTGGGAGCTCTACCCCAAGTTTGGCGAGAACAGCCTGGGAAATCAGCGGCTCAAGAGGCGGCAAGAAGGATCGTTTGCTACCGCTGCCGGCAAGCGGGACATATTGCAGCCAATTGCCCGGTTGTGGAGGAACCCATGCAGTGTGACTTTCTGACGGGCAGACGTCAGTCGCTGTGTGCGACAGTCGCATGCACTGCCATTCGAGGAACTGAGAAACATTTATGCAAAATGTGTGTTAATGGTAGAAATGTTGTGGTATTGCTGGATTCAGGTAGCCTTGTGACCCTGATAAAGGCTGAGTTAGTTAAAACAGAGGTCTCTGGGAATAGCAAGGTAGCTGTTATTTGTGTGCATGGGGACACCCGAGAGTATCCAGTGACTACAGTGTGTTTCGAGACCCCCAAAGGTACCCTCTCTCATCCAGTGGGCTTAGTATCTCAGTTACCGCATGACGCCATTGTGGGAAGGGATTTTCCGAAGTTCTGGGAACTGTGGGATGATCCTGAGCCCCTCACTGGTGCCCCTAATGTACCCGGAATGTGATAGCCAGAACTCCCCTGAGAGTGGTGAAGACTCTCCGGAATTTCCCTTATCAGTATTGGCAGGGGAGACTCAAGAAACTGGAGAGGAGCCCACCTCCTCAGACGAAAACCTACCGTCTGTGGAGTTTTCTGATCTTGAGGTTCACAGGGAAAACTTTGCCACAGAACAGTTGAAAGACCCCGCCCTAATAAAGGCACGGGAAAACGTAGTGAAAATAGATGGCGAGTTAGTGAACCCAGATAATACCTGCACTTACCCATACTTCAGCGTAGAGAAGGACCTACTGTATCGGGTGGCAAAAAGGGCAGAAGAAACCGTTGAGCAGCTTGTGGTGCCCAAACCTTACAGGAAGTTGGTGTTGGAGTTGGCCCATGGGCACATTCTTGGAGGTCATCTGGGGACAGAGAAAACCCGAGAGAGGGTATTACAGAGATTCTATTGGCCGGGGGTGATGAAGGACGTAGAAAATTATTGTTCCTCCTGCCCTGTGTGTCAGAGGTTGGCCCCGATGCCACATTTCCGTAGCCCGCTGGTCCCTCTACCCATCATTGAGGTCCCGTTTGAGAGGATCGCCATGGATTTGGTAGGTCCTATAATCAAGTCCGCTAGGGGGCACCAGTACATATTAGTTATAATGGACTATGCCACCCATTATCCAGAAGCGATCCCTCTCCGAAATACCTCGGCCAAAACCATAGCCAAAGAGCTATCTCTTGTTTTTAGCCGGGTGGGTATTTGTAAAGAACTGCTTACGGACCAAGGTACACCCTTTATGTCCCGGGTTATGAAAGAGCTGTGTAAATTGTTCAAAGTGACGCAATTGCGTACGTCTGTGTATCACCCCCAAACCGTTGGGCTGGTTGAAAGATTCAACAAAACCCTAAAACAAATGTTGAAGAAAGTGGTGGATAGAGATGGAAAGGATTGGGACTGTTTACTTCCTTATTTGATGTTTGCTATTAGGGAGGTGCCCCAATCCTCTACGGGATTCTCCCCCTTTGAGTTACTGTATGGGAGACACCCAAGAGGGCTGTTGGATATTGCCAAGGAAACTTGGGAAAGTGAGAGTTCTCCCCACAGGAGTGTGATTGAGCATGTCGCCCTGATGCAAGATCGAATTGCACAGGTAATGCCCATCGTGAAGGAACATTTGGCCCAAGCGCAGTTGGCACAGCAGAGAGTGTACAACCGTGGAGCCAAGACCCGTACCTTTTCCCCGGGGGATAGGATATTGGTACTTGTCCCTACGGTTGAAAGTAAATTCCTTGCCAAATGGCAAGGCCCCTACGAGATAATGGAAAAAGTGAGCGAAGTGAATTACAAGGTCAGACAACCAGGAAGGCGAAAGCCCGAACAGATCTATCACGTTAATCTGTTGAAAGCCTGGAGGGATAGAGAGTCCCTAGTCGCAGACACTTGGTCACCAGCTCAAACTGGTTGCGTGATTCCTGAGGTTGGAATAGCAGCCACCTTGTCACAACCCCAACAACAGGAGGTTAAGGAGTTTGTGCTTCGCAACAAGGAGGTATTCTCTGAGCTGCCGGGACAAACATCTGGGGTAGAGCATGACATCATTACCCCGCCCGGTGAAAGGGTGAAGTTAAAACCCTATCGGATCCCAGAGGCTCGACGGGAGGCAATACGGGAGGAAGTACAGAAAATGCTGAACTTAGGGGTGATAGAGGAGTCCCAAAGTGATTGGTCTAGTCCCATCGTGTTGGTGCCTAAACCGGATGGGAGCTGGCGATTTTGTAACGATTTTCGTCAGTTGAACAAAGTTATAAAATTTGACACCTACCCCATGCCACGTATAGATGAGTTGATCGACCGGCTGGGAACAGCCCGATACATGACGACTCTTGACCTCACAAAAGGGTATTGGCAAATCCCCCTGGCCAAGTCGGCCAAAGAGAAAACCGCATTTGTAACCCCAGACGGGGCGTTCCAATATAAAAGAATGCCGTTCGGGTTACAGAATGCGCCGGCCACATTCCAGCGGAAAATGGACCAGATGCTGAGGCCCCATCGGAAGTATGCTGCGGCTTACCTGGATGACGTAATTGTCCATAGCACAGATTGGGCCTCACATCTGCCAAAAGTGCAAGCAGTCCTGGACTCTGTTCGGGAAGCGGGGTTTACGGCTAACCCCAAGAAGTGTACCATTGGGCAGGAGGAGGCCAAATATCTTGGGTACACCATTGGGAGGGGAGTAATAAAACCCCAACTCAACAAAGTCGAGGCCATCCAGAGTTGGCCACGTCCCAACAGCAAGAAGCAGGTACGAGCCTTTCTGGGAATCGCTGGGTATTATTGGCGATTCATTCCCCACTTTGCTTCTAAGGCTGTGCCCCTAACCAACCTGACGAAGGGAAAAGGGTCGGTCATGATTAAATGGACCCCCGAGGCTGAGGCAGCATTCCAATTCTTGAAACAAGCCTTATGTAGCCAGCCAGTGTTGTACTCACCCGACTTCTCTAAAGACTTTGTCGTACAAAGTGATGCGTCAGATGTGGGGTTAGGAGCAGTATTGTCCCAGGTCTGGAACGGGGAAGAGCACCCAGTCATTTACCTCAGCAGGAAATTGAAGTCCCATGAGGTAAATTACGCCACCGTTGAAAAGGAGTGTTTAGCGGTGAAGTGGGCTCTAGATTCCCTTCGGTACTACCTGCTAGGTAGGCACTTTGACATGGTTACGGATCACGCTCCGTTAAAGTGGATGGCTCAAAACAAGGAAACAAATAGAAGAGTGAATAGGTGGTTCCTGGCCCTCCAGGAATTCAACTTCACAGTAAAGCATCGCCCTGGCGTTCAAATGGGGAATGTGGATGCTTTGTCTCGAGTACATGAATGCCTGATTGCTGGTGTTCCAACCCCGAGGTTAAAACAAGAGGGGGGGGTATGTGACAGCAGGAAGGTAAAGTCACCTGGTTGCATCCAGGGGGGTAGATATATTTCGCCCAGATTCAGGCTTTACGCTGACTTATACAACTAGGTGGAGAGTTGTATAGGCCCAGCTAAGGCTAGTGGGCTCATGGATGACTCATACCTCTAGGGAGAGTGTGGGGCGTCGTGCAGACAGAGATGAGGAGACCAGCTGAACCTTGTCAGCTCATTTAGGCCTCTATAAGAACTCCCAGCTTCATTAGATGTTAGCTCATGCCTGGAACCAGACCTGTGTGGACTGTCTAGGGAGAGTGAACCCCTGTGCGGTGAGGCAAAGCCTGTGTGGCTATTTGTTTGGACTTTTACTAAACCAGGGACTTAGGGACTAGGACAGCACTAGGCTGATCCCAGTTGTTAGTTAGGAAACCTGTATGTTTAGTCAGAGGTCAACTTGACCAGGATTTATTTTGGTTATGTTTCTTTTGCTTTGCTGTGTTTTGTCACTGTAAATAGAAAATAAACCGCACCTTTTTGATTTTGAAAACCACAACCTCCGTTTGCTGGGCCTGTTTTGTGTGGGGAGCCCATCCCGGGGGTCACACACACCCGCTGCCGAGCTAACCCCCTCACAATATATATATATATATATATATATATATATAATTAGCGCTGCATTTTTCTATATCCGATTTCACTGCTGTTTGTCTTTAGCTGTGCTGGCTGCTATATTTATATGTTTCTAGTCATAGCGCAGTATACACTTTACTTTTTAACTCATATCTAGGTTCCAGGCTCTTCTCTGTTTGACTCTGATAAATTAGGGGAGGTTAAGACAGAGAAGAGCAGACACTAACATAGTAAGTGTAAAATGTTTTAATTTGATCTATCCCCAGTGCCACCAGACAAGAATTGTAGATAGTGCTCAGAATACACAGCCTTGGTCAATTTTAAATGTAATATAAATCACTTGAGATAAACTGGTACATTTGGACCTTGCTAATTTATTGACATTAACTGCTGTAGTAATCTTTTCTGAAAAAAAAAAGTTTCTGTTTACTTACCGGGGTGCTACTCTGATATGAGAAGATGTCACCAGTGTTCCTGTGTGTGGCTGGAAAGCTGGAACTGCCTCATCTGTGTACATTCCATCGCTCTGTCTGTAATTTAGACTTACCACATCTGTCATCACAACCAATCCTGTCTCCTGGATAGGCAACAGGGAAAAGAAAAACATTTTTGTTAGTTTCTTGGACCCCTCCTTAGTAGAAGCACAGGACTTTCCTTTAAACTGATTATGTCGCTACGCAAGCTGCTTCTTACACAAGTATGGAGTATGAAGTCAATCTGTGTGTGCGCCTGTGTATATATGTGTATATATATATATATATATATATATGTGTATATATATATATATATATATATATATATATATATGCAATGAAGTTGAGGAGAACCGCACCCGGTGTACAACAAGTGCCAGCAAACAGGTCTTCCCACCGACCATATATAGATGAAAAAAGTTCAAGAGTTGCTGCACTTAAAATCGTTTCTTTATTTTTCAAATATCTTCATAGAGGTTACATACCAAAAAAAGGTATTCAAAGTTATTCAGACATGGATTTCTGTTTTGGGCTTACATGCTTACGCCCTTCCTCAGGTCGTTCAGAACACATCTAACAAATTCATGAAAGTCATGTGATTTTAAACACTTTATATGTCCCATCACATATGGAATCAATTACATGGTTAATTGCTCACTAATAGGGATGAGCCTCACACCCCTCGGTTCGGTTCGCACCAGAACCTGCGAACGGACCGAAAGTTTGCGCAAACTTTAGAACCCTATTAAATACAATGGACTCTAACGTTCAAAATCAAAAGTGCTAATTATAACGGCTAATATGCAAGTTATTGTCCTAAAATGAGTTTGGGGACCCGGGTCCTGCCCCAGGGGACATGTATCAATGCAAAAAAAAGATTTAAAAACTTCAGTTTTTCCGGGAGAAGTGATTTTAATGATGCTTAAAGTGAAAAAAAAAAAGTGGAATATTCCTTAAAATATCGTACCTGGGGGGTGTCTATAGTATGCCTGTGAAATGGCACGTGTTTCCTGTGTTTAGAATTGTCCCTGCACAAAATGATATTTCTAAAGGAAAAAAAATCATTTAAAACTGCTTGCGGCTTTAAAGTAATGTCTGGTCCCGGCAATATGGATGAAAATCATTTAGAAAAATGGCATGGGTACCCCCCCCCCACCCCCTTTGGGTCTTGTATGGATATTAAGGTGCACCCCCACACCCAAATTAAAAAAAAGGCCCTATATACTCTGAACAGCAGTATACAGGCAGTGCAAACAAGACAGGGACTGTAGGTTTGTTCTCAAGTAGAATCTGTTTGTAATTTGGAACAGGTAAATTTTTTAAATGTAGCTCCAGCCAAAAAATCTATTTTTAAGCTTTTTGGAAAACATGGGGAAGGGTTATCACCCCTGTAACATTTGTTTTGCTGTCTGTGCATCTGTTCAGAACATTTCACCTCAGTTTCCGTCCCAATGACAAATGTTTTTTGAAATTTTTTTTTTTTTTTTATTGAAACAAGGATTGGTGATAAAGCATCAGTGGAGAGGAGACACCTTTTTCCCATATTAACTCTTACAGGAGAGAATTTCCCTTCCTAGGGGTAGATTTCCTCTCAATTCCTGTTGTCTCCTTCCGTTTGCAAGTAGGAGTCGTTTGTAAGTTGGATGTTTGAAAGTAGGGGCCTGCCGTATATACTCTGCAGAAATTTGGCCCTTAGGTGTTGGTGTTGCCACAACACTGTAAGCCCTCACAGTTACTCTTGGTGGGCGCTGGAACGCCCTGCTGTGAACTATTATATCAAGAATTGTAATTATATGACATTGTTGAACAGTGGTAGGAAAATTTGGGCCTTTGGTGGTGGTGGTGGTGCTGGTGCCACAACACTAAGTCCTCACAGTTGCTCTTGGTGGGCGCAGGAATGGGGCCTGCTGTGAATAATTAGATCAAGAATTGTAATTACATGCCCCTATTGAACAGGGGCAGAAAAATTGGGCCTTAGGCACTGGTGCCACAACACTGCAACCCCTCACAGATACTATACTTGGAGCGCAGCAATGAGCCCTGCTGAAAAGTATTGCATCAAAAATTTTAATTACACGGCCCTGTTAAACAGGGGCAGAAAAATTGGGCCTTAGGCACTGGTACTGGTGCCACAAGACTGCAACCCCTCACAGATACTCTATTAGGAGCGCAGGAATGAGCTCTGCTGCAAAGTATTGCATCAAAAATTGTATTTACACGCCCCTGTTAAACAGGGTCTGAAAAATTGGGCCTTAGGCACTGGTGCCACAACACTGCAACCCCTCACAGATACTGTACTTGCCCTGCTGCAAAAATTGTAAATACACGCCCCTGTTAAACAGGGGCTGAAAAATTGGGCCTTAGCCACTGGTGGCGGTGCCCAGAACCAAAAATGTTCTTTCAAGCTATCAGCATGATCATGGAGGAGGAAGAGGATAGTCACTCAGCATAACAGGATAGTTACTCAGCATCAGCATAGGCAGTCTTGAAGGGATCTGATATTTAAAAAAAAAATATTCAGTTACATCAGCATCAGCTACTGGTGCAGGTGCTTGGTAGCTGGTGGTGATCCAAGACCGACTCATTTTTATGAAGGTCATTCGATCGACCGAGTCGGTGGACAGGCGCACCCTGTGATCGGTTACAAAGCCTTCAGCAGCACTGAATGTGCGTTCCGAAAGAACACTGGATGCAGGACAGGCCAGTACCTCAATTGCATACTGTGCAAGCTCTGGCCAGTGATCCATCCTCAAGACCCAGTAACCCAGAGGATTTTCGGTGGGAAAGGTGTCCAAGTCTGATCTTGCCCCTAGTTATTCCAGCAACATGTAAACCAGACGCTGGCGATGGTTGCTGAAACCGATCATACCTTGGGGCTGCGTACTAAAAAGTTCTCCACCGCTCCTTCTTTGACTGACCGAAGCCTCAGCAACACGTTGTTCAGGACCAGGAATTTGTAACCTCCCAGTCTCTGGAAACACGTTGCACAGACCTTTCTGCAAGGCCTCCCGAAGAGGCCTCATCCTCTGCTCCCTCTGTGACGGCAAGATAAGGTTCGCAACCTTACCCTAGTAACGTGGATCAAGGAGGGTTTGCCAGCCAGTAATGATCCCTCTCCTTGATCACACGAATATGAGGATCCTTCTGCAGGATTTGCAGGATCAGGGAGGCCATGCAGCATAGGTTTGCTGAGGCATTCGGTGCAGAGTCCTCTGGGTCACTGAGGACGACATGACCTCCTCCCAGCCACGTACAAGTCCATGGGTGTCTTGGGACTGTAATTGATCCCTTGAAGACTGCTGCTGATGCTGAGTGCTAGTTTCCACCTCCATGCTGACACAATCCTCCTCCTCCTCTTCCTGTGTGATAGCCGGGGAAGCAGGAACACTGTCTGGATAAAGGGGGCCTTGAGAGGTAAGGAAGTCCTCCTCTTCCTGCCTCTGTTCTGCCTCAAGTGCCCTGTCCATTTTTCCACGCAGCGTGTGCTCCAACAGGTGGACAAGAGAGACAGTGTCACTGATGCATGCACTGTCACTGCTCACCATCCTCGTGGCCTCCTCAAATGGTGCCAGGACAGTGCATGCATCCCTGATCATGGCCCACTGGCGTGGGGAAAAAAATCCAAGCTCCCCTGACACTGTCCTGGTGCCATGATTAGGCGGTTCTTGGGCAGGTTGTAATCCTTTTGCAGCTCAGCTAGCCGAGCACTGGCATTATATGACCGGCGGAAATGCCCACAGAGTTTCCTGGCCTGCTTCAGGACCTCCTGTAAGCCTGGGTACCTGCCCAAGAACCACTGCACCACCAAGTTAAGGACGTGAGCCAAACAGAGCACAAGGGTCAGTTGTCCGTCGGAAGGTGGAGAGAAGGTTGGTGCCATTGTCGGAAACCACCTTTCCTGGCTTAAGCTGGCGTGGCGTCAACCACCTCTGAGCCTGCACCTGCAGAGCTGACAGAATCTCTGCCCCAGTGTGGCTCTTGTCCCCCAAGCACACCAAGGGGGCAGCACGGAAAGAGTCCCCACTGGCCTGCGCTACACTGTTAGTGTAGCGCCAGTCATATGGGGCGGACTGGGCTGAGAGGCAAATTAGTCTAGCGCCCCCATAAAGCGGCCACACTGCTTCCGGTATGCGGGCGGCCGGCATTCCGCAACTGTGGGGGGGGGGGGGGGGTGCTGCTTTTAATTTTGACTGTCCTATCATCCTGGACCACAAACCTTCCTCACTGTGCTATATGTTTTCTGCTGCACCATTGGCATGGTTATATCTTCTTAGTCCTCTCCATAAAATTATCAGAAATTTGTGCTTAAAGTAGAACTATAGGCAACACTTCATTTTGGATGGAGCAAAGGAGGGTTATAGCCCCTGTCAGTTTATTTTTTTACCATCCCTGTCCCATTGCAGAGATTTCCCTTCACTTCCTGTCTAGCCAAACAGGAAGTGAGAGAAAATCTATGAAAATTAAGGGAATTCATTGCCCTCCACAGGCCCTCAGAACTAGTGTCCCCACTTAAAAATTTCAGGGCGAATCTTAAACAGCAAGGAGTGTGGCCTTGACAGAAAGGGGTGGGTCATATTTAAATTAGGGGGGCAGGAGTTTAGTTAGGCCTAGGGCAGCACAAAACCTAAATACACTACTGGGCGTGGTGGCGGAACAACCTCCAACACTACTGCACCTTGTCCTGCATCCTACCCAGCTGCTAGCAGAGTCACCCAATGCGCTGTGAAAGATAGGTAACGTCCCAGTCCATGCCTGCTGGACCATGAGTCAGCGATAATATGCACCTTACCCCTGACTGCCCTGTCCAGCGAGGCCAAGACATTGCCTTCCACATGCCGGTAGAAAGCCGGAATCGGGCAGAGTCTACCAACTGAAAAGGCAGCAGTTGAAGTGCTAGCAATTTAGCCAAGCTAGCATTCAACTGCTGGGCATGTGGATGGCTGGGAGCAAACTACTTTCGGTGGTGCAACAGCTGGGGCAGGGAAATTTGCCTGGTACAATCGGACGTCGGTGTACCGATAGCAGATTGCCTGCAAGTACTTGACTGTGACACACCTAATTCTACACCTTCATTCCTCTCAGTGCAGGTTTCAGAGAGGACTGAAGGTATAGTGGGGTTGGAGATCCCAGCTGATGAGGAGCAAGGAGAGGTCCGCTTTGTTCTTTGGTGTGGGTCTTTTAGGTAAGCTTGCCAACGAACTGCATGGCAGGTCAACATATGTCTGGTCAAGCACGTGGTGCCCAAGCGGCTGATGTTTTGACCACGCGAGATACGCTTTAGACATATGTTGCAAATGGCAACGGTGCGATCTGCTGCACACGTCTGAAAAAAGGCCCACACCAAATAACTTTTGGAATAACGCGCAGAGACAGCAGCGCCCTGCACATGCGGAGCTCTGCGGTGTGATGCAGTCAGTGTGCTGCCCTTAAGCTGGCCCCTGGAGGGCATCCTGCCTCGTTGGAGATGTGCCTCCTCCTCCTATCAGGCACCCACGTGGAGTCAGTGACCTCATCATCCCCTCCCTCCTCATCACTGGAGCAAATCTGGCAGTATGCTGCAGCTGGGGGAACATGACTGCCAGATAGCTGTCCTTCTTGGGCACCCCCTCTCTCTGGGCACACGTTACTACCCCCTCTCTCTGGGCTCACGTTACTGCCTTCCTCCAGCTGGGTTCCATCATCGGAGCCTTCAAAACGCTGGGCATTCTCCTGGAACATGTACCCAACACTGTGGTCAAACAGTTCGGGGGACTCCTCAGGAGGACTTGGTGGGGCTAGGGAAGGAGTGACTGATGCCATTGAGCCGAGGGAAGAGGCCGCTTTGGCAGCTGCTTTGCCAGACAAAGTACCCTGAGCCTGGGTGAGGGAGGATGAGGAGGATGAGGACGGCTTGGTCATCCACTCTACCAAGTCTTGGGCATATTGCGGCTCAACATGGCCAGCTGACGAAAAGAAGGACAAGCGTGTCCCACGGCAACGTGCTGATGAGGATGCACCGTGTCCACGACCAGCACTGTTGCCTCTAGACACCGAGCCTGCTTTCCCTCTTTTATTGCCTCATGACTGTCTGCCTCTCCTTGTTTGCCTTCCAGACATACTAATGGCCTGCAGTGAGATGTAGCTGCACAAAGGTGGAATGTATGTATATATATATATATATATAATCTGTACTGATAATGCAGCTATCGGAATCAACTGCCTGCTGTGGTATTAGTATTGGAAAAGCAGCAATTGTCTTCAGTTCGTTTTAGGTGAAAACCGTGCAGAGGACACAGTACATTAACTGAAAATACTTGCAGCTCTCTGCCTGTGGTTTTATTATGAGAACACCACTATTAGTCACTAACTGTATTCAGGTAAGCTTTAGGTGAACGCTCTGCAAAGCACACAGTACAAGTGAAACACTGACTGCAGCTAGCACAATCACCTGCCTGCCTGTCACTGTATAGAGAATAACAAGAACGGATCTAGCTAAACTGAATACAGTGTATAAATATAGGATGCATATATATCCTCTACACACTGTCACTGCAGCTAACTGACTGGCCTGCCTGCTCTATCTAATTTAATATAAATGACACTGTCTCTCTCTGTAATCTCTCTTTAAACAACTCCAACACACTACACAAGGCCGCCAAGCCGGCGGCCTTATATAGTGTGGGGCGTGTACTAAACCCCCTGAGCCATAATTGGCCAAAGCCACCCTGGCTTTGGCCAATTACGGCTCTCTGTTCAGACAGCGCTGTGATTGACCAAGCATGCGGGTCATAGTGCATACTTGGCCAATCATCAGCCAGCAATGCACTGCTGATGCACGCAGTGAATTATGGGCCGTGACACGCCACTCAAATTTGGCGCGAACGGCCCATAATGTTCGCAATTTGGCGAACAGCCGATGTTCGAGTCGAACATGGGTTTGACTCGAACACGAAGCTCATCCCTACTCACTAATACAATCCAATTCCTACATTGTTATTTCAAATATTTCACACCAAAGATGCAAAAAAGGGTTAATAAAGCTGGTCACAGTCTCATAGTTCCCCCAGGAGCCATTCTAATGTCAATCTGAAAAAAATATATATATATATATATATATATATATATATATATATATGTATATATAGATAGATAGATAGAAAAATATATATGTAAAAATAAAAAGGAAAAAGACATAAAAATAAATGCAGATACATATAGAACGATCGAAAAAATGTGAATCATAAAAATAAATATAAATCCAAATCTGTATTCAATTTATTTGGAGTAATAGTATTAAGAAAATGTATCCATTGTACCTCACGTCTCCTCAAGGTAAGTTCACGATCACCACCTCTCCTATTTCTTTCAATGCCTTCTAATACCATGTATTTTAATTGTGAAACTGCATGTCCTTTTTCTACAAAATGTCGAGCAAGTGGTAACTGTTAATTTATCTTACCTTATGGGTGGTTTCTCCAATATATAATAATCAGAGACCTTCAAAATGTGGCATTTATTTTTACAAAATGTGGCACTAAAAAATGTGGCAATATGACACTTATTTTGGCCAAATGTGGCATTTATTTTGGCCAAATGTGGCATTTATTTTTCAACTTTCCACCCCCCTTCCCATCGTAAAAGGGATATTAAATCATGCAACTTGAATCATATTAACTACTTTATTACTATTTACAGGTATTTACAACAATTTTAGTTTTAATTATAGTATAATTTTATGTGAGCGACTATGCTCTCCATAGAAAAATTGAGGCGACGGTCACTTAGGATGTACTTTAATTTTGAAAAAGTCCTCTCTACGTCAGCTGATGTTCCAGGCGCGTATTTCATTGCCAGCACGTCTGCAGTGTCCCAATCTTCTTTCAGCGGGGATTCCTTTCCTTCAAGGTTCGCGGCCACGCTCCTGACTTCCTCCCAGCCACAATTCCTGGTCAGGACGGCCTGTACTTTGGCCTTAATCCTCTTTCCAATGGCTTCTGGGTAATCTGTGTTGACAATTTCCTCCATCTTCGCCACAGAGGTCGTCAGGAGAATCTTCTGAGACTGAAGCTGCTCGATGACTTCTGGAATTGACTTGAAATTGGCCTCCAAAAAGAGAAGCTGCGGGAAGAGGGCCGGGTCGTCTATGAGGTCTTTTGCCTTTTTCACCGCACCAGAATCGTCTTCCAGCTCCTTCACCACGGTTTTGAAACCTTCAAAATGCTTCACATACCATGATACTGCAGACAACCAGGTGCCCCACCTAGTGACAACAGGCTCGGGAGGTAGTGGCACGCCAGGCAAATGTTTCCAGAATACCTCGACCCTCTTTGGTGCCTTCAGGAATATTTTTTTCCCCGCCAAGATGAGTTTATTGACTTTGGGGTGCTCTTCCCGTATGGCCTCCGCAACACGATGTGGTCCATGCGACAGACACGTCTCGTGGATAATTTTTGGGTAGATAGCCTTAAGGGTCCTCCACGCACTCAGCATGTATGCTACACTATCCGTGACAAGTAGTAGCAAGCGTCCTGCCGTGTTGGGGGCTCCTTGCCACAGCAGTCCTGAAACAAATAAATGAAATATTAGCATGCTGTATATAAGCACTAAAAATGGCACCGTGACAGACAAAAGCTAAAATTATAGCCTGAAGGGTGCTGGTTTAGTAGTAGTAGTAGTAGTGTAGGAAAAAAAAAGGCACTTACTCAGGGCTTCCTGGACAGTTTAGAAAGAGCGGTGTCTCTGATGCATTGGATATTGGAGGTCAGTCTACCCACATCCTAAGTACATACAGAAAAAAGTGCACGCCAAAGAGAGCGGTTCCTCAGTGGGACTTTTTAGGGTGACTGTTGAAAACCTCTATATAAAGTAACAAAGTATTTGTCATAAAGACTTGTTTATTTGAAAAAGTTTTCTACAAAAAAATATATATAGTATAATATGAAGGGCTGCTACTCTATGCGCACAAGACGCATCCAAATGACCAGTGTATACATAATGAAAAAGAATAATCACAACGCATATAAACAGATATCATAGATTACACAAGAAAGGGAACAAAGAATGTAGTACAGGACCCGGCTCTGTCTCAAGGATGAGACAGATACCCAACGTTTCAAGGCCTTTTGATTGTACAGCCTCTTCTTCAGCACCCCACCCCTGAAGAAGAGGCTGTACAATCAAAAGGCCTTGAAACGTTGGGTATCTGTCCCATCCTTGAGACAGAGCCGGGTCCTGTACTACATTTTTTGTTCCCTTTCTTGTGTAATCTATGATATCTGTTTATATGCGTTGTGATTATTCTTTTTCATTATGTATACACTGGTCATTTGGATGCGTCTTGTGCGCATAGAGTAGCAGCCCTTCATATTATACTATATATTTTTTTTTGTAGAAAACTTTTTCAAATAAACAAGTCTTTATGACAAATATTTTTGTACTTTGTTACTTTATATAGAGGTTTTCAACAGTCACCCTAAAAAGTCCCACTGAGGAACCGCTCTGTTTGGAGTGCACTTTTTTCTTCCTGGACAGTTTGGACGATGGTTGAAGCATTGTTTTTTTCCAACTGAGCCACGTGGATAAGATGACCTTTTTGGGCATGGTCAGGATCCAATTTTCCCACAACGACGTTGGCGATGTATCCTCCGAGTGAGTCCATTGCTTCGTCTATGCTGAGCCAGATCCTTGAGTCACCAATGTCCTTGCGAATTTCCTCCAAGTTCTAAGAAAGAAAAATATATACACGTATACAGTCGGCACCATTTAAAACATGAACATTTGTTTTGTTTTTTATACCTACACATAAACATGTTTGTAAATTTTTACTCATTGATCTTAATTTTTGCAGAAGGTATTGTAGCTCAACCAAAGGTACCTATGCGTGATTTGAACATAAACTATCATTGAACGTTGCTTACCTTTTCACACAATTGAGGTACCATTCGTCTTAGGGTGCTCACGCTTGGCAATTTGACGCTACAGTACTTTTCCAAAATATCGCGCAGGGGACCCTTCTCCAGTTTGTGGAACGGAATGCCTTCTTTAAGGAAAGCCATGGTGACGTCTCTGGAAAATTCCTGGACCTCGAGCCGAATTTCCCATGACACCACATCTCTAAGGAGCTGCTTCTGCTTCCGATCAGTAGCTTTGTCCCTTGCCAGGTGCTGCTCGCTTTTCTTGTGCACGGCGAATTGCCACTTCTTCTTAAACTCATACTGTAAATTAAATACAAGAAAAAGTTTTGTATTTAGTACCGGTAAAAGTTCTCCAGTAAAAGTCAGTTTCCTACATAGGCCAGAATAGATCAGTTTCAGAACGGGGACTAAGGTGAGGACAGAAAACAGTTTTCAACTATAGAAAATGTTGACACTTGAGGAGCATTTCAAGGCTACTTGGGGTACAAGGCTGTTGGGTACCATAAAACGAACGTTAGTGGCCATAACTTCAAAATATACAGTGCTTGTGGAAGTAATAGAAAAAGAGGACATTCTCTCGAAAAATAGAAAAAGTGAGAGAAATGAGAATGATATAGGTATAAGAAGAGTTCTCAAAGAAAACTGAACAAAAACTTACCGATTTCTTGCAGAATATCTTCCCACCTTCCACGGCGAAATTGCTGTCACCATTAATCCACTTCTTGAAAAGGGTTACGTTTGAACTAGCAACTTTAGGCATATTGAATTAGGAAAACACAAAAATGTAAAAACACGAGCGATGACTTCAGTAATACACTTCAGCTTGGTATGAAGGACGTGGGGAAAGTGAGCTGATATACTGTATATACGCATTTCCCTACGGTCCTCCCCCCTGCTAATGGATTTTTACATACAGTGTACACAAAGATATACACTGTGGGACAATCCCCCCTCCCCCTTAGCAGCCAATCCACATATACATCCCATAATAAGTTTATCTTAAGGCAGACAGAACAATGTGAGGTCATTAACATTTAACAATGAGACGGGCACAATCCACATTCCC
The DNA here is from genome assembly GCA_029206835.1 of Rana muscosa. Taxonomy (NCBI): domain Eukaryota; kingdom Metazoa; phylum Chordata; class Amphibia; order Anura; family Ranidae; genus Rana; species Rana muscosa. The sequence continues at coordinate 602,325,537 of CM055116.1, read as the reverse complement.
TCCCAATACACAAACAATAGGGAAGTCTGCCAATGACAGTCTGTGTGTCTCTCTCACAGACAAGCACATGGAATACACTGTGTAAGGTGGTATTAAATCTTCATATTTCTATATGAAGACATTGCTGACAAATATTACTGTCCCACTTGAAGAATATTTTTATTTTTTCTTGGCCCAAATAAGGCAAAATAAGGTGAAATATGGCATTTTGCAGAAAAATGGGCAAAATTGGGCATTTTAGTATGGCGCCTTGGCAATGTGGCATTTGAAGGTCTCTGATAATAATCCACATGGACATTTGATAGCATACACCACATACGATGATTGACAGGTGTAGTGTCCCTTAATGGGAATATTGAAACCTTTGTGGGGATGTGAAATATATTTACCCTTAATCATAGAGTTACATTGGATGCAGGATGAACATGGAAAAGATCCCATGTTTTTCGGGAAGAAGAAGCAACGTGACATTCTAGTTGCGAAACATGTCGACGACGTTCACTGGTCCGTGACGCTGTTTGTTTGATCTCCCAATCATAGGGAAGAGGAGAAGCAGGGAGCGCATAGCTCAAAGACCAGATACCGCACTCAAGCACAATCAGCGGTTATATCAGCTGTCATTGCAGGAGCGAGCTTGGAGATTGCCCACGAGAGGATTGCTTCCTATACTGGAGACACTTGCAAGGATCAACTCAGGGAAGAGGAGAAGCAGGGAGCGCATAGCTCAAAGACCGGATACCGCACTCAAGCACGATCAGCTGTTATTTCAGCTGTCATTGCAGGAGCGAGCTTGGAGATTGCCCACGAGAGGATTGCTTCCTATACTGGAGATACTTGCAAGGATCAACTCAGGTCAGCTTCATTTAACTCCATTCATCGTATGTGTGCACACATCAAAGACAAGACAATTGTAAGTACTCCTTATTTAAATACACAGAGAATCTAACTGAAGACATTTGACCTCTGTACCACCGCATAGGACGGTAAGGTATAAATCCTCCTATCCACTAACACATAAGTGCCTCCTATTATTCATACATACCCTGGTTTTACTCCCAGTAAAGAGGAATGAACGGCAATCAGAGTACAGCAGAGAAAGGGGAGAGAAGAAAGTTGTAAGAGCGTTAAAGATTTTTCTTTTTAGCGATGGAGCATACTCAGCTTCTGTCATATCATTAATGAACAAAGCGGACCAATTAAGATAAACTGTACATGAATAATACAGTGATCTGTGCGCTTTCTTGGTTATACCGATATATATTTTTTTCATCCGCTCACCCTATTGTACTTTTGGGAACTTTATTTTAACCAGCAATCACCCTCATTTTTATCAGCTGGTCTATGTGCTTTTCCAAGTATCTGTCTCCCTGCAGCAATACAAATTACTGTGTTGGTCTATACTGATGTCGGCAACATAATTTGGGCTAGCTATTTTTCATTTTACACCTGCTATTTCCAAACCTATCCCATGGGGGGTCATTTGTGTCTGTGATTAGCCCACTATACTATTACCTACTTGGGATTTAATAATATTTTTGAGCGGGATTTCCTGCAGGACTAGTCAAAACACATATGACATCATTAGCGTCCGGACTTTTTTGTGATTTGTTTTTTTTGTCTGTCCTTGTGTTTTTGTGGCTACGTGTTGGTACACCCAAGATTTCTACTTCCACCCTGCGCGGAAGATTATTTTGCTATCACATTGCACTGATCTTTACTGGCCTTACTACATTTTTTGATATATAATAAATTATTTATGAATTTTTCAGTATTTACTGGTTAAATCATTGCCCCTTATTTGCCAATAGTAGCTGTCTTTACTTCCTCTGTTGGGATTCAATTTCTTGGGTCGCAATAGGAGAAGAATTTTTTCTTATATACGTTTTTTCTCCATTTTATTTAATCTCTGTTGACAACATTGTGGATCATTAACTATTCTCTGAACATGACCCAGCTGGCTTTTTGGGATGGAATTAAAAACGCTACATGGGTGAAAGCTATCAAAGTGTAACAATTGATTGCGATCAGTGGTTTTTACATATAGATCACTCATGATTTTCATATTGTCAATACACAGGGTAGTGTCTAAGAAAGGAATTTCAGTTTTATTAAATTCCATATTAAACTTTAACCACTTCGCGCCTGTCATACGACTAATGACGGGCGCAAAGTGGTTCTATAATGCCGGGAGGCCGTCATTATACGGCCTCTGCTCCTCCGGCCACTGGGGGGCGCGCGAGCGCCGCCGGTGCATCACTGAGATGCCGATACGCGTGCCTGGCGGCCGCGATATCCGCCAGGTACCCGCGATCGGCCGGTACACCGGCAAGGACATGGATCTGTGTGTGTAAACACACAGATCCATGTCCTGTCAGGGAGAGGAGACCGATGCTGTGTCCCTTGTACATAGGGACACAGATCGGTCTCCTCCCCCAGTCAGTCCCCTCCCCCCACAGTAGCAATCACACATTAGGGAACATATTAACCCCTTCCTCGCCCCCTAGTGTTAACCCCTTCCCTGCCAGTCACATTTATACTGTAATCAGTGCAGTTTTATAGCACTAATCGCTGCATAAATATGAATGGTCCCAAAAATGTGTCAAAAGTGTCCGATGTGTCCGACGCAATATCGCAGTCCTGACAAAAATTGCAGATCGCCACCATTACTAGTAAAAAAAAAAAAAAAAAAAGGCAGAATTCTATCCTCTATTTTGTAGGCGCTATAACTTTTGCGCAAACCAATCACTATACGCTGATTGGGATTTTTTTAAACCAAAAATATGTAGAAGAATATGCATCGGCCTAAACTGAGGAAAAAAAATTTTTTTTTTTTAAAAATTGGGATATTTATTATAGCAAAAATCCAAAAATATTGTGTTTTTTTATTAATTGTCGCTCTTATTTGGTTTATAGCGCAAAAAAAAAAAAAAAAAACGCAGCGGTGATCAAATACCACCAAAAGAAAGCTCTATTTGTGGAAAAAAAAGGACGTCAATTTTGTTTGCGAGCCACGTCGCACAGACCGCGCAATTGTCATTCAAAGCGACGCAGTGCCGAAAGCTGAAATTCCGCCTGGGCAGGAAGGGGGTTCATGTGCCCAGTAAGCAAGAGGTTAAACCAGGGATAAGATAATTGAGATAACGATCGAATAATAGTAAGGATTCAATGTCGCCACCCCACACAGCAAAAATATCGTCCACAAATCTATACCATCCCTGGCAGTGTTCAAAAAATAAATTACTAACATAAATAAATTATACTACAACCATGTTCATGAACGCATTTGCGTATGGGGGTGGGACATTAGAACCCATAGCTGCCTCTCTCAGTTGTAAAAAATGGTGTAGCGGGTATGTACTTTCCCAGGTGTAAATTTAACTGGCAGAGACACCAGTGATGTGTAATTCCCTGCAGCCCAGCAGGTGGCGCTGTCGCCATGGGCTGGGGGTTGAGCCATTGCTGTGTGCCGGGCCTCCTTTTTGTCCTCTCTCGGCGGTGTTATGGTGGGGCGGGGATACCCGCCGTGCTTGCTGGGAGAGGGTATAAAGGGGCCGGCCATCTTTGTCACGGGGTCGAGTCCCAGGCACCTTCAGCCTGTGGGCGGTGGTTCGTGTCGGTCCTCTAGGCGGCCTAGGCGACAGCCGGAGGTCGTGTTCCATCCCAGGCACCTTTAGCCTGGGGTGAGGTACTCGGATGAAGGTCTGGAGCTCAGTGCCCAACACTGAGTTCCGCGAGGGAAGGAGGTCCTAGGGAACCCAGGGATTGGGTACCCGAATGCGGAAGGCGTAATGGACCGGGGGGAGCTCCTCACTTGAAGACCGGGTGCAGCAGATTGCCAGTGACAGGTGAGCTTCCCACCGGAGACCGCCTGGAAGGAAATTCCCCCTCGCTCTGAGACCGCAACCCACTTTCAGGAAGGAAAGTGGAGAGTTCATTGTGTCTGGGCCTACTCGCATCCACACCTCCTTTTCTGTTCTGTTTTCCAAGGGAGTCTAACTGATTATGCTGTTCACTCGAGAAGAATAAAGGAGTGTTGGACTTTAATGGTGTGGGGCTCTTTTCTGGTGGACATTGTTCAAGGTAAACTCACGTGGAGGTTTTAGGTGCACAACACTGACCCGAAGGTAGAGAAAGAACTTTGCTTATACCGCACTGACACCTGTGGTGAAGGCCAGGCGTGGTGTCCCCGCTTCCTCCCCTCTAATGTACCCTTAGACGAGAAGAGAAACGAGCTGATGCAGAGAGGGGAGTGAGGAGGGTGCTACAATGGGTATCCTTGAAAAGGAAATCATTTTCATCAAGTACTATTTTCAATAAATCCAACAAAAATTCAATGTGTTTGCTCTAATATAGACCTGATTCGATCAACAACCGCTGACATGTTTCAATCCCTAACTCATGAGGGATTACTGTGTAAAGACTAGAGACGTCCCATGTGACCAGAATGGAATCAAGTGACTCATGAACAGCCCTGGTATCTTTCTACCCCTTTGGTGTCCACGTTTGAAGGAATATGCAGTTCCCCGACTGCTACAACAAAGTTAGTACCTCTGAAGAAAGAAAAGAAGGTCTTCTGGACGCAGCACTCCGGTTAAAAGGCCTTTATTCCAAAAAAAAGGGTTTCAGGAAACCAAAAACACTCTGCACAACACAACAAACTGATCTAGTTTAGCTGACGCGTTTCACACTATTTAAAGTGCTTATTCATAGCTAGTTATTACACAAATACTACCCAAGATATACCCTAAACAGGGGAAGTCATGTGATCCAATCCCAAGGTGAAAATGATTAGTTAATTGAAAATTAATTAAATTAATTAAATTAATTAAACATGAAGTGATTCAAGTGAAATGGGTGTGGTTCACTGACCACAATGAAAAAAGAGGATAGAAATGCCTCACCATATGACAATCTATGCAGATATGTAAAAAATATATTTTTTAGAAAATATAATATATATAAAAAATATATAATAAAAATAAGTGATATGGTGTGGAGTGGGAACAAAAAAATATATCAATAAAAATAAATGTGGAAATCGAATAAAATGAATAAAAAATTGGGATGAAATTGCTACCAATTAAAAAAGGAGTATAATATAAATGTGCATCCAAAACATGTGTGACCATGTGTGTAAATGCAAAAAAGAGAAAAAATATATATGTATGATATAGATATATATGTGCATATATGTGAAATTTTGGACATGTATAGATGAAAAAATGCAAAGCAACCTTAAAATTGATTAGGTGCACTGTGGAGTGCTTGCATTAATATTACTTAGTCCGTGCTGATATGTGCATGTCTCTTTAGAGATATATTTATTTTTAAATTTTATTATTTTATTATTAATATTGATAATTTATACAGTGAATTTAATGTGAAAAAAAGAACAAATGTTCTGTTTAAACTAATGTCTGTACAGATTTGTATTGATATATGGGTATATGTCTCTTTAACAAATATTTGAGTCTATATGTCTATTGGGATGGAAGTCATTCCTGAAGGTATATTGTGTATGTGTGCACATGGTGGCTCCAAAAATGTGTGCATTGATCGAGGTAGGCGTCCAACCATAGACGTCTCGATTGGAAACCATTCCGTCCAATACAACCAACCACAGACGTCTCGATGGAAAACAATCCATCCAATCAAAACATCTAAAAGATATTCTACGTGAACAATACACTTTGAAGTGGATGTTTATGTGAAAAAGTCAAGTAAAAAAAGTAAATAAATGAAGAAAAAAAAAAAAAGGGAAAGGAGGGGAATGCCCCCGTGTAAATGCAAGCATTCAGCCAAATGCGCACACATGAAGAGCCCAATGTAAAAGTGTATATATGTATATATAATGGCTCTAAAACTGTGCGCCTTAGCCGAGATATGCATCCAAACATAGACATGTCGATGGAAAATCATCCGTTCAGTGAAAGGTGTACAAATAATTCTATGGGAACAATAAACACGGGAACAAATGTCTACATGAGGAGATTGAAAAATGACATACCAAAAAAAAACAAAAAACACCCTTGGGGTTGGATCCTGACTTAATGTGAACATGCCGTCATGCCCACATAAACTTATACACTAAATGAATGTCAATGCAATATTACATCTACAGCACAATATACATACAGATGAAACATGGGCCATAAAGCTTGTGTGTGCATTGGTTTCCGAGATGGAAATCTATATGTCATTTCCATATACAAAATGAACTCTGTATATGCCCATGCTGTCAAAAATGACATAACCAAAACCAACATAAATTAAATTAAAAAGAATAAAGAGACTATAAAACACGCAAATTAATGTGTGACACATATACAATAAAACAATCTGATCAAGACGATCTACCACTAATAGATGATTAGTGCAAAAAAAGGGACCAAGACATGCAATTTCTTCCAAGCCAGGTGAATAATGGTTCAAGACTAAAAGAATTGGGGGAAGAAAAAGAGAAGAAAATGGTCCCAATAAAGTAGTAGAACTATCATGTTCCATATATTATATGAACAGTAATATAGAAACCATAAAGATTTGAACATGCAACAAGCAGTCAATATCATGGTAACTATATGAAACAAGATAAAATGAAAACTTCTGACAATAAACCGGGTATAAACATGTGTGTACCCATGAGCATGTAGTAAGGAAGGACAAAAAGGCGATCCGAACCTAAATTGACACGCATGGGTAACCAATGTTAGAAACATCAGAAAAAATGCCAGACACAGAAGACTAGAAAGGACACTGTGCAGGACGCGAGGACTAATCATAATAATGGGATACATCCCATTCAAAGTTAAGGCCTGCCGGTATCCTGGTGTGCAATGAAAAAATCCAATAGACCTCACGCCTGCACAGTGTCCTGAATTTGTCTCCCCCTCTTAAAGGTGAAACAATCTTTTCTATACCTTGTATAGAGAGGCATGAAACATTTTTCTGATGTACTGATACCCAATGCCTAGCAACATTCGTATTTCTATCTTTCTGTATATCATACAGGTGATCATACAGTCTGTCTTTGAGTCTCCTAGTCGTTCTTCCGACATATTGGATATCGCATAGTTCACATTTAATCACATACACCAAAAACTTGGTATTGCAATTAATGAACTGCTTGATATCGTAAGAATTGTGGTTGGTGCTAGACTGAACTGTGTCACCTGTTTTTATATGTCTACAGTAATTGCAGTGAGGCATTCCACATCTAAAAGTACTCTGGAAATGCAACCAGTTTGATGCTGAGGATGCGCTTGAGAAAAGACTGGGTGAAAGGCGACTGCCCAAAGTGGGGGCTCTGCGGGACACTGATTTAACTCCCCTGGAAAGTATTTCATGATAGGCAGGGTCATTCAGTAGAATGGGAAGATATTTCTCAATAATGGATTTTATTTTACCAAATTCAAAACTGTAAGGTGTAGAAAACACCGGTACACCACTAAACGACAGTGTCACTTTGTTTTTACGTTTATTCGAACAGTTCTGAAGTAAAGTATCTCTTGGGATAACACTCGCAGTTAGGAAGGCTCTATTTATTATATTGGGAGCATAACCCCTATTGATGAATCGTTGGGTCATATTAGTGGCTTCGGTGACAAAATCCTCAGGTCTGCTGCACAAGCGTCGGAGCCTGAGGAATTGTCCAACCGGAACCCCACGAACGGTGTGGCTAGGGTGGCCTGAATCCGCTCTAAGGAGGGCATTGCCAGCTGTGGGTTTTCTGTAAAGACCTGTGACTACTACACCATTAACAGCCGACAACTTGACATCCAAAAAATCTATGGAAGTGATGCCAAGTTTTCCAGTAAAGCGGAGATTCATAAAATTGTCATTGAGGTGATCCAACCAATCCTGTAAATTTGTGTCCTCTTTAGAGGAAACAAACAGGAGGTCGTCAATGAACCTGCAAAAAAAGATAGTATCTACACGGCGGGGGCTATCATGTCCAAAGATGCGAGACCTCTCCCAAAATCCCATATAGAGATTAGCCAGGGAAGGCGAAAATTTCGCTCCCATGGAGGCCCCGCACCTTTGGAGATAATAGCCCCCGTCAAACATAAAAAAATTATGTGTAAGTAAATAGTCCAATGACAGAATAATAAACTCCTGTAACGCTAACGAATACTTCCCAGATTCTTTAAGCAAAGTGGACACAGCCAAAACCCCCAAGTCATGGGGAATGCTTGAGTAGAGGCTGGTCACATCACATGTAATCCACCTGTACTCTGCTTTCCACTGAAAATCCCGGAGTTTTGTAAGCAGTTGTTTGGTATCACGTAGATACCCTGGAAGGTTGACGACCAAAGGCTGAAGTTGGCCGTCAACCCACTCTCCTAGCCGCTCGTTAAGGGATCCAATACCTGCCACTATGGGCCTGCCCACAAGTGGGTCCAGGCCCTTGTGAATCTTTGGCAGGTGATGGAACACTGGCATTACGGGATTGATGGGAATAAATAACAGCTTCTCTTTATCTGAAAAAATTCCCGCATGGACTGCTGTGTCCAACAAGGAGGAAAGTTTGGCAGAAAAAGGGATGGTGGGATCACCCTTGAGTGGAGTATAGGTCAGACAACTGACGTAAAGCTTCACCTTTGTAGGTATCAGAATTAAGGACCACCACCAACCCACCCTTGTCCGCATTGCGAATGACAATGTTATCGTCCATTTCTAGATGTTTAAGAGCCTTATGTTCTGATGGAGACAAATTATGGGGAACAGACCTCCTTCGGCAATCACGGGCCAAATGGGTAAGATCCTTCTCCACCATGCTTTGAAAGAGGTCAAGATCCTTGCCTCGCGACCCCACCGGATAAAAGTCCGATCTAAGTTTAAAAGAAATACTATTGGGGACATCGGTGGGGTCAACGGGGCAAGGACTGGACTCAGTGGCCAAATCCATAAGCTCTTGAAGAGCACACACTTCTGAAAACAACACTGGAGAAGGACACTCACCCATATCCTGATCACCGGAGGAGGTGTCCTCTGCTTGCATGGGGAGATCAAAATAGTGTTTCTTGAGCGTTAAGCTACGAGAGAATTTATTAACGTCTAATGCCCTGTACACACGATCGTTTTTAATGTCATTTTTTAAACCGACGTTTTTCTCCTCGTTTTTTTTCATGTTTCCTCTCAAGCCTGCCTTGCGTACACACTATCATTAAAAAAAACGATCAAGCAAAGCGCAGTGACGTTCAACACGTACGACGGCACTATAAAGGGGAAGTTCCGTTCGAATGGCGCCACCCTTCATGTTAGTAAAGTTTGTTGAGCGACGATTCGCGCTTTTCAGTCCGTTACTGTGTAATGAATGTGCTATCTCCATTGCGAACGCTAGTTTTACCAGAACGAGCGCTCCAGTCTCATACTTGATTCTGAGCATGCGCGTTTTTTTTCACGTCGTGAAAGCATACACACTATCGTTTTTCACGTCGTTAAAAAAAACGACATGAAAAACGACGTGAAAAAAGAGAGCATGTCCGTAATTTTTAATGGCCCTTTTTCACGTCGTTAAAAATGCTCTGGAGCCTACACACGATCATTTTTAATGGCCATTTTTTAAAATGGCATTTTTAACGGCATGAAAAACGATCGTGTGTATGGGGCATAATAAGGTATTGAAGAGGTCAAAATGCCTAGTGGGGCAAAAATTAAGTCCCTTAGATAAAATGCATTTTTCTTCATCGCTTAAAATTCTACTCGAGATGTTGATAACGTTGGTGACATCTATTTCTTTCTCCCCCGCAAGATGTATGGGGTATTTTTTGGTGTGCGAGTGTCTTTTCCCTCCTCTCCGGGTTTTCTTATTGCGCTTTTCTGTTTGGCTTTCTTGTGGGGCCCCTGAGGGTTTCCGGATTGAATTCCATCCTGTGAATGATTCCGAATGGGAGACCTCAATGACCGTTCAGGTGAGGAATCCGACGCAGATGTAGCCATGGTATCATTATCCAGGTCATGTTCTAAATCAGAAAAACTGACTTTTTTTGGTCGGTTCTTACGTGATCGGCCAGATTGGAATTGCATCTTCTTCCATGTATATACGTTTCCACTCTCGTAGTCGACCTTGTCTCTGGTCATTTTGCTTGTTTTGGTGGAGATGACTTGCCTTTCCAATTTGTCTAATTTTTTATTCAGTCGGCCGTCCAATTCCGAAAACTCAGGGTGTGTCTGTAAATCCGTTAGACTGCTCTGAATGTCAGCCATTTCTGATTGTATGATGTTAATTTCTTGATTCTTTGATTTAAGGAGTATCTCCATTAATTTAAGAGAGCATGAGCTGAGTGTGTCAGTCCATTCCTGCTTCAAAGCATCATTCAGGAGGTCAGATGTAGGGAATTTCTTGATTCTGAGGCCCCGGGGAATGCGTGAAAATGCCACATATTCAGAAAGTGAGTTAATATCCCAATAGATTCTAATTTCTTTAGCCATCACCGATTCAAGTTTCCTAAAGGTACTGGTTAAGGAAACTATTCTATCGTCCATGGGCTGAAGTTGTGAGGCCTGCAGTCCCGATCTGAGGGGATTGTCAGAAGGTGCCATGAAAGTTCTACTATGACCAGATTCGTTGGCAGGTGTGTTTGGCATATTAATATCCATGATAGGCTGGTTACTGGAATAATACTATGTTCAGATGAAAGTGAATGAAGAGGTGGGAATCCACTCCGAGCTGGTTTGCACTGAGTAGCAAAAGTCCAGAAAATGGAAGAGACAGGAGGAAGGGAGCCGCTCAGGTGTGGAAGTCCCTGGAATTACCTCCTCCCAGCAACCAAGGGTGCAGGCAAATGCAAATGCAATCATATAGACCTGATTCGATCAACAACTGCTGACATGTTTCAATCCCTAACTCATGAGGGATTACTGTGTAAAGACTAGAGACGTCCCATGTGACCAGAATGGAATCAAGTGACTCATGAACAGCCCTGGTATCTTTCTACCCCTTTGGTGTCCACGTTTGAAGGAATATGCAGTTCCCTGACTGCTACAACAAAGTTAGTACCTCTGTCTGAGCGGATGTTTTTTACGGGGCCTCGGATAGCAATGAAGCGTCTGAGGGCATTTATGAAGCTTGAAGTGTCCATAGACTCAATAACTTCAATGTGCACTGCTCTGATGACCATACAGGTAAATATGACTGCCCAACGTTTGTTGTTTGCGTGACCTCCCCTGGCTTGACGTGTGACAACAGACCAAGGGCCGAAGACATCAAGGCCAACATTGGTGAAAGGAGGGTCTGGAGCACGTCTGTCGGCTGGAAGGTTGGCCATTTTTTGTGTTTGTAGCATGCCACGAAGTTTGCGACAAGTAACACATTTAAAGATCACATTACTCACACATCTCTAAGCTCCAACTATCCATAGGCCTGCAGCTCGTAAGGCTCCTTCTGTGAACAGTCTTCCTTGATGTTTGACGTGGAGGTGATGATGTGATATGATCAAGTAAGCGATGTGATGGTGATCAGGAACTATTAGAGGACTTCTCTCATCTGATTCCAAGTTGGCTTGTCTTAGACGACCACCGACCCTCAAAAGTCCATTTTGAACAAGAAATGGGTCAAGTTTTCTCAGGGCACTGTCACTAGGGATAGGTTTCCTTTTCAAGATACAGTTGATCTCCTTAGCATAGGTTTCATGCTGTACAGTACGGATGATAAGATCCTGGGACTGCTGGAGCTCTAATGCTGAACTGGTCCTTTGACAATGATGCCATCCTTTGCAGTCACAGCTGTTTGAGTCACCTTTGAAAGAGTGAGCTATATGGATAAGACCAGAAATAGCTCGAACAAGCGTCTTCCATTTTGAGAATCTGGTAAATCTGTCAGATTTAAGCTGGCAGTCTTAAGTTGCAGTCTGAAATGTTGAGATCTCAGGACGGAGGTCAGCATCTGAGTCTGGATCTACTAATTCAATAGTGTCGCTCTTAGGAACAGTCTGTTCTGCATTGTACAAGAATGCAGGTCCTGTAAACCATGTTGTGTCTTTAAGGTTACATGCGGCAACAGCTCTTGTAGCATGGTCTGCAGGATTATGGTCAGTAGGTAGGTAGTGCCATTGTGTTGGGCCAGTGGATCTCCTAATCCTCAACACACTGTTGTTGACGTAAACATAGAAACGTCTGGTCTCATTGTAGATGTAGCCTTGCACTACCCTTGCTGTCAGTGTAGAGCTGGATATCCTTGAGGTCAATGTCCATCTCTGAGGTTATAAGTTCTGCCAGCTCAACGGCTAGTACCGCAGCACAAAGTTCTAGCCTATGTACAGTGTGCTCAGGGTGTGGAGCTAGCTTTGCCTTGCCCATGACAAATCCTACGTGGCATCGTGCTGTAGTGTTGACAGTTCTTAAGTAGGCCACAGCAGCTATTGCCTTGATAGAAGCATCACAGAATATGCAAAGGGTTTGGCTCTGTGTCTTTGTAGAAGGTACAGGAGCATAGGGGCATGAAACATGGAGGTCAGATAAGACTGACAGAGAGTTCTTCCACTCTACCCAAGAGTTCCTCTAATCAAGGGGTAGTGGGGCATCCCAGTCGGATGTTTCACAATCAAGTCTCTAAGTAGGGCTTTACCTTGAATTGTAACAGGTGCCGCAAATCCTAATGGATCGTATAGGCTATTGATTGTGGACAAGACACCTCTGCGAGTGAAGGGCCGTTCTTCTCTGTTTATTTGGAAGGTAAACGAATCAGATTTCAAGTCCAAAAGTAAACCTAGACTGCGCTGCACAGGTAAAGAGTCTGTTCCATAGATCCAAGTCACTTAGATCATTGGAATGGTCTTGAGCAGGGAAAGCTTCAATTACCTCTTTGCTGTTGGAAGCAATTTTGTGAAGTCTGAGATTGGAACAAGCGAGCATTTCCTGTGCTCTTTTAAGAAGACAGATTGCAGACTCACTGGAAGGTAAGAATTTCAAACAGTCATCTACATAAAAGTCTTTCTCTACAAATTGTTTTGTATCTGAGCCATACCCAAGTTCACCTTCTTGGGCGGAATTTCCGTAGATAGCGACTGCAGGTGAAGGGCTGTTGCCAAAGATGTGTACCTTCATGTGATATTCTGAGATGTCTTTGGAAGGGTCATTGTCTCTGAACCAAAGGAATATTAGGAAGTTTCTGTCTTCTTGTCTGACCAGGAAGCAATGGAACATCTGTTGGATGTAAGCCATGAAGGCAATAGGATCTTTTCAGAAGCGTAAGAGTACTCCCAGGAGTTTGTTTTTGAGGTCTGGGCCTGTCAAGAGGACATTGTTCAAGGAGACACCCTTGAATTTGGCACTAGAGTCAAACACTACTCTGATTTGACCTGGCTTTTTAGGATGGTACACTCCGAATATAGGGAGGTACCAACACTCTTCAGGGTCTTTAAGGGTAGGAGCTATCTCGGCGTGACCGTTCTCAAAGATCTTCCCCATAAAAGAAAATAAATGTTCTCTCATCTCTGACTTTCTTTGTAAGTTACGTATAAGGGAAGCAAAACGTTGTAGCACTTGTTCTCTGTTATTGGGTAAGTGTTGTCTCTGTGGTCAGAAGGGAAGAGGTGCGACCCAACTGTTTGTGCTATCTTTGACTAGTCCTTGCTCCATTATTTCTAAGAAGAGTTTGTCCTCATTGCCGCACGATTGTCATCTTTAGTTCTTTGAAAGACTGTGTACCCTAAATGGTCTCGGTCACTGTCACAGCAAAGTTGTCACTAGTGGGGCTTGTGAAGGGACTTAACAAGGAACTGGTTGTGGCATGGCTGGAAAAGAGAGGGACGCCCATTCTCTAGGGTGTTTGTGAGCATGCTGCTAATGGAGTTAGGTTTGTGCACGCTTCCTAGACAGACATCTCCTATGATGACCCATCCAAGGTCTAACCTGAGCATAAGGAGCGTTGTTGGGACCATTAATTTGAGCTCTTGATTTGTGGACTCGCAAGATATATCTCCCAAGGAGTAGGATAATCTGAGCCTGAGGATCAAGTTCTGGTATCAGATGCGCTATGCGTTTCAAGTGTGGGTGATGAGCAGCCACATCTGGTGTAGGAATTTCGGATTTATGGTCAGGGATCTGGTTGCATTTGATAAGAGTTGGCAAAGACAAGCATGATTGTCCGTCAATGGACTCGACTTGGTAGCCGGATTCTCTCCTCCCCGTCGTCTCCACTATTCCTGAACAAGTTTTTAAGGAGATGGGGATGCTGGGGCCTTTAATGCCAAAGATGTCAAAGAAGGGTGAGCTGGCTAATGACTTGTTACTTTGGTCATCCAGAATTGTGTAGAGCTTAATAGCTTTGTCTTTTTGGCCTGCTAGGTAGACTCTGACTAGGCAAATTTTGGAGCAGGACCTGCCACCTATGACGCCTTTGCAGACCTCTGTACATTGTGAAGTGATCTCTGGTGGAATTGTAATGGTGTGCTCTTCCTTCCCGCCATGCTCACTAGTGCTGAGGGTGTGTTGTAAAGTCCATAGAGCTGGCCCAGGATGTAAACCTGTGTTGTGATCTGAGCTATCACATTCTGTGCATTTTAAACTGACCTTACAGTCCTTGACGAGGTGAGATGTTGAAGAGCAGCACCTGTAGCAGATGTGGTTCTCCTTGAGGAAGGCCTTGCGGTCCGGCAGGGTTTTCTCACTGAAGGCTCTGCATTTTAGGAGAGGATGTGGCTTCCGATGCAAGGCACACTGCTTACCAGGATCTTTGACCTTTGTCTCCGAGTTAGAGAAGCTGGCAGACCTGTGAAAAGAATCTGGAGGAGTCACGTTAGTTTTGTGTACTGCTACTGGAGGTTTGCGAGGGTTAAGTCCTAAAGGAGCAGCACATGACAATGTAAAATCGAAACTTGGATCATTTATTGTTTTAGCTTGCTGACACACAAAGTCCACAAAAACAGAAAACGGAGGGAATGGAACATCATGCTGTCTTTTAAATCGAGATCCATGTGTAATCCACTGCTCTTGCAAGTTATAGGGTAACTTTTGTACAATGGGGTTGACACCTCTGGCTGTGTCATGGAATGCAAGTACTTGTAAGTCCCCCTTGGATTTAGCTACTTGAAGTTCCATTAGCAAGTCACTTAGCTCCCAAAGTTTCTGGTAGGCTTTGTTGGGTATTTTGGGGAAGTTATCAAGTCTTTTGAATAGTGCACTTTCTACTGCTTCTGCTGAACCATAACACTCATTAAGTCTATCCCAGATCGTTTTAAGACCAGTGTCTGGGTGGTTTATATTTATTGTCCTGATTCGTCTGGCATGCTCGGCAGACTCATTTCCAAGCCATTTGATCAGAAGGTCTATCTCTTCACCGCAAGTAAAACCTAAGTCTCTGATGGCATTTTGAAAGGAAGACCGCCAGGCTCTGTAGCTTTCAGGGCAGTCATTAAACTTTTCAAGTCCTTTGGTGACTAACTCACGTCGTGCAAAGAACCTTGCAAGGTCTATGGCAGCTTGGTTAACCTTCTGTGTGTTCCCATGGTGATATGGCTGTGTATAGTCATACATTTTGAGGGTGTCCAACCGGCCTCTGTCATACCGTTCTGACTTGGACGTTGGTTCCAGAGGACGATTAGAAGGCTCTGTTACCTCACGTATAGGGAGTCTGTCGTAGGAGGCATCACTTTGCGTGTATTTCTCTTGTTTGCAGGCTGGAGACTTGTCGCTGACTTGCGGAGGTACCGTGTAATGTCTTTGGCTTGTCTCTTTGACATCTTTATCACTGCTTGGCTTAAAATGTTGATTGATGTAATCTGAAGTTCGTTGTAGAGAATCTTAAATTTCAGCTTCTGGGTTGAGAATATTGCTGCGTCTGCTGCATTCGCTTCTTGGGTATACAACTAATTCTAAGGCCTCTGCTTCGGCTATGGCGGCTGCTGTTTCCTTCTCTACAGTGAGTTTCTCTAGGGCTACTTCTAGGAGGGCTTCCTCGGCCTCTAACTGTGCCCCTTGCTGCACTTTCTGTGCCTCTAACTGTGCCTGTTGCTGCACTTTCTCTGTCTTTAGCCTCACTTTCTCATTTTTAATCTGCATTTCTTGCTCAGCAAAGGTTGCTCGGGTCTTGGCGGCTTCGGCTTTTGCACGTGCGATAGCGAGTGCATTGCTTGCGGAGGAAGATCTAGAGGAGCCAGAAACTTGGGACCTTGTCTTGAGTGAGGATGCCTGGCTTTGTGACATGTTGCTTGCAGGAATGCTTGACTGTGTAGAGACTGCTGTATCGCTGTATGCAGGTGGCTGCGCTAACAGGGTAGCAGGCCTCTGTGTAGTCACGGTCCTAAATCCCACTTGCTGGATAGCCGCTGTTTCACTGTTCTGTTCTCGCTACACGTTTGCCCCTGGCGTGTATGTAGCTCAACATACAGCTTAAACCTTGCATCCTAAATAACCAGACTGTCTGTAACTTTGGTTCTTTATTACGATGAACAGGTGGTGGCCATATAAGATGCGTATGAATAATGGTGAAACTAGAGATAAACAAATAAATGAACATATAAGAATTATATAAACACAAACAAATGTCTACTAGGCATATAGATAAACAGTCTTTATCATACCAGCGATGCTGCCTTAAGGAGATCGGGACTTAGGAAACATGTGGTGCAGGCTTAGCTGACTCCATGTGGACTGTCCAGTGGAAAAAGATAAAAGAGTTGTGATAGGAAGTGAAGACAGTTTTCAATAACACGACAGGAAATGTCCATTACCTTAGAACACTGCCCATCAACAGTCCTTTGTTAAGAGTGACATCTAGTGGACGATATTTGAACTACAAGTCCAGAATATATTACTGCATTTCTTTGTAGGCCAAAGGCATGACACTATCAAATGTACAGGTGGATTATTATATATTGGAGAAACCACCCAAAAGGTAAAGGATCGAATAGCTCGTCACAAGTATTCAGAGATAAACACAGTTACCACTTGCTCGACATTTTGTAGAAAAAGGACATGCAGTTTCACAATTAAAATACATGGTATTAGAAGGCATTGAAAGAAATAGGAGAGGTGGTGATCGTGAACTTATCTTGAGGAGACGTGAGGTACATTGGATATATTTTCTTAATACTATTACTCCAAATGGATTGAATATAGATTTGGATTTATATTTATTTTTATGACTCAAATTTTTTCGATCGTTCTATATGTATCTGCATTTATTTTTATGTCTTATTCCTTTTTATTTTTACATATCTATTTTTCTATACCTATATATATGCTTTTCAGGTAATTTATATTTATATATATATATATATATATATATATATTTTATTTTTTTTCAGATTAACATCAGGATGGCTTCTGGGGGAATTATGAGACTGTGACTGTGGCCAGCTTGATTAACCCTTTTTTGTATCTTTGGTGTGGATTGTATTAGTGAGCAATTAACCATGTAATTGATTCCATATGTGATGGGACTTGTAAAGTGTTTAAAATCACATGACTTTCATGAATTTGTTAGATGTGTTCTGACTGATCTGAGGAAGGGCGTAAGCATGTAAACCCGAAACGGAAATCCATGTCTGAATAACTTTGAATACTTTTTTGGTATGTAACCTCTATGAAGATATTTGAAAAATAAAGAAACGATTTTAAGTGCAACTCTTGAACTTTTTTTTTATATATATATATATATAGTAGAGATGAGACCCTGTGGAGATAAGACAGGTGCATGTGAGCAATGTATACCTGATTTTGGGAGGAATACTGATTGCACACCTGTGGGCTGGGTTTATATTGCTCTCAGGAAGAAAGCTCAGGGCTCACACTTGGGAAAATCTCCACCCTACAGGCAGGTGGCCTGGTGTAGGAGTCGGGAGGGCTTTCAGGTGGAGACGGCTCCACGAAAGACAGGCGGTCTCTGGGAGTCTGAGAGTGTATGTCTGCAGCAGGCAGGTGGGGCCCGAGACCAAGCAGCACGAAGCTGAGCAAGTAAGCTTCAGGAGGGAGTTTTGACTAAGTAAGAGGGAGTGAGCCAGGAGGCTGAAATTTCTGTTATACCATGATAGTGGAACCCCCTGTGAGGAAAGATTTTCTGTGAAGTTTGTTTTGTTTAAATAAAATTGGGCTGCTACGCCCTAAAAAATACAGTCTGGACTGACCGGTGTTCCTTAAAAACGCATACACCACAAGAGCACAATCACCCCGCATCGTCACAATATAAATATATCTATATATATAGATATACATACATATACACACACACACACACACAGTGGGGTTGATTTACTAAAGGCAAAATTACTGTGCACTTTCACCTCTTCAAGTGAAGTTGCTCCAGAGCTTAGCACATGAGGTAAGGCTTCACTTTGCAAAGAATACCCAATCACATGCAAGAAAAAAAAAAAGCATTTTTGCTTGCATATGATTGGATGATGGAAGTCAGCAGAGCTTCTGCTCATTTACTAAGCTCTGGAGCAACTGCACTTACAGAGTGCAACTGCACTTTTTAAAGTGCACAGTCATTTTGCCAGGACCCTCAGCACAGAGCACTTCCTATTCATTCACTGCCCTGTGCAGCTGAGGCTGCAAAGAAAGGTATGTGTTTGAGCTTTGGGGTGCACACCCTAATGAAATGGGCTGTGCACACCTATGCATGGGTGTGCGTTGCCTATTTTATTAGGGTGTTCACCCCAAAGCTCAAACACACATGAACTCCACCTGCTTTCACAGGGAGGAGGCTCTGATGGTGGGAGACAGTTGATTGGGAGCATATTTTGTTACATCCTAAGTATAGGTGTTCCTACAGTTGAACCTAGCCTTTAATATAATGGGGGCATTTACACTGGCCACTAGGACCCCAACCACCCACCTGGTGCCACCCCTGGATAATGCTAATGCACATAGGGTTATTAGGGTGTGCCCAGGCACACCTATGCACCTATGCTTTTCATGTGAAGGGTGACTGGGAATACTTGGGTACATGCCTCCTATGACTGGACCCAGTCACTTAGGATTCTCAGTAACAATGCACCCAGTGAACAGTGTCAGGCCATTGAGGCACCTACTACAAATAAGTATAGTGTGGCAGTTGGAACAGTACACCAGGAGTACAGTATCTCACAAAAGTGAGTACACCCCTCACATTTTTGTAAACATTTTATTATATCTTTTCATGTGACAACACTGAAGAAATGACACTTTGCTACAATGTAAAGTAGTGAATGTACAGCTTGTATAACAGTGTAAATTTGCTGTCCCCTCAAAACAACTCAATGTCAATATTTTGTGTGGCCAACATTATTTTCCAGCACTGCCTTAACCCTCTTGTGCATGGAGTTCACCAGAGCTTCACAGGTTGCCACTGGAGTCCTCTTCCACTCCTCCATGACAACATAACAGAGCTGGTGGATGTTAGACACCTTGCGCTCCTCCACCTTCCATTTGAGGATGCCCCACAGATGCTCAATAGAGTTTAAGTCTGGACACATGCTTTGCCAGTCCTTCACCTTTACCCTCAGCTTCTTTAGAAAGGCAGTGGTCATCTTGCAGGTGTGTTTGGGGTCGTTATGTTGGAATACTGCCCTGCAGCCAGGGGCGTACCTAGAAATCACAGGGCCCCATAGCAAAATGTTGTATGGCCCCCCCCCCCCCGCCAGTGTGCTGATCAATTGCCGCCACTGTGCCCCATCAGTGTGCCCTTCAACAGTGAAGCATGGTGGTGGCAGCATCATGCTGTGGGGGGTTTTTTCAGCTGTAGGGACAGGACGACTGGTTGCAATCGAGGGAAAGATGAATGCGGCCAAGTACAGGGATATCCTGGACGAAAACCTTCTCCAGAGTGCTCAGGATCTCAGACTGGCCGAAGGTTTACCTTCCAACAAGACAATGACCCTAAGCATGCAGCTAAAATAACGAAGGAGTGGCTTCACAACAACTCTGTGACTGTTCTTGAATGGCCCAGCCAGAGCCCTGACTTAAATCCAATTGAGCATCTCTGGAGAGACCTAAAAATGACTGTCCACCAACGTTTACCATCCAACCTGACAGAACTGGAGAGGATCTGCAAGGAAGAATGGCAGAAGATCCCCAAATCCAGGTGTGAAAACCTTGTTGCATCTTTCCCAAAAAGACTCATGGCTGTATTAGATCAAAAGGGTGCTTCTACTAAATACTGAGCAAAGGGTCTAAATACTTAGGACCATGTGATATTTCAGTTTTTCTTTTTTAATAAATCTGCAAAAATGTCAACAATTCTGTGTGTACATTGAGGAAAAAAAATTAACAAATGATTTTAGCAAATGGCTGCAATATAACAAAGAGTGAAAAATTTAAGGGGGTCTGAATACTTTCCGTACCCACTGTATATATATCTATATATATATATATATATATATATATGTATGCAAGTATGGGAGGAAAATAAGTTGGTAGCACTGTGTATAATCTACACAAAAACTGATTGCAATAATTCTCAAATCACATAAACCCATATTTTAATCACAGTAGAAAACATAATAAATGTTTAAAGTGAGAAAATGTACCATTTTAAGAAAAAAATGTGGTCATTTTAAAATTGATGGCAGCAACACTTTTCAAAAAAGTTGGGACAGGGCCATGTTTACCACGGTGTAGCATCCCCTCTTCTTTTAACAACACTATGGGGGAGATTTACAAAAACTGGAACACTCAGAATCTGGTGCAGCTGTGTATGGTAGCCAATCAACTTCTAACTTCAGCTTGTTCAATTAAGCTTTGACAATAAAACCTGAAAGCTGATTGGTTTCTATGTAGCGCTGCATCCGATTTTGAATGCTCCAGTTTTAGTAAATCTCCCCCTCTGTCTCTTCTAGTTTTTCAGCCAACGCGCCATTCTGGAGAGATATCCATAATATACTGACTAATATCTTAGGAGTTAGCTTCACACCTTTCCCTAGAGTTTTTTCTCCTCCCCTCTGTTATTTAGATGTAAATGGAGAGAATTTTCACAGGCCAAGCTGCAATACCTAGACCTGCGCTCCACACATATCCGAATGAATGAAATGGATAAATCAGCTTAAATTCATCTGTGAGATGGAAGAACAAATGTTCACAAAAACAGAACAGGCTTGACACCTTCAACTCAATGTGGTACTGCTGGAAATAATAGGATTTTTGTACTCACCGTAAAATCCATTTCTCTGACGTCCATGGACTGACACAGCTGGATACTGTAAACGTGTGGGTATATGTCCCTGCTCGCAGGAGAAGATCTAGGCAGAATGTTAGATGTTAGAAACATGCATTCTAGAACAAACCAGAGCTGAACAGCCCCGCCCAGGGGGGCGGTCCCTCCGGACATTACCCTCCCACCTGCAGCTAGCAGCCTCAGTTCGTAACAAAGCAGTACAAACCTTAAAAGGAAGGGTGGGTGCTGTGTCAGTCCATGGACGTCAGAGAAATGGATTTTACGGTGAGTACAAAAATCCTATTTTCTCTTATCGTCCATGGACTGACACAGCTGGATACTGTAAACGTGTAGGACGTCCCAAAGCAGTATCAGAAGGGTGGGAGCAGTAGTAAAGGAACAACCAAAACTTCACTCCAAACAAGCAGAGCTCCTCAACGGAGGAGTTGCAACATTAAACAGCGGGCCTGCAATGCTTTGCGGCCGAAGGAAGCATCCGAAGATGCAGCCACATCAACCTTATAAAATTTTGAAAAGGTATGAACGGACGACCAGGTCGCCGCCTTGCACACTTGTGCAACTGACGCTTGATGTTGGAAGGCCCAGGAAGCACCAATTGCCTTGGTGGAATGCGCCGCAACCGGAAAGGGAGGCGCCCTTCCCTTAAGGGCATAGGCCTGTATGACGGTCTGCCTGATCCACCTAGAGACGGTGGCGGACGACACCGCTCGGCCCTGTTTTGGACCAGACACAGACTTCCGAATGGAAACAGTAGCAGACAGGTACACCCGTAAGGCTTGTACCCATCTTAATGTATGAAGCGCAAACTCTCTGGGATGCGATGGGTGAGGACACAAGGACGGAAGAACAATGTCCTTCTTAAGGTGAAAGGCCGAGACCATCTCTACAAAATAAGGACGGTCGTGGGCGCAACACCGCCATATCCTTATGACGGACCAAGTAAGGCGACTTGCAGGACAAGGCCGCCAACTTACACACCCGTCTAACCGAAGCAATGGCCACTAAGAAGGCCACCTTCCGGGACAAGGTCAAGTGAGGAATCTCTCTGATTTTCTCAAAGGGATGTTCTTGGAGAACCGAGATGCATCCAATTCAGATCCCAAGTAGGGAGAGGAGGCTTGACAGGGGGGATCACATGGCGAACCCCCTGCACAAAAGATGCTATTCAAGGAATGGCCCGGTAGCGGTCGTTGAAAAAGACAGCCCGGGCCGAAATCCGACCCTCAAAAAGGTATGCAAGGCCAGCTTTTGGGTCACACCACGCTGTAAGAAAAGCAAAATCCTGGGAACGGAATACATCCGAGGACGCCACTCAAGTTCCTCGCACATAGCGATGTAAGCCTTCCAGGCACGGTGAGATATCTTTCTGGAGGAAGATTCCCGTGTCAACAACATAGAAGAGATGACCGAATACAAGAGAACTCGGTCCTTCAGCACCTGGCTTTAAACAGCCATACCATTAAAGCCAAGGACTGTAAAGCAGGATGAAGTATGGGATCATGAGACAGAAGGTCCACCCCAATAGGCAGTCACTGTCATGGATATGCATTAATGTCTGTCTGCCATCTTACCTTCCTCCTCATGTGTTCATCTAGAGACCAGACCTCCTTCACCTGGCTTCCTTTATAATCTCCTCCCAGCCTGACTCCACCCCAGGCCCTATCACTGAACACTATATTAACCTGTGCACTGCAAGCCTGCTTTGCTGATCAACGTGTTTGTTAGGCATTGTGTGTTTGGGTTCCTGCCTGCCGTGTGCTACGTCTGTCTCTCTGTTACGTTATTGGCTTGTCCCCGACCATCCCTGTCTGCTCGTGACCCTTGACCTTCGGCTCGTTCTTCGTTATCCTTGTCTGCTTGTGGCCCCTGACCTTCGGCTTGTTATTCGGTTCTCTCTATCGTGTGCTGCTGCTTCCCCTTATCCTACGGGGCGTGAGCTAGGAAACTCCAGGGGCCGCGACCTGGTCCCAGCCTGCAGCGTAACATCCTCACCACTAGAGGCCCTGGAGAAGACCAGCTGGGTCTTAGACTCCGCGCCCTGGGGAATCTTGGCTCTCGCTTCCGTTGGGATCCCGGTTGTGCTCCTCTGGTCCCGCTTTCCACAACCACCCAGTTTCCTATCCACAGAAGCCAGCCATAGGGTTCACTACCTCGCGGTGCACCCCTGTCCCCCTACGGTGTGCATCTGTCACCTGGCCACAGGTGACCCTGACAGTTTGATCAGCCATGAACCCGGCTGACATCCCGCTTCCCGCGGATGATCCATTGCAGGGCATAGTTCGCAGACTTGAGACCCAGGAATCAAATCAGACCCAGGTGATGCGATTCCTCCAGGATCTGGCTTCTCGATTCGAGCAGCTTCAGGTCTCCTTGGGAACCCCGAATCCGCAACCCCAAGTACAACCAGCGGCTGTACCTATCGCACCAGTCGCAGCCTCACACTCACTAAGATTGCCAGCTCCGTTCCGTTTCTCTGGGGACTCCAAGGCCTGCAGGGGGTTTCTCAGCCAATGCACTATTCATTTTGAGCTTCAGCCTCAAAGCTTCCTATCTGACCGGGCTAAGGTAGCCTATATCATTTCCCTCCTCTCCGGTGAAGCTTTGGCCTGGGCTGCCCCCCTGTGGGAGAGGAACGATCCGGTGGTTTCCAGTCTGTCCGAATTCTTGAAGCTCTTTCGTAATATCTTCGAAGAGCCGGCTCGGGCTTCTTCAGCGGCTAGTGCTGTCTTACGTCTTCGCCAAGAATCTAGTTCAGTGGGGCAATATGCTCTTCAGTTCCGTATCCACACAGCTGAATTGAGCTGGAATAATGAGGCCCTGGTCGCTACCTTTTTACATGGCCTCTCTGACCGAGTGAAAGACGAATTAGCGGGAAGAGCCATTCCCGTCGGTCTGGACGATGTAATTTCATTATGCAACCAGATCGACATTCGTTTTCAAGAGAGGTCCTTAGAAAAAAGACGCCAGCACTCTCTGGGTCCTAGCCAGTCTGAGCTCCCCTCCCTTCATTCCGTGGAGCATCCTCTACCTGCTGAAGAACCTATGCAGCTGGGCCGGACCAGACTAACCCCCGAAGAACGTGCTAGGCGCAGAACTCTGGGCTTGTGCCTCTATTGTGGGGGCAAGGGTCATTTTCGTGACTCCTGCTCGCTTCGTCCGGGAAACGCTCGGGTCTAATACATTTGGAAGGTGGAGTATTGGACCCAGAAACATCACCTTCTCGCCTGCTCTTGCCGGTGTCCCTTCATGTAGGCACTTCTCCTCAGTCAACCCTTGCATACCTGGATTCCGGGGCTGCCGGCAATTTCATGGATTGGAGAACTGCTTCTTCTATGAAGCTTACCCTTTCACCTCTCACTACCCCATTGGTAGTCTCGGCAATTGATGGCACTGTTCTCCCAGGGGGCCCTATTCGCTTCCAGACGCTACCCATTAGGATGTCGGTAGGGATTCTCCACCAGGAGTGGATATCCTTTCTTATTCTACCCAAGGCCTCTACCCCAGTTGTATTGGGCCTCCCTTGGCTACAGCTCCACTCTCCACATGTGGACTGGGTCTCTGGGCAGATCCTGGCCTGGGGTTCCTCATGTTTCTCGTCGTGTCTTCTCAAGGTGACCCCCAAGGAGAGTCTTCCGGTTGCTGCCACTTCTGTTTCTTCTGATCTTCCCGCCGCATACAGCGATTACCGGGATGTGTTCTGTAAAAAATCAGCTGAGGTGCTTCCTCCCCACAGGTCTTTTGACTGTGCTATTGATCTTGTCCCCGGAGCAACTCTACCCAGGGGTCGTACCTACCCTCTGTCCATCCCAGAGACCCAGGCCATGTCGGAGTATGTAGCAGAGAATCTGGAGAGAGGGTTCATCCGGAAATCCTCATCGCCTGCAGGGGCAGGGTTCTTTTTTGTTGCCAAAAAGGATGGTACCTTAAGACCCTGCATCGATTATCGGGGTTTAAATGCGGTTACTATTAAAAATCGATACCCCTTACCCTTAATATCTGAGCTATTCGATAGGTTGAAGGGTGCCTCCATTTTCACCAAGTTGGATCTCAGAGGCGCGTACAATCTCATTCGAATACGGGAGGGTGACGAATGGAAGACTGCATTTAACACTAGAGACGGGCATTACGAATATCTGGTGATGCCTTTTGGTCTGTGTAATGCTCCAGCCGTGTTTCAAAACTTTGTCAATGAAATCTTCAGAGATCTGCTGTACCAGTTTGTTGTCATCTATCTGGATGACATTCTGATCTTTTCTGAAAATCTGCTCGTCCACAGAAACCATGTCCGCACTGTACTTCAACGTCTTAGAGAGAACAATCTCTATGCCAAGCTGGAGAAATGTTCCTTTGAATGTTCTGAGGTCCTGTTTTTGGGGTGCTTTGTCTCATGTTCGGGGCTTCGTATGGACCCTGGGAAGGTCTTGGCTATCACCAACTGGCCTCTTCCTGCTAGCCTCAAGGCCACACAGCGCTTTCTTGGCTTCACTAATTATTATAGGCAGTTCATAAGGAATTACTCTTCCATTGCCGCGCCTATTATCGCTTTGACCAAGAAGGGTGTGAATGCCAGAGACTGGCCTCCCGAAGCTGTCTCTGCATTTCACAACCTGAAACAGGCCTTTGTTTCTGGCCCCCTCTTGAGGAGACCAAATCCTGGGAATGCATTTTTTATTGAAGTGGACGCTTCCTCAATGGGGGTGGGAGCTGTGCTTCTTCAAATCTTTGAGAAGAGACGCCAACCATGTGCGTTCTTCTCCAAAAAAATTTCTCAGGCAGAGAGGAATTATGCCATCGGTGATCGGGAACTTCTCGCTATTAAATTGGCGTTAGAGGAGTGGCGTCATCTCTTGGAGGGTTCCCCTCACTCCATAACGATCTTTACCGATCACAAGAATTTACAGTATCTACAGAATGCTAAACGTCTGAATCCTAGACAGGCCAGGTGGAGTCTCTTCTTTGCCCGTTTTAATTTCACGATTACCTACAAACCTGGTTCCTGCAACGGTCGGGCTGATGCGCTCTCTAGGTCATTTGACACTTTGGACGAGGAGTCCGCCCCTGAACCTGAGCCGATCATTCCCACCTCATGCATTGTTGCCCACTCTACCACCCTGAAGTCTAAAATTCCGCCTGGTAAGACCTTTGTCCCCACTGAGCTAAGAGCTAAGATCCTTCGTTGGGGACATGATTCCAAGGTGGCAGGGCATTCTGGATTCCTCCGATCCTTCCTACTCATCAGTCGTCACTACTGGTGGCCTAATCTCCGCTCAGACGTCAAAGACTACGTTAAAGCTTGTCATGTCTGTGCTCAGTCCAAATCCTCCACACAAGCTCCTGCTGGTCTCCTCATGCCCTTGCCTATTCCTAAGGAACCCTGGGCCCATATTGCCATGGATTTTATCACCGATCTCCCACTGTCTGAGAATAATACAGTCATTTGGGTGGTAATCGATCGATTCTCCAAGATGGCTCATTTTGTTCCTCTTCCTGGTCTTCCTTCTGCCCCTGCCTTGGTTCCCATTTTCATTCGAGAAATTCTCCGCCTACATGGGGTCCCTTCTCATATTGTTTCCGACAGGGGAGTCCAATTCACGTCTCGTTTTTGGAGAGCCTTTTGCAAATCCCTCAATATTGTCTTGGATTTTTCTTCTTCTTACCATCCCCAATCCAATGGACAGACTGAGAGGGTTAATCAGGAGTTAGAGGTCTTTCTTCGCACCTTTGTGTCTTCTCACCATGACGATTGGTCCTCTCTACTCCCGTGGGCAGAATTCTCCCATAACAATCATGTGAATACCAGTTCGCAGAAGACACCCTTTTTCACAGTTTATGGAAAACACCCTCAACTTCCTCTTCCTATGATCTGTTCTCCAGACATTCCAGCTTTGGCTTCGGTTCAGGAGTCTCTCAATTCCGTTTGGGGTCACGTTCATGATTCCCTCCGGGCAGCTGCTGAAAAATTCAAAGGCTTTGCAGACCGCCGCAGGCGTAAACCGCCTTCTCTTCAGCCAGGGGACAAAGTCTGGCTCTCTACCAGGAACATCAAGCTCCGAGTTCCTTCTCTGAAGTTTGCTCCACGATTCATCGGTCCATACACGGTAACTGCTAAACTGAATCCGGTTTGTTTCAAACTCCAGATTCCTAAGAGCCTTAAAATCACTAACTCCTTTCATGTTGCTCTTCTAAAGCCTTTAGTCCTCAATAAATTCTCTCGTCCTCTTCCTACCGTGGCGCCTGTCTCGGAGGATAATCAGGAGTACGAGATCAGTCAAATTCTGGACTCCCGACTCTGTAAAGGCGTTCTTCAGTACCTCGTTCATTGGAAAGGGTTTGGTCCTGAGGAGAGGTCTTGGATCACTGCATCTGAGGTCTTTGCACCTCGTCTGTTAAAGGAGTTTCATCTGAAGTTTCCCTCTAAACCTGGGCCCAGGCGGGGAAGGGGGAGGCCTCGTAAGAGGGAGGGTACTGTCATGGATATGCATTAATGTCTGTCTGCCATCTTACCTTCCTCCTCATGTGTTCATCTAGAGACCAGACCTCCTTCACCTGGCTTCCTTTATAATCTCCTCCCAGCCTGACTCCACCCCAGGCCCTATCACTGAACACTATATTAACCTGTGCACTGCAAGCCTGCTTTGCTGATCAACGTGTTTGTTAGGCATTGTGTGTTTGGGTTCCTGCCTGCCGTGTGCTACGTCTGTCTCTCTGTTACGTTATTGGCTTGTCCCCGACCATCCCTGTCTGCTCGTGACCCTTGACCTTCGGCTCGTTCTTCGTTATCCTTGTCTGCTTGTGGCCCCTGACCTTCGGCTTGTTATTCGGTTCTCTCTATCGTGTGCTGCTGCTTCCCCTTATCCTACGGGGCGTGAGCTAGGAAACTCCAGGGGCCGCGACCTGGTCCCAGCCTGCAGCGTAACATCCTCACCACTAGAGGCCCTGGAGAAGACCAGCTGGGTCTTAGACTCCGCGCCCTGGGGAATCTTGGCTCTCGCTTCCGTTGGGATCCCGGTTGTGCTCCTCTGGTCCCGCTTTCCACAACCACCCAGTTTCCTATCCACAGAAGCCAGCCATAGGGTTCACTACCTCGCGGTGCACTCCTGTCCCCCTACGGTGTGCATCTGTCACCTGGCCACAGGTGACCCTGACAGTCACCAAGGAACGTCTGCGACTAGCCGAAGTAGATCGGCGTACCAATGTCGCCGTTCCGGAGCAATGAGGATCACCGGAATGGCCTCAGCCCCTACTCTGCGAAGCCGGCGAGGCAACAACAGTAGCGGAGAGTAAGCATATATCAGGCAATACTGCCCCCACGGGCTTCCAACGCATCTGACGCGTCCGCCCAGGGGTCCCTGGACCTGGCCACGATCTTGCCACCTTGCGAGTGGGTCGAGAGGCCATAAGGTCCACTTCCGGTGCCCCACCTCCGGTAAAGGAGGTGGAAACACCCCCGGATGCAAGGACCCTTCCCCTGCAATGCACACAGCCGACAGGACCATCTTGCAGCGAGATGTATAAAAATCCCAAAAAGACTCCGCAATGTATCGGAGAAGAGAGGCCCCGGTGTACAGGGTGCCTCGACTGTTGGCCAATAAAGACAACTTGACGGAACTTCCCTAGAAACTCGGTCAGAGGACTAGTACCTCAGCCTCCTCAGGTGGCACAAACCCACACCAGGCAGAGAGACCCTAAAGGCTAAAGCAGTTGCAGTGCACCTGCTAGACGACTGATGGATGAAGCAGAGGCTTTTGCCCAGTCATTGAGCTACAAAAACACCAGAGACGCAGCCACTAACGGGCGTAACGCTAACCTCAGCCTGGCGAACACAGTCTAAGCCAGCGCTCCTGATCACTACTGAAAGCAGGTGGAAAGTGGTACCCCTGAAACCAGGGATCCTTGTGACAATGCTCCATCCAGCAGCTACCCATGGATAAGTGCTAATTGTACAAACACATAGTTTATACTATGTATTGCGTCAAACGCGCAAATAGAGTGTGGGAGGAAACCCACCCAGCCACAAAGAGCATAATACAACCACATACGGCGTATGTAGTTTAGTATGTGTGGATAAACCTATTAAACACGTTTATACTGTGCCAGCGACTAAGGCGCGCACATCATCGGGGCTTGGATGTAAACCAGCCATGCAGATTGCGTACACAACCGTGTAGGTATGTTAGCCTGCGAATAAACAAATTGCACATGTTTATACTGTGCATAGCGATGAAAATGCGCACACCATTGGAACGCAGGGGAGAAACCTGAGCACCCGGATGAAACCCATGCAGACTGCATACGCATACCGTGTAGGTATTATAGTATGTGTGCTAAACATTTTGGACAAGCCCATGTGTGCATAGCACTGAAGGTGCGCACACCGTTGGCGCGTGGGAGGAATCGAAGTACCCCACGCATACTCAGAGAATGCAATACCTACAAATACTGTGAATGTATTTAGTGTTGTGTATAAACATAATGTGTATGTTTACACCGTGTATTGCACCAAAGGCACGCATGTCATGTAGCGTGGGCGGAGACCCGGAGGAAACCCACGCAGACTGCACAGACATACCGGGTAGGTATGTTAGTATGTGGATATCCAATTGCACAAATTTAGACTGTGCATAGCGCCGAAGCGCCCATACCAATGGAGTGTGGGAGGGAACCGGAGTACCCGGAGGAAACCCACACAGACTGCATACACATACCGTGTAGGTATTAGAGCATGCGTGATAAACATTGAACATGTTTAACTGTGCAGAAGGCCAAAGGTGCACATACCGTCAGCGCGCAGGAGGAAACCGGAACACCCGGAAGTACCCCACGCAGACAGCACACAGATACCGTGTAGGAATGATAGCATGTGAATAAACATATTGCACATGTTTATGCTGTGCATTTCCATTGGAGTGTGAGGGGAAACCGGAGTACCCAGAGGAACCCCACACAAACAGTATACCCATACTGTAAACATGTATAGTATGTGCAATAAACATATTTGAACATGTTTATACTGTGCAGAGAAGCGCACATACCAGGAGAGTAAAATACATACATATACTGTGAATGTATCTGGAGTCGTGCATGAACATATTTTGTACGTTTATATCATGTATGGCACTGAAACACAGCATTGGAACGTGGGGGGACACCCACGCAGACACAGAGACCAATAACACATACATACACTGTGAATGTATGCAGTGTAGAGGT
This sequence comes from Rana muscosa, assembly GCA_029206835.1. NCBI lineage: Eukaryota > Metazoa > Chordata > Amphibia > Anura > Ranidae > Rana > Rana muscosa. The sequence goes on along the minus strand of CM055116.1, from coordinate 602,295,236 downwards.
ATAGGATGAGTTTAAATTATGGCGCAGAGGAGCATAATCTTCTCTGTATCATTCCAACCTGCTTGACTGTGCTGCTAAAGCAGCATGCAGGTAACAGGTAACCTCTGATCCTCAGACCGTGTGTCTGTCAGAGCTCAGAGCCTTCCCCAGGAAATGGCGGGAAACCACAGGTGCAGAGACCCTGTTGTTACATCAGGACATCACACAGAAGGCTCACAGGGACTAGAGACATAAATGAATAAAGCCCCCCCCCCCCACCATGCTGCACCGACCAGGGGGAGGAAAACACTGTGTACCACTGTATCATCCATGCTGCTCTTGAAGCAGCATGTGAGGAAAACAGTGAGGAAGATGTGTAAAAGAAAAGCTTGAAGGAACCAAGGGAAACAGCGTCCACCTGAAGTACCTCAGTCACAGCACCCAGCTTGAGAGTGTTCCTCACATCATCAATGAGTTCACTTACAAGCGCCCTGTCATTCACTGACACAGAACTGGAGTCTTCCTCACAAGGGAATGTCCTGTTCATAAACATTAACCACTTCCATACCGGGTCATTGTAAAATGACGCCGGCAGGAACCCACTCTCCCTCCGGGTGGACGTCATATGACGTCCTGGGTTTGAGGGGGGATATCTGAATGATGCCTGCAGCTAGAGGCATCATTTAGATATCCTTGTCTTCAGCCGGCGATTCTGCGCACCATAAGAATGATCATAGCGGCGGTTCCGCCACTTGATCGTTCTTATAGGTGGCGGGAGGGGACAACCCCCCCCTCCCGCCGCCATCCGGTGCTTCTCCGGGCTCTCCCGTGCCATCGGGGACCCGGAGAGAATCGTCCGGCGCCGGTGGTGGGTCACGTGACGAGCATAGAGATGACTGGTGACCAGATGGTCACCAGTCATCTCTATGACCGTCGGAGGCCCGGGCGCGATGTGATGACGTCACGCCCGGGTCCTCAAAATGTAAACAAAGCCACCATTGCGGCTGTAAGTATGAGATCAGTGAAATTTTTTTCACAATCTCATGCTTTCCAGCCTGGAGGAGAGATGTGGGGTCTTATTGACCCCGTATCTCTCCATAAAGAGGACCTGTCACACACATTCCTATTACAAGGGATGTTTACATTCCTTGTAATAGGAATAAAAGTGATAAAAAAAAAATATATATATATATATTTTTTTTTTTTAAAACGCCCCTGTCCCCAATAGCTCGCGCTTAGAAGCTAACGCACACATAAGTCCCGCCCGCATATGTAAACGCCGTTCAAACCACATATGTGAGGTATCGCCGTGTGGGTTAGAGCGCATGCAACAATTCTAGCACTAGACCTCCTCTGTAACTCTAACCTGGTAACCTGTAAAAAATTTCAAAGCGTCGCCTATGGAGATTTTTAAGTACCGAAGTTTGGCACCATTCCATGAGTGTGCGCAATTTTAAAGCGTGACATGTTGGGTATCTTTTTACTCGGCGTAACATAAGCTTTCATATTTTACCAAAAAATTGGGCTAACTTTACAGTTTTGTTATTTTTTAATTCATGAAACCATTTTTTTCCCCAAAAAAAGGCGTTTGAAAAATTATTGCGCAAATACCGCGCAAGATAAAAAGTTGCAACGACTGTCATTTTATTCCCTAGGGTGTCTGCTAAAAAAAACATATATAATGTTTGGGGGTTCTGAGTAATTTTTTAGCAAAAGAATGATGATTTGTACATGTAGGAGAGAAGTGCCAGAATAGGCCTGGTATGGAAGTGGTATAAAAAGCCCTGTATGGAAAGGGTTAAATATTCAGAGCTAAGGTCCTGAGCACAGTAGCTAGGCCCATATCTGAATCAGAGCACTCCTTCACTAAAGATTTTTGTGGGGAGAGTGGGCTTATAGCTCCTTTCGCTCGCACACCGCTTCCATTCTGACAAGGAATGATTCCAGGACTGCCGACAATTGGTCCATAAGGACCGCAGGTGCAGGAAACATATGAACATGTTTAACTGTGCAGCACTGCCAGTTGCCCCAGGCAAGTGTGGAGAGCAGGTGTATCAGACTCCATAACGCCACCCTCTGAGACCTTATACACTATACAGTGAATATACAGTCCACCCACTGGCTACGCTGAGGCTGAGGAGGGGATACCCGGAGGACTCACCAACCCTTAAGGACCGCTCAGTCCTGCTGAAGAAACCGCACTGTGTGTCTGAGGAGAGTGAAGAATCTGTGAGGAGATTGTGAGGAGATTCGCGCCGCAGAGGCCGAAACCGAAAGTAAATGCGCGGCGGTCACAAGAAAATGGCCGCCGGCCGCAGCTATAACTGCGCCATTGAACCACGCCAAGATGGCCGCCGTGTGCGAAATTCAAAGCGCTAATGGCGCACGCAATAACCACCTCACACACCAGAAAAACTGCCCCTCTCCAGAACCCACTACAGACATGAGCGCCCAGCCAGGCCAGAGTGACCCCCAAGCACCCCCACAGCACAGCACCAGTACAGGGTGCAGAGAGCAGCATAACAGGGGGGAGACAGGGAGAAACCCCCCATATAAAGAAACACAGCCAGCATGTACTCACCTGCAGTAGGAGAGACTACTTACCTGTCCCTTTCAGGGACCCACTGGTTTGTTTCAGACAGACCTATCACAGAGCAGTACTGCGTAGCTGTCGGCCCAGTCCACCGCGAGAGATACAGTCAGTCAGCTACTGTTCAACATTGAGAGGACCGCGGGAGCATGAAAGAAACCCGGCCACCCCTGGAGTCATGGGGCATGTCGTGAACTGAGTCTCACGCACACAAGGCGAGGATCAGCACGCTCGATGGTCGGACAGGGAAGACTACGAGGATACCAGTGTACCCAACCTGTTGCCCAGCCGACAGTTGATTAAAGGTCTCAAAAATAAAATAATAAAATTCCCAAAGGAATAAAATTTATAAGTAAAATCTTCCAGGAGACTGGCTCCTGAGAGAGCCACATCTTCTTCTGCTAGGCAGAAAAAAACTGAGGCTGCTAGCTGCAGGTGGGAGGGTAATGTCCAGAGGGACCGCCCCCCTGGGTGGGGCTGTTCAGCTCTGGTTTGTTCTAGAATGTATGTTTCTAACAATCTAACATTCTGCCTAGATCTTCTCCTGCGAGCAGGGACATATACCCACACGTTTACAGTATCCAGCTGTGTCAGTCCATGGACAATAAGAGAAACTTCATTTACTCTCAAGACTACATGAAACGAATGCTTTGGTGGACACGCAGCGAGCTGACCCCACTTCTGATTAGGCACATGTAGTTAAAAGAGAAAAGTGATGTAATGGCAACAAAATCTCCTGACCCCCTCCCCTTTTTCAACTCACTCACCATTTCCCCCTTTTCTCTTATGTATCCATCCTACTGTCCTCAAAAACATCAAGCTTGTCCCCACAGGTACAGGTGACCAGGTGACATGACAGCCTAAAAATTCTGCTTGAAAACCTATACATTCTACTGCTCCTCACTACTCTTCATTGGATTGTACATATTAACGCAGGGTTGGATATAGAAAGCTGAATTAAGAAATAGAAAGCTGAATTAAGAAAAGAGTGCACACCAGTAGGGCAAAACCTATCCCCCCCCCCCCTTTCCCTTGAATTTTATTTTTGTGATGTACTGTACTTGCCACAACCAACTGTCTACAATGCATATTGTACATGTCACATTCTAAGAAGTATGTACTTATTAATTTGGCAATATAAAGCACAGCATACCTTTTGTAAAACCATTTTTTATAATGGTAAAACGTAAATAATGAATAAAAGAAGAAAACTGCAGACAATATATCAGTCAAATCTGTCATTTGACTTCCGTACTACTTTTTGCTTTTATAGTTTTACAATGCTCTCTTCACTTTTTTTGTGCAAACTATCATGGTCTCCACAAAGCCATTTTTCATTTCTATTGGCCTCACTTACTGTGAAAGCAAACATAGCATCCTTGGTAATATCCCAATGCCATGAAAAAACTGATGAACGTCGTTTCCTCTGAGAACCCAATCCTGGCCACCAGAAATGTCCTTCATCCTTTCCAGTCCCAAAAGCATCTGAAACATCAAAAGTGGCAAGTTCCTGGAATATCTGCAAAAACCAAGTGAAAGAATGTTTAGTACTTTTATTAATTAACAATCTCCTACCCTCATGTACTATAGCCATTAGTTGTCCACTAACCTATAACCATAATTTTGACAGAATAGGACAATAACTTGGCTGTGTATGGGGTAAAAACCATGGAAAACGAATTTCACACATAACCATGGAGGAGCTAAGCTGGACTCTTTTACACTCTTCTTTTAGAGAAGGTTGTTTTTACACTTTTGTAAACAGAGAAACAACCTGCCAAACGGAACAGACAATAGGTAGAGATGCAGAAAAGAGCAGTCACCTCAGAGGCCAGAAGCTGATAGTGTCCACATAAATCTTTAGGTACAAAGAACTTGTGTAGTGCCTAGATATAATAAAGTACATTCAGATACAGGAATCTTAAACAACCAAAAAAGCTCCTAGAGATTCAAGAAATGGTAGGCTACATGATCTCTCTGCACTGGGACCAAATGACGTGAAACTTTCACATGGCATTTCTAAGATAGTGGGTGTGTTTTTCGATGGTGATAGAGCAGTTAAGATCCAATACCCTTTTGGACAGAGTGGGCATTGAGCACAAAATCCATTTACGTGCAATTAATCTGCGAGCAATAAATAACGCTCAAGAGATGCTAAACGCCAAGGTTTGGTCTACTAAGGATAAATCAATATAACCAGGCAGATAAGTAATGGGGTCCACTGGAAGGCTGGTGCCCAAAAGACCATTAAAGCATGGTACACACTACAAGTTTTCTTTTAATTTAATCCAGCGGGCTGAACAGAAAAAAAAATGGATAGATCGCTGTACTCAACAAGAGCTATGTTAGTACAGCAATCTCCCCTGCTGTGCTATTGTGTTCTGACAGCCCCCCCCCTTTCCGGTCGCCACCCCCCCCAGGGGCTGCTTCCCCAGTGTCAGGACACAATGATCAGATGCTGATAGGATGCTGGTTTTTCAGCATGCCCGTTCAACAAAAGCTAGTCGTGAGACTGGCTTCTGTCAGACAGGGAGCTGTACACACGGGGAGAAAGTCAGCCAGTTCCTACTGAGCCGACCGTTTTCAGCCGATTTTCAGCCCATGTGTTCCTGGCATAAGGGTCACTGCCACCTTCCAAAAAACCATCGCAGGTTGGGACATCGCCACAGAAGATAGATAACGTAGCCCGGGGTCTGTCCACACCTTGCGCACCTTGGATCTTCTCGCACACCTATATTATAGAGAGATTTACGGGTCCTGTATATCTTGTGTAGAAAAAATATCTGCTTGAGCCTGTGAAAGGGGGAAATGGATACTGTCTAAAGAAATGGCAGCATATCCTCCGAGATGTCACCAGAGATGGGACCCACGTCTCTCTCCCAACGGGCTTTACATAACATGGGAGATTTTAAAAGAAGATAAAGCAATGTACGGTATGATCGAGTCTTTAGTGGATGAGAAAAGAAGACCATAGCCAAAGTGGGGTGAGCTTGGATAGCATGCCTAATCTGAAAGCATTGATAAACCCATTTAGGATTGAGGGCAAAATCATTTAGTAATTTTGCATAGGATTTCAAAGTGCCGTTGCCATACAACTATGCTAAGTTATGTATACCTGCCTCCTCCCACCTCTGGAAGCCCTAAAGCTTAGCAATTTCAGGAAATAGCGGATTGCCCCAAATGTTTAGTGAATGAGGCATTCCCCAGTAATTTTGTTGTCCCATCCCAAATTTTACCCATTAACAATGCAGTGGGTAGGGTAACCTGCAATGCGTTATGCCGCGTACACGCGTTTGAAATTTCCGATGGAAAAAGTCAGATGGAATTTTTTCATCGGATATTCCGACCGTGTGTGCGCCCCATCTGACTTTTTCCGTTGGAATTTAGAAAGAGAACATGTCCTCTTTTTTTCCGACGGAAATTCCGTTCTACTGTAGGGAACTCCGACGGAGAAAAAAAACATGCATGCTCAGAATCAAGTTGACGCATGCTCGGAAGCATTGAACTTAATTTTTCTCGGCTCGTCGTGGTGTTGTACGTCACCGCGTTCTTGACGGTCGGAATTTGGTGAGACAGTGTGTATGCAAGACAGCTTAAACGGAATTCCGTCGGAAAAATCCGTCTGAGTTTATCCCGACGGAAAATTCCATTGTGTGTACGGGGCATTACAAGTAGGCACTCCTAAAGTAGATAGGGAATGTCTGCCCAGGTTAACATATGAGAATATACAGTACATTAATATTCTCCTTTGCTTAAGAGTGGTGTAATGGTGACAGACGTATCACAGATTCTTGGTGGTTCAAATCAAAGCACAGGTTTTTCTGCCCTCTAAAGGGGTCGGGAGAAAAAATCCTGCTACAAGGGCTGGGACAGTGATAATAATGGGGGATTTTAACTACCCCGAAAATTGACTGGAGTAATTGCACTACAGGAGCAGTTAAAGGGCAAAAATGTATAAGCCTATTACAAGACAATTTTATGGTCCAGTTCATTGAGGCCCCAACTAGGAATGATGTTCTGCTGGACCTGCTAATCTCAAACCATGCAGAGCTTATTACTAATGTTCATATAAAAGAACATCTGGGTAGCAGTGACCATAACATTATTTAATTTAATGTTAGCTGTAAGCAACAAGCTCATACTGAAAATATAAAAACAAAGTCCAGCCTGAGCTCGTTAATTAGCTCATTTTGCACTCCTGTGACCCATTTAAAGCAGAGAGCGGTCTGAAGTCTGCTCTCTGCTGACATTACTGGAATCAGTCCAGGCACCGTGTCATCACAACAATAAAGTCTGGATCCTTCAGGTGTCTGGACGGATGCCTGTCTCAGCCTCTGAGAGACTGAGACAGCCACTCCCTGCCCCTCCACAGCTCAGTGCTCCAGTGAGCGTGGAGGAGCAGAGGAGAGCTGCTGATTGACAGTCAGCAGCTCTCTGCTCGGGGATCTGTAAGAACCGAGCCAACGGCGATGTTTGTTTGATCGCTCGGTTCTCAGTGCAGAGGCGATGGGGGACAGATGCTGCATCCATCTAAGTATAAATGCGCCAAAAAAAAAAAACATACTTCTCTGTTAACTTTAGGTGAGAAAATTTTCCAAAGATGAGGGCTGCTCTCCAAAACTTAGACTAGGAGGAAATATTGGCATCGATGAACACAGAACAGATTACAAGAATCCAAAACTTCATCCCAATCCGCATCCTCCAGCTCCCCCACATCTGCCACCCAACGGTCTTTCAACTGATATGCAGAGGTCGTGGCAGATGGCAGAAGACAAATGTAGAATGTAGAGGTAAGCTTTTTAGACTCCGACCCCAATATTACTTCCAGAAGTAATCTTCCTGGAGTATTAAGCGGTTTCCGTGCCAGCCCCCAAACCTTGCAGTAGTGGTATAACAAACCCTTCCAACTCCCAATGGTTAAGGGGTCTCCTATATATCTTAATAGGAGATGAAAAGGATGTGTAATTACCTGGGAGAAAGGGGAGCATACCAGGGCAAGATACCGATCCCTGTCCCCCTTATCGAGGTGGAAAAAGTGGGAAAGCTGTGCTGCCAAATAATAGAGATTAAAATCCAGAAGTGCAGTACCCACTAAATGTGTGGGGTTTTTTAACGTATGCCAGGATAGCTTGTGATGGGAGTTACCCTATACGAAGGTGTTAAGAATAGCTTCCAGAAATTTAAATGTAAAGATATGCAATGGTAGATATACTTTAGCATGTCAAAGAATATATAGGATCTTGGGCAACAATACCATTTCATTTAAGTTGATGTGGCCCATTATCCCCAAAGGAAGCCTGGACCATGCCTGCGTTTTGGATTTCAGTACTACATACAAAGGTTCTAATTTTAATTTGACATAATCCTCAGGGGATCGAGTAATCAAAACCTCAAGATACTATTTAGAGCTAACCCAAGCAAGGGGAGTTTAGCTTGTACGACTGTAGGGACCACAATATCTATGGGAAGGATCTGGGACTTATCCTAGTTGATTTTAAGTCCATAGTACTTGCCCAAATTGCTGTATTACGCCCAATACGGTCTGTAGGGAGGGACCTCCATCTTCCGAGTACAAAAACATTTCATCCGCGTAAATGCTAATTGTTTTGACCATTTGACCGGAACGTAGACCCCTAATTGTTGGGTACATTCTAAGTGCTATGGCCAGTGGTTTAAACGGCAAGAGCATATAACAAAGGGAATAAGGAGCAGTCCTGGCGGGTACCCCTGGAAAGGGGGAAGGAATAAGAAACCCTACCATTGACCAAGATACTGGCTACAGGTGCTTGATATAAAAGTTGCAGCCATTTGATATAATTTGGGCCAAAACCGAATCGATAAAGGCATTCCCACAAGTAGTCCCATTCGACAGAGTCAAATGTTTTGGCTGCATCCAAGGACCCTAGGACTCTGGAGCCCACCTGGTCATGCTTGGTCAGTGCTATGATAGTAAATGATAGTGTTGTCAACTGCGTTTTTCTGATGCCCGACGCGTTTTGTGTATAAGTTACACTCTTCAGGGGCTAGTGCTCAGGACATCTAAAAAATATATAATGAAGTGTAAATAACTAAATCTGTTTGCTGGTCAAAGGAACTAGATGATGGAGCACAAAAGCCCATCTTGAGTACTTACGCTTTGCCTGCATGACGCTGGTGATCATTAGCCTGCACCTGTGTGGGTGGGGTGTTCTCTATTGCCTACACAATGCTGGTGATCATTAGCCTGCACCTGTGTGGAGTGCTCTTATATGAACCCTCCCCAAACACACCTTCACCATTATCCTGAGACGCCATACAGCACCATGGTTCATGGATGGGTCCCTGCATTTTTGGGACTCCTGGGATTTGAGCATCAGGTCATTTTACCTTTTATTTCCCCATTGTGGTCCTTCCCCCACCGGGCATGAACATGTTTTGACATTTTTATTTTGCGTTATTTTTTAGATTGCCTTTGGCAGCCACCTTTGGTTCAATTTTTATTACAAACATCAACACTGCATGTTCCGGTGTCCCTGGGAGGGCTGCGATAGTACACTCCGCCTAAGTGCGGCCATATATCACCTCAGCTCCCATGACGGACCGATCTCTGGTCAGGGCTTCATATGCACCATACCCATTGTACCAGATTCCATGTAAGTACTCAAGATGGGCTTTTGTGTTCCATCATCTAGTTCCTTTGACCAGCAACCAGATTTAGTTATTTACACTTCATTATATATTTTTTAGATGTCCTGAGCACTAGCCCCTGAAGAGTGTAACTTATACACGAAACGCGTCGGATTTCAGAAAACACATCAACTCAGTTGACAACACTATCATTTACTCATGCTTTTACTGGTTTTATATGCTAATTTTTTCATGTTTTTAGCGCTTGTTGCCATGTGATATCTGTACATATGTAATTCACTGAATGTATTCCATTATCCATACGGATCACTATGTGGCACCTGGTCACACATTGATGTACCTTGTTGCTTATATTGTGCATACCCATACTTATGTGTGTGTAACTCTAGGGAATCGCATCAACCAGAATGTTTTTCCTTCCATGTGATTTCTGTTTGGAGATGTGTCATACGTTTATTTTGAATAAACATGTACCTTTTTTTACCTACACCATGTCTACAGTCTCATTCAAAGTCCCAAACTTCCATTTACTTCTTCGAATTAGGGATGGACGTGCACCACATATGCGCCTCATTTAAAGTCCAAAACTTCCCACCCCCCCTTTTATTTAAATGCAAAGCCAGGATCTTGGCCAATATTTTGATGTCCAGCTGAAGGAAAGTTGGTTGGTATGATTCTGGGAACACGGGGTCCTTACCAGGTTTGGGTATAAGTACAATTAAGGCTTCCCCCATGGATCTAGGGAGGGAAGCGTACTTAAAAATGTAAGTAAATAGTTCCCGTATTTTGGGGACAATAGACTCACGAAAGCATGTATAAAACTCAAGAAGAAGCCCATCGGATCCCGGTGCTTTGGAGGGAGCGAGGTGTGCTATAGCTTCTTCAATATCGTCAGTAGAAATAGGGGCCACCAGCAGTGTTACCTGTGCAGGGGTTAAAGAGGGGAAGGTGATGGGACTGAGAAGCTCAGTCAAGTCTTCTGGACAGTTGTTGGTGGTGGAAGGGTAACTAATGAGTTTGCCAAATGCAGCGTGTAGGGAAACTACTGTTGGAGGTTTATGGTCCAAATGGGCCAGGTAAGCCAGTAGTCGACGAGCCTATGTGTATTTATATTTTTTTTATTGAAAGGTGAACTTAGCCTTTAATTTAACCTGAATGTACCAATAAATGTATCCCATATACCCACCCCTATCCTGAATTGACCACTAAACTTTAAGTGCCTCTGTTAAAAAAATTAAAGGACAGGCAACCTGTAAAAGAAGAACTTTGTACTTCCCATCCTGATGGACAGAGTCAGCGGGAAGTAATGTAGGTGTCAGCGTGAAGAATGACCTCCAAGATCCTGATGGGCAGGAACACAGTAGTGATATAGGGGTCAGCAGAAAGAACCACCTCCCAGCAGAAGGAAAGTTATCGGATACACGTAGAAGTGTCAGACAGCAGCGGTGTCCAGAATTCTTCAATGGAGCAAAGAATTAACACACCACCCACTAGAAATGTAGATACAACGCTTATTTTACAGGCTGCCTTTCCTTCATTTTTTTTTACACAGCAACAGTGTCACGATAACCCTTGAATTCCACATAAATCATTTTCATGACTGAAGTTGTTTATATGCCACATTACAATTCCAGTAAACCATGATATAGTAGCTAACCTTTTCAGGAGTTATCTGGAAGCCATTACCCAGGAGATACGCACTCTTATCCACCGTAGATACACACACACAGCTTCCTCTGGTAGTTTTAACTTTAATATTTACAGCATCACCTGGTCTAGAGTCATTGGTGGAGAGTGACACTGACACCTGTGGCACATAGTGAGCAATAAGAATGTTAGCTATTGAATGTGAATAGGTCAAAGAACCAAAACATATTACAATTAAATACAGTAAAAAAATACAAAATACAAGAAGGATATGAATCGCATCTAAAAAAAAAAAAGCAAGACCTAGTGTTGGGGCTGAGCCATTTCTCAAGCCTCCTCCAATCTTGGATTTTTTTTTATACCCCAGTGACTATCTCCAACATAAAAACAGAATATATTCATGTTTAACCAACATCAGACCTACTCCTCAGCTAAAACATGCTTTAACAAGACAGAGAATTGTAGCATTACTACAAGTTCTGCCCCCACCTTAATCCAGTTGTAGTGGTGGTGTAAAGGGGTTACAAGAGGCCAAAATCTAGTCAGATTCAAAGATTCACACTAGTTGCATTTTGAATACATATTGTTTTTTTTGTTTTTGTTTTTTTAAATAAATATATACCGTAATTGAATTTGACATCTGCCTGAAGTTCAGCTTTAAACATATCATAGCATATTTACGTCATCACTTTATTATCACAATACACTTTACCTTGTTCTCAAAGGCCGGTTCTATGGGTATCTGGGCACTGTCAGTAATTCCTTCTCCATTCTCCCTTACATAATAAACCAAGACTCGACTTAAAGGAGCCATATTATGAGTTACAGGAAAATGTACATATGTCAGCCAGACTTCAGAGTCAGGAGGTGAATGGTCTGTTGAATCTAGCAGAAACCAAAATTAACATTTAATATGAACACTGCCCAGCAAACGGGATTGGATACAACGAAATAAAGTGCATCTAAATCGGAAAACAAAAAAATAATATGCTGCAGCTTATAAACCTCCATTACAACCAGAAATTACACTTTTTTTTATTATTTACCATCATGTTACAAGGTGCACATTACAGTTATTCTGAAAACATATTTACATTTATTAAATAGCAGTTGTCTTTGTTCTCATATTGTCATACTAGCAATAACAACCAACTCCACTGAAAAATGGAGAGCCAATGAATTACGATTCTGTGGCACATATTCTTCCAATAGTATTTTTGTCCTATCTGTAAAATGCTTTTCCTGGAGTACATTACAGGATACAGGATCTTAGTCTTGCACCCTGGGTTATGCAGCTGCCTTCAGGTGACTGGAAACTTTGGTAAACAAAGCTGTAGGAACAGCCATAGCATAGCCTGTTCCACTGTCAGCAAACCTCAGTTTAATAGCAAGCAATAAGCAAAAAATAAATTGGGACTGGTAGACTGTGTAAGTACAGTAATATTGTACAGTACTCATACCTTGGTTATGAGGCCCTTCCTAAATTGAGATTGAGCTATAAGATCAGCTTAATTTTGTTTAATGTTAGGTTAACACATTTTTGTTGACTAGTAAGGGCTTGGCGAAGTTGGGGATACCTAAAAAATATAGATCTTGAAACAGAGAAGTCTGAAGTTGCTGGAAGTATTAAAGTGGAGCTCCACCCTATTTTACAACATGCGCTAATTCAATTCACAGCAATCAGTTATGTTAAAAACTGACATTTTTTTTTGTTGTTTTGTAATGTACCTGTGTTTGGAGGGTCTTTCCTGTCTGTATTCTGCAGGGATTTTGTCATTTCCTCTGTAACGAAATGTCTCCTGGGATCTTGTGTCATTGTTCCCACGAGTCACTGCGGAGGCCTGCCGCGAGTTATCGCGGGATTTAGAAAGCGGAAGTTAGAAAGTCTATGCTGATAGTAATATGCCAGGTTCTGGTCTCTCCCCGTACTGAGCTTTGTTTTTTGTTTTTTTCCCGTTTGATTGCCATCACAACGGGGCGGGAACTTCCGCCGCCGCCGCCCGTTGTGATGGCAACCCTGTAGTTTACGGCGCTGCTCGCTGTCAACTACAGAGCATGCGCGGGAACGAGCAGTGAATGCTGGGAGTTCAGCAGTCAACTAATCCCGGAAACAAAGCTTGTGGGCTTCACAATGCCCACAATGAAAATGGAAACGGCCGCCAGCTCTTTTTATAAATGCTTCTTCCGTGCGAAAACGGACAGCACCAGCTTTAAAAGACATCAATTGTGAGTATTATGTTAGGAGAAGGAATGTGTCAGAATGACTGTAAAAAATGCTTCTTCCATGCGAAAACGGACAGTACCAGCTTTAAAAGACATCAATTGTGAGTATTATGTTAGGAGAAGGAATGTGTCAGAATGACAGTAAAAAAAAAAAAAAAAAAATTGGTCGCCGGAGCTCCGCTTTAACAAACCATATTGTGATTTAATATTATTAAAAATTATCTTTCTGTCTCAATATGCAGCGCTGTAATTTTCTGTTAAATTCAATGCAATATGGCAGCCTGGAGGCATTTTGTACACAGGGGGTGTACGGAACGTCCACAGAAATGTTATTTCCTGCTTGTTTGATTAGCTCACAAATTTTCCCAGAAGTCTGTACTAAGATACAAGTCCGATTTTAGGCATCCTCTGCAATAAAAATGTCAGCTTTGGTGAGATGCTCCTAAAGGGCTAATCACTTCTAAGGGAATGCAGACCCTGCCAATCTCCTCATTAGAGCACTGCAAGTGCATCAGCTAAAAAAAAGAATGAAAAAGTCACTCTCATTCAAAATCAGTACCCAAAAGACATAGAAGAAGAAACAGTTTTTCTTTACAGCAGAAACAAGTAAGATTCAATGCAATGTGCATAGATCATCCAAAGGGGGGGGGGGGGGTCTTTTTTTTTTTTTTCACACAAACGTGGAGTTACTCTTTAATAGCTTATCATTGGAAATCCCCATCGTTACCAATTTCCCAATTGAAAATTAGAATAAACGACATTTACCTTATGGAAATTTTTTTGCATACCTTGCATAATACCATGCACCTACTGGATAAAAAATGGAACCTATGGTTCAAATATTCAGACTACCTTTTAGACCCATATTAGAATCCCCTTTTCACATCCAATTATTTTATACACAAAAACAACCCTGCATTTCAAAACACTACTGAATCATTTATTTTTTATATGTAATAGATGTTGTCATAAATCATTATAATTATTGATTGAAAATACTGTAATTCTCTGATGTCATGACATAATGTTTGTACCATTATTTTGTACACAATAAAAAAAATTTGTAAACGAAATATACCTGAGAAAAAAAGGGTAATTCCTGTTTTCTCACACAGGTCTCATCCGTCTAAGTCAACCAATTCTGTTAGGTATTTATTGCCTCACAAAAAGGTGCATTCATTAAAACCCTGGTACCGTATATACTCGAGTATAAGCCGAGGTACCTAATGTTGCCACAAAAAACTGGGAAAACGTACTGACTCGAGTATAAGCCGAGGGTCAACAATGCCTCACTGTTCCCATCCTCACCGTTCCCATCCTCACTGTTCCTATCCTCACTGTTCCTATCCTCACTGTTCCTATCCTCACTGTTCCTATCCTCACTGTTCCTATCCTCACTGTTCCTATCCTCACTGTTTAAATTTTACATTGTAAATAGTACCTGAAAAAAAGTTGAGAGGCTGCGGCGTCCATCGTTCAAATCCCGCGGTCTCTTCCTGGTCTCTTCCGTGATAGGCGATTCTCAGCAGACACTCTCCGCCTATCACGAACGTTCTCTCATCCTCAGTTTCCCAGCAGACACTGTGTTGGGTGTTCCGCCAATCACAGACGTCTGCTGGGAAACTGAGGATGAGAGAACGTTCGTGATAGGCGGAGAGTGTCTGCTGAGAATCGCCTATCACGGAAGGGACCAGGAAGAGACCGCGGGATTTGAACGATGGACGCCGCAGCCTCTCAACTTTTTTTCAGGTACTATTTACAATGTAAAATTTTGCTGACTCGAGTATAAGGGGGACTTTCAGCCCAAAAAAAGGGCTGAAAATCTCGGCTTATACTCGAGTATATACGGTATTTAAGAATTAATTTTTATGTGGAGCCAAGCCTTATGATATAATTGAGGGTTAGGTGATGTATATGTTTTAGACTGAAATGTCTGCTTGTGCATGAACAAGGGAGAATTTGGTTAGCATATACTAGGGAAAATAGGTACCGACCACAAAAAGGTTGCAAATGTGCTGCCAGATAATATAACCAGGAGTTAGAGACCACCAATACTCCTTCCTCCCAGGAGAGGTGCAATGTTTCTAATTTCAATTTAAAAAGGTTTCTGTTGCAGGTTAACTCTTGCAAATAGAGCACCGATCCTATTAAACCATTTTTTAGGTATCCAAACAGGCATACAGAAATTTTTATAATGTTTTCGCTGCCCTATAATCAAAGGCAGTGGAGTCCAGCTTTTAGATATTTCTTTGAATATACAGAGCAGGGGGAGTAATGCAAGTTCTACATACAGCAAAAATTCAACAGAAATTATTACCCCAGGATACAATTTGCTACACACAGTCAGGGAAAGGGTGATGAATAGGGTCAAGTGTCAGTAAAGTATGAGGGGCGTTCAAGTCTAATGGCCCGTACACACGATCCAAAAATCGGACGACAGATCGTCCGACTTTTTTCGCTTAATATTCGCAAGTAGAAATTGAATAGGTTACTAAAGTCCCAAAAACTCTTGCACGACAGAAAATGTTGTGTGTTGTGGTGTATTTGTATTGTATTGTATTTTCGGACGACAACTATACTGACTAAACGAAAATCGTACGATCTGGTATCGTACAAGGTAAATTTTCGTGCTTGTCCGATCGAATAATATTGGATGAATTGTCGTGATCGGCTCTTGAAAGTTCTGTACTAACGATCCGATTATCGTACAATTCTTCCTCGGACGACAGTTTTCGTACGATATTTGGATCGTGTGTACGGTCCTGGGACTTTTAATTTTTTAGGTATAAAAAGGGATGCTAGCATGGGTTTACTACACGCAGTAGTAAGTGGCAAGAGTGTCCAATCAGCCCCCTTTACTCTGATACCCTTAACTAAAATCTAGTGGAACCAATTGCCTTCAGAAGTCACCTAATTAGTAAATAAAGTCTACCTGTGAGTAATTTAATCTCAGTATAAATAAAGCTGTTCTGTGAAGCCCTCAGAGGTTTGTTAGAGAACCTTAGTGAACAAACAGCATGATGAAGGGCAAGGAACACACCAGACAGGTCAGGGATAATCTTGTGGAGAAGTTTAAAGCAGGTTTAAGGTTTTACAAAAATATCCCAAGCTTTGAACATTTCACAGAGCACTGTTAAATCCACCATTCAAAAATGGAAAGAGTATGGCACAACTGCAAACCTACCAAGACATGGCCGTCCACCTAAACTGACAGGCCGGGCAAGGAGAGCATTCATCAGAGAAGCAGCCAAGAGGCCCATGGTAACTCTGGAGGAGCTGCAGAGATCCACAGTTTAGGTGGGAGAATCTGTCCACAGGACAACTATTAGTCGTGCACTCCACAAATCTGGCCTTTATGGAAGAGTGGCAAGAAAAAAAAAAACATTGTTGAAAGAAAGCCATAAGAAGTCCTGTTAGCAGTTTGTGTGAAGCCATGTGGGGGACACAGCAATTTTGTGGAAGAAGATGCTCTGGTCAGATGAGACTAAAATGGAACTTTTGGCCTACAAGCTAAACGCTATGTGTGGAGGAAAACTAACACTGCACATCACCCTGAACACACCATCCCCACATTGAAACATGGTGGTGGCAGCATTGTGTTGTAGGGATGCTTTTCTTCAGCAGGGACAGGGAAGCTGGTCAGAGTTGATGGGAAGATGGATGGAGCCAAATACAAGGCAATCTTAGAAGAAAACCTGTAAATATGTGTACACACGATCGGTTTTACCGATGAAAACAGTCCGATGGACATTTTTCATCGGACAAACCGATCGTGTATGGGCCCCATCGGTCTTTTTTCCATCGGTGAGAAAAAATAGAACATGTTTTAAATTTATCCGATGGGCAAAAAAACGATAGCAAATTCTGATCGTCTGTGTTGAACTCCATCGGACAAAAAACCCACGCACGCTCAGAATCAATTCGACGCATGCTCAGAAGCATTGAACTTCATTTTTCTCGGCTTGTCGGAGTGTTTTACGTCACGGCGTTTGGGATGGTCGGATTATTGACTGATGGTGTGTAAGCAAGACTGATGGAAGTCAGCTTCATCGGATTTCCGATGGAAAAAAACATCGGATTAGAATCCATAGGAAATCCGATCGTGTGTACAGGGCTTTAGAGTCTGCAAAGGACTTGAGACTGGGGCAGAGATTCACCTTCCAGCAGCAACAACGACCCCAAACATACAGCCAGAGCTACAATGGAATGGTTTAGAATCAAAGCAAATTTATGTGCAAGAATGACCTAAATCCAATCTGTTGCAAGACTTGAAAATTGCTGTTCACAGACCCTCTCCATCCAATCTGAGCTATTTTGCAAAGAAGAATGGGAAAAAGTTTCACACTCTAGATGTGCAAATCTGGTAGAGACATCCCCAAAGGACTTGCAGCTGTAATTGCAGCGAAAGGTGGTTCTGAAAAGTATTGACTCAGGGGGGCTGAATACAAATGCACGTCACACTTTTCAGATATTTATTTGTAAACTATTTTGAAAACCACTGATCATTTTCCTTCCATTTCACAATTATGTGCCACTTTGTGTTGGTCTATCACATAAAATCACAATAAAATCCATTTACATTTTTGGTTGAAACATGACAAAAGGTGGAAAATTTCAAGGAGTATGAATACTTTTTCAAGGCACTGTATGTGCTGGAGTGTAGCTGTGGACTCTAGTACGTAAAGTAGGAAGGACAACCAGACAACTATCAGTTAGAATAGGTGAACATATTAACAATATAGTAAAAGGGTTCAAATACCACAGCGAATCCAATCTTTTGAGGTTGAAACACAACAAGGACCCCAGAACCTTAAAGTTCTATGCAATAGATAAAAACAATTGGAGGAATTTAAACCTCAGGAGTGAGGTTTCACGTAATGAAACCTATTGGATTTATATTCTAAATACTTAAACGCCATATGGATTAAATGTAGAATTAGATATAAAAAGTTTTTTGGATGATCATTTATTTTAATATATGTTTAAGTACTTAGTTTTCATTACTTTTATAAAATGTTTACATTAATAAATCATGCCATGGGGATAGGTAAAAGTAGTAGGTAAATATATTTTCTCCGACAAGAAGGAAATATTATTGTACCTGTTTTTTACTGGAGTAGGAATTTATATTATGAACAAATATATCTAGCCACCCTATTTCTGTCCCGTAAAATGAGGAGCCAATATAGAATAAATATAGATTAATAATAGTAATATAATAGGATCTGTAATAAATATATGGTAGAATCGATATTTTGAATTGTAAAACATTAGTATGGAACTAAAAGGCAAGACAGTGCACATGTGAATTCCTGCCGTTGGTGAACAGCGCAGCTGAGATTTGAACTGCACGCCAGCTTCAATGCACGGAGCGACATGTCAACCACAGATTTGGTTTGCTGGATATACTTAGTGCCGGTCGGAGGGCACTTGTAAATGTGAGCTGGAATTTTATTTTAACATTGTATGCTTTTATACGGAATAAATATGTTGTGCAATGATAGCATCTTTTTTATTACATGATTGAGCGAGAGAGGAGTGCAATATAACATACAGGATCTCTGGATGGTTAACCACTTCCTGCCTGGCCTATAGCAAAATGATGGCCGGGCGGTGGTTGCATTATCCTGACTGGGCGTCCATTGACGTCCTGCAGGATAATGCCTAGCGCGCGCCCACGGGGGCGTGCAGCGCGGTGATCGGGGATGGCGTGTGTCCCTCGGACACAGCACTTCCCCGATCACGGTAAACAGCCAATTTCATTGGTTGTTTACCATGTGATCGGCTGTGTCAAAGTCACAGCCGATCACGTCACAACAAACTCGGCGGCGCGCTCCTTGCGCGCCACCAGAGGCTTGCAGAGCAGGGATCGGGGAAGGCGAGTGTCCCTTGGAAACAGCGCGTCCCCGATCAGGGTAAACAGCCAATGAAATTGGCTGCTTACCACGTGACCGGCTGTGTCCAATCACAGCCGGTCACAAATGTAAACACAGAGCAGCAGTTACTACCTGATCCCTGCTCTCTCCTCACACACCGATCTGTGAGGAGAGAGCAGGGATCAGTAAGTGAGATCAGTGTAGTTTGTCTACATTATAGTACTGTGCACAACACGTCCCCCCCCCCAATAAAGAGGACCTGTCACACAGCCCAGCACATCAATCAGCCCATCTGTCAATCAATCAGCCCATCTGTCAATCAATCAATCGGCCCATCTGTCAATCAATCAATCGGCCCATCTGTCAATCAATCAATCGGCCCATCTGTCAATCAATCAATCGGCCCATCTGTCAATCAATCAATCGGCCCATCTGTCAATCTGTCAATCAATCAATCGGCCCATCTGTCAATCATCTGTCTCAGGCCCACCTCCATCGGTACCGCCATTGGTACCGTCACACAGGCTACCAGTACCGCCATCGGTACCACCACCAGTACCGCCATCAGGCCCAGCATCTATACTGACACACAGGCCCGCTACCAGTATCGCCATCGGTACCACCACCCGTACCATCGTTGGCAGCGCCACCACCCGTACCGCCATCGGTACCGCCACCACCCGTACCGCCATCGGTACCACCTGTACCGCCATTGCTACCAGCACCACCCATACCGCCATCGGTACCACCACACAGGCCCACCACTAATACCTCCATCGGTACCACCACACAGCCCACCACTAATACCTCCATCGGTACCACCACACAGGCCGCCGCCGCCACCACCACCAGCAGTACCATTACACAGGCCCACCAATAAGCACTGCCATAATGTCCCAAAGGGTTTACACACCTGAGGAGGCATATGCCATTCTTGCCATGTCGGATGATGAGAGCAGCGGGGACCTCCCATTATTCTATTCTGGTTCGGAATACGAGCCAGTGGAGGATAGTGGCTCTGAGTCCGAGTCCCCGGAGGAAACCGTCCCTCCCAAAAGAATGCGATCAGGACCAAGATCAGAAGATGTGCCCACCACCAGCAGCGCCATACCCCAGGAAGAGGAGCCCAGTACAAGTAATGGAAATTCACGCCCAACCCGAAGAATCCAGCCCCAGTCCTACCTTCCCGATGCCCTGGCAAACCCCTTATGGTTGCCTGCCAACTCAGGATCCACTATCATCCCCCCTTTCACCGCACAGCCAGGTGTGCAGCCCGACACTACAACTTTTCTCAATTTGATTATTTTTCCCCACAAGATTTGCTGCAGAATAGTGGATCAAACTAATCTCTATGCATCCCAATTTATTGCTGCCAACCCCAATTCTTCCTACGCCCACATGTTCCAGGGGCGGCGTCTAACATTGGACGAATTTAAATAGTTTTTGGGCCTTACGTCCAATATGGGGCTTACAAAAAAGAACGAAGTCCATGCATATTGGTCCAAACGCCCCATCCAACACATGCCCATATATTCTGCTGTCATGTCCAGGACAAGATATGACATGATTATGCGTTTTCTCCACTTCAATGACAATTCACAGTGCCCTCCCCGGGATCATCCCAACTACGACAAATTGTACAAGATACGCCCCCTAATTAATGCCTTTTACCAGCGATTTCAAGAAGTTTGCATCCCAGACCAAAAAATGTGTGTGTCCCTCATACATTTCACTGGCCGACTACACTTCAAGCAGTATATACCAAGCAAGAGAGCCAGGTATGGGTTAAAATTAAATAAATTATGCGATCGAGCCACTGGATACGTCTTCACATTCAGGATCTACGAAGGCAAAGACTCCCAGCTCCAGCCCCGTGATTGCCCCACATATATTGGAACCAGTCGGAAAATTGTCTGGGAGTTGGCATACCCCCTGTTTGGAAAAGGTTACCATTTATATGTTGACAATTACTATACCAGCCTGCCCCTTTTTCGCCACCTTTTCAGTAAGCAAACCCCGGCCTGCGGTACCTTAAAAAAATAAATAAAATTGTTGATCAAAAAATTGCAACCTCGGCATTCATGAGGAACGAGGAGGTGTTGGCCATGAAGTGGAGGGACAAGAAAGATGTCCACATCCTCTCTACGACCCACAATGACACTGTGGTGGAGATCCAAAGAAGACCCCATTGTAAAGCCCGAATGTGTCCACGACTACAATTTGTACATGGGGGGGGGGGGTGGATTTAAACGACCAGATGCTACAGCCCTACTTAACAAAGTCCCGTTATTGGCACAAAAAAGTTGCGTTACATCTGTTTCACATGGCCCTTTTTAATTTGTTTGTCTGCTACCAAAAAGCAACTCAAAATCAACAACTCCCCTACCTCCATTATATCGAAGATATCATTGATTTACCAACAAGATCCCGCACCAGGCAGCATTCGCTCTGATAGTGGGAGTCGGCTTCACGAGCGACACTATCCCTTTAGCATCCCCCCCACAAAATCTGGAAGAAGATGCCAAAAAAAATGCCGTGTATGCAGCAGAGGAGGAGTAAGAAGAGACAGCACCTATTATTGTCCCTCCCAACCTGGCCTGTGCATCGGGAATTGCTTCAAAAATTATCATACATCCATTAGTTCCCCTTGTTATTAACAGACTACCATTTCCCTGCTACCATGTTACTACCTTCCATGTTAATTAACTGACCCTGGCCTGTTTACCGACGATGTCTTTGCTTGCCGATTTAAACCACGTTTCTAAAACTCCACGTGCACCAACCTCAGCCTGTTTACCAACGATGCCTCTGCCTGCCGATTTAAACCACGTTTCTGACTTCCACGTGTACAAACCTTGGCCTGTTAATCGACCATGTTTTTGCCTGCCACTTGGACTGATCTTTTGGCCATCTACTTTTAGTACACAGGGGTCTCAGGGGGCTTCAGAATAGCGTTCTGAGTATAGAAAACCAGTTTTTCGTTTTCTGTGCTCCCAGAACAGGGTCTGGTTGCCTGGAGGCTTCAAAGCAATTTGGGTGGGAGAAGCCTCTACCCCTGTCCCCCTGGCCCTAAGCTTGATGGTCCTTCCTGCTGCCTGGACCAATACTTTGGCTGTGCTGACCATATTACTGCCTGTAATGACCCATGACATTATGGACCATGTTTCTTCCTGCTGCTTGGACCAATGCTTTGGCTGTGTTGACCATATATCTGCCTGCTGCCTCTACTGACTTTGGACAGTATTTCTGCTGGGACACCTCTGCCTGCTACCTGGACCTGTGCTTTGGCTGTGCTCTGGCTGTGCTGACAGTATCTCTGCCTGTACGAACTATGGACAGTATTCCTGCCTGCTGCCTGGATGATTGCTTTTGCTGTCGCTGACCTCATCCCTGCCTGCTGCCTGGACCGATTGCTCTCCTCTGTGGACCACTGCACTTCTAAAACCACAGGTAATCTTTTGTTATTTGGTATGTACCTGCTATGTACCTGCATAGCATACTAGCTCATTATGAATTACTTACCTGAGATCGAAGCCCCCGCAGCCATCCTTGTACACCGCTCCGGCGGCCGACATCACTCCGGTATCGTGGCTCCACACTGTGATTGGCCAGAGCCACGGTGATGTCACTCCTGCGCATGCACGCGGGAGCCGCCAGTAACGGCATACGTGCCATTGCTTTAGTTTTCCCCAGTTGCATGTGCCGATGATATCGGCACATGCAGGGGACAGGGGATATCGTGTAGGTTTAGGAGATATCCTGGGTAGCTACAGGTAAGCCTTAATATAAGCTTACCTGTAGCATAAAGTGGTTGTAAAGGGCTTACAACCACTTTAAATGCTGGGATAAGTGTATAAATGTAGCAGAGGCATATGTAAAAAAATAAATGCAGTTTCCACTCCTTGAAATGTGTTCTTTTATTATATAAACTCAAAAGTCCCAGTTTGACTTGAATGCCCCTCGTAGCTTTGTCCCAATTTATCAGGCCTAAAAAATCATCTGCACATAGGGTTATTTTGTCTTACTTGTTGGATCTGACAAAGCCTTTATTATTGGGGTTTTGCCTAAAATATGCAGCAAGGTGCTCATAGTAAAGGTGTGACCAGGCATCCCTGTCTAGTGCCTCTCCCAAATGGTGATGAATGTGAGAGAGAGTTGTCAACTAACACTTTAGCCATAGGGAAACAATATATCATCTGTACCCATTTAATACATTTCAGGCCCATCCCAAGTTTTCAGAGCACCTCCCACATCTATTCCTGTTCAAAACTATTGAAGGTTTTGGCAGGGTCAAGAGAGATGTGTGCTCTGTGTTCCATAAGAGATTTTACATCAAGGAATACTGTATATTTCAAATATTCATTGATGTCAATTTGTTAGCATTAAATCCTGTAGGCTACCAATTTGGATATGACTTTAGATAACTGAAGGGTAAGAGGTTTTGCTACTATTTTAATATCTGTGGTCAGCAGCAAAATGGTTTGAAGGGGTCCTTATACATAGATAATAAGAGGGTATCTGATATAAATGCTTCTTTGTGTTTATGCAAAAGGTGCAGGAGCAGAAGTCTATTTTATGGACTTCTGCTGGCAGACTATCTGCTCCAGAAACTGACAACAATGATGGGACACCCTTCCTCTCACTAACAGCACCAATGGGACACTATTTCTCCCGCTGATACCAACAAGGGGCACTATTTTTCCCAATAAAACTAATGATGTGGCATTGCTTGCTTCCACTGAACACAGTGCGGCCTGTCCAAAACCTTAAGGACAGTAAACTGGCCCTTTGCTTAGAAAGTTTGGATACCCCTGGTCTAGAAGGAACAGACAAAGCAAGACTGAGTTAAGTTTCCACATGACACCCCCAGACAAATTTTCCAACCCAACCCAATTCAACTAAAAGAGGGGAATGATCAGATAAACCCATAGACTCAAATGTGCTGTGCTGAACTGTTATAGGAAATGCCAGGAACAAGATCTATTCTAGAGTGTCCCATAGGTGCAGGAACAATATGAATTTTGAGTGCCATCTAGGTGTTATATAGTTGGCAAGGTTGAAAAAAGACACCAGTCTATACAGTTCAACCTGTTGTGTGTGAGTGTGCTTGTGTTTATGTCATAAGTACACGGTATATCCCTGTATGTTGTGATCATTAAGGTGCCCATCTAATAGTTTTTTTAAACTATCGATGCTCCCTGCTGATACCACTACTTGTGGAAGAGAATTCCACATCCTTATCGCTCTGACAGTAAAGAACCCTTTACACAGTTTAAGGTTAAACCGCTTCTCTTCCAACTTCAGTGAATTGCTGCGTTTCTTTTTAAATTCCCTCTCACTGAAAAGTTTTTTCCCTATGCTAGGGTCATCAGTACGGTATTTGTACATCGCTATCATATCCCCTCTCAAGCGTCTCTCTCCAGAAAGAATCAGTTCAATGTTTGTAGTCTTTCCCCATAGCTGAGATCCTCTAGTCCTTTTATTATCTTTGTTTCCGTTTTCTGGACTCTCTCCAGTTCCAGCACATCCTTCCTGAGGACTGGTGCCCAGAAGGGGATGGCATACTCAAGATGCGGCTGGACCAGAGTCTTGTAAAGTGGGAGAATTATCATTTTATCTCTGGAGTAAATCCCCTTTTTAATGCATGCTAATATTCTGCTGGCTTTGCTTGCAGCAGCTTGGCAATGCATGCCATTGCTGAGCCTGTCATATACTAGGACCCCCAGGTCATTTTCCATCCTAGACTCCCCCAGAAGTTCTCCCCCTAGCTAGTAACTTGTGTTTTTATTTTTAGCACCCAAATGCATTAGTTGACATTTTTCAACATTAAACCTCATTTGGCAGGTAGTTGCTTAACCCATTATTTTATTTAGGTCATATTGTAAGGTTTCCACATCCTGCTGTGAGGTTATGGCCCTACTTAACTTTGTATCATCCACAAATATTGAGATTGAGCTGTTTATTTTATTTTTTTCCAACACCATTAGTAACACATACCATCTATTCAGTTTCACTCACCCCACTTCCATCCAATTTTTTTATCTAACTCCATTACCTCTATATAACATTTATAGGCATGTACCGCCTTAATTCTGGGATTTTTTGGTACCTGAGGAGTTACTGTGTTAGTGGTTAGTCCATACACCCCTAGAATTTTGCTACTCTGTTTAGAGTTTATTCACCTATTATTTTGTATTGTACTTATGGTCGTTGATTGGGTATTCATAGCAGATGCCTGCTCCCTTGTCCCCTGGAGGATGTCTACCATGTGGCTCCTTGCAAGCCCCTCGGGTTGGGCTCTTCCCCGTCTGGGGGGACGGGCGCACTTGTGGGGTCCACCTCACCGCCCAGCGATCTCCAACTCATCTGGCCATGGGACTATCCATTCCACTTCAGCGGTAAATACTTCACCATTTTAGACCCTTAATGGGACTTATGACGCCGTTTTAAAATTTCTGAAATCATGCTATGTGTTTTATAGAGTCTACCTTCCCCTTGATGATGACCGCTACAGAGTTCGAAACACGTCGGAGACTCCACAATTTTCATTAATCTGATAATCAACATTGTGTACACCCTTTGTGTAATTTTAATACAGGCTGTATTGTGGAAAATGCATTGTATCTGTTGGCCAGTTCTTTTATATGTTGTAGCGCATCTTGACATCTGTACAATTATAATAAATTTATTTATTTTGCTATCCATTTGCTATTACTTTAAACCTTACTATACTGCTGTTAAAAGCCCCATTGGGGAACATTTTCTTTTTGTTTTTCGAGCTGTTTATTCCATCCTCTATCGTTTATGAATTAAACAGAATTGGTCCCAGGACAGATTCTTGGGAGACCCCACCGGACCATTCTGAGTACTTGCTATTTACCACCACCCTTTGGTTTGGACCCGCCCCTGTAGCCAGTTTTCAATCCAGGTACTCATCCTATGGTCCATGCTGACAGACCTCAGTTTGTAAAGTAAACGTTTGTGGGGAACTGCATGAAATGCCTTTACAAAATCCAGATAAACCATGCCTTCCTTAATCTAGATGGCAGCTCACTTCTTCATAGAACGTTAATAGATTGGTCCGGCAAGAACGATTCTTCATAAATCCGTGCTGATTACCACTATTGATACTGTTTTCATTAGTTCTGGCCTCACTTTATTACTGTTTATATATTTAAAGAATTTCTTGGGTTTGTTTTTACTTTCCTCCGCTATGTGTTTTTCATGGTCTATTTTAGCTGCCCTGATCGCACACTTATTGTCTTGTTGAGAGTTGCCAGTGTGGTAATTAAGCTTTCAGCAGTACCAAAAGCATTTCCAAATCAGTCTTAAGATAGATCCATAACATTATTAAAATCACCAAGGCCTATCGTTGGTTTTTCTCTATATGAACTTCAAAAGTGTAAATTGTTTGCAGGGGACATACACATTATTATTAATACATACAGTATTATCTACATTACAATACAAGAAGATGCATCTTCCTGCCTTGTTAGTTTCCGTGTGCCTGCAGGTGACAGGCATAACCTTTCTAGAATAAGAGATGTGTCAAGAATAAAGTGCAATTGCACATTGTGATCTACCGAAGAGATCAGTGGTGTCTTGTTAAATCTCCTAAATGCAAGCTATGGCTGGCTAGTATTTTGCTAAAGAAAAAACACTGGAGTCCTTTTAAATTCATTCTCAAAAATACTCTAATTATACTCTAAGTACTTAAAGGAACACTACAGGTTCCCGTTTAAAAAAATAAAAATAACAATCATGTTATACTTACCTCCACTGTGCAGCTCGTTTTGCACACAGTGGCCCCGATCCTCCGCTTCTGGGGTCCCTCGCCGTCTGTCTCGGCTCCTCCCCGCAAGGACTCCACACCATAATGCGAGCGAGCTCGCATGGTGTGGAGTTACTGCGGGCGCGCTCCCGTGATACAGCGGCGGCCATAGCCGCCGACTGTATCACTCGGCCCCGCCCGCCGACGTGCCGTGTCATTGGATGTGATTGACAGCAGCGCCAGCCAATGGCTGCGCTGCTTTCAATCCATCCACAGTAGCCAATCAACGGCCAGGCAATAGAACTCGGAGGATGACGGGAGCGAGCGCGGGACTTTCGAGGGGCCAGGTAAGTAAAACGGGGGCTCGGGGGGGGGGGGGGCGGTATTGTCAAATGTTTTTTCACCTTAATGCATAGGATGCATTAAGGTGAAAAAACATTTACCTTTACTACTCCTTTAAGTCCCTGTCAGATCCTCTTGGGTATCAATGTTAAAATGAGAAGGGGTAGCCCAGGGTTAACAGTGCCCCATGTAATAGACTCCCTTTGGTATTATTTTAGTTATTCCAGTGGGCAGCAATATATATCATCGCTGGCAGATATGGGGAGAATTCTGGTACTTACAGAAACACAGAAGGATAGTTTAGTACAATAGTGGACCATATTGCTGTTGGGTTTAGATATGCTTTGACCACTTGCCGAACAAGCCGCCGCAGATATACTGTGGCAGGGTCGCTCTATTGCGTGAAGCGCCGTACTGGTACAGCGCTTTGTGTAATAGCTATAGCAAGGGGCACGAGGGAGGCAGAACGGGGATCCGCCAGTGTAAACAAAGCAGATCCCGTACTGACAGGGGAGTAGAGAGATTGTCTGTTCCTAGTGATCAGCAACAGCGATCTCTCTGTACTCCCAGGCAGTCCACTCCCCCCCCCACAGTTAGAAACACCTCCCTAGGTAACACTTAACCCCTTGATCGCCCCCTAGTGTTAACCCCTTCCCTGCTAGGGTAATTTCTACAGTGATCAGTGGCTATTTTTAACTCTGATCACGGTAATAATGTCACTGGACCCAAAAAAGTGTCATAAGTGTCCGATCTGTCTGCCGCAATATCGCAGTTCCGCTAAATATCGCTGATCACCGCCATTACTAGTAAAAAAAATAATAATAATAAAAATGCCATAAATCTATCCCCTATTTTCTAGACGCTATAACTTTTGCGCAAACCAATCAATATACGCTTTTTACAATTTTTGTTTACCAAAAATATGTAGAAGAATACATATTGGCCTAAACTTTTTTTTTACATTTATTATAGCAAAAAGTTAAAAATATTGTTATTTTTTTCAAAATTGTCAGTCTTTTTTGTTTATAGCGCAAAAAATAAAAACCGCAGGAGGTGATCAAATACCACCAAAAGAAAGCTCTATTTGTAGGAAAAAGGACATCAAATTTGTTTTGGTACAATGTCGCACTTCCGTGCAATTGTCAGTAAAAGCGACGCAGTGCCGTAACGCAAAAAAAATGGCCTGGTCATTAAGGGGCTAAATCCTTCCGGTACTTAAGTGGTTAAAGAGACAAAGTTTCTTATCAATTATCTGGGCAAATTTATAGGTGCAGTTAAGGGTTTCTGCAAAGCATGTGTATGTTTGTGTATGTATGTGTGTGTAATATATATATACTTTTGTCATACATTCATGACCTGGTACCTGATCCATTATCTTCTGTTTCATTAAAGTTTCTGTCAAATGTAACAGATGTTGATCTCTTTGTCCTCTGTAGAGTGATATTTGTTGATTGCATTCCAGACAGCACAATGTTTCCACGAGATGCCACTTCATAGTGCAAAGTGAAATTGCATAGACAGGTGGACTTTAAAGTAATTCGGGCATCCTCCCCCACCTGCCATCAGAAGAGGTGAAACAAGGGACAAGACTCATACTTCACTTCGTTCAAATTCATTGTCCCTAATCCTAGCGAATATTTGAAAAGAAGGTTAGTTTGCAAAAAATGATGTTAATAATTATAATATAGACAATATTAAAGATAATCCAATGGTACTCAGTATGGCTGATTTACTAAACAAGTTGAGAAACTTCTAGCAATGAATTCTGTGAATATTTACTTCAATTATCCAATCATGTGAAAAGCCATTGATTTGATAACTGAAGTGAATTTTCACAAAATTTATTGTAAACATCTTCAGCTCCTTTATTAAAGCAGCCTCTATTTGTGTCTCTAATTACATATACTGTATTTTAACTAAAAACCAAAGGGCAAAGGTGACGTAAAGCAACTCTGTAATGGAAAATAAAACATGTTTGTTTAACGGGGTGCAAATCTTTGGGCCCCATTTTGATGCACAAACCTAAGGCACTACCTGGGATTGTTAAAATTTGTGAGCTTTCTGCTGCCCCAAACACATTGATATGTGCATAGAACTATTACAGGCTACCTCACTTCTCAATACGAATGTGAGGGAGGTGTAGGGGGGGGGGGGGGGGGGCACAGCATTTAACCCCTCCTGTCCAGAGTAACTGGATATTCGTGTGTGTTGGCAGGGATTTGAGGCTACTGAGGGCACCTTTGTATTACACCTGGCAGCATTTTTGTGGCATGGCAGATGTGTTTTAATTCTTCAACATTCTCCAAATATGTCTTCCTAGGACCCTTTTTAATTTCATATCAAAGGTAGTTCGATACATCTGCTGCATGCACCATCTATATTTATTGTATTATTGCCTGTGTATAAGTGTAAATCTGTTGTACCTAAACATAAGTAGCAACCAGCCCTACATGCATAATATCTCTGCTGCTCAAAACAAATAATAAAATGACCATGAAAAGAGAGGACCATATAATCTAGTATACAGTATATACAGTGCCGTGATAAAGTATTCATACCCCTTGAAATTGGGATTTTATGCAGATAGACCAACACAAAGTGGCACATAATTGTGAAGTGGACGGAAAATGATAAATGTTTTTCAGAATTTTTAAAAAATAAATATCTGTAAAGTGTGGCGTACATTTGTTACCAGCCCCCTTTACTCTGATACCCCTAACTAAAATATAGTGGAATCAATTGCCTTCAGAAGTCACCTAATTAGTAAATAGAGTCCACCTGTGTGTAATTTAATCTTAGTATAAATGCAGCTGTTCTGTGAAGTCCTCAGAGGTTTGTTAGAGAACCTTAGTGAACAAACAGCATAATGAAGGCCAAGGAACACACCAGACAGGTCAGGGATAACGTTGTGGAGAAGTTTAAAGCAGGTTTAGGTTTTACAAAAATATCCCAAGCTTTGAAAATCTCACAGAGCACTGTTCAATCCATCATCCAAAAATGGAAAGAGTATGGCACAACTCCAAACCTACCAAGACATGGTGGTCCACCTAAACTGTGTATATGAATAATATTCCACCAAGTGAAAGTGGACAAATGATAAATATAGTAGTCCTATGTATCCAAAACGTATAATCAAGCAACAAAAGTAATGAAATATATGTGCAGTGAATCATAAATAAAAGTCCATAAAACAATATTCATGAATAAAAAGTTCATAAAGCAAAGTACAAGTGATAAAGAAATCCAGGTGATGAAAACTTGAGTGCTTCCAACAAATATGCTTAATCTTGAAAATGTAATTATGCTCCTTCACCACACCACTTGTGTCTGTGAATCCACTCCCAAAGGAAAAAAACTCACCAGATAGATATGCCTCACACTCTCATGTTCGGCATAAAAGCTTGATACCCCACCAGGGTTAATAGACAAATCCACCGGAATTTTTACAAGAGAATCCACTCCACATGTAAAAAATGAATAAGTGCTTCCAATGGTGAAGTAAGTAAAAACTATTTATTTAAAATTGCACACACATCTTCAACCATCGTACTCACATTGTTCAAAATTCAAACAGGCACTTCAAATATTTTTGAATTTTGAACAATGTGAGTACAATGGTTGAAGATGTGTGTGCAATTTTAAATAAATTGTTTTTACTTACTTCACCATTGGAAGCACTTATTCATTTTTTACATGTGGAGTGGATTCTCTTGTAAAAATTTCGGTGGATTTGTCTATTAACCCCGGTGGGGTATCAAGCTTTTATGCCAAACATGAGAGTGTGAGGCATATCTATCTGGTGAGTTTTTTTCCTTTGGGAGTGGATTCACAGACACAAGTGGTGTGGGGAAGGAGCATAATTACATTTTCAAGATTAAGCATATTTGTTGGAAGCACTCAAGTTTTCATCGCCTGGATTTCTTTATCACTTGTACTTTGCTTTATGAACTTTTTATTCATGAATATTGTTTTATGGACTTTTATTTATGATTCACTGCACATATATTTCATTACTTTTGTTGCTTGATTATACGTTTTGGATACATAGGACTACTATATTTATCATTTGTCCACTTTCACTTGGTGGATTATTATTTATATACACATTATAGTATTTTTTATTTGTATATCACTTGTTAGGACTGTTTTTGCATAAACAGAGCGCTACTATTTTTTCACTTAAAATTCAGGATTATTTGTTCTAACTCCATCTGGGCGCAGTGGTGGTTTGGGGCGTTAATTAGGAGGCGTGTTTAGCCCTCCTTACCAGCTTTTACTTGGTCCACCTAAACTGACAGGCCGGGCAAAGAGAGCATTCATCAGAGAAGCAGCCAAGAGGCCCATGGTAACTCTGGAGGAGCTGCAGAGATCCACAGCTCAGGTGGGAGAATCTGTCCACAGAACAACTATAAGTTGTGCACGCCACAAATCTGGCCTTTATGGAGGAGTGCCAAAAAGAAAGCCATTATTGAAAGAAAGCCATAAGAAGTCCCGTTTGCAGTTTGCGTGAAGCCATGTGGGGGCCACAGCAAACATGTGGAAGAAGGTGCTCTGATCAGATGAGACCAAAATTGAACTTTTTGGCCTACAAGCAAAATGCTATGTGTGGCGGGAAAACTAACACTGCACATCACCCTGAACACACCATCCCCACAGTAAAAACATCGTGGTGTGAAGATGCTTTTCTTCAGCAGGGACAGGGAAGCTGGTGAGTGTTGACGGGGAGATGGATGGAGACAAATACAGGGCAATCTTAGAAGAAAACCTGTTAGAGTCTGCAAAAGAGGCTGGGGCGGAGGTTCCCCTCCAGCAAGACAACAATCCTGAACATACAGCCAGAGCTACAATGGAATCGTTTAGATCAGGGATATGCAATTAGCGGACCTCCAGCTGTTGCCAAACTACAAGTCCCATGAGGCATAGCAAGACTGACAGCAGCAAGCATGACACCCAGAGGCAGAGGCATGATGGGACTTGTAGTTTTGCAACAGCTGGAGGTCCGCCAATTGCATATCTATGGTTTAGATAAAAGAAAATTAATGTGTAAGAATGACCCAGTCAAAGTCCAGACCTAAATCCAATTGAGAATCTGTGGCAAGGCTTGAAAATTTCTGTTCACGGACGCTTTCCATCCAATCTGACAGAGCTTGAGCAATTTTGCAAAGAAGAATGGGCAAAAATGTCACTCTCTAGATGTGCAAAGCTGGTAGAGACATCCCCAAAAAACTTTTCAGATATTTATTTGTAAACAATTTTGAAAAACATTTATAATTTTCCTTCCACTTCACAATTATGTGCCACTTTGTGTTTGTCTATCACATAACATCCCAATAAAATCCATTTACGTTTTTTTTGGTTGTAACATGACAAAATGTGGAAAATTTCACGGGGTATGAATACTTTTTCAAGGCACTGTACAGTATTTATAACCACCCCAGATATCAAGTATCAGTAGGCCACAAAGTAGTATTTACTGAGGGCTTTTTGTGCTGTAGGTTTAGTGCTCACAATTAAATAAGTGTTCATGCTCAAATAGCCAAAGTAGTATCTAGTGACATACTGGCATTTTACTAGATCCAGAGTTATTTTCCTAATAGAGATGCTATTCCTAATAATACACAGCACATTTTTCCAAAACCTTGCTATGCAGACACGTCAGAAAAAAAATTCTACTATAATCCCAGTACTCACCTGTAATGGCTTTTCCAGAGGCTGAATCAGTAGATGGCATTTGCTTGGAGAATACCAGCTACTTATGGACAAGTAGTTGGGCAAATATTGATCTCCTGTAGATTTCCCATCAATGGCTATTACTTTAGACTTTGAAACAGATCAGACACATAAAAAGAAGAAGAACAGAATATCTTATTTGCACTAAACACACAGACTACCAAAGAGTGATGGATAAGCCTTAAATATACATCGCTATCAAACTCACCTCCAGCCACACATACTGAGCGGCTGTTGGTATAGACGGTATCTGGAACTCTACCAGTCCATTCTGAGATACAAGCTCAGTAGTGTACACATTGTCTTTGGGGGCAAGTTCAGCTTTGATTCTTACAGTCACTCCATCTGCAGGGCTTCCATCTGGATAGGTGACCTCAACCTAATATCCAAATAGATAGATTGTGATCAAGAGCAGTGCATCAAAAGAAGTGCATGACGACTTGGTAGATACTTATTTAAACTTTTCACATTAAGATTTTTCTCTGGTAATATGTATTTCAAAATATGCAAATAAAAATGTAGGCAGTTCAGGTCCTCTGTATTTAAAGTCAATTGCCATTTTACTTAAACTTCCAATGGACTAGTCAGGTATTTTGTCTGGTTATAGTGCTGCCAACAAGTAAAAAATACATTGTAGGCCAGCCCACGATAACCCCTCCTACATGCCTCAGTTTTGTATCAAGCAGTATCAAGAGCATGATCAAAACACAGAGAGTTGGGAACTGTGTCCCTCAATGGACACCAAGAAAAGGATTTTACAAATTGTATTATTTTCTTTCTTGTCCATTGAAGGACACAGAAAGTCATATACTGTCAGGACAATCCAAAAGCAATCCAACTGAGGTGTGAGCAAACAGCAAACAATCTCTAACAGGCTCAATGTAAATAATAAATGAGGACTGCCTGGAGATCAAGAGCCACTCAAGGAAATAATTACTAAAGTTGGCACTTGCAGAACCCTTGTAAGGTGGCTGATAACCAGACCAGCAAGAGATGGGAAATGATGCCTGATGCCCAAGGACCAAGAAGAATGGTTATCTAACCAGAGAGGAATGGACCGATATGGGAGAGACCCCAAACAGTCCAAAAGCATGAAGTTGTCAACATGATCCAACCAGAACAGTGGAGCAAACAGCAACTTTCTGAGAAGAACAGACTCCTAACTTGAACTGTGGTAAATAGGAAGAGTGGGAATTTCCTCATAAAAACCTATTGACTATGCCCCTGGAGAAGGACAGCCATAACCAGTCTAATGAAATAAGGTCCTAAGCCCTAGCTCACCTAATCCCATAAGGGCTAAGGAGACCAAAAACGTAATGTCTATAAGGGCTGCCAAAACAGACATTCACTTTTTAAGCATAAGAGCTATCAGGAAAGAAACCTGAGCAGGGCTTAGGTCAAAAAACACCTCCAAGGAGTCTGAAAACCCAGGGAAAAAGTTCAATTGGTCAGCCTGACCAATAGGATAAGGTAAATAGGACATTTCCTACAAAGGGTGGTAGGAAATAGGAGGCGTACCTTCTCATTGCAAGATGGCAAGGTAGACTGCAACCTGACATTTTAAAATGCCAGTTCAACACACTCATCAGCAAGGAATCGAACTTGGGATGAAGCCTTAAAAAAAAAATGTCTATGTAAACAAGGCAATTCCCCATTCTCCCTAGTGACATGTCAGAGATCTCCTGTTCTCAAGCATGGGGAACAGCGATCTCGGTCATGTGCTAAGTAGCCCCACCCCCCTTACAGTTAGAACACACCCAGGGAATACAGTTAACCCTTTGATCGCCCCCTAGTGTTAACCCCTTCCCTGCCAGTGACATTTATACAGTAATCAGTGGCTAATTTTTAGCTCTGATTACTGTATAAATGTCACTGGTCCCACAAAAGTGTCAAAAGTGTCCTATCTGTCTGCCACAGAAAAATCTATATGCCATTAACCACTTAAGCCCCGGACCATTTGGTAGCTAAAGGACCAGAGGTGAATTCAGAATTTTGCACTGCGCTGCTTTAACTGTAAATTGTGCGGACATGCAATGTTGTACCCAAACAAAATTTGCGTCCTTTTCTTCCCACAAATAGAGCTTTCTTTTAATGGTATTTGATTGCCTCTGCGATTTTTATTTTTTGCGATATAAACGGAAAAAGACCAAAAATTTTGAAAAAAAAAGATATTTTCTACTTTTTGTTATAAGAAAAATCGAATAAACTCAATTGTAGTCATACATTTAGGCCAAAATGTATTCAGCCACATGTCTTTAGTAAAAAAAATGTCAATAAGCGTATATTTATTGGTTTGCGCAAAAGTTATAGCGTCTACAAACTAGGGTACATTTTCTGGAATTTACACAGCTTTTAATTTATGACTGCCTATCTCATTTCTTGAGGTGCTAAAATGGCAGGGCAGTACAAAACCCCCCCAAATGACCCCATTTTGGAAAGTAGACACCCCAAGGAAATTGCTGAGAGGCATGTTGAGCCCATTGAATATTTTTTTTTTGTCCCAAGTGATTGAATAATGACAAAAAAAAAAAAATTACAAAAAGTTGTCACTAAATGATATATTGCTCACACATGCCATGGTTATATGTGGAATTGCACCCCAAAATACATTCTGCTGCTTCTCCTGAGTACGGGGATACCACATGTGTGGGACTTTTTAGGAGCCTAGCCACGTACGGGACCCCGGAAACCAAGCACCGCCTTCAGGATTTCTAAGGACGCAAATTTTTGATTTCACTCCTCACTACCTATCACAGTTTCGAAGGCCATAAAATGCCAAAATAGCACAAAACCCCCCCAAATGACCCCATTTTGGAAAGTAGACACCCCAAGCTATTTACTGAGAGGCATGATTAGTCCATGGAATATTTTATATTTTGCCACAAGTTGCGGGAATATGACAAACTTTATTTTTTTTGCACAAAGTTGTCACTAAATGATATATTGCTCACACATGCCATGGGCATATGTGAAATTACACCCCAAAATACATTCTGCTGCTTCTCCTGAGTACGGGGATACCACATGTGTGGGACTTTTTGGGAGCCTAGTCGCATACAGGACCCCAAAAACCAAGCACCGCCTTCAGGATTTCTAAGGGCATAAATTTTTGATTTCACTCCTCACTACCTATCACTACCTATCACAGTTTTGAAGGCCATAAAATGCCAAGATGGCACAAAACCCCCCCAAATGACCCCATTTTGGAAAGTAGACACCCCAAGCTATTTACTGAGAGGCATGATTAGTCCATGGAATATTTTATATTTTGCCACAAGTTGCGGGAATATGACAAACTTTATTTTTTTTGCACAAAGTTGTCACTAAATGATATATTGCTCACACATGCCATGGGCATATGTGAAATTACACCCCAAAATACATTCTGCTGCTTCTCCTGAGTACGGGGATACCACATGTGTGGGACTTTTTGGGAGCCTAGTCGCATACAGGACCCCAAAAACCAAGCACCGCCTTCAGGATTTCTAAGGGCATAAATTTTTGATTTCACTCCTCACTACCTATCACTACCTATCACAGTTTTGAAGGCCATAAAATGCCAAGATGGCACAAAACCCCCCCAAATGACCCCATTTTGGAAAGTAGACACGCCAAGGAAATTGCTGAGAGGCATGTTGAGACCATTGAATATTTTTTTTTTTGTCCCAAGTGATTAAATAATGACAAAAAGAAAAAAAAAAAATGTACAAAAAGTTGTCACTAAATGATATATTGCTCAAACATGCCATGGTTATGTGCGGAGTTGCACCCCAAAATACATTTGGCTGCTTCTCCTGAGTACGGGGATACCACATGTGTGGGACTTTTTGAGAGCCTACCCGCGTACGGGACCCCGAAAACCAAGCACCGCCTTCAGGATTTCTAAGGGCACAAATTTTTGATTTCACTCCTCACTACCTATCACAGTTTTGAAGGCCTTAAATGCCAAGATAGCCCAAAACCCCCACAAATGACCCCATTTTGGAAAGTAGACACCCCAAGCTATTTGCCGAGAGGCATGGTGAGTATTTTACAGCTCTCATTTGTTTTTGAAAATGAAGAAAGACATATTTCTTTCTCGTACATCACGGGACACAGAGCGACATAGTCATTACTAATGGGTTATATAGATACCGTCAGGTGCTGGCACTGGCAACTTCCAAAACCGGAAGTACCCTCCCCTATATAAGCCCCTCCCATCCGGGAGCACCTCAGTTTTTTGCCAGTGTCTAAGGTGTTGGCCAAGAAGAAACATGTGTTTTTCACTGAGCTTGCGTACAGGTTCTTTTGGGCCTCAGTAAGCTATTCCGGATCCGACCAAAAAAAGCTTCATAGCTAAACGGTCGGTACCCGGGCCTTGCAGAGAAGAGCACGGTTTTGCCTGTAATGCTTCTCTTAGGAGAGCTGGACCCTGGGATCCAGAGCTCTGGTCATACCCACGACCAAGATGTTTTCTGTGCAGGGTGCTATACAGGTCCAGGGGAGTGGAATCCTTGGGAACCCGGTCCCTGAAGGTTTGATTACAATGCCTGCCGTGATAGGTGAAGTTTGGGCTTTTGTGGACCAAACAAAGTCCTGCGGCGGGGAACAGGTAAGTGGGGGCCCCCAGGAACTTGGTTCTATTGGGGGACCCCCAAGCCTAATTTGTCTTTCTGTCTGTTACCTAATGGTATTCCCGCAAAATTCTGTGCATGCCTGTAACTACTAAAAAAATGTAATAATTTTTAATGGTGGTCAAGAAAAAAAAAAAAAAATTTTTTTATATATATTTAATATATTAGACTGCGGTACCTGTGTTTGTCCACTAGAGGCCGCTGTGGAATGTTTTCTTGTCATGTGGACTAGTTTCTTCTCAGCAGAGCAAGTCCAGGCAGATGGTGAGTTCTCTTATGGGAAACTGCTTCCTCTGCCATGTTGCAATGCTCGTCCATCCCCCGGCCTGCGGCAAAGAGGGGCCCTGGCTCTTGTCCCTAGTTTCCATTTTTCGAAATTAGCGCCAAAGGCGCACGTGGCCGCGCGCGTGCACGCGCCTCTATATATAGAGGTGAGCCGGAAAAGGGGGCGGAGCCTGGGGATGACGCTCTGTGCGCGCCGCAGCGCTTCTGCGCATGTGCGGGCGTCCCAGCATGTTAAAAATCACAATTTTGTGTGGTGAGCTGGCTATGAAGTACAGAGACAGAGCTGGCAACATTTAAAAAAGGGCATACAGCAAGCGGTTGATACAGGCATCCCCTAGAAAGGCACATTAGTAGACACCAACTGTTTCTTATAGCAGCATTTATGCTAGACTATTGTCAGTAACTGGTGTATTTCGGCTGGAATACCTCAGCTTTGTGGCTTAGGAATATGCCGTCTAAAAACTCCGGGACTAGAAATTCCAGGAGGAATAGGGGGTCTCCATCGGGCTCTGAGGATCTTGGGCATGCTTTGGCTGCACCAGTCTCCCCTGAAGAATCAGAGGTTAGTGACCGTAGAGCACCCTCAGGAGTACCTGGTACTGTGGCTGTCCTCAGTTCACCTGCTCCTGTGTATGTAACAGAGGAGGTTTTTTCCTCAGCTCTGGGAGGGCTGGAAGAGAGATTGTCAGCATTGATCGCGGCTTCCCTGTCACAGGAGAAAAGCGCCCGATCTCCGTCTCCTCCCTCAGAGTGCCTGTTAACAGAGCAACAGTCCCATACAGGGATCGACCTACCTGAAGGGGATCAGGATGAGGTCGATTCGGTTGTAGAGGAATCAACAGTGGAAGAGCCGTTCTCAGCATCACATGCTGAAAGGTTATGGGTTCAGTCCCTGACTAATATGGTCCGATCAGCATTTAAAATGCCACTTGCGGAGCCATCATCCACTTCTGTCTCCTCGTTGGGGTCGCTAAAAGCTCCCCAGACTGTTTGTTCCTTTCCGATCCATCCTTTACTGGAAGGGCTCATTTACCAGGATTGGGAGCATCCTGACAAAATATTTACTCCCCCTAAGAGATTTCCGGTGGTCTATCCCATGGAGGATAAGTTCATCAGAAAATGGAAGGTCCCTACAGTGGACGCAGCCATCTCGTGTGTGAATAAATCACTGGCATGTCCGGTGGATAATGTCCAAATGTTCAAGGACCCAATAGATAAAAAATTGGAGTCCTTATTAAAATCTGCTTTTTCTACAGCAGGATTGGTGACACAACCAGCAGTGGCAGCTATTGGGGTCTGCCAAGCAGTGAAGGATCAGTTGAAACAGGTCTTAAGGGACTTGCCAGATCAGCAGGCTCTTGCCCTAGCTGATCTACCTAGAGCCTTATGCTTTGCGGTGGACGCCATAAAGGATTCAATCCATCAGGCCTCCCGCCTTACGCTGTCTGTAGTACATATGCGCAGGCTTCTATGGCTCAAAAACTGGTCTGCTGAAGCTCCCTGTAAAAAATTGCTGGTCAGCTTCCCATTTCATGGTGAACGCTTATTCGGGGAGGACCTGGACAAGTATATCCAGAGAATTTCCAGCTGTAAAAGTACACTTTTGCCAGTTAAAAATAGAGTTAGAGGTC
Source organism: Rana muscosa (assembly GCA_029206835.1). Taxonomy (NCBI): domain Eukaryota; kingdom Metazoa; phylum Chordata; class Amphibia; order Anura; family Ranidae; genus Rana; species Rana muscosa. The sequence continues at coordinate 602,255,922 of CM055116.1, read as the reverse complement.
CCTCTTTTAAGAGGCCGGCTTCTCCAGTCCCTAGGACATCGGCTGTGAAACAGTTCCGACGGCCTCCTCGGTCAAATCCCGGAGGTAAAAATCAGGGACAGTTGCAGGGTAACAAGAAGCCCTGGAGCAGGAGAGGTACAAAACCTCCCCCAAAGTCAAATGCATGAAGGGTTGCCCCCACTCAATCGGGTGGGGGGAAGACTTCAGTTGTTCACAGAGACCTGGCGGGACACGATCCGAGACAGATGGGTGCTCTCCGCAGTAAGTCTGGGATACAAATTGGAGTTAAAAAACTCCCCTCCTTCCCGCTTTATAAGGTCAAACGTGCCAAGGGATCCCCAGAAGAGAGGATCCCTCCTGTTGGCACTGGAACAATTATTGCTCCAAGCAGTAATTATAGAGGTTCCCCTGGAAGAATGGGGGTTCGGGTTTTACTCAAACCTCTTTACAGTTCCGAAGCCAAACGGGGACGTGAGGCCCATATTAAATCTAAAAGGGCTAAAAAAATTCCTACATATCAGGACTTTCCGGATGGAGTCGATCCGATCGGTAGCCACTGCCCTACAAGGGGAGGAATGGTTAGCCTCGATCGACATCAAAGATGCTTATTTGCACATTCCCATCTTTCCAGCCCACCAAAAATTTCTACGCTTTGCGGTAGAAGGGCGCCATTTTCAGTTCAGAGCCTTACCCTTCGGTCTGGCCACAGCACCAAGAGTGTTCACAAAAATTCTGGCCCCATTATTGGCCAATCTAAGGACACGAGGTGTAACGATAATGGCATATCTAGACGACTTGTTGCTGATAGACCACTCAGTGGAAAAACTAGAAGTGGTTGTTCACGAGACAATCAAGTTTCTGGAATATCACGGTTGGATTATCAACCGAGACAAGTCAGCCCTAAAACCAGTCAAAAGTCTGGAATACTTGGGGCTAAGGCTGGATTCAGACCAGAGAAAAATTTTCTTGCCTCAAGAAAAGGGGTCGTCTTTGAGAGATTTGATCCACTTAGTGGGTTCAAAAAGACAGCCATCCATACGCCTGTGCATGAGGCTGCTGGGAAAAATGGTGGCATCATTCGAAGCAGTACCCTACGGTCAATTCCATTCAAGGAAATTGCAAAGGGCCATACTGTCAGCCTGGAACAAAAAAGTTCAGGCTCTGGACTTACCAATGTCCTTGTCCCCTTCCGTTCGCAAGAGCCTCCGCTGGTGGTTGGTTCCCCAGAATCTGGAAAGAGGGAAATCCTTCAGTCCGATTTCCTGGAAGGTGGTCACTACAGATGCCAGGCTTATAGGCTGGGGAGCAGTACTGGAGCAATGGTCTCTCCAGGGCAAGTGGTCAGAAGCAGAAAAGGCCCTGCCCATCAATCTCTTAGAGATACGAGCAGCCCGGTATGCCCTAGTAGCATGGACATCCAAACTCCAAGGGTCCCCTGTCAGAGTTCAATCAGACAATGCCGTGGCATATATCAATCGTCAGGGGGGCACCAGGAGTCGTGCAGCCCAAAGGGAAGTAAATTACATCCTGAGATGGGCAGAAAGATTTGTCCCAGCCATATCTGCGGTATTCATTCCAGGAGTGGAGAATTGGAAGGCGGACTTTCTAAGTCGCCAACAATTATGCCCAGGGGAATGGTCCCTTCATCCCGAGGTTTTCCGGACAATATGTCAGCGGTGGGGAACACCGGATGTAGATCTGCTAGCATCCAGATTCAACACAAAAGTGGACAGGTTTGTCTCTTGGACAAGGGATCCCCTAGCGTGCGGCTCGGATGCCCTAGTGTTCCCTTGGGATCAGTTCAAGCTGATATATGCATTCCCACGCCACAATTGTTACCTCGATTACTCTGCAGAATCAGGGTAGAAAAGAAACCAGTGATTCTGGTGGCTCCAGCGTGGCCCCGAAGAGCATGGTACGCGGAGATTGTAAAAATGTCTGTGGGGAGTCCTTGGACCCTCCCACATCATCCGGACCTGCTTTCGCAAGGACCGATATACCACCCTTCCTTACCAGCCCTAGGTTTGACGGCCTGGCTATTGAAGCCCACATTCTAAAAAAGAGAGGGCTCTCTAATTCTGTGGTATCTACCATGATCAATGCCAGGAAGCCGGTATCCAGGCAGATCTACTATAGAATCTGGAAGGCGTACATCGCCTGGTGTGAGGCCAAGAAATGGCATCCACGTAAATACGTAATAGGTAGGATTCTGGACTTCCTACAATGGGCTGTAGATAGGAAGCTTGCCTTGAGTACTATCAAGGGTCAGATTTCGGCCTTGTCAATATTTTTTCAAAGGCCCTTGGCTTCGCATTCACTAGTCAAAGCCTTTATACAAGGAGTGATGCGTATTAGTCCTCCGGTTAATATTCCCATATGTCCATGGGATCTAAACTTGGTTCTGTCGGTTCTACAGAAACAACCATTTGAACCATTACAGCATATTTCCTTGGTGCTTCTCACCAGGAAATTGATTTTTCTAGTAGCCATTTGTTCGGCTAAAAGAGTATCGGAATTAGCAGCTATGTCCTGTAAGGAGCCATATCTGGTTATCCATAAGGACAGAGTAGTGTTACGTCCTCATCCAGCCTTTCTTCCTAAGGTGGTATCGAGTTTTCATTTGAACCAAGATGTGGTTCTTCCTTCTTTTTTCCCCAAACCTACTTCGGTAGAGGAAAAGTTATTGCATTCTTTGGATGTAGTAAGAGCAGTTAAAGCTTATCTAAAAGCCACTGCTCAGATTCGCAGAACGGATACTTTGTTTATTCTGCCGGAAGGCCCCAGAAGGGGTCAGGCAGCGTCAAAATCTACTTTAGCCAAGTGGATTCGACAGGTCATTATGCAAGCCTATGGCTTGAGAAGGAGACCGCCTCCGTTCAAAGTTAGGGCGCACTCCACGAGAGCAGTTGGAACTTCATGGGCAGTGCATCACCAGGCCTCCCTGGCTCAAATCTGTAAGGCCGCAACATGGTCTTCAGTACACACGTTTACTAGGTTCTACCAGGTGGACGTTAGAAGTCAGGAGGATGTCGCCTTTGGGCGCAGTGTGTTGCAGGCCGTAAAAGATCCTCATGTCTGATAGCGCTCAGCTTATATATGGTGTATCCCCCCCCTCATTTGGCATTGCTTTAGGACATCCCATTAGTAATGACTATGTCGCTCTGTGTCCCGTGATGTACGAGAAAGAAAATAGGATTTTTATAACAGCTTACCTGTAAAATCCTTTTCTTGGAGTACATCACGGGACACAGAGCTCCCGCCCCTCTTTGGGGACACTTATTGCTTTGCTACAAAACTGAGGTGCTCCCGGATGGGAGGGGCTTATATAGGGGAGGGTACTTCCGGTTTTGGAAGTTGCCAGTGCCAGCACCTGACGGTATCTATATAACCCATTAGTAATGACTATGTCGCTCTGTGTCCCGTGATGTACTCCAAGAAAAGGATTTTACAGGTAAGCTGTTATAAAAATCCTATTTTTTTTTTTCTTTTTTCAATTTTTAAAACTTTGTGACAAAAAGCGAGATCTGCAAAATACTCAACATACCTCTCAGCAAATCTACTTTCCAAAATGGGGTCATTTGGGGGGGGGGTTTGTGCCATCTGGGCATTCCATGGTCTCCGAAACTGTGATAGGCAGTGAGGAGTGAAATCAAAAATTTACACCCATAGAAATCCTGAAGGCGGTGCTTGGTTTTCGGGGTCCTGTACGCGGCTAGGCTCCCAAAATGTCTCACACATGTGGTATCCCCGTACTCAGGAGAAGCAACAGAATGTATTTTGGGGTGCCACATATAACCATGGCATGTTTGAGCAATATATAATTTAGTGACAACTTTTTGTACATTTTTTTTTTTTTCTTTTTGTCATTATTCAATCACTTGGGACAAAAAAAAAAAAAAAATATTCAATGGGCTCAACATGCCTCTCAGCAAATAGCTTGAGGTGTCTACTTTCCAAAATGGGGTCATTTGGGGGGGTTTTGAACTGTCCTGGCATTTTATGCACAACATTAGGAAGCTTATGTCACACATCATCCACTCTTCTAACCACTTGAAGACAAAGCCCTTTCTGACACTTTTTGTTTACATGAAAACATTTTTTTTTTTGCAAGAAAATTATGTTGAACCCCCAAACATTATATATTTTTTTAAAGCAAAGGCCCTACAGATTAAAATAGTGGGTGTTGCATTTTTTTTTTCCACACAGTATTTGCGCAGCGATTTTTCAAACGCATTTTTTGGGGGAAAAACACACTTTTTTTATTTTTAATGCACTAAAAAACACTATATTGCCCAAATGTTTGATGAAATAAAAAAGATGATCTTAGGCCGAGTACATGGATACCAAACACGACATGCTTTAAAATTGCGCACAAACGCGCAGCGGCGAGAAACTACATTCATTTTTAAAAGCATTTAAAAGCCTTTACAGGTTACCACATTAGATTTACAGAGAAGGTCTACTGCTAAAATTACTGCCCTCGATCTGACCTTCGCGGTGATACCTCACATGCATGATGCAATTGCTGTTTACATATGACGCTAGACCGACGCTTGCGTTCGCCTTTGCGCAAGAGCAGGGGGGGACAGTGGTGCTTTTTTTATTATTTATTTTGCTTTTTTATTTTATTTTTAAACTGTTCCTTCCATATTTTTTTTTTTTATCATTTTTATTGTTATCTCAGGGAATGTAAATATTTCCCTATGATAGCAATAAGTAGTGACAGGTACTCTTTTTTTGAAAAAAAATGGGGGGTTAGACCCTAGATCTTACCTCTGCCCTCAAAGTATCTGACCACACCAAGATCGGTGTGATAAAATGCTTTCCCAATGGCGCTGTTTATATCCGGGGGGGGGCATTCCCTCCCACTGCTTGTAAAAGCAGTCTAGAGGCTAATTATCTGCTAGAATTGCTTTTACATGAAAGCCGGCCACTGGCTGAAAAGAATGATACCAAGATGATACCTAAACCTGCAGGCATCATTCTGGTATAAACATTCAAAGTCCAGCAACATACCAGTACGTTGCTGGTCCTTGTTGGACATGTATTGTAATCTTTTTTTTCATGCAGCCTGTTGGCTGAACGAAAAAAAGAGATTGATCGGTGGGTATGCCCACCATTAGAATACCTCCCTTCATCCACCCACTTCTAATGATGGGCATATATGCCGAAGCATGGGGGCATCCTCCCGCAAAAAAGTTATGCCGCGTACACACGGTCAGACTTTTCCACGGGCAAGCCTTCGTCGGAATTTCGACTGTATGTACGCGGCATAAAAGGTTATGCCGCGTACACACGGTCAAACTTTTCCACGGGCAAGCCTCCGTCGGAATTTCGACCGTATATACGCGGCATTAAGAGCAAAATCGCTCCTCCGCCCCTGCTGCCCCCATGCTTCGGCATATATGCTCTTTTTTTAACTGTGGTGGTGAAATCACCTCCTACAGCGTTGGAGTCACGGCTTTATGTATCGTGGGAGCAAACGCTGTTGCTGTCAAGATAAATAAATCCGCGATGCAACTGAATGGCGTACCTGCTAAGCAAATGATGGTTAACATTAAAACAAAGTAACATTACAGTACAACAGTAAGACCTTACCATACCATACCTGCAAAGCAAATACCAAAACAAAACCTAGTAAAAAATAAAACATTTTTTTAACGCAACCTGTGCCTAAAATATATATATGCCGAAGCATGGGAGAATCCTCCCGCAAAAAAGTTATGCCGCGTACACACGGTCTGACTTTTCCACGGGCAAGCCTCCGTCGGAATTTCGACCGTATATACGCGGCATTAGGAGCAAAATCGCTCCTCCGCCCCTGCTGCCCCCATGCTTCGGCATATATGCTCTTTTTTTTTTAACTGTGGTGGTGAAATCACCTCCTACAGCACTGGAGTCATGGCTTTATGTATCGTGGGAGCAAACGCTGTTGCTGTCAAAATAAATAATTCCGCGCTGCAGTTGAATGGCGCACCTGAAAACAAAAAATTACATACCTGAAAAGCAAGCATGATAAAACATTGCAGAATGGAATACAGTAAAAAAGAGCAGAACAATAGAGAGAAAATAGAGAGAGAGAGAGAACAATAAAACGACAACTATTTTTGGTTTTTTTATTTTATATTTTTTTTGTGTTTTGTTTTTTAAGTTTTTTTTTTCCTTTTTTACACTTTTTTTTTGTAACTTTTACAACTGTAATGGTTCGGGTCTCTCAAAATGTAATGGCATCTTGGGAGACCCTGTGTAAGTGTGTCCTAGTCTGTGAAATGCTGTACCCTACGCTAAAACTTCACTTTTGAGTGGTAGCGTTCAAAACATTCACCAAGGCAAAGACCAGGTTTGTCAGGACAGAGTGGACAGTAATGACGGGTGTCACGCCTAAATCCGCGCTTGCTACAGACACGACATCTTTTTTGGGGGGCTCGTTGGGTAGGGGTACTCGGGAGGAGATGCGTATAATGCCTCTCATGCAGCCGGCTTACTGCATTTGGTAGGGGATGGTGAGGTGCAGAACCGCCTGGATACAGGAGTTCTGTGACTATCTCATTCTGGAATTTTAGAAGAGATAAAGTCCCGCCTGAAGCTCTGTATAGCACATGAGCGTTCAGCAAAGCCAATTGGAATAAGGATAGAGACACTTTTTTGTACCAGCGTCTCACCTTACGGTCAATTAGATACGGCGCCATCAACTGGTCGTTGAGGTCCACCCCTCCCATATTTTTGTTATATTCGTGGACACAGAGGGGTTTCTCCACAACACCAGTCGCCGTAGGAATTTGGACTGTCGTGTCTGCATGAAGGGAGGTAAGAAGGAAAACATTCTTATTGTCCCTCCACTTCATAGCGAGCAAGTTATTACACTTTACGCAGGCTCTCTCCCCCAGCCTAAGACGGGCATCTACAAGCCGCTGGGGAAAGCCCCGGAGATTAGGTCGCACGGTGCCACATGCTCCAATCTGATGATCAAACAAGTGACTAAACAGTGGCACGCTCGTGTAATAATTGTCCACATACAAGTGGTACCCCTTTCCGAATAAGGGTGACACCAAGTTCCACACTATCTTGCCAGCGCTCCCTATGTAATCCGGGCAGTTGACCGGCTCAACCTGACTATCTTTTCCCTCATAAACCATAAAGCTCCATACATAGCCTGTTGCCCTGTCACAGCACTTATAGAGCTTGACCCCGTATCTGGCACGCTTGCTGGGAAGGTACTGCTTGAAAGCCAAGTGGCCAGAAAATTTAATCAGGGACTCATCAACGCAGACAGCTTGATCGGGAATAAACAAGGCTGCAAAACGTTCGTTGAAGTGGTTTATGAGGGGCCGAATTTTATAGAGCCGGTCGTATTCAGGGTCCCCACGTGGACGACAAAGTTCATTGTCGTTGAAGTGCATGAACCGCAAAATCTGCTCGTATCGTTTCCTGGGCATGGAGGCAGAGAACACGGGCATGTGGTCAATTGGGTGCGTGGACCAATAAGCACGCAATGACGGGAATTTATGTGTGCCCATATAATATGATTAAGCACTGAGTCACAGTGCGAAACGCGTCAGCTCCTGTTTGCTGCTTTCCATGCTGTGATATGTTTTTCACATTTTTGTTTTAATAAACAACCATTTTTGGAGTGCGGCTGTCCAAGCATTTTTTCCTGTTCTCTTATGTGTGCCCATGTTGAGGGAAAGGCCCAGAAAGGTCTTAAATTCGGAAACCGTAATTGGTTTCCAAGCTTTGGCAATGGAAGGCAACTGGGGATTAGCGGCGATGAATTGACCAGCATATAAATTACTCTGGTCCACAATAGATCTATAGAGATCTTCCGTGAAAAACAGCGAATAATAATCGATTGGCATAAAATCAGCTGTTTCCACCTGAATACCGGGTTGGGCAGTGAATGGGGGAAGTACGGGTTCTGCAGAAGTGGTGGGGACCCAATCAGGATAGGCGAATTCTGTAGGAAGAGCACTATGGGTACGACGGGCCTGCCTTTGTCTTTTTATTGGTCGCAGCGGGACACTACTTGTGCTTGCCACCTCGCCAGCTTGAACTGCACTTATGGGACTCGCCACGTCACCACGTGATACTGCAGTGCTGGATGTACGCCCAGGCTGTACTAGGCCGCTGGTGCTTGCCAATTCACCAGAAGGAATAGCGGCGCTAGTACTACTCTGCTCCATGATACGAGAGCCCTGCGGTTCTTGCTCCTCAACAACCTCAGAAGATCGGGATCGGGTACGCCTGACCTTAGCAGGGACCTCAACTTCGTCGTCAGAGCTATCTGACGTGGGGCCGCTGACGTCACTGTCTTCTACGGGAAGATATTCTGAGCCTGAATCTGACAGATACGTGACCTCCTCTTCACTATCTGTCATGCTCAGAATCTCGTAGGCCTCTTTACTAGTGTACCTTCGACTTGCCATTTTGGGCTCTAAATTTAGGGGTACACTAGTAAGATTCACAGGAAAAAAAGCACCCGACTGTCGTCAGCAAATATATCAAACGCTACAAAAAAATCTGTTAGCGGTCGCAGGGATCAGGACTGTCTCTGCGAACGCTGCAGTTATGTGTTTTGTGTTTGGTAAGTGACAGTGATCGATCGATACTGCACTTGGGTGGGCTGGGCTGGGCGGAGGGGCTAAACGCAGGTGCTAGCAGGTATCTGGGCTGATCACGCTAACACTGCGTTTTTGGGAACCCTAAACTGCTGGGGACGCTAGTATAGATCTGATCAGATACTATACCACTAAGGGAGGTGTATGCTTTGCGCGTGGGTGTTAGCGTTACTGGCACTAACCTAACGCTGCCTGGGGCGACGCAGACCCTCTCTGGCGCTAAAACCTAATTGATCTCACCCGCCGGGCGATCAGGGGGTTAAACCTTTATTGGGTTATATACGGCGGGTGCCCTGATGCTATAAAAAGCAAACTAACCAACCAGTGTCACCCGTAACCTTTATATGGTGATCACTGGTGAAAGGGTTAACTAGGGACAATCAGGGGGTTAAAACCTTTATTAGGTTAAATATGGGGGTACCCGACGCTATATAAAAACCTGACGGGTTACCTAAATAACTAAATAATTAACTGGGTAACCAGTGTCACCAGTGACGCTTATAAGGTGATCACTGGTGAAAGGGTTAACTCTAGGGGCAATCAGGGGGTTAAAATAATATATGGGGGTACCTGACGCTCTAAAAACCTGCGGCGAAACTAAAAATAAATAACTGGCTATCTAGGGCACCACCGGCACTAAATACAGCGATCGAAAATACGATCGCTTAGTGACGCTGGCGTTAGGGGGTGAAAGGGTTACCTGGGGGGCGATCAAGGGGTTAAACCTTTATTAGGGGGGGTTAGGGGGCTACCCTGGACCTAAAGGGGCCTAAACCTAACTGCCCTGCAACTTTTTACTATCACAGATGACACTAAATGCAGTGATCAGTAAAATAAATGATCACTGCAATCAGTGACACTGTGATTGGGGGCTGGGGGGTGACCTGGGGGGTGAAATGTGTGCCTATGTGTACCTAAGTGTCAGTGGACTGTTGGTGCACTAACCTGCTTCCTCTCTCCTCGGCGCCGGAATCGAAAAGACCGCCGCGAGGGAGATGACATCACTTCCTCCTGCCTGTGTTTACATCACATGGCGGAGGAAGCATTTTCATTGGCCGGGAGCGATCGCGAGGGGGTGGCCGAAATCGAATGGTCACCCCCTCATCTCTGATCGCTCCCCAACGATTAACGGCCGCTCACTGTATAGGAGGGGGGTCCGATCGGACCCCCCAACTGTACAAAGGCGATCACGTACACTCTACGTGATTGTGCCTGTCGGTGCCATTCTGCCGACGTATATATACAGTGAGCGGTCGTTAAGTGGTTAATCTATTCCCTATTTTGTAAACGCTATAACTTTGGCGTAAACCAATAAATATAGGCTTATTTATTTATTTTTTACCAAAAATATGTAGAAGAATACATATTGGCCTAAACTGATGAAGAATTTATTTATTTATTTTTGGGGATATTTATTATAGCAAAACGTAAAAAATATATACATTTTTTTTAAATTGTCTTTTTGTTTATAGCGCCAAAAAAAATATGGAATTGAAATAAGATTTATAGATTAAAAAAAAAGCAATTTTGAGGCTTAAAAGTCCCACTTCATGGGGGAAATCCTATCCTTGATATATTTATGACATAAGGATGTGGCATATAGAGTAAGGTAGAACCAGAGTAAGGAAGTTCACCAGATAGTCTGCGAAACAAACAGCCAAGATCTGGAAGCACAAATCCCATGGAGTCACTGGGCCATTCCCTGATACAAGAAACCAGCTTGGAAAGCATACAGATTTCTCAGGAAATCCTTAAACTGTTACTAAACCCAAGACCCTACATTCACTATATCTGGTCTCCCACAGTACACAAAACATGGAAATGCAATTATTTTAGTAAATATAAACTGCTAAATACCCTTTCTCTTCAGCAGTATATAGCAGTCTTGTGAGTTCTATCAGAGTCTGGCCGAGCACTGGTTAAAGCTTGTAGGAGGAATTTTCATTCTCCTCTGACTGTTGTACGAGGCCACTGTCCTGACCCTCTGTCTGGACAGTGCTGCTTGGCCCTGTTCTGATCAAATGCACACTCCCAAAAGAAAGAAAAAAAAAAAAACTCTCTAGCAATACAAACCAAACTGAGCATGTGCAGAGTGCCAGAGGGACTATGGAAAAAGGGGAGGATCAGAGAAGACAGGATCAAAAAGCCTTTTTACACAATGCGCAGGATTAACCCCTTAAGTTCCACAGTGATTATAACAAGCATGCTTTACTGCATATACAGACTTATTTTACTGTTTACTTTAATCCTCCCTCTGACATCCTTAAATAGCACCTAGGTGCCTGGACCACTTCCCCATGTCTAAAAGTAGACATTTGGGAAACTGACCTTTGAAAAAAACAGAGTGGTCATGAGTGGAGTACAAGGCTGTGTTCCAAGTCATAATCCAAGCTACCTTTCTCGTGAAAGCAAGATCCCCTGTTTATCCTAGATGGTAGAGGCACCCCATCACTTTGATATTGTCCGATAATAGCTGTATTAGGAGACCTGTCCAGGGAATAATCCAATGTTGTAGGGAGTACCATCTGTTTTGGCACTACAGAATGCAGATCAGGAGATGAAGGTTCTCCAAAGACATGACCTTCCATGAAAAAAAGGAAAAACAACCTTCACTAATCCCATATGTCTAAACCACTGGGTCAGAAAAAAACTGTTTCTCGTGGGAAGGCAGTTTTGTCTACCTAGAAACTTTATCCACAGAAGCAGACAAAAGGTCTGAAGTAAACAGGGAAGAGACTGGAGTAAGAGAAGTGCCTTTGATGAGGATGCCTCCTCAACCTAGAATTCTCTTGCAACTGCTGAAAGGTGTAACCTCCTGATCAAGAGGAAAAAAAATATGAGGGTGAGGAAGCTGTAGAGTCTTCTACAGCAGAACCATGCTGGCTTGAGCTGCCTGCAGTCGATAGAGCAACCCATGTCATTGACTGCTGATACAACATCCAGCCAAATCTCACTGAGGCATTGCCCACTAGACACAACGTTCACCATGATCTGTATGTGAGGTCGTTTGAGAGTCCAACCATATGGGTGCAATGGAACATAATGTGGATGCGATTAAGCAGAAGACACAGACAAATTCTGTGCAATTGAGGTACAGGGACAAGGCTGGAGAACTAAAGCACAAAGAGGTTGATGAGCAAACGCTGCGCAGCTTGACTGACCATGAGAGTCAGAGGGTCCTTCTAGGAATAAAAAAAAAGGGATCATAGATCTGGTCGATTCTCTGTAAAACTGCTGGTATTATATGTCCAAAAGGTTAGAAACATTCACTCTGTTTGGGGGGGGGGGGGGGGACCTAGAAAGTCTAAAAGACAAGATACACAATAGCACACAAGGACTGCCAATTGACCCCTTCACTTGAAAAAGTGGAGGCGCACCTTTATGCTAATGAAGGTTTCCCCCGAGTGTTTAGCAGACCTTTTGCCCCTGATCTTGCAGGTGGCTGGAGAACAAGGTTTGGAAGCCTTGGAGTATCTACTACAGGAGTAGGAGATATAAAGGAATGGAGCTTAGCTGACCTTTCCCTAGATTTCTTGCACTGAGGCAGGTGGATGCTCTAGCCTCCAGCGATAGGACTTTTAACTGATTGTATATAGAATCTGTGAATGACTTCTGCTGACCTAGTGGTTTCACTTCTAAGGTAGGTCACTAGCAGATCCACAGCGGGTATAAATGAAGGTTTAGCAAAATCCCTCCCACATGGAAACAACTCCAGTAAATGCTCAGGGTGTGCCCAGGACCCATCAAGGTGCTTCCAATTGCATAAATGAATAGCTTAAAAGAGTGGATGTAATGGGAAGGCCTTTACAGCTGTAAGAGCTCTGAAAGACCTGAGGTTGGAGATAATAGGTTGATCCTCTAAACGTTGGGTAGAGTTTGAGCTGGGGTCACCCTTTGGAGTGGGACCATGCCCTCTGTGTCTAAATGTGGTAAGACATCCAAGCTCAGGGTATGAGGCAAGGCCTCGGGTACTCATAAAATCCAGACAGCTGGCAGCCAGTAAGGGCTGGATGGACAATGGTCACTGTAGGTGGGCAGAAGAACAGAGCAGAGATTAGAGTTTCAGGTAGCAAAGCATTAACAGCAGTAGTGAGATTCTACCTCACATTTGTTAGCACTCTGTCCCTCAGAGTTAACCTCATCTGCAAAGACACCAGCATAGAGCAGGAATTTAAAAGGCGTGCATCGGTCCAAATGAGAAGGTGGCTCCTGGTGCTCTGCCCAATCAGCCTGCTCACAGAGTAAGGCCTCGTACACACGACCGATTTTCTCGGCAAGAACCAGCAAGAAACTTGCTGGCAGAGAGGTCTTGCCGAGTAAATCGGTCGTGTGTACGCTGCTAGCGTGTTTCTCGTCGAGAAAACCGACAAGAAACCTCGACGAGAAAATAGAGAACCTGCTCTCTATTTTCTCGTCGAGATTCTCCTCGGCGTGTTTCTCGACGAGAAAAGTGAGTGTGTGTACACTTACCTGTCCGCCCGGAAGCCTGCGCATGTTCGAAATGAATTCGACGCATGCGCGGTAGCTTCCTAGGCATACGTAGGGTATACCAAGATGGCGGCGACGGCATCGAATGTGACGAGCGCATGCTCGACGTAGTCGATGACGTCACCGCGTACACTCCTTTCAAAGAACCGCGGGTTCTTTGAAACGAGCGTGTGTACACTCGGCCGGGACAAGTTTCTTGTCCAAGAATCTCGTCGAAAAAAACGACATGTTTTTCTCAACGAGAATCTCGGCCGTGTGTACGAGGCCTCAGCCTTCAGAGACAGGACAAGCACTGAGGCAATGCCAATGGCACTGAACCTGGAAATTACTTCATGGTTAATTGTTACAAGAATGGGTTCTGGAAATTGCCTTCCACTGAATCCAGCATCCAAAAGTCACTTTCAGGGTAGCCAGTTGCATCCAGTCCAGCAGTCCTCCAGATAGCTTCAATTGTAGAAACCAACTGAAGCAGTGATGAAATAAAGAATTTTGAAAAAATTTAAAATGCTAGCAAAAGTAGGATTTTTTGTACTCACCGTAAAATCATTTTCTCTGTCGTCCATGGACGGACACAGCTCCTTAAATCTTGACATGTGGGTTATGTTCCTGTTCATAGGAGAGGACTAGGCGGAACATGTTAGTCATCTTAAAACATGTAACTTTAACAGAGTTGAACACCCCGCCCAGGGGGCGGTCCCACCGGTCATAACCCCTCACCCTGCAGCATGCAGCTCAGTTTGTCAAAAAGCAGTACAAACTTAAAAAGGAGGGGTGGGTGCTGTGTCCGTCCTTGGACGACAGAGAAAAGGATTTTACGGTGAGTACAAAAAAAATCCTATTTTCTCTTTTCGTCCATGGACGGACACAGCTCCTTAAATCTTGACATGTAAGATGTCCCCAAGCAGTTTCAGAAAAAAATGAGGGGTGGAAACAGCAATCAAAAAAACACTTAACTTCACCCCAAAAAAACAGAGCTCCCCAACAGAGAAGATGCAACCTCAAACAGCAAAACCTTGCGGCCAAAGGAAGCATCCGAAAATGCACTCACATAAATCTTATAAAACTTTGAGAAAGTGTGAACAAACGACCAGGTCGCCACCTTACACACCTATGAGACAGATACTTGATGTTGGAAAGCCCAGGGAAAACCAATTGCCCTGGTCGAATGCACCGTGACAGGAAAGGGAGGCGCCCGCCCTTTAAGGGCATAGGCCTGGATGACGGTCTGCCTGATACACCTAGAAAGGTGGCCGACGAAAACCGCCAGGCCCTACTGTGGACCAGACACCGACACGAACAGCGAGTCAGAATTCCGGAACAGAGCCGTAGCAAACAGTTACACCTGTAGGGCACGTACCCCGTTTAAAGTATGTAGCGCAACCTCCATGGGATGCGAAGACCGAGGACACAAGGATGGAAGTACAATGTCCTCGTTTAGATGAAAAGCCGAAACTACCTTAGGAAGGATTGAGGGCTGTGGGCGCAGCACCGCTTATCCTTATGGAGGACTAAGTAAGGAGACTTGCAAGACAAGGCCGCCAATTCAAAAACCCTTCTGTCCGATGTAATGGCAAATAGAATTTTTTTTCCCGAGAAAGCGATAAGAGAGGAATACTCCCTGGTGTTCTCAAAGGAAGGTTCCAGAAGTACTGAGAGAAACAGATTCAAGTCCCACGGAGGAAGCGGTGGCCCAATCAGGGGAATCACGTGTCGGACCCCCTGTACAAACGTACTTACCAGTGAGTGAGCCGCTAGGGGTCTTTGGAAGAAGACAGCCAAGGCTGAAATTTTCCCCTCAATAGTGCTTAAGGCAAGTTTCTGATCTACTCCGCGCTGTGAGAACAGCAGGATCCGAGAAACCGAATATGCCCGTGGGTGCCAAGACATCTCTCCACACATGGAGATGTATGCTTTCCAGTGCGATGGTAGATCTTCCGGGAAGAAGATTTCCAGGCCCTCAACATGGTAGAGATTACCAAATCTGACAGACAACGGTCCCTCAGCACCTGCCTTTCAATAGCATGCCTTTAAAGACAGCGACTGTAAAGCAGAATGAAGTATGGGATCTTGAGATAGAAGGTCCTCCCGCATTGGCAGACGCCAGGGAGCGTCTGCTACCAGTCTCACGAGGTCGGCGTACCAGGGACACCGGGGCCAGTCTGGGGCGATTAGAATCACCGGAATCCCCTCGGCCTCCACTCCGCGGAGCAGACAAGGAAGCATATTCATTGGGGAAAAGGCATAAATTTGCCGATACTGACACCTTGCGATTGAGTCGAGAGGCCAGGAGATCCACATCTGGCGTGCCCCACTTCTGACAAGAAGTTGAAACACCTCCGGGTGTAACGACCATTCCCCTTGGTCCAGCATCTGGCGACTCAGATAGTCCGCCTGCCAGTTATTACGCCCGGAATGTAAGCAGCCGATAGAGCCGGTACGCTTCTTTCGGCCAGTCTCAGGATGTGAGCGACCTCCGACGCTGTGGCCGAACTCCTTGTTCCACCCTGATGGTTGACATAAGCCACCTCTGTGGCATTGTCCGACTGGATCCTGACCGGACGCCCTTGAAGCCTCTGCGACCACTTGGAGGGGCACAGTCTAATCGCTCGAAGTTCGAGGACATTGATCGGTAGGAGAGATTCTTCCGGAGTCCAGCGGCCCTGGGCCGTCCGAACCCCCCAGACTCCCCCCCCCAACCGGTCAGGCTGGCGTCCGCCATGATGAAAGGAAGGAAAGACTTCCCGGACTGAAGTGTCCGGGATGTCAGCCACCAAGTCAGAGAGGCCCTGACTAGGTGACTTACCTGATCTGATGATCCAGACACAATGTGGATTTGTTCCATTTGGATAGAATCTCCTTCTGCAGCACCCAAGTATGGGATTGAGCATACGGTACTGCCTCGAAGGAGGCTACCATGAGGCCCAGGACTCTCATGCAGAAACGGAGAGACGACCAATTGCGGGATGTTAACGACCTCACTGCAGCCTGGAGTGTCTGCAACTTCTCTGGAGGGAGAAGACTCTCGTTTCCGATGAGTCCAGAATCAGCCCCGGGTATTCTTGGCGCTTTATCAGAACTAACACCGACTTCCGGAGGTACAGTATCCATCCAAATTCTTGGAGAGTCTGACTGGCTATAGACACGTCCTCCTCTAATTCTGGGCTGGAAGCAGCTCTCAGAAGATGATCGTCTAAGTAACCTACGACCGCAATGCCTTGCTGTCTCAGCAAAGCTAGAATAGGGGCGAGCACCCTGGTGAAAACTCTTGGTGCTGATGCTAGGCCAAAGGGAAGAGCCACAAATTGATAGTGGTCCTCGCCGATCGCAAAGCGCAGAAAACCTCTGATGCCTGTCGCATATGGGGAAATACAAGTAGGCGTCCTTGATGTCCAGGGGACGCCAGAAAACCCCCCGGATGATTTCGCACCCTCACAAAGGCATTGAGGGCCAAGAGGTCCAAGATTGGACGGACACCCTCCTTCTTTGGGACTATAAACAGAGTTGAATAGAATCCCTTAAACCCTTCCTCCAGGGGCACAGGTAGATTACACCGCATCTGAGCAAGTCTCGTACTGCTCCTATCAAAGCAGACCTACGAGCCGGAAGGAGAGGAAGATTCGAGGGAAAGAATCTGTATGGCGGATGAGAAAGAAAGCAAGAAACTATCTTGTACCCCGAAGCGACCACCTTGCAGACCCACTGGTCGGAGAGCAGGGAGGACCACAGAGCTACAAACTCGGAAAGCCGTCCCCCCACCCTAAGTTGGGTGGGGGCAAAACCTCATGTGGTAACAAGCTTATTAGCCGTCTTGTTCGGCTTACGCACCCAGGGACACCCCTGTCCCCCAACAGGAGCCTGTCAGTCAGGGAGGATCTGATGAAAATACAGCTTCTGCATGGAATAGGAGGGCCCCGCTTACGGCGTGGCTCCTTCCCCATAGAGGACAGTTGCTCTTGCCTCCAGTGACATCTTTATTATTGTTGTCCAGCGAGATACCAAAAAACCTGCCACCTTTGAAGGGCAAAACTGCTAGAGCTTTTTCGGATGCTTGGTCAGCAGACCAGCATGTCACAGGCGGAACAGTACCACCGCAGATACAGAGGCTCTGGAAATCCAGAGGGCCTCATCCAGAGTGGCATCACAGACATACACAAGGCCCTGGACCATTGGTCAGTCAGCCTTACGCACTCTTGAGGAAGCTGATGCTACTCAACTGTCAGTTGCAAAATCTTTGCCCATTCAATGAGTGTCTAAGGCACCAAAGCCGCAGCTAATATAGGTCGCAACTCTGACCCCAGCATGGCGAACATGAAGCGGGTCACCGTTCCAGACCTCCTATCATTAGGGCCTTTAAAGACAGGGGTCCCCTCTACCGGGAGAGAGGTTACCCTATGTAGCCAAGAGACCGGGGGGTCCACGACCGGAGGAGAGGCCCATTTTTCAAAAGGCTCTCCTCAAAAGGATAACGGACCATCATGCACTGAGGGATCCACAAAGGACCTCTGCGGTCGTGCCCATTCCTTATCTATGACTTATCAAAGTAACATAAGGAAAAACTTCCACAGAGCGGTTAGATTAGTGTGATCAATAAGTGCACTCATACGTGCTCTGTCCAGCACTGACCCAGACGAGGGGTCCTCCCCACCAGGGAGGACCTGGTCCGCATCCTCTGACATACCAGAACCGGGGTCCTGAGCCGCAGCCATGCCCGAATCTGAGTCAGAGCAATCCCCCAGAAGATGGCGGGGGGAGGAAGCGCCTTTTTACCCCCCTTACGCCCGCACACCGCTCTACCCTGGCAACAAATGATTCCAGGACCGCCGACAGCGTATCCATGGGAGGCGCAGTCCAGATACTGACTCCATTATCACCCACTGACATCCCTCAGGGACTAAGTATAAAGACACTTAAGAAGTCCACCCTCCTTGCTGCGCCAACCTAGGGGGTTACCCAGGGGACTCACCACTGTGACAGCAGGAAGGTAAAGTCACCTGGTTGCATCCAGGGGGGTAGATATATTTCGCCCAGATTCAGGCTTTACGCCGACTTATACAACTAGGTGGAGAGTTGTATAAGCCCAGCTAAGGCTAGTGGGCTCATGGATGACTCATACCTCTAGGGAGAGTGTGGGGCGTCGTACAGACAGGGAGTTGATGAGACCAGCTGAAGCTTGTCAGCTCATTTAGGCCTCTATAAGAACTCCCAGCTTCATTAGATGTTAGCTCATGCCTGGAACCAGACCTGTGTGGACTGTCTAGGGAGAGTGAACCCCTGTGCGGTGAGGCAAAGCCTGTGTGGCTATTTGTTTGGACTTTTACTAAACCAGGGACTTAGGGACTAGGACAGCACCAGGCTGATCCCAGTTGTTAGTTTAGGAAACCTGCATGTTTAGTTAGAGGTCAAACTGACCAGGATTTATTTTGTTTGTTTCTTTTTGGCTTTGCTGTGTTTTTGTCACTGTACATAGAGAAATAAACCGCACCTTTTGATTTTGAAAACCACAACCTCCGTCTGCTGGCCCTGTTTTTGTGTGGGGAGCCCAACCAGGGGGTCACACACACCCGCTACCGAGTTAACTCCCTCACAGTTGGTGGAGAACCAGTGGCAGTTTTTTTTAAGCCAGCATGGAGGAGATACTGAAACAGCTGGCTCTAGCAAATGCCAATCAACAGCAGACAAATGCAGGTTTGCAAAGGAGCCTTGCAGCCCAGCAGCAAGCTCATCAACAAGCCCAGCAGCAATCTGAGGCCCGCTTCATAGACCTGTTACAGAAGCAAGAGCAGAGACTACAACAAATGGAAGCAGTAATGCAGCAACGTCCGCAGACCAGTGAGGAAAGCCGTCCCACTAATACCGCGTCCTTTGGGGTGAGTCGTTTATTGACAAAAATGACTGGAGAGGATGATCCAGAGGTATTTTTGACCACATTTGAAAGGACTGCTGAAAGAGAAAAGTGGCCTGAGGAGCAGTGGGCTGGACTGGTGGCTCCTCTGTTAACTGGTGAATCGCAGAAGGCTTACTATGACCTAGAGCCTGACCAAGCAAAAGACTATGTGATGCTAAAAGCTGAAATATTGGCAAGGCTGGGTGTCACCCTGGCTGTCCGGGCTCAGCGTGTGCATAACTGGACTTTCCAGCTTGGAAAACCCCCCAGGTCTCAAATGTATGATCTCATTCACCTGAGCAGGAAGTGGCTACAGCCAGAGACTTTGTCCGCACCAGAGATTGTGGAACGTGTTGTAATGGATCGGTTTTTGAGAGCTCTTCCTACTGCCATCCAAAAGTGGGTAAGCCATGGAGACCAAGAGACGGCCGGTGGTCTTGTGGATCGTGTAGAGAAATACTTGGCTACAGAGAACCTGACGGCCTCTTCCAGAGACACTCGGACTTTCCACCCTAAGACCAGACCATCCCCAGGGGCGGATAAGAGGATTCCAAGGGGTGAGGGTGGAGAGAGTGAGAGGGTGGGAGCTCTACCCCAAGTTTGGCGAGAACAGCCTGGGAAATCAGCGGCTCAAGAGGCCGCAAGAAGGATCGTTTGCTACCGCTGCCGGCAAGCGGGACATATTGCAGCCAATTGCCCGGTTGTGGAGGAACCCATGCAGTGTGACTTTCTGACGGGCAGACGTCAGTCGCTGTGTGCGACAGTCGCATGCACTGCCATTCGAGGAACTGAGAAACATTTATGCAAAATGTGTATTAATGGTAGAAATGTTGTGGTATTACTGGATTCAGGTAGCCTTGTGACCCTGATAAAGGCTGAATTAGTTAAAACAGAGGTCTCTGGGAATAGCAAGGTAGCTGTTATTTGTGTGCATGGGGACACCCGAGAGTATCCAGTGACTACAGTGTGTTTCGAGACCCCCAAAGGTACCCTCTCTCATCCAGTGGGCTTAGTATCTCAGTTACCGCATGACGCCATTGTGGGAAGGGATTTTCCGAAGTTCTGGGAACTGTGGGATGATCCTGAGCCCCCCACTGGTGCCCCTATGTACCAGGAATGTGATAGCCAGAACTCCTCTGAGAGTGGTGAGGACTCTCCAGAATTTCCCTTGTCAGTATTTGCAGGGGAGACTCAAGAAACTGGAGAGGAGCCCACCTCCTCAGACGAAAACCTACCGTCTGTGGAGTTTTCTGATCTGGAGGTTCACAGGGAAAATTTTGCCACAGAACAGTTAAAAGACCCCGCCCTAATAAAGGCACGGGAAAACGTAGTGGAAATAGATGGCGAGTTAGTGAACCCAGATAATACCTGCACTTACCCATACTTCAGCGTAGAGAAGGACCTACTGTATCGGGTGGCAAAAAGGGCAGAAGAAACCGTTGAGCAGCTGGTGGTGCCCAAACCTTACAGGAAGTTGGTGTTGGAGTTGGCCCATGGGCACATTCTTGGAGGTCATCTGGGGACAGAGAAAACCCGAGAGAGGGTATTACAGAGATTCTATTGGCCTGGGGTGATGAAGGACATAGAAAATTATTGTTCCTCCTGCCCTGTGTGTCAGAGGTCGGCCCCGATGCCACATTTCCGTAGCCCGCTGGTCCCTCTACCCATCATTGAGGTCCCGTTTGAGAGAATCGCAATGGATTTGGTAGGTCCTATAATCAAGTCCGCTAGGGGGCACCAGTACATATTGGTTATAATGGACTATGCCACCCGTTATCCAGAAGCGATCCCTCTCAGAAATACCTCGGCCAAAACCATAGCCAAAGAGCTATCTCTTGTTTTTAGCCGGGTGGGTATTTGTAAAGAACTGCTTACGGACCAAGGTACACCCTTTATGTCCCGGGTTATGAAAGAGCTGTGTAAATTGCTCAAAGTGACGCAATTGCGTACATCTGTGTATCACCCCCAAACCGATGGGCTGGTTGAAAGATTCAACAAAACCCTAAAACAAATGTTGAAGAAAGTGGTGGATAGAGATGGAAAGGATTGGGACTGTCTACTTCCTTATTTGATGTTTGCTATTAGGGAGGTGCCCCAATCCTCTACGGGATTCTCCCCCTTTGAGTTACTGTATGGGAGACACCCAAGAGGGCTGTTGGATATTGCCAAGGAAACTTGGGAAAGTGAGAGTTCTCCCCACAGGAGTGTGATTGAGCATGTCGCCCTGATGCAAGATCGAATTGCACAGGTAATGCCCATCGTGAAGGAACATTTGGCCCAAGCGCAGTTGGCACAGCAGAGAGTGTACAACCGTGGAGCAAAGACCCGTACCTTTTCCCCGGGGGATAGGATATTGGTACTTGTCCCTACGGTTGAAAGTAAATTCCTTGCCAAATGGCAAGGCCCCTACGAGATAATGGAAAAAGTGAGCGAAGTGAATTACAAGGTCAGACAACCAGGAAGGCGAAAGCCCGAACAGATATATCACGTTAATCTGTTGAAAGCCTGGAGGGATAGAGAGTCCCTAGTCGCAGAAACTTGGTCACCAGCTCAAACTGGTTGCGTGATTCCGGAGGTTGGAATAGCAGCCACCTTGTCACAACCCCAACAACAGGAGGTTAAGGAGTTTGTGCTTCGCAACAAGGAGGTGTTCTCTGAGCTGCCGGGACAAACATCTGGGGTAGAGCATGATATTATTACCCCGCCCGGTGAAAGGGTGAAGTTAAAACCCTATCGGATCCCAGAGGCCCGACGGGAGGCAATACGGGAGGAAGTACAGAAAATGCTGAACTTAGGGGTGATAGAGGAGTCCCAAAGTGATTGGTCTAGTCCCATTGTGTTGGTGCCTAAACCGGATGGGAGCTGGCGATTTTGTAACGATTTTCGTCAGTTGAACAAAGTTACAAAATTTGACACCTACCCCATGCCACGTATAGATGAGTTGATCGACCGGCTGGGAACAGCCCGATACATGACGACTCTTGACCTCACAAAAGGGTATTGGCAAATTCCCCTGGCCAAGTCGGCCAAAGAGAAAACCGCATTTGTAACCCCAGACGGGGCGTTCCAATATAAGAGAATGCCGTTCGGGTTACAGAATGCGCCGGCCACATTCCAGCGGAAAATGGACCAGATACTGAGGCCCCATCGGAAGTATGCTGCGGCTTACCTGGATGACGTAATTGTCCATAGCACAGATTGGGCCTCACATCTGCCAAAAGTGCAAGCAGTCCTAGACTCTATCCGGGAAGCGGGGTTTACGGCTAACCCCAAGAAGTGTACCATTGGGCAGGAGGAGGCCAAATATCTTGGGTACACCATTGGCAGGGGAGTAATAAAACCCCAACTCAACAAAGTCGAGGCCATCCAGAGTTGGCCACGTCCCAACAGCAAGAAGCAGGTACGAGCCTTTCTGGGAATCGCGGGTTATTATCGGCGCTTCATTCCCCACTTTGCTTCTAAGGCTGTGCCCCTAACCAACCTGACGAAAGGGAAAGGGTCGGTCATGATTAAACGGACCCCCGAGGCTGAGGCAGCATTCCAATTCTTGAAACAAGCCTTATGTAGCCAGCCAGTGTTGTACTCACCCGACTTCTCTAAAGACTTTGTCGTACAAAGTGATGCGTCAGATGTGGGATTAGGAGCAGTATTGTCCCAGGTCTGGAACGGGGAAGAGCACCCAGTCATTTACCTCAGCAGGAAGTTGAAGTCCCATGAGGTAAATTACGCCACGGTTGAAAAGGAGTGTTTAGCGGTGAAGTGGGCTCTAGATTCCCTTCGGTACTATCTGCTAGGTAGGCACTTTGACATGGTTACGGATCACGCTCCGTTAAAGTGGATGGCTCAAAACAAGGAGACAAATAGAAGAGTGAATAGGTGGTTCCTGGCCCTACAGGAATTCAACTTCACAGTAAAGCATCGCCCTGGCGTTCAAATGGGGAATGTGGATGCTTTGTCTCGAGTACATGAATGCCTGATTGCTGGTGTTCCAACCCCGAGGATAAAACAAGAGGGGGGGGTATGTGACAGCAGGAAGGTAAAGTCACCTGGTTGCATCCAGGGGGGTAGATATATTTCGCCCAGATTCAGGCTTTACGCCGACTTATACAACTAGGTGGAGAGTTGTATAAGCCCAGCTAAGGCTAGTGGGCTCATGGATGACTCATACCTCTAGGGAGAGTGTGGGGCGTCGTACAGACAGGGAGTTGATGAGACCAGCTGAAGCTTGTCAGCTCATTTAGGCCTCTATAAGAACTCCCAGCTTCATTAGATGTTAGCTCATGCCTGGAACCAGACCTGTGTGGACTGTCTAGGGAGAGTGAACCCCTGTGCGGTGAGGCAAAGCCTGTGTGGCTATTTGTTTGGACTTTTACTAAACCAGGGACTTAGGGACTAGGACAGCACCAGGCTGATCCCAGTTGTTAGTTTAGGAAACCTGCATGTTTAGTCAGAGGTCAAACTGACCAGGATTTATTTTGTTTGTTTCTTTTTGGCTTTGCTGTGTTTTTGTCACTGTACATAGAGAAATAAACCGCACCTTTTGATTTTGAAAACCACAACCTCCGTCTGCTGGCCCTGTTTTTGTGTGGGGAGCCCAACCAGGGGGTCACACACACCCGCTACCGAGTTAACCCCCTCACACCACCCAGAGGGAAACCGCTCAGCACCGCTGCCCGCCTTCCTTGTATACACCGCGTGTTTGTGAGGAAAAAAACTGAGAACAAGCTGTGCACCGTTCAGAAAGCCAGTGCTAGAGGCCAAACCCACTCCAAAATGGCCGCCAGACGCCTCATATAAAAGGGAGCGGACCACAAGAAAATGGCCGCCCGCAATACCGACCTGCGCCACAGAGCAGCCACGACAAAATGGCCGCCAATGGAATTTTCAATGGAGAAAGGCAGGCACACAA
This sequence comes from Rana muscosa, assembly GCA_029206835.1. Classification (NCBI taxonomy): domain Eukaryota; kingdom Metazoa; phylum Chordata; class Amphibia; order Anura; family Ranidae; genus Rana; species Rana muscosa. The sequence continues at coordinate 602,232,026 of CM055116.1, read as the reverse complement.
TAAATGTCGTCGGCACTTTAAAAAAATGGCGCCTGAGCACCGCGATGTGGATGAGAAGGCCGTGCAGGGACTTTTCCAGGAGACAGACCCCCCTCACAGAAGCGGCCCCACAGGGACCTGGAGCCCCCCCCCACAGGAACACCCCGGTCGCAGCGGGCCCTAGGGCATGGGGGGAAAGGGCGACAGAGAGCAGGGAAGGAAAGGGAGGACAGGAGAACCCCTTAATCCCGGGAATGCCCAGCTGTTCCATCCTGCCGAGACAGGAGGAACCATACTTGCCCGTCCTTGCGAGGACTTGCTGGCACGTCCCTGACAGACTCACAACCGATGGTACGGAGTAGCTATAGGCCCGGTCCACTGTGAGTGAGACAACAATAGCCCAGTTATATGTGGACCCCGGAACATCCCTGGAGCCATGGGGTATGTCGTGGCAGAACCAGCGCGTAGCTAAGGACTGGCACGCTCGATGGCCGGACTGGGAAGACTACAAGGATCTATAATATCCAGCCTGTCGCCCAGCCAGCAGTTGATAGAATAATCGAAAAATAAAATAAATAAAAATTTAAAATTTCTTCAGGACTCTGGGCCCAAAGCGAGCCACGTCCTTCTCCTCTGCTAGGCAGAAAAAAACTGAGCTGCATGCTGCAGGGTGAGGGGTTATGACCGGAGGGACCGCCCCCTGGGCGGGGCTGTTCAACTCTGTTAAAGTTACATGTTTTAAGATAACTAACATGTTCTGCCTAGTCCTCTCCTATGAACAGGAACATAACCCACATGTCAAGATTTAAGGAGCTGTGTCCGTCCATGGACGAAGAGAGAAAAAATGGTTATACTTTTCCTAGTAGAGCTTTTGAAAGGTATCCTCTTAGGACACTAGCAAAACATGGACGCATGCCAGTTGTAGGAAAGGTTATCCTGGGCAGGCCTACAATTTTTTAAATTGATATATGTGCACTAAACAATCATATATAGACTGTTGTATAGCATGCACCATCTTTTCCTTTACCCTTTCGAAAATTATTTAGAGGAAGATTTTAAATTGTTTTACGTGAAGTTAATAATTGCTATTGTCGTCTTACAATTTTGGGGGCACCATTTCAAGTCAGCAAAACTAAGAACACAAGCAAAGGCACAATTAAAATGTTTTTTGTGCTAATAATCCTCTCTGCTATCTACTCTATCTGACTAAAGAGTGTAGAATATTTGCTCCTTTGTGTAGCACTAACACTCAATCTTACTTGGAAAAATGAGAAGCCCCATCTCTAAACTGATGAGTTATCAATTTAGGTACATCAGATTCATCAAATTCAATCAGAAAAGGTGTTCATGTGCATTTGGTTGTAACTTACTTTTCCTTGATAAGGCAAGCCTGGCTTGAACTGTTTGCGAGTATCCTTGCTATATTTGATATCGATTAACTGTTTTTGGACTAGGGTGGTGTCATCAAAAGTAACCTGCTTGCTGCCATCTACAGCTGTTACAGTGGCCCAAATGTTGACTGTCCCTCGAAAATGCTCTGAGAAATCTATTGGCATCATATCTTTGGCACAGATGTCAAACATTCCTGATCCATAAATCTGCAGTACAGAAAAGAATCAAAATGTAAATATTTATCTATGCAACACAAAATTAAACTGCAATTGCTAGGTGTTTCAGAACAAAAGACTCTTTGGGGTATTCTCACTTTAGGATCCAAGCATTTTTTCCCATCCCAAAAAGGGGGGGGTTGTAACTTCACTCCAATCAGTTCTCATTCAGAGCTCTCCCCACGGAGTTCTGCAGAGTGTAACTTCAGCTCTTTGCCCCTGTTTTACTTCAATCGGTATATGGGAGGGTTTACAACCACTTCTGGCCCTTATACACATGTGACAGCAGGAAGGTAAAGTCACCTGGTTGCATCCAGGGGGGGTAGGTATATTTCTCCCAGATTCAGGCTTTATGCCGACTTATACAACTAGGGAGAGAGTTGATGAAGCCCAGCTGAGGCTAGTGGGCTCATGGATGATTCATACCTCTAGGGAGAGTGCTGGGCGTCGTGCAGGCAGGGAGTTGATGAGACCAGCTGAAGCTTGTCAGCTCGTTTAAGGCCTCTATAAAAACTCCCAGCTTCATTAGGTGTTTGCTCATGCCTGGAACCAGACCTGTGTGGACTGTCTAGGGAGAGTGAACCCCTGTGCGGTGAGACAAAGCCTGTGTGGCTATTTGTTTGGACATTTACTAAACCAGGGACTTAGGGACTAGGACAGTACCAGGCTGATCCCAGTTGTTAGTTAGGAAACCTGCATGTTTAGTCAGAGGTCAAGCTGACCAGGATTTATTTTGTTTATGTTTCTTTTTGCTTTGCTGTGTTTTTTGTCACTGTAAATAGAGAAATAAACCGCACCTTTTTGATCTTGAAAACCACAACCTCCGTCTGCTGGGCCTGTTTTTGTGTGGGGAGCCCATCCAGGGGATCACACACACCCGCTGCCAAACTCACCCCCTCACACACACTAGAAAGCTAAAAACTGCTGTAAAAAGGCTGGACAAACGTTTTTTGCCAGTGTTAAGCAGGGTTAAGCCTAGTGTGTAAGCTACGTTTAGTAGCTGCAGCGTTAAGCAGCAGGGTTTCTGGTGTCCTTAACAACCAGTGAGTAGCTGGTCGTTAAAGAGCGGGCAAGGAACCGTCCTTAAAGCAGATTTCCACCCAAAAGTGGAATTTCCGCTTTAAGCACTCCTCGCCCCCTGACATGCCATGGCATGTAAAAATAGGATTTTTAAAACAGCTTACCTGTAAAATCCTTTTCTTGGAGTACATCACGGGACACAGAGCGACATAGTCATTACTATGTGGGTTATATAGATACCTTCAGGTGCTGGCACTGGCAACTTCCAAAACCGGAAGTACCCTCCCCTATATAAGCCCCTCCCATCCGGGAGTACCTCAGTTTTGTAGCAAAGCAATAAGTGTCCCCAAAAGAGGGGTGGGAGCTCTGTGTCCCGTGATGTACTCCAAGAAAAGGATTTTACAGGTAAGCTGTTATAAAAATCCTATTTTCTTTCTCGTACATCACGGGACACAGAGCGACATAGTCATTACTATGTGGGATGTCCTAAAGCAATGCCCAATGAGGGGGGGGGGGGTACACCATACATAAGCTGAGCGCTATCAGACATGAGGATCTTTTGCGGCCTGCAACACACTGCGCCCAAAGGCGACATCCTCCTGACTTCTAACGTCCACCTGGTAGAACCTAGTAAACGTGTGTACTGAAGACCATGTTGCGGCCTTACAGATTTGAGACAGGGAGGCCTGGTGATGCACTGCCCATGAAGTTCCAACTGCTCTCGTGGAGTGCGCTCTAACTTTGAACGGAGGCGGTCTCCTTCTCAAGCCATAGGCTTGCATTATGACCTGTCGAATCCACTTGGCTAAAGTAGATTTTGACGCTGCCTGACCCTTTCTGGGGCCTTCCGGCAGAATAAACAAAGTATCCGTTCTGCGAATCCGAGCAGTGGCTTTTAGATAAGCTTTAACTGCTCTTACTACATCCAAAGAATGTAATAACTTTTCCTCTACCGAACTAGATTTGGGAAAAAACGAAGGAAGAACCACATCTTGGTTCAAATGAAACCTCGATACCACCTTAGGAAGAAAGGCTGGATGAGGACGTAACACTACTCTGTCCTTATGGATAACCAGATATGGCTCCATACAGGACATAGCTGCTAATTCCGACACTCTTTTAGCCGAACAAATGGCTACTAGAAAAATAAATTTCCTGGTGAGAAGAACCAGGGAAATATGCTGTAATGGTTCAAATGGTTGTTTCTGTAGAACCGACAGAACCAGGTTTAAGTCCCATGGACATATGGGAATATTAACCGGAGGGCTAATACGCATCACTCCTTGTATAAAGGCTTTGACTAGTGAATGCGAAGCCAAGGGCCTCTGAAAAAATATTGACAAGGCCGAAATCTGACCCTTGATAGTACTCAAGGCAAGCTTCCTATCTACAGCCCACTGTAGGAAGTCCAGAATCCTACCTATTACGTACTTACGTGGATGCCATTTCTTGGCCTCACACCAGGCGATGTACGCCTTCCAGATTCTATAGTAGATCTGCCTGGATACCGGCTTCCTGGCATTGATCATGGTAGATACCACAGGATTAGAGAGCCCTCTCTTTTTTAGAATGTGGGCTTCAATAGCCAGGCCGTCAAACCTAGGGCTGGTAAGGAAGGGTGGTATATCGGTCCTTGCGAAAGCAGGTCCGGACGATGTGGGAGAGTCCAAGGACTCCCCACTGACATTTTTACAATCTCCGCGTACCATGCTCTTCGGGGCCACGCTGGAGCCACCAGAATCACTGGTTTCTTTTCTACCCTGATTCTGCGGAGTAATCGAGGTAACAATTGTGGCGGTGGGAATGCATATATCAGTTTGAACTGATCCCAAGGGAACACTAGGGCATCCGAGCCGCAAGCTAGGGGATCCCTTGTCCAAGAGAAAAACCTGTCCACCTTTGCGTTGAATCTGGATGCTAGCAGATCTACATCCGGTGTTCCCCACCGCTGACATATTGTCCGAAAAACCTCGGGGTGAAGGGACCATTCCCCTGGGCATAATTGTTGGCGACTTAGAAAGTCCGCCTTCCAATTCTCCACTCCTGGAATGAATACCGCGGATATGGCTGGGACATATCTTTCTGCCCATTTCAGGATGCAATTTACTTCCCTCTGGGCTGCACGACTCCTGGTGCCACCCTGATGATTGATATATGCCACTGCCGTGGCATTGTCTGATTGAATTCTGACAGGGGACCCTTGGAGTTTGGATGTCCATGCTACTAGGGCATACCGGGCTGCTCGTATCTCTAAGAGATTGATGGGCAGGGCCTTTTCCGCATCTGACCATCTGCCCTGGAGAGACCATTGCTCCAGTACTGCGCCCCAGCCTATAAGGCTGGCATCTGTAGTGACCACCTTCCAAGAAATCGGACTGAAGGATTTCCCTTTTTCCAGATTCTGGGGAACCAACCACCAACGGAGGCTCTTGCGAACGGAAGGGGACAAGGACATTGGTAAGTCTAGGGCCTGAACTTTCTTGTTCCAGGCTGACAGTATGGCCCTTTGCAAATTCCTTGAATGGAATTGACCGTAGGGTACTGCTTCGAATGATGCCACCATTTTTCCCAGCAGCCTCATGCACAGGCGTATGGACGGCTGTCTTTTTGTACCCACTAAGTGGATCAAATCTCTCAAAGACAACACCTTTTTTCGAGGCAAGAATATTTTCTTCTGGCCTGAATCTAGCCTTAGCCCCAAGTATTCCAGACTTTTGACTGGTTTTAGGGCCGACTTGTCTCGGTTGATAATCCAACCGTGAGATTCCAGATACTTGATTGTCTTGTGAACGACCACTTCTAGTTTTTTCACTGAGTGGTCTATCAGCAACAAGTCGTCTAGATATGCCATTATCGTTACACCTTGCGTTCTTAGATTGGCCAATAATGGGGCCAGAATTTTTGTGAACACTCGTGGTGCTGTGGCCAGACCGAAGGGTAAGGCTCTGAACTGAAAATGGCGCCCTTCTACTGCAAAGCGTAGAAATTTTTGGTGGACTGGAAAGATGGGAATGTGCAAATAAGCATCTTTGATGTCGATCGAGGCTAACCATTCCTCCCCTTGTAGGGCAGTGGCCACCGATCGGATCGACTCCATCCGGAAAGTCCTGATATGCAGGAATTTGTTTAGCCCTTTTAGATTTAATATGGGCCTCACGTCCCCGTTTGGCTTCGGGACTGTAAAGAGGTTTGAGTAAAACCCGAACCCCCATTCTTCCAGGGGAACCTCCATAATTACTCCTTGGAGCAATAGTTGTTCTAGTGCCAACAGGAGGGACTCTCTCTTCCGGGGATCCCTTGGCACGTTTGACCTCATAAAATGGGAAGGAGGAGAGTCTTTTAACTCCAATCTGTATCCCAGACTTACTGCGGAGAGCACCCATCTGTCTCTGATCGTGTCCCGCCAGGTCTCTGCGAACAACTGGAGTCTTCCCCCCACCCGATTGAGTGGGGGCAACCCTTCATGCATTTGACTTTGGGGGAGCTTTTGTACCTCTCCTGACCCAGGGTTTCTTATTACCCTGCGATTGTCCCTGATTTTTACCCCCGGGATTTGACCGAGGAGGCCGTCGGAACTGTTTCACAGCCAATGCCCCAGGGACTGGAGAAGCAGGCCTCTTAAAAGAGGGACCTCTAACTCTGTTTTTAACCGGCAAGAGTGTACTTTTACCGTTGGAAATTTTCTGGATATATTTGTCCAGGTCTTCCCTGAATAAGCGTTCACCATGAAATGGGAAGCTAACCAGCAATTTTTTACAGGGAGCTTCAGCAGACCAGTTTTTTAGCCATAGAAGCCTGCGCATATGTACTACAGACAGCGTAAGGCGGGAGGCCTGATGGATTGAATCCTTTATGGCATCAACCGCAAAGCACAAGGCTCTAGGTAGATCAGCTGGGGCAAGGGCCTGCTGATCTGGCAAGTCCCTTAAGACCTGTTTCAACTGATCCTTCACTGCTTGGCAGACCCCAATAGCTGCCACTGCTGGTTGTGTCACCAAGCCTGCTGTAGAAAAAGCAGATTTTAATAAGGACTCCAATTTTTTATCTATTGGGTCCTTGAACATTTGGACATTATCCACTGGACATGTCAGTGATTTATTCACACAAGAGATGGCTGCGTCCACTGTAGGGACCCTCCATTTTTTGATGAACTTATCCTCCATGGGATAGACCACCGGAAATCTCTTGGGGGGAGTAAATATTTTATCAGGATGTTCCCAATCCTGGTACATGAGCCCTTCCAATAAAGGGTGAACTGGAAAGGAACAGACAGTCTGGGGAGCTTTTAGCGACCCCAGCGAGGAGACAGTAGTGGTTGATGGTTCCGCAAGGTGCATTTTAAATGCTGATCGGACCATGTTAGTCAAAGACTGAACCCATAATCTTTCAGCTTGAGATGCTGAGAAAGGTTCCTCCACAGTTGATTCCTTTATAACAGAATCAACCTCCTCCTGATCCCCTTCAGGCAGGTCGATCCCTGTATGGGACTGTTGCTCCGCTAACAGGTACTCTGAAGGAGGAGACGGAGATCGGGCGTGCTTTCCCTGTGACAGGGAGGCAGCGATTAATGTTGACAATCTCTCCTCAAATCCTCCCAGAGCTGAGGAAAAAACCTCCTCTGTTACATACACAGGAGCAGGTGAACTGAGGACAGCCACAGTACCAGGCACTCCTGCGGGGTCTCTACGGTCACTAAGCTCTGAATTTTCAGGGGAGACTGGTGCAGCAGAAGCATGCCCAAGATCCTCAGAGCCCGATGGAGACCCCTTTTGCTTCCTGGAAGATTTAGTTCCGGAGCTTCTGGACGGCATATTCCTAAGCCCAAAGCTGAGGTATTCCAGCCGTAATACACCCTCTTTACTGAGAATAGTCTAGCACAATTGCTGCTATATATCAGTTGGTGTCTACTAAAGTGCCTTTCTAGGGGATGCCTGCATCAACCGCCTCTGTGTGCCTTTTTACTGTTGCTAGCTCTGTTTGTGCACTTCAATAGCCAGCTTGATTGCTTTTAAAACATGCTGGACGCCCGCACATGCGCAGTAGCGCCGTGGCGCACACCGAGCGTCATCCACCCGCTCCGCCCCTTTTTCCAGATCGCCTCTATATAGAGAGGCGCGTGCCCGCGCACGCGCGCGGGCACGTGCGCCTTTTTTGAAAAAAAAAGGAGCTAGATGGGAGCCAGGGTCCCTGCCGCAGGGCCCGGGGATGGATGAGCGCAGCAACAGGGCAGAGGAGACAGCTTCCCAGCAGAGAACTTACCAACTGCCTGGATTTGACTTCGGAAGAAAAAAATCCACATTACAAGAAAAAAAAGAACCATAGCGGCCTCTAGTGTTTAACACAGGTACCGCGGTCTTTTTTTCTTGCCTACTATAAAAAAAATTACATTTTCTCAGTAGTAACAGGCATGCACAGAATATTTAGCGGGAATACCTTAGGTAACAGGCAGAAAGACAAAATAGGCTTGGGTGTCCCCCAATAGAACCAAGTTCCTGAGGGCCCCCACTTACCTTTTCCTCGCCGCAGGACTCTGTTTGGTCCACAGAAGCCCAAACTTCACCTATCACGGCAGGCATTGTAATCAAACCTTCAGGGACCAGGTTCCCAATGATTCCACTCCCCTGGACCTGTATAGCACCCTGCACAGAAAACATCTTGGTCGTGGGTATGACCAGAGCTCTGGATCCCAGGGTCCAGCCCTCCTAAGAGAGGCATTACAGGCAAAACCTTGCTCTTCTCTTGCAAGGCCCGGGTACCGACCGTTTAGCTATGAAGCTTTTTTGGTCGGATCCGGAATAGCTTACTGAGGCCCAAAAGAACCTGTACGCAAGCTCAGTGAAAAACACATGTTACTTCTTGGCCAACACCTTAGACACTGGCAAAAAACTGAGGTACTCCCGGATGGGAGGGGCTTATATAGGGGAGGGTACTTCCGGTTTTGGAAGTTGCCAGTGACAGCACCTGAAGGTATCTATATAACCCACATAGTAATGACTATGTCGCTCTGTGTCCCGTGATGTACGAGAAAGAAAAAATGTTTGGGGGGGTGTTTACCTTATATTTAGTGGGACTTCCTGTCCCACTGCCTGCTTCCTTTTTTTGGCCACCTAGGCGACTCCTCCTCTCGCCCTCCCTGCCAGCGATCTTCTGGGACACAACACAGGTCCCAGAAGATCGTCTGGCCAATAGCAGAGCGCAACACGACTCGCGCATGCGCAGTGCGCGCCCGGCCGTGAAGCCCTAAGTTGTTACGGCCGGGTGCCCACAGTTACGCTATGATGGCGCCGAGGAGAGGAGGGGGGAGAGGAGCGAGCCTCCGGGCGGCCGCATCTCTGGACCAAGGGAGAGGTAAGTGTCAGTTTATTAAAAGTCAGCAGCTATGCTTTTTGTAGCTGCTGACTTTTAATAAACTAAAAAGCGGGTGGAACTCCGCTTTAAAGTGGTTCTAAACCCACTTGTTGGACTTCTACCAATAGGTAAGCCTAGAATAAGGCTTACCTATAGGTAGTGGAAATATCTCCTAAATGTGCGCCGTTTAGGAGATATTTCACGCTACCAGCTGTGAAGCATCACTGGACCGTGGGACAGGTGAGTGTCTGATTATTAAAAGTCAGCAGCTACACTTTTTGTAGCTGTTGACTTTTAAATGGGTGGAACTCCGCTTTAACAATGAATGAGTCATCAGCTGTCAGCGGGCTTCCCCGCTGACAACTGGATGTAAAAAAATACATTTCCGGCAATACAAAAATGTGGAAAAAAAACGGCGTGGGGGTCCCTCCCAAAATCCATACCAGACCCTTATCCGAGCATACAGCCTGGCAGGCCAGGAAAGGGGCTGGTTGACGAGTGAGCACCTCCCCCGCTCCTGAACTATACCTGCTCTGCCTCCCCCCCTCAAAGCACCTTGTCCCCCATGTTGATGGGGACAAGGGCCTCTCCCCACATCCCTGAGCAGTGGTTGTGGGGGTCTGTGGGCAGGGGGCTTATCAGAATCTGGAAGCCCCCTTTAACATAGTGAAAGAGTATGGGGTATATTGTACCCCTACTCGTTTACCAAAAAATAAAATGTCAAAAAGAAATAAAAACACACAGTTTTTGACAATTCCTTTATTAAAAATAAAAAAAATAATGTCGCCCGATGTAGATCCATCTTTGATTTTCAGAACAAAGCCTTACCTAAGGCCCTTGCTGTGTTCCATAAAAAGCTTTATACCTTCCTGGCACGTTGATTTGGGACATGAGAGCCAGCAAGATACAGGAAGCAGTTTACCAGCTGACCTCATTAGCACACACTCTGCACCCATCAACTAGGTTTGCATGGCATCTGTGCATCCCTCCTCAAGTGCATTTGCCTGGCTTGTCAATGTAAGCTACTACGGCTGCTATGTTTGCACAGCATCCCCAGGCCACATGCTAAACTCTTTGAGGCTGCATGCGGCCGTCGGTTGGACACCTCTGATGTAGTGCAAGGGCCTGCCTGATTGGATACAGAGTGAATGGATAGATAGGTGGGTCCTCCTATTCCATCGTTTTGGTAAATCTAAAGGAAATACTGTATTTATTGGCATATAACACTCACTTTTTTACCCTGAAAATAGAGGGTAAACTGTGCCTGCGTGCTATACGCAGGGGAATGTGGAATTTTTTTTCCCCTGAAACTTCCCTCTTAAAGTTAGGGTGCATGTTATACGCCTGTGCGTGTTATACGCCGATAAATACGGTAATACAGAGATTGTACAATCAGATTGTATATGGTGTGTGGCCACCTTTACACACCTAAAATTAACTAGTCGCACTTTCAGTGTCAATAATTGTTAATGGCACCCCAAATGTGGAATCAAACACAGGTTTTTAATTAGAAAGTTGGAGGAAGGTCCCAGGTTGTCAGGTTCCTACACTATACCATGGGCTCTCCTGTCACACTACAGCCCAAACTATGCCTACTAGGGATTTTTCCTGATCCGGAGCTGAATAAGTTCACAAAAATATTTTTCCATGAAACACTGTTTTCCGCAAGGAAGGTTATTGCTAGAGTGTGGATGAGGGCAGAACCACCGAGGCTCTCACATTGGATAGCGGAGGTCAATGCTACTCTTCCTTATAAAAAGCTGGTATACTCTCATAGGGGTTGCCCCTCAAAACATGACAAAATTTGGGATAGGTGGCTCCGGGCATCAGAAACCACTGAACACGCAACAATATTAATTCTTCCTTGATGTCAATGGTACTGACCGTATTTCTTTCTATAATGTAGTGTACATGTCAGCCACTAGAGTGCCTCATGACCCCAAGCACATTGTATAGGAATGTCATGTCAAGATATCTTCATTGTCACTAACTGTAAATTGTATACCCGCCATGTACAGTTTGAACGTGTAACTATGCTTTCTTCTTCAATAAAACTATGTTTAAGGAAAAAAAAAAGAAAGCTGGAGGAAGATTCAATGGACTGTGAGTGCTGAGACTGACTACAGTGCTCGTAGTCCATTGAAACTACAAGTTCGTCTGCTGCGATGGCACTTGTCATTTATTCATTCACAGATCTCTGTAAAAGATGTGGCTGTGCAGGCGGTGCCAATTTTAAATGCGACTGTGGCTGTCACCTGTCAGTTCAAGGGGTTGGGGGGATGCTTAGGAACATATTCCTAAAAGTAAACTTAGCCATTAAATTGAAAAAAAAAAGCGTTTTAACCCTGGGCTCTACCTTGGTTACCAAAAAGCGTTTTGAAAATATCTTTCAGTTGAATATCAAGAACCTTTTTTTTGGTTCAGATAGTTGAGGATTCTGCAAAGCTATATTTAATTCTAAAGTAAATATGTCTATTGGCCGCCCTTTACATAGCTGTATCGATCGGGTCCACCTGTCAGTTTTTCAGGCGGATCTGATTGGAAGGTAAATTCAGCCCCATGGTCAGGCAGGTATAAACAGACTTGTGTCCTTTTGCACCCACCTACCTCTGTGTCCGATCTGGTCTGCGGAAGGAGAACTGTCCTCTTCCGTTTAGGCATAGCGTTTAGGATAATAGTCAGGTGTAAATGGACAGTGGAGTCCAGTTACTCCTGGATGTCCATAGAGCAAAAGTTTTGTCCGTGTCCACTTTATGGAAGCTGAGCGGACTTGGATGTGTCATCTACCTGCTCTGGCTATTATTTACAGAGAAGTGAATATATTTGAGTGGGTAGTAATAAACATTGCAGAAGCTCTTACCTCCATGGTTTTAAGCACCTGGTGTCCAATCTCATGTCTGTAATACCCAACACCTGTCACAGTCATGTTGATAGTCAGCATTCCACTCACAGGTTTCTCAAAAGTATATCTAGAATCAGAGAATAACTGAGGTGAGGGTGAGCCGAAGCAGCCAAGTTATGGAGCAGACTAACTCACATATCTGTTGGGCTCTATGGTAACATGAGCACTACCTCCTCTTCTAATGAACAAAATACAGCACTGCACAGCCTACTACACACACACACACAAGACCTACTGTACTGTTTTTGCATACATGAAAAAAAGAGGGACTTTTAAAAAATAATTAAGCTGGGTACCCAGCCTATTCCATTTAGGGAGGACTCAGGCAAGATCTAATACCTAGCTAGGTTGTTGAAAGTGTCTGGAACCACAGCACCTTGTCAGATATCATTTATGATGATTAGATGATTTTGAGGCTCTCAAATAAACCAGCAGAAGACCAAACTCTCCAATTCTAAACAAAAATGGATAATTGTAAGTGGAGCTGATGTTAAAGCAGTATTAAACCCAAAACCAAAAATGTTTCATATTGCAGCTTACCAATCATTAGATGTGGTGGCTGCATCAGTTTTCCTTTCTTTGGCCTTTTCCCCCTCTTTTTTCACCTGGTGATCTGGGCAGTAACACCCCTTCTGTATTAGTGAGACACAACTCTGGATGAATGAGCACCGAAGGCACAGCGGACAGCAGCATTGTCAGTCTGAGGGGAAGGTAGTGTTAAATGTATTAGCAGATTTAGATACACTGACAAATTGAAGCCAAACTCCAGCTCACACTTTGTAATCAGTTACAGAAAACTGTTTTTTTTTCTTTTGGGATAAAGGTTTTGCAGGATAAATGATAGCCGATCCTTTTAACCACTTCTGCCAGTATGAGGTGGTTTGTCTCATCCATGTAAACTGATATATTCTGCTGGAGAGCTGGAGTTTTTGAAAAACAACCGACTTACTGGCTGGATCACCAGTTGAAAATAGAAGAAAAAAAAAACGAAAAAAGGAAACTAATACAGCCATCACTACTAAGAATTGGTAAGCAGCGATATATTAAATGTTTGCTTTTGGGTTTAATACTGCTTTAACTGTATCATGATTAACACATCAGTAGGAACAACATAGAGGACAAAAGTAATATAATGGGACAAAACTAGAAGCGGAAGCAGAAAGCATTTAATACAAGCACCAGTGTAAACACATTCAGATACTGTACCTTGCATTGACTTTGCCTTTTTCACAGACATTGATATCCCGTATATAAGGCGGGGGTGTTAATCTTAACTCAAACTTTGGAAGCACTAAAAAATAAATCAGTAAAATATATATGATATGCATATTTACAATATATTTGTTGTATCCCATAGTCAGATAAAGTAAACATGATAAAACTGGTAATTGTGGCTTCTATCAGTCATGCGCTCCTGTTGCATGATGGGGAGAATGCATTTAATCAGATTACTGAGAGCCATCACTTCATGAGAAGAAGACAAGCTAGTTAAAGTAAACCCTAACATTGGATTTTTCAAATTTTCTCTATTTGTTCTGTTAACCAGTTGTGGATACTGGACGTGTTACACTCACCCAAAAAAACTAGGAGAAAAAAAAAGGTACATTGCAAGGATTTTAGAAAAATTTGTAGCTTTGAAGTAATAGCTACAGTGCCTTGAAAAAGTATTCATATCCCTTGAAATTTTTCACATTTTGTCATGTTACAACCAAAAACATAAATGTATTTTATTGGGATTTTATGTGATAGACCAACACAAATTGTTTTACAAATGCATATTTGTAAAGTGTGGCGTGCATTTGTATTTAGCCCCCTGTGAAGCCCTCAGAGGTTTGTTAGAGAACCTTAGTGAACAAGCAGTATCATGATGGCCAAGGAACACACCAGACTGGTCAGGGGTAAAATTGTGGAGAAGTTTAAAGCAGGGGTAGGTTTTACAAAAATATCCCAAGCTTTGAACATCTCACGGAGCACTGTTCAATCCATCATCTGAAAATGGAAAGAGTATGGCTCAACTGCAAACTTACCAAGACTAAGGATGAGCTCCGGCGTGTTCACACAGCCCACGTGCAGAGCCCGCCAGGAAGTCGGCACTGCGATGCGCTAATCACAGGCAGTGAGACATTGTCCCGATGCATGGCTGCAGAGATCGGGAAATGTCTCACTGCCTGTGATTAGCACATCGCAGTGCCGACTTCCTGGCGGGCTCTGCACGTGGGCTGTGCGAACGCGTTGGAGCTCATCCTTAACCAAGACATGGTCGTCCACATTAACTGACAGGCCGGGCAAGGAAAGCATTTATCAGAGAAGCAGCCAAGAGGCCCATGGTAACTCTGGAGGAGCTGCAGAGACCCACATCTCAGGTGGGAGAATCTGTCCACAGGACAACTATTAGTCGTGCACGCCACAAATCTGGCCTTTATAGAGGAGTGCCAAGAACAATGCCATTGTTGAAAGAAAGCCATAAGAAGTCCCGTTTGCAATTTCCGTGAAGCCATGTGGGGGCCACAGCAAACATGTGGAAGAAGGTGCTCTGATCACATGAGACCAAAATTGAACTTTTTGGCCTAAAAGCAAAACGCTACGTGTGGCGGAAAACACTGCACATTACCCTGAACACACATCCCCACCAAGAAACATGGTGGTGGCGTGGCAGCATCATGTTATGGGGATGCTTTTCTTCAGCAGGGACAGGGAAAATGGTCATAGTTCAGAGTTAATGGGAAGATGGATGGCGCCAAATACCGGGCAATCTTAGAAGAAAACCTGAGGCAGAGGTTCACATCCCAGCAGGATGTTTTAATTCCTGCAGGACAGCGACCCTAAACATACAGCCAGAGCTACAATGGAATGGTTTAGAGCAAAGCATATTCATGTGTTTAGCCATTAGTAGGTAATTTGTGAGTTTAAAAAGAGCAGTTTTCGTGGAGTGTTGAGGGCGAAATACAGACTGAAAGGGATCAAGAAGTTTGTTTACAGTCAGATGGTAACTCAGTTGTAGACCAGACGTTCAAGGAGTTTGGAGGAAAAGGGGAGTAAGGAGATAGGCCATAGGTTAAGATTGGCAGGGTCCAGTGAGAGCTTTTTAAGAATGGGGGTGACCAGTGCATGTTTTAAAGAGTTGGGGAAGATGCCAGAAGAGAGGGAGAGGTTGAAGATGTGAGTTAGAGAGTGTAGAATGGAGCCAGAGGGTGACCGGAATATTTGCGAAGGAGCAGTATCGAGGGGACAGGTGGTTAAGTGGGTGTTAAAAAAAAGTTTAGCAACCTTGTCTATAGTAGCAGAGTTGAATAAGGGAAGTAATGATTGAACCTGTGGACATGGGGTTTAAAATGGGAGAGGTATCTGTGCATTGGAGATCTCCTCAAAAATTGTACCAGTCAAAGTCCAGACCTAAATCCAATTAAGAATCAGTGGCAAGACTTGAAAATTGCTGTTCACAGATGCTCTACATCCAATCTGACAGAGCTTGAGCTATTTTGCAAAGAATAATGGGCACAAATTTCACTTTTTAGATGTGCAAAGCTGTTAGAGACATACCCAAAAAGACTTGCAGCTGTAATTGCAGCGAAAGGTTATTCTACAAAGTATTGACTCAGGGGGGCTGAATACAAATGCACGCCACACTTTGCACATATTTATTTGTAAAACATTTTGAAAACTATTTATCATTTACTTTCTACTTCACAATTATGTGCCACTTTGTGTTTGTCTATCACATAAAAACACCAATAAAATACATTTACGTTTTTGGTTGTAACATGACAAAATGTGGAAAATTTCAAGGGGTATGAATACTTTTTCAAGGCACAGTATTTTTGGGTCTGGTTCTGGTTCATTAATAATCAGCTAATGCACTTTCTGTGTTCTAATGAGGCAAGCTGCAGTATCTGCATTTCTTTAAAATGAATTAACCCTAGGAGAGTTTAAAAACAAAACTTACATTTCTATTGCTGGGAGTGCCTAAAATCGGACTAGTATGTTAGTGCAGAAGTCTACACTAACCAGTGAGCCAATCACACAAATCGTAAATTACATTTTTGGAGGTGTCCTGTACACCAGCTGTGTACAGAGCACCTCCAGGTTGCCATATTGTATTGAATTTTACAGAAGATGACAGTGCTTCAAATTGAAAAGGGGACATAGTAATAATGTAACATTACATTTCAACATGGCTTGTGTAAGAATTGTACATATGCTATATTATTTTTTTGCTCTATTTTCTCCCACAAAAGTGGAATTATCCTTTAAACAACATACACAGGGTTGCCACTCCCCCCTTCCCCCCCCCCCCCCAACTTGCCAGCGATTCCCAGCTGTCAAAGTGACAGCCAGGAGTTGCTGTGTAAAGACAGCAGCTGCAATAGCTGCTGCTGTCAAAATTAGGCCCTTCTGACACACTGGTCAGACAGAGAGAGAGAGAGATAAACAAAGTATTCCGCAATCAACACTGACAGCACATCTCTCCACTATGTTATGGCAACCAGAGGAAGTGGTTTTCTGTAATCATAACACTGTCTTTAATTGACAGCACTGTTCCTTCATATATAAAATACATTGAGAGTTGTCTAGGACTAGCTGGTTCACAAAAGAGCCAGAAAAAACAAAACCTGTGCAGTCACCACATCTAAGAATTCATGCTTTGCAGCAGTTTACATTTTTTGGGATATGAATCTTAAGTATTAAACACACGAGCAGCACTAAAGTGCTGTAAAGTCAGAAGGTTTTTTATTTTAAAGAGGAGTTCCACACTGTACAAAAAAAATAAAAATTAAAGTTAGCAGCTACAAATACTGTAGCTGCTGACTTTTAATATAAAGACACTTACCTGTCCAGGGATTCCGGAATGGTGGCACCCCAAGCTGATCGGTTGATCAGCTCCGGGTGCAGGCGACAGCATCTTCACTAAGGGAAACAGGAAGTGAAGCCTTTTCCTACTGCACATTCACAAGTCGCGTTGCGCTTTATGGTCCCCCTGTTTTCTGGGACCTGTTTGTCTCCCAGAAGGCAGCAGGGGGGAATTTCACTGATCGCCGCACAATTGCGTCAATCTTACCCGGAATTGGGACAGAGCTTTCCCTTTTGGGTGGAGCTCCACTTTAATGCATTCTAATACTTACCTGAGTATCGATCCAGCGAAGTTGCACAAGAGACTCGGCTGTCCAGGACTCTCCCTCCTGATTGGCTGAGACACAGCAGTGGGCGCCATTGGCTCCCGCTGCTGTCAATCAAAGTCAGTGAGCCAATGAGGAGAGAAGGGGCGGGGCCCGAGTCGCGGCTCTGTGTCTGAATGGACACACGGAGCAGCGGCTCGGCTCAGGTGCCCCCATAGCAAGCTGCTTGCTGTGGGGGCACTCAGCAGGAGGGAGGGGCCAGGAGTGCTGAAGAGGGACCCGAGAAGAAGATCTGAGCTGCTCTGTGCAAAAACTTTTTTATACAAAAAAACAAGACTTTAGTATCACTTTAAGTCCACATGGATGTAAGGGATTAGATTCATATATGAAAACAAACACCCTTAGCCCACTAAAAGGGCAGAGTAAATGTCTTCAGCTCTTCACTCACCATATTTCTGTACTGAAAACGATTTATTAAAAATATGGCCTTGTGTTTCTGCAAATATCAGCCACTCTCCGAACATAGGTTGGTCAGAAAGAGGGAAACTCATGTTAATAATTCCTGTAAGACAGAGATAAAGAAAAATTACAAACTTAAACATGGAGTGTAAAGTTTGCCAAAAATTCCCACAACTTAAAGCAGCAGTATTCATCTTTTAAAAGCGTGACTGTATTATTATACCGTGGGTTTTTTTTTTGTTTTTTTTACTAAAAGAGTACGTTTACCTAACTTACTATCCACTTACCTTACTATATTCAATACTTTGCCATGTTCAAGCTATATTAACTTTATTCATCCAATTATGTGCAAGGCAAAATTCCTATTGTTTGTTATTTTTTTTATTTCTATGCACATGATTGGATACCCAAGGTGACTATAGCATCACTTCAAGCACTAAACTATGTGAACATGAAAAATCTCTATGTAATGCCTCAAAGGTTACTCAGAGGAACCTGGAAAAAAAAAACATATATACAAAATAGAATATCCAAGTGCAAACACTAGCCCTAGCTTTAAAGCCCTGTACACACGATCGGTTTTACCGATGAAAACAGTCCGATGGACATTTTTCATCGGACAAACCGATCGTGTATGGGACCCATCGGTTTTAAAGAATAGAACATGTTTTAAATTTTTCCGATGGATCAAAAACGGATAGCAAATTCCGATCGTCGATGGGCAAGTCCATCGGATAAAAAACCCACGCATGCTCAGAATCAAGTCGACGCATGCTCAGAAGCATTAAACTTAATTTTCTCGGCTCATCGGAGTGTTTTACGCCACCGCGTTTGGAGCGCTCGGTTTTTTGACTGATGGTGTGTAGGCAAGACTGATGGAAGTCAGCTTCATCGGTTTTCCGATGGACAAAACAATCGGATTAGAATCCATATAGGATATCCGATCGTGTGTACGAGGCTTTAGTCTAGAATGCCAGTGCTGTAAAGCAAACATGTTAGTGACCGAGTCACTGTGCAAGCCATACCAGTAAACATTTTACTGCGTACAAAATATTATTACAACTTAAAAATTATATTGTAAATGATCTATAATAAATGTGTACAGTAGACGCACAAGACATTTTTTATATATGGGCATGTATAGTATCAACAAACATTATTTGCTAGACCACTGACTATGTTTACTAACATGTCTGAAATATGAATTGTCTGTTGCCCCACAGTTACCAGATTTTCATCTCCAAAATATCCAAATTATTATTATTGAGACAACTTTGATGTTGTTTTGCAAGCTGAATAAGGGTCAGTTCACACCATAGAAACTCAGTTCGGATGCGTTCCACATGCTTTTCTGCATGCGCGTTTTTGATGCGTTCCAGTGCGATTTTGATGAAATCAGGTGCATTTTTCTCACTCTTTTTTCTTAACCTTAAGGACCAGTTAACACCATAGAAATGCAGTCCGGATGCGTTCCAGATACTTTTTTACATGCACGTTTTTGATGCATTCCAGTGCGTTATTGATGCATTTTTGCTACAGTCTAGTGCATTTTCCCCCCTATTTTTTATTAACCTTTAGGCTGGGTTCACACCTATGCGAATTGGATGCGGATTACACTGCATCCAATTCGCAGGACATTTTAAAATACATTCATTTGAATGAGGCTGGTTTACATATCTGCGGTGCATTCGCACTCCGCATTGCCCAAAAAACGTGTGCGTTTTCTAGGCAGTGCGATCCAGCTTAGGTGCGAATTCAGGCCGATTGACTTCTATGGGAACGCTTCTGAATCGCACATGTCATTCAGTTGTGAACAGGATAAAATCCTGACCTGATCAGAAACCGACATGAAACGCTGAACAACTACTTTGTAAGGCCCCTTTCACACGGGCGGACCGTATGTCCGTTTTTCACCCATCCGTTTTCGGATGAAAAACGGACATACATGTATCCCTATGGGATAGCGGATGTCAGCGGATGAACATCCGCTGACATCCGATCTTATCCGTGCCCGCTATGCTCCGTTTTTCAGGATAGAAAAAATAGGATTTTTTACTCACCGTAAAATCCTTTTCTCTGAGTCCATGGACCGACACAGCTTCTCTATTGACAAAGTGGGTATTATCCGTTAATTAGGAGTGACTAGGCAGAAAAACTTGTAAAAAGTGTTGCATCACACCTTCTACAGTACCGCCCAGGGGGCGGACCCTCTGGGTATACCCTCTCAGTCTGCACATCGCAGATCAGTTCGTCAAAAAGCAGTACAAACTTAAAAGGAGGGGTGGGTGCTGTGTCGGTCCATGGACTCAGAGAAAAGGATTTTACGGTGAGTAAAAAATCCTATTTACTCTTTCGTCCATGGACCGACACAGCTTCTCTATTGACAAAGTGGGACGTCCCAAAGCAGTGTCAGAGAAAAAACGAGGGGTGGTAACAGCATAAAAACAAACTTCACCCCAAAACACAAAACAGCACTCCTCCAACGGAGGAGTTGCAACTCTAAACAGCCGCCTGCAAAACCCTGCGGCCGAAAGAGGCATCCGAAGATGCACCTACATCAACTTTGTAGAATTTTGTGAAAGTGTGAGCGGACGACCAAGTCGCCGCTTTACATAGTTGGGAAACAGACGCTTGATGTCGGAAAGCCCAAGAGGCACCTATTGCCCTGGTCGAATGCGCCGTGACAGGAAAGGGGGGCGCCTGACCCTTTAAGGCGTAAGCCTGGATTACTATCTGTCGGATCCACCTAGAGATGGTGGCCGATGAGACTGCTTGGCCCTTCTTGGGACCAGCCACCGAAACAAACAGTGAGTCTGACTTCCGGAACAGGGAAGTAGCAGATATGTATACTCTCAAAGCTCGGACAACGTCCAAGGAATGTAACGCCGACTCCTTAGGATTCGACGGCTGAGGACACAAGGATGGAAGTACAATGTCTTCGTTGAGATGAAAAGCCGAAACGACTTTCGGAAGAAAGGAAGGCTGCGGCCGCAGCACCACCTTATCCTTGTGGAAAATCAAATAGGGAGCCTTGCAGGACAGGGCTGCCAGCTCAGAGACTCGTCTAACTGACGTAACAGCCACCAAAAAGACCACCTTCTGAGAAAGTGTCAACAGGGGAATATCTCTAATATTCTCAAACGGTGCCTTCTGAAGCACCGAGAGGACCAGGTTCAAGTCCCACGGAGGTAACGGGGGGCGGACCGGAGGGGCCACATGTCGAACCCCCTGCACAAATGTACTCACGAGAGAGTGAGTCGCCAGGGGTCGCTGAAAAAAGACAGCCAGGGCAGATATCTGTCCCTTAATCGTACTTAGGGCAAGCCTTTGGTCTACCCCATGCTGTAAAAACAGCAGGATTCTGGAAACCAAATAGGTACGCGGATGCCATTTCATTTCCTCACACATGGAGATGTAGGCCCTCCAAGTGCGGTGATAGACCTTCCTAGAGGACGGTTTCCGAGCACTTCTCATAGTAGAAATTACTGAGTCTGACAGGCCCCGGTCTCTCAGTACCTGGTTCTCAACAGCCATGCCGTTAAAGCCAATGACTGTAAAGCAGGATGGAATATGGGACCTTGCGACAGCAGGTCCTTCCGTAGTGGTAGGCGCCAGGGGACGTCTGCTACCAGACGTACTAGATCGGCGTACCAAGGACGCTGAGGCCAATCTGGAGCGATTAGGATCATTGGAATTCCCTCTGCCTCCACTCTGCGGAGCAGAAGAGGAAGAAGCCTTAAGGGAGGGAAGGCATAGATTAGCCGATACTGGCCCCACGATGCTACCAACGCGTCCGTTGCGTCTGCCCATGGGTCTCTTGACCGGGCCACAAACCTCAATACCTTCCGATTGAGTCGGGAAGCCAGAAGATCTACGTCTGGTGTGCCCCATCTTTGGCAGAGGAGTTGGAACACCTCCGGGTGTAAGGACCATTCTCCTTGGTCCAGCATCTGGCGGCTCAGGTAGTCCGCCTGCCAGTTTTCCACACCCGGAATGTACACGGCCGACAGTGCCGGTACGCTCCTCTCTGCCCACTTCAGGATGCGAGCGATCTCCGATGCTGCAGCTGAGCTTCTTGTTCCTCCTTGATGATTGACATATGCCACTGCTGTGGCGTTGTCTGACTGGATCCTGACTGGACGCCCTTGCAGTCTCTGAGACCATTTGAAGAGGCACAGCTTGATCGCCCGGATCTCCAGGACATTGATCGGCAGGAGGGCTTCCTCTGGGGTCCAGCGACCTTGCGCCGACTGGACACCCCAGACTCCCCCCCAACCTGTAAGGCTGGCGTCCGTCGTGATCACTATCCAGTAAACCGGAAGAAATGACTTCCCGGCCATTAGAGCCGGTGCTGTCAGCCACCATACCAGGGATCTCCTGACTAGGTGGCTCACTCGGATTTGATAATCCAGAGATGAAGGGCATCTGTTCCATCTGGACAGAACTTCCCTCTGTAACACTCGAGTGTGGTATTGAGCATATGGGACCGCCTCGAAGGAGGCTACCATGAGGCCCAACACTCGCATGCAAAAACGGAGTGACGACCAATTCCTGGAAGTCAGCTGCCGTACTGCAGCCCGGAGGGTCTGCAACTTCTCCACAGGGAGGAATACCTTTGCCTCTGAGGAATCCAGAATCAACCCCAGGTACACTAGGCGTTGAGTGGGCACCAATACTGACTTTTGCGTGTTTAGTATCCAACCACAGTCTCGAAGAGTCTGACAGGTAATGGACACGCTTACCTCTAATTCTGAGCTTGAAGGGCCCTTCAGCAGAAGGTCGTCCAAGTAACCTGTGATAGCGATACCCCGCTGTCTTAGAAGTGCCAGAATCGGAGCGAGCACCTTGGTGAACGTCCTGGGTGCTGAGGCAAGGCCAAACGGGAGGGCCACAAACTGGTAGTGGTTCTTCCCGATAGCAAATCGCAGAAACCTCTGGTGTCTGGAGTATATGGGGACATGCAGGTATGCGTCCTTGATGTCCAAGGAGGCCAGAAAGTCCCCCGGATGGAGAGCCGTGACTACGGATCGAACCGACTCCATCCGAAATCTTTGTACCTTCACAAAGCAATTGAGGGCTCTGAGATCCAAGATTGGACGAACCCCCTCCTTCTTTGGCACAATGAACAGATTTGAGTAAAAACCCTGACCCCGTTCCTGTTCTGGAACTGGAATAACTACCCCGCGTTCCAGTAGACCCTGGACCGCCCCATACAGGGCCTCCCGACGGGTCGGTAGTAGCTGGAGATTGGAGGTGATGAATCTGTCTGGTGGACAAGAGAGAAATTCTATCTTGTAGCCTGAGGAGATTACTTCGCAAACCCACCTGTCGGAGACTAGAGCAGTCCACTGAGTCGCGAATTTGCGAAGACGTCCCCCCACCCGAGAGCTGGGTGGGGGCGGACCTTCATGTGGACGCAGATTTGTCCACAGGCTTGTTGGGTCTGCGGGACCAAGGACGCTTTTGTCCTTGGGCAGGCGCTTT
The DNA here is from genome assembly GCA_029206835.1 of Rana muscosa. NCBI lineage: Eukaryota > Metazoa > Chordata > Amphibia > Anura > Ranidae > Rana > Rana muscosa. The sequence continues at coordinate 602,209,113 of CM055116.1, read as the reverse complement.
ATCGGCCTGGGGTCTTTTCCCTGTCGCCTTAAGAGGGCGAAAAAACCGCTTACGTGCAGTAAAGGAGGGCCCTTGCCCTTGGCGTGGTCCCCTACCCTTGCTAGTTTGGGGAAGCAAAGTGCTTTTACCTCCTGTAGCATCCTTGATGATGTCATCCAGAGAAGCCCCAAAAAGTCTGTCGCCCTTAAAAGGCAGATCCAATAGGGCTTTCTTGGAAGTCTGGTCCGCAGACCAGCCCTTTAGCCAGATCAGGCGGCGTATTGCTACTGCATAAACCGAAGCTCTTGACAGCAGGGGAATAGTATTCATGTCTGACTCGCAGACAAACTTAAGGCCCTGGACCAACTGGTCGGCCAAAGTTATCTCATTAGGAGGAGCATCTCGCTCCTTTAACCCCTGGAGTAGCAATTTTGCCCATTCAGTAAGTGTCTGAGACACTAGGGCCCCCGCCAATGCCGGGCGTACTGCTGAGCCTACCACTGAGTATAGGTAGCGAGCGAGTGCTTCAGCCTTCTTATCCACAGGGTCCTTGAAAACAGGAGCCCCTTCTACTGGAATAGTGGTGGCTCTATTAAGTCTGGACACCGAAGGGTCCACTATAGGGGGAGAGGTCCATTTCTTCAGAAAACTCTCCTCAAAGGGGTACCGTACTGCAAACCTCTTTGGGGCTGTAAAGACCCTCAGTGGGTTCTCCCATTCCTTGTATAAGAGTTTGTTAAAATAAGACACACAAGGGAACACCTTAGCAGTGCGGGCAGGTTTACGAAACCCAAAGGGGACTGGAGTATCTGCTACTTCTTCAGTCCTTTCCAACTTTAGCGTATCCCGCACTGCAGTAATAAGGTCAGATACCAAAGCCGTCTCGCGTACTGACCTGGACTTGGAGTCCTCCTCACTGTCCGATCGGTCACGGTCTGCAGTCTCTGATGCATCAGAATCTGGGCCATGAGCCGTAGCTGGACCTGGTTCTGCATCAGAAATATCCCCAGAAGATTGCAGGGGACGGGGGCGTTTATTACCCCCTGTATTCCCGTGTGCTGCTTCCACCCTGGCAGCAAACGCCTCTAGGATTGCCGACATAGCGTCCATAGACACCTCAGGGACACCAGCTGCTAAATCTGGTGTTTCAGGGGAGAAGACATCTGGCTCAGATGCCATGCTGACCACACGCTGACACTCACAGGGCTCCAGGCAAGATATCAATAGGCCACCCTCCTGCGCTGCAGAGATGCTGGGTTACCCAGAGGACTCACCACCCTGGATAGGTACTGCTATGCTGCGCCTATGATGCTGTCCCCTTGCTGCTGTGTCAGTCTGCTTCTTTTATCAGCACTTCCTGTGTGAATTTTCGCGCCAGTGTAATGCACCCTAGAGGCCGGAGGCTCTCGCAAAATGGTTGCCAAAACCGTCTGTATGGAAGATAATGTGGGCTCTAAGAAAATGGCCGCCGACAGAAGATAGAGGTCAGGCAGCCATAGCCCACAAAAAAGATGGCCGCCGAACGGCAATATCTGCATACAGGGTGGACAAACATGGCCGCCGATCACCTGATAGGGGCCAGTGGGTGTGGCCGAACTACAGGAAGATGGCCGCCAGGCAGTTACAAGAGGCCAAACTTGGCATGGACCACCTCAAAATGGCCGCCGACAGCATGGAGACACAGAAACACAGGTAAGCAAAAATGACATTTCTTTTAAATGTTAGTTACAGCCAGCCCCGCTCCAGTGGGACCCCCTAGGTGACCCCCAGCACCCAGCAACCTTTAGCTAGAAGCCCAGGGAGGAGGGAAAGGCAGGGAGAGAGGGAAGAAAGGGGCCACAACCACTTACTTGATCTCTCCAGGAATGTCCAGCTAAATCACCCAGCCGAGGCAGGGGAGTTTTACTTACCTATCCTGCATGTATTCTGCTGGAAGACATTCCAAACAGATCATCGTCCGCGCACGGAAGGTGACTGTTGGCCAGGCATGCTGTGAATGGACCCAGAAGGGACGATCATATGTATGCCCTGGAGCATGACGCTCACCGGACAGGCTGCTGCGACTCGGCCGTAAGGTCAGCCGAAGCTGAGCGGTCCGATGCAAGCCTTGGAGCGTAAGCTCACCGGCCAGGCTGCTGCGACTCGGCCGTAAGGTCAGCCGAAGCTGAGCGGTCCGATGCAGGCCCTGGAGCGTAGGCTCACCGGCCACCCGTGGAGCGACGGGCATGTCGTGGAAAACCCAGCGCGTAGCTAGGGTCGGCACACGCTCGATGGCCGAAACTGGGGAGACTACAAGGATCGAGGATCCAGCCTGTCACCCAGTCGGCAGTTGATCGAAGATCGCAGGAAACAACAAATGTAGCAAAAAAATAAAAAAAATATATATATCTTTTTTCCCCGGACCAATGAGCCCGAAGGGAGCCATGTCCTACTCCTTGCTAGACAGAAAAAAACTGATCTGCGATGTGCAGACTGAGAGGGTATACCCAGAGGGTCCGCCCCCTGGGCGGTACTGTAGAAGGTGTGATGCAACACTTTTTACAAGTTTTTCTGCCTAGTCACTCCTAATTAACGGATAATACCCACTTTGTCAATAGAGAAGCTGTGTCGGTCCATGGACGAAAGAGTAATTTATATTTTTCTATCCGTCTGCAGAGCGGATCGGATGAACACAGACAGACGGTCCGTGTTCATCTGATCCCCCATAGAGGAGAGCGGAGATCTGACAGGGCGGTCCCTGCACAGTGTGCGGGGACCGCCCAGTCATCCGCCGGCTCAGCAGGGATCAACGGAGCGATCCTCGCTGAGCAAGCGGAGGTTCACGGGGCGGATCATGACTGATCTGTCCCGTGTGAAAGGGGCCTTAATTAGCTGTGAAAACAGAGCCCAATTTCGCACATGTGTGAACCCAGCCTTAATGAGGACATGCGTGTTCCAGTGTGTTTACGTGCGTTCCATTACAGTCCAGTGCAGGAAAAATACAGCATGTTCTACTTTTTTTCTGGAACGCACTGGTGTAAACTATGCCATTGAAAACCATATAACCTACTTTCCATGTGATTTTGGTGCAGAAAAAAAATGCACTGGACTGCATGTGGTGTGAACTGGCCCTAAATAAGGACATGTGTGTTCCAGTGTGTTTTTGGTGCGTTTCCGGTGCTTTTTTAATGCGTTTTACCGTGTTCCAGTACAGTCTAGTGCAAGAAAAATGCAGCTGTTCTACTTTTTTTTCCGGAACGCACTGGAACTTCAAGCACTGGTGTGAACTATGCAATTGAAAACCATATAACCTACTTTCCAGGGAAAAAAAAAAAAACCCTGGACTGCAGGTGGTGTGAACTGGCCCTAAATGTCAAGGTCAACAACTTACCACAGCAAACGGGACTCAGGTCTGTCCACTGTATTATCCTAGATCCTCTTGGATCCTAAAAAGAAAAGAAACACTATAAAACATAGTTATTGTGCTTATAAAAAGGCATTAGATGGCTGCAGCCCATATGATAACTACCTATAAAATAACATGTCAACATGTGGCCACAAACAGATAGGTGGCTTTTATTTGAGCCAAGGGTGGCCCTGCAAGCACCTCCCGACTCAACAAAATAGAGTTACAGGAAATATCATGTAAAAATTGTTTTAAATATGAGTTTATATGTTTTTTTGTATCTCCAAATATATTTCACTACTGAAGTAATTTTTTTATTTTTTTTTAAATGATACCATTATTCAATTTTGGGTTTAAGGGAAGTCTACTATAATACATAATTATCTCAATACTACAAGTTATTTTACATTAATATTGCACTGGGAAGCCATTGTAGTGCTTTACAGGTGTAATTTCTTATGTGAAGTATAAAAATAGTTTAGTATTCCTAAGAATTGTTTTTCTGCCAGGTGGGGTGAAAATGTAGCCAAAGTAAAAAAGGGCACTGGGAAATTACTGAGAAATGAAAACCGTGACCTAAAGGCCCCTTTCACACTGAGGCGTTTTTACCGCGTTTTCGTGGTAAAAATAGCGCTGTAATAACGCCTGAAATAATCCTGCCCCAGCATTCTCAATGTGAAATCTCTGAGGGCTTTCACATTGAGGCGTTTTGCTGGCTGGGCGTTGAAAAAAATCCTGCAAACAGCTTTTTTAGAGCGCATAAAATAGCGCTGTAAAAACGCCTATCCCCATTGAAATGAATGGGATTCGCAGTAAAAACGCGGTAAAAACGCATAGGCATAAGCGTTATGTTAAAAAATAGCGCTAACGCCTATGCGTTTTTACCGCGTTCGCGCTAATTTTAGCGCGAACACGGTAAAATCGCGGTAAAAACCCATAGGCGTTAGCGCTATTTTTACCGCGATCGCGGTAAAAATGTCATTATTTTTTAGCGTTTTTTCAACGCCTCAGTGTGAAAGGGGCCAAACTGTTTTCTGACAAATTTTTTCATAGGATACATTTAAAGGGGTTGTAAAGGTTATTTTTTTTTAAATATAACAAACATGTTATACTTACCTCCACTGCGCAGCTCGTTTTGCACAGAGTGGCCCCGAACCTGGTCTTCTGGGGTCCCTCGGCAGCTGTCTAGGCTCCTCCTCGCAAGAACTAACCCCCTTTATGCGAGCTCTCTCCCATGATACAGCCGGCGGCCAATATCACTCAGCCCCGCCCCGCGGCGTTCCGCGTCATTGGATGTGATTGACAGCAGCGCGAGCCAATGGCTGCGCTGCTATCAATCCATCTAGTCTAGCACATCATCGGCCAGACTGAGCGGAGAAGAGGATGTCGGGGGCGAACGCAGCAGGTGAACGGGCTCAGGTAAGTAAACCGGGGGGGCTGTAAGTGTCAGATGTTTTTTCACCTTAATGCATAGGATGCATTAAGGTGAAAAAACATGAACCTTTACAACCCCTTTAAACATATACAGATAATCAAGTTGTGGAAATGGGTAGATACATTGTTTCTGAATTGTGGCATTCTTTTTCTGTTTTGTTTCCAATGAAATAGTATTCATTTAGTTTATTGTAATACCCCTTACCTTTAAATATTGTGTTTGAGTGGGTCTTCATCAAATGAGTGTAGAATAGCGAATAACATTATTGACGTTTAATATAGGGATAGCTGTGTCTTGTCATTTGAAGACACACTTATAATCCCTCATGCTTGTGCGGAGATCATGGTTCATTCATGGATCCCGTAGTGGCATTGAGAATTGGGAGAATTCACAGCATAGATATTAGGTGGATAATGCATATAGATATTAGAGAGAGTGAGATATACGGTAAATATTTGCACCTTTTAAAAACATTTTTATACATGTTTTTTCAAGTTATGATTATGCATATTGCTGAAGTAATATTTATAATATTTTAGAGTATCGGACAGATCCCATTATAAAGTTGGCGTGTTGATGTCAGGCGTCCTACCGCTCCATGAGGACGTTGAATGACGAAACTAGTAGAGCGGAGCTAGGACACTGGGATCATCATGCTTGCTGGGTCTGCACTCACAGCTTGTTCACTGCAGCCGGAGGTTATTGGCACACATTAAAGCACTTATTCCCTAGTGTCGGGTTGACACTTGTAACATGTGAGTGTTCTGAGATGTTTTTATTAAATAAGCAATTTTAAACGTTTTTACGCTATGGAGATTTTCCTTCCTCTCCCTCATACAAACCCCATGCATGATTGAGTTACATTCGAGAAAGGAGTTGGGAGCAGTAGCAGAGGATTTGTTCCAGCTGGATTCTTTTGCACAGAGCGCTTCTGCTGGTTTATAACTTGACCAGCCATTGTTTCTGGTGAGTGATCTCGGAGCAAATAGTGAAGGAGAACATTGGGTGTTAGTTCACGTGAATAGAATATTCGTCTTGGATCACCTTTTGGACTTTTTATGTGATTTATGCTTTTGAATTTTTTTCACTTTATGGATGCATAGTAGATTTTTTTTCTTGCACTGAGCATTTTTTTTTAGCACAGATTATTTGCACTTTATTGATTCTTTCGTTGCTAATTAATAATTGTTTGCACTTAGATGTCTTATTTTTAGACATATTGAACATGTAGATATAGAATTGGTTATGCATTACACAAGTTCACATACCAAATTCTGTCATAAATTTTAGTATTGGGTGTAATAGGTTTGGTTAATGCATTATAAGATTGCGCTGCTCCTCCTTCCTTTTTAATTACATTATCGGTGTACCACTGACAAGTTAGCAGCAGCATTCTTGCTCAATCCCTCAAACTTTTTCCACTAATATCTCTGGCGCTGTATTTTTAATTTCTTTCCAAGCATTTGTGGCTGTAACAACATGAACTTCATAAAATTTAGTGGCTGTGTTAACTGACAACCAGGTGGCTGCCTTGCAAATGTGGGAGACAGACACCTGATGAAGAAAAGTTCAAGATGTGCTAACTGCTCCAGTCAAATAATAGGAAAAGGAGGGGACTGATGTTTGATAACACAAGCCGGTGCTCCGTCAGAATGGCGACCCGTCAGATTAGGTAACGGAAACGACGTTCCATCAGCTGCGCATGCGTCCACTGCTACCAGGTTTCCTAATCTGACAGAACACCTGTAGTCAGAAGAAGCAGCAGCGGACATCTTACTACACCCAGCTACATGTTGAATTTCACAGTAATTTTACCAATAAAGTGAGCGTATAAAAAATATAGTATGTTGATGCTGTTTTTATGTTAGATTTTGAAAGAAGCTGGATGCCAGCAGTAGGAAGGTGGCGGAAGCCATGTTTGTACACCTCGCACTGCTCTGCGCTAAACCTTTAGCCTTTAAAAATTAACATCCAAACAGCATCACAGATGTCAATATACTATATTTATTTATATACGCGCAGTTTATTGCTAAAATTACTGCAAAATTCAAGACTTGGCTGGGTGTAGTAGGATGTCCGCTGCCTTCTTCTGACTGTAGATGTTCTGTCAGATTAGGAAACCTGGTAGCGGTGGACACCTGCGCAGCTGACGGAACCTCACTTCCGCTACCTAATCTGATGGGTCGCCGATTCTGATGGAACACCAGAACAATGGTTTGTTTAATCCATCTGTAGATATTGTCCAAGAGGGCTGCTTAAATATTGCATGGCTTCTAAACCCCGTGACTACAAAAGAATTTGATTTAAGAAATTTGTCCAAATTACATCAAAGCAATGAAAAGATTTTTATTTTGAATGTGTCAGTCAGGAACAGAGAAAAGGAAGGATGATATCCCCATTTAGATGAAAAGCACACACTACCTTTAGCAAAAAAAGTATTGGACAAAGGACCCTTTTGTCCTATGCAAAACTAAAAATGGAAGCTGGAAAGACCGCCAACTGGGAAATTTGCCACATCGAGGTGATGGCCGAAAAAGGGACACTAAATATTTGAATTTCCTGAATATTTCCGAACAGTGGTTTCTGCAGTACAGATTGGCCGGAGCGGCGATGACATCACCAAGCATGCGCGCGGGAGCCGTCAAAGCCGGCATTATCCATTGATAAAACCGGCATTGACAGTGCGGCAGCGCCGTTGTCTATGGCGCGCATTCTTTTTTGGAAAATATCTCCTAAACCGTGTGGGTTTAGTCTAGGCTTACCTGTAGGTGCAAGTTGCATAAGTGGGTTTACAACCACTTTAAACTGTGGCTCAATCGCTAGGTTTTACGGCCTTCAAACCTCACATGTGCATGAGCCCTAATAGTGCAGCCAGTCACAGTGTCACAAGATCAGTTTAGCTAGAATCTTGTTCTGTGCTCTTGATTGCCACCACACTAGAACAGTGCAGCTAGCAACAGTTTTCCTGATCACCTCCACAGTGTCAACAGACCAATGTGTGCCAGCAACAGTGTTCCTTATAACCGTCAAACCAGTCAGTGTCACCTGACCAGTGTAAGCTAGCAACAGTGTTCCTGATCATTGCTTGTAACGTACCTTAGGTGTGAGCCTGACGTACGGAGAGGGAGCTCCCGGACAACCCCGGCTCAGAGACCACTGGAGTGGGGACACTGGTGGTAAGAGCACAGTGAGGTAAGGGTGCCTGTCTGATCCTCACTGCTTGGACTGGTGGAGCCGAGTGGAGACTGGAACGGCTGGTACAGGAAGCAGCGGATGCAGGTCAGCAGGTTGCAGAGCAGAGGCTGCAGGTCAGCAGGTGCAGGTTGTAGAGCAGAGGCTGCAGGTCAGCAGGTGCAGCTTGCAGAGCAGAGGCTGCAGGTCAGCAGGTGCTGGTTTGCAGAGCAGAGGATGCAGGTCAGCGTGTGCAGATTGCAGAGCAGAGGATGCAGGTCAGCGTGTGCAGATTGCAGAGCAGAGGATGCAGGTCAGCGTGTGCAGCTTGCAGAGCAGAGGATGCAGGTCAGCTGGTGCAGGTTTGCAGAGTCAGACAAGCCGGGTCATACACATCCAGGTAAACATCATAAGTGACAGGCAGAGAGTAGTCAAAGTCCAGGCTGGGTTTTGGCAACAGGCAGACAGGCAGATAACTGAACAGGGTCAAACGAGCCGAGGTCAGGACTGGAGACAGAAGCGTGGTCAGGAAGCCGGGTCAAACACAGGAACAGGATACAGGCACAGAATCAGGAACTCAGGGAACAGAAGCAGATCAGACCGCAAGGGGCAACATCTCTGGAGTGTCTTTAATAGGCCGTTGGGCGCCAAAGTGCGTCTAACACGCATGCACATGCAAAGTCCACGATATGCGCATAGGCGCACACCTTCTGAAGCACCCAGTACGTCCCTGACACTGCTACACAAGTTCCAGTGTCATCAGTGAAGTCAACATTTGTGTTCCTGTTTGGCGCCACACCAGTAGACTGTTGCCCCTGCCTGCCACTTGCCTGTTCATTGACCACGTTTCTGTCTGCTGCCTGTTTGCTGACCATGCCTCTGCCTGCCGCCTAAAACGGACCCATCTGAATGTCCGACTGACTACGCTCCTGCGAGACACCATTCTTAGTCATACACTGCAGATGACCACACTCCTAGAACAACAGGAACTCTTTTGTTCTTCCTTTCTTCAGCCTCCTGTACTTTCTGGCCAGTGAACATGGCATTCCTGGGGTAGCTACGTACCAGTAGGCTAGGCTTGCTTGGCTTATATGAAATGGGATTGCTATAGGTGACAATACACTAATATTTATTCCCTAACTGCTCGTATACATACACAGAGCTTATTACTAATGTTCATATAAAAGAACATCTGGGTAGCAGTGACCATAACATCCAATTTGCATGACAGGAGAGTGTGACCGGCTCTCAATGGAGCCGGTTCACACACCTCCGGGGTGGCCGCAGAGCGCACTGCAGAAGGGTCCTGTGCGTCTTTGGCTCCGTTTCAGGTCCGAATTTAGGCAAAAATTCTGACCTGATTCGCCCCTGAAATGAAGAACAGGGATGCACCGGACCCCCTGCTGCGAGCCGCTCCGCAAATAGTGTGAACCCAGCCTTAATGTTAGCTGTAAGCAACAAACACATACAGTAAAGATAAAAACACTTAACTTTAAGAGAGCTAAATTTCCAAGGAAGAGGGCTGCTTTCCAAGACTTAGACTGAGAGGGAATATTGGCATCGATGAACACATTTCTTTTAAGCGTTTGTATGTGAACACACTGCAAAGTATATTCCCATGGGCAATACGCTTAAAAGGCTCAAATTAAAACTTATGTGGCTCACATCCAAAGTTAAAAAAGCTATAAATAAGAAAAGAGCTTTTAAAAAATATAAAAATTAAGGAACACTATCATCATTTAAAATGTTACAAATAATATAACAGAATAAGTTAAAAGAAAATAAAGGTACAATTTTTCAAATATATTAATAGTAAAAAGGTCAGGTCTGGGCATGTAGGCCCTTTACAAAATAATCTGGAGTGGGTGACTGGGGATAAAGACAAGGCATATTTAATAAATACCTTCTTTAGCTCTGTGTATACAAAGGAGCACGTGGGAGCTCATGTCCATAATGGGGATGATATTGACAGTCCCAAATGAACCACTATAGCTCAAAATTGATATGGTCAAGAAATATTTAGACAGAATAAAGGTGAATAAAGCACCTGGACCAGATGGCATACACCCACAGATTCTACAAGAATTGCGCTCTGTCATTTCAAAGCCATTGTTTTAAATTTTTAGGGACTCTTTAATAACTGAAAGAGTACCACTGGATTGGCGTAGGGCCAATGTGGTGCCTATATTTAAAAAGGGATCACATTCTTTATCAGGTAATTGGGAAGATACTGGAGAGTTTAATAAAAGACCACATAGATGAGTTCTTGCTGAAAACAAAAATGTTCTAAGTAACAGACAGCATGGATTCATGAAAGACAGAAGTTATCAGACAAATCCGATTGCTTTTTATGAGGAGGTGAGCAAAACCTTGGACAAAAGGAATGGCTGTGGATGTAGTATATTTATATTTTGCCAAAACGTTTGACACAGTTCCCCAAACATGGCTGATGTTGGAAAGATCAGTTTGTAAATGGATAGAAAACTGATTAAAAGACAGAATTCAGAGAGTAGTGGTTAATGATTCATAATCTGAATGGTCTAAGGCAGGAGTCAGCAACCTTTTTCCACTTAAGGGCCGGCATCAATGTAGGTAAATGCATGGAGGGCCGTATTCACCTGCTAATAAATAAAGATAATCCTAACATAGTAATAATAACAGTACAGGTTTACCTCACTTTAAGGTGCTTCACTAATACAAAGCCAATTCACCCTGAGGGAGCATGTGGCTGGAGATTTGGATTTTACTGCCCCCTCCCCCATCCTGGCATCTAAGGGTGCCTGGCGCCTGCCAGCCAGCATGGTCTAGAGATGGGGTTCCTGTCCCCAGGGGTGATGGTGTCCCTGTCCCCAAGGAAGAAGGGTCCCTGTAGCCAGGGGTGATGGTGTTCTTGTCCCCAGGGGTGATGGGGTCCCTGTCCCCAGGAAAGAAGAGGTCCCTGTCCCCAGGAGTGATAGGGTTCCTGTCCCCAGATGAGAAGGGGTCCCTGTCCCCAGGGGTGATGGAGGCCCTGTCCACAGGCGAGAAGGGGTGACGGGGTCCCTAATAGGGTCCCCCCCTATTGCAGTGTTTTCTGTACCCCATTGCAGTGTCCTCTGTCCCCCTTCACATTACTCCCATATTGTTCTCTGCACCCCTCCCACACATAGCAAGTTTCCTGTGCCCCCAAAGCAGTGTCCTCTGTCCCCTGCACCCCCCCCCCACTGTAGTGCCCTCTGTACCCCCCATAGTGTCCTCTGCCCCCCTCCCCACACACACACACACACACACACACACACACACTGTGTAGGTAGAACTCAATCTTACACAGGTGTACAGCGAGCAGAGCAGAGATCAATATCAAAGGGCTGGATGGTGCTGGTTACCTTTTCACATTAACAGACTGGTGATTGGTTGCTAGGATCGCCCAGCAACCAATCACCTGCTGTGTAATGTAAAAAGTTAATTCCAGCGGTTCCCACCCCCATCCAGCCCTGTGATACTGCCCGCTAGCCGCTGTCCAATAAAGTGGACAGCGGTGAAAATGCCATGGGCACTGAAGGGCCAGACATTTATAAATGATATAGGATCTGGATTTAAAAGTACCATTTCATTGTTTGCCGATGACACCAAGCTATGCAGTGGAATAATGTCCTTACTGATTGTCTCCAACTTACAAGCTGACCTCAACCCACTGTTTCATTGGGCAACTGTGTGGCAAATGAGGTTTAATGTTGATAAATGTAAAGTTATGCACTTGGGGGCTAGAAACATACATGCACCATACATACTAGGAGGAGAACAACTGGATGAGTCAATGGTGGAGAAGGATCTGGGTGTTCTGGTAGATCATAAGCTTAATAAAAGCATGCAATGACAAGCTGCAGTTTCCAAAGCGAGCAAAATCCTTTCTTGTATTAAGAGAGGCATGGACTGTAGAGAGATATCATTTTGCCCCTGTACAAATCATTAGTAAGACCTCACCTGCAATATGCAGTTCAGTTTTGGGATATTGGGGAACTGGAAAAAGTGCAGAGAAGAGCAACCAAGCTGATAAGAGGACTGGAGGAGCTCAGCTATGAGGAAACTGAATTTATTCTCTCTTGAGAAGAGGAGATTAAGGGGGGAAATGATCAGCATGTATACATTCATAAGTGGTCCCTATAGTGAACTTGGTGGTGAGTTATTCACTTTAAGGTCATCACAGAAGACCAGGGGGCACTCTTTATGTCTGGAGGAAAAAATATTTTCATTTTCCAAAAACGTGTGGCAAAAAAAATTGGATTTTTGTACTCACCGTAAAATCCATTTCTCTGAGTTCATGGACGGACACAGCAGCATCTTGACATATGGGTATTATCCTCCTGTTAGGAGGTTGACTAGGCAGAAAAACAGCATGTTAAGTGTTAAAAACACATCACACAGTACAGTACCGCCCAGGGGGCGGTCCCCCTGGGTACATCCTCTCTCCCTGCATCTTGCAGCTCAGTTTGTAAAAAAGCAGTACAAACATAAAAAAGGAGGGGCGGGTGCTGTGTCCGTCCATGAACTCAGAGAAATGGATTTTACAGTGAGTACTAAAAATCCTAATTTTCTCTTCCGTTCATGGACGGACACAGCAGCATCTTGACATATGGGACGTCCCCAAGCAGTGCCAAAAAAAACGAGGGGTGGGAAAAGCAGCATAAAACAAACTTCACCCCAAACAAACCAGATCCTCAATGGAGGAGTTGCAACTTCAAACAGCCGCCTGTAAAACCTTGCGGTCGAATGAAGCATCCGAAGATGCACTCACATCAACCTTGTAAAATTTTGAGAACGTGTGAACGGACGACCAGGTCGCCGCCTTACACACCTGGGAAACAGACGCTTGATGTCGGAAAGCCCAAGAGGCACCCATTGCCCTGGTCGAATGCACCGTAACCAGGAAGGGAGGCGCCCGCCCTTTTAGAGCATAGGCCTGAATCACGATCTGTCTGATCCACCTAGAGATGGTGGCCGACGAGACCGCCAGACCCTTCTTAGGACCAGCCACCGACACGAATAGTGAATCCGATCTCCGTAACGGAGCAGCCGCAGACAGGTACACCCGCAGAGCTCGGACGACGTCCAAGGAATGCAACGCAGCCTCTGTGGGATGCGCCGGCCGAGGACACAAAGACGGAAGAACAATGTCCTCATTTAGGTGAAAGGCCGAAACAACCTTAGGAAGGAACGACGGCTGTGGACGCAGCACCACCTTATCCTTGTGGAAGATCAAATAGGGAGCCTTGCATGACAAGGCCGCCAATTCAGAAACCCTTCTGACTGATGTAATCGCCACCAAAAAAGCGACCTTCTGGGGGAGAGTCAATAAGGGAATCTCCCTAATGTTCTCAAACGGTGGTTTCTGAAGTACCGAGAGGACCAGATTCAAGTCCCACGGAGGTAGTGGAGGACGTACCGGGGGGGCCACATGCCGAACCCTCTACACAAACGTACACACTAGAGAGTGCGTCGCCAAGGGTCGCTGGAAAAAAACAGCCAAGGCCGAAATCTGCCCCTTAATTGTACTTAATGCGAGTTTATGGTCCACTCCACGCTGTAAAAACAGCAGGATCCTGGAAATCAAATATGCACGCGGATGCCACCTCATCTCCTAACACATAGAGATGTAAGCCTTCCACGTATGATGGTAAATCTTCCGGGAGGTTGACTTCCGTGCTCACAGCATGGTAGAGATCACAGCGTCCGACAGACCTCAGGCCCTTAGCACCTGGTTTTCAATAGCCATGCCAATAAAGCCAACGACTGTAAAGCAGGATAAAATATGGGACCATGTGACAGAAGGTCCTCTCGCAGTGGCAGGCGCCAAAGAACATCCGCTACCAGACGCACTAGGTCGGCGTACCAGGGACAACGAGGCCAATCTGGAGCAATCAGGATCGTCGGAAGCCCTTCGGCCTCCACTCTGTGGAGTAGACAGGGAAGAGGCTTCAGAGGAGGGAAGGCATAAAGCAGCCGATACTGACCCCACGGCGCCACCAACGCGTCTGATGCGTCTGCCCACGGGTCTTTTGACCTGGCCACGAACCTCAACACCTTCCGATTGAGTCGCGACGCCAGGAGATCCACGTCTGGCGTGCCCCATTTCAGACACAGAAGCTGAAACACGTCCAGGTGAAGCGACCATTCTCCTTGGTCCAGCGTCTGGCGACTTAGGTAGTCCGCTTGCCAGTTCTGTATTCCCGGAATGTACAGGGCCGATAGAGCCGACATGCTCCGTTCTGCTCAACTCAGAATGTAAGCGACCTCCGCCGCTGCAGCTGAGCTTCTTGTTCCTCCCTGATGATTGACATACGCCACTGCTGTGGCATTGTCCGACTGGATCCTGACTGGATGACCTTGTAGTCTTTGAGACCACTTGGATAGGCACAGCCTGATCGCCCAAAGTTCCAGGACATTGATCGGCAGGCGGGATTCTTCCTGAGTCCAGCGCCCCTGGGCCGACTGAACTCCCCATACTCCCCCCCAGCCTTAGAGGCTGGCGTCCGTCGTGATCACCGTCCAGTGAAACAGAAGGAACGACTTCCCGGCCCGAAGAGTCGGAGACGTCAGCCACCACACCAGGGAGGTCCTGACCAGGTGACTCACCCGGATTTGACAATCCAGAGACGATGGGCATTTGTCCCAACGCAACAGAATTTCTCTCTGTAACACTCGAGTGTGAAATTGAGCATACGGCACCGCCTCGAAGGAGGCTACCATGAGACCCAAGACTCGCATGCAAAAGCGGAACGACGACCATTTTTGGGATGTCAACCGCTGCACCGCAGCCCGCAGAGTTTGCAGCTTCTCCATGGGAAGAAAAAAACCTATCGCCTCTGAGGAATCCAGGACCAGCCCCAGGTATTCTAGACGCTGAGACGGCACCAACACCGACTTCTGAATGTTTAGCACCCAACCGAATTCTCGGAGGGTCTGGCAGCTGATAGACACATCTTCCTCTAATTGTGAGCTTGAAGAGGCTCTCAGAAGAAGGTCGTCCAGGTAGCCTACAATAGCGATTCCACACTGCCTCAGCAAGGCCAGAATTGGGGCGAGCACCTTGGTGAATACCCTCGGCGCCGAAGTCAGGCCGAAGGGGAGAGCCACAAATTGATAGTGGTCTTCCCCGACCGCAAAGCGCAGAAATCTCTGATGCCTGCAGCATATGGGGACATGCAAGTATGCGTCCTTGATGTCCAAGGACACCAGAAAATCCCCCGGATGGAGAGCAGCGACAACAGAGTGGACGGATTCCATCCTGAATTTTTGCACTTTCACAATGCAATTGAGGGCCTTGAGATCCAGGATTGGACGGACCCCTTTCTTCTTGGGGACCACAAACAGATTGGAGTAAAATGCCTGAAACCGTTCCTGCAATGGGACAGATACGATCACCCCCCGCACCAGCAAATCCTGAACAGGCCCAAACAGGGCCTCCCGACGACTCGGAGGAAGCTGGAGGTTGGATGGAAAAAATCTGTTCGGTGGGCAAGAGAGAATTTTGTACACCGAGGAAACTACTTCGCAAACCCACTGGTCGGAAAACAGACGTCCACCGAGCCGCGAATTTGCGAAGATGGCCCCCCACCCGAGCGTCGGGCGGGGGCAGACCTTCATGCGGACGCAGACTTGTCCGCAGGCTTGTTGGGCTTGCGGAACCATGGACGCTTTTGCCCTTCAGCAGGCGCCTTATCGGCTTGGGAGCACTTACCTGCAGCACCGGACGGACGAAAAAAACGCTTGTGGGCGGTAAATGAGGGCCCTTGACCTTACTGGATTGTGGGAGCAGAGTGCTCTTACCTCCCGTGGCATCTTTTATAATGTCATCCAGAGAGGCCCCAAAAAGTCTTTCACCCTTAAAGGGTAAGTCCACCAAGGCCTTCTTAGAAGACTGATCCGCGGGCCAACACTTCAGCCAGACCAGGCGGTGTAACACCACCGCATAGACTGAGGCTCTGGAGAGCAAGGGCAACGTATCCAGGGCTGACTCGCAAACAAATTTTAGGCCCTGCACCAACTGTTTGGCCAGTGGCACACAGGCCGGAGGAGCCTGATGCTCCTCTAACCCCTGGAGCAACAGTTATGCCATTCAGGAAGTGTCTGAGACACTAGAGCCCCGGCCACGTCGCTGACCCCACCACCGTGAACAGGGAGCGGGCCACTGCCTCAGCCCTCCTGTCTGCGGGGTCCTTGAAAGCAGGAGCCCCTTCCACAGATATCATGGTCACCTTGTTCAGTCTGGACACAGGGGGGTCCACTGTCGGGGGAGAAGTCAATTTTTTCAGGAATTTCTCCTCAAAAGAACCGCTAAACATTTTGGGGCTGAAAAAACCTTTTGCGGCCGATCCCATTCCGTGTACAAAAGTTTATCCACATAAGGTACACAAGGGAACACCTTAGCAGTGCGGGCCGGCTGTCGCCTCTGCCGTAGCCTCCATTTTCAGAGTATCCCACACCGCGGTGATAAGTGCTCCTACAAGCTCCCTATCATGCGCTGACCCTTAGCCAGAGTCATCCTCACTGTCCATACGGTCGAGGTCCGCAGCCTCTGACACATCAGAACCAGGGCCGGGAGCAGTAGCTGGGCCCGATTCTGCGTCAGAGGTATCCCCAGAAAATGGCGGGGGGAGGGGGCGCTTTTTACCCCCTTTTTTCCACGCGCTGCCTCCACCCTGGCAACAAAGGCCTCCAGGACCGCCGACATAGCGTCCACAGAAATAGCATGTGCAGGGGCACCAGTTGCCAATTCAGAAATGTCTGAGGAAGAGTCGTCCCCCTCCGACGCCATGCTGACCCACCTGCCTGACACCCCTAGGGACGTAAGGCAAGATGCACGGACCACCCTCCTAGCTGCTGTAGAGAGATGAGGGACCCCCCAGAGGACTCACCACCCGGACCAGGTACCGCACAGCTGCTGTCCGCCTATGCCTCCTAAGGTGCTCTCCCCGTGCCGTCCCTCAGGAAGTGTGCTTGGAGCCAATATTCTGCCCACTAGAGGCCAAAACACCACCCAAAATGGCCGCCGACCCGCCGCTCTGTAAGCAGAGCGCGCGGGCTACAAGAAAATGGCCGCCGAGGCATGTAAACAGCGCCGGTCGCCGCCAAAATGGCGGCCGCGAGTTAAACAAAAAAACAACAGTACATAATGGCAATGAACACCTGGGACCCTCTAAGGTGGTCCCCCCCACACACGGCAACCAGACAGCACCCACCGGAGAGTGGACCCGCCGCGCAGCCCCCAGCCCTAGGATGAAGCCCCCCAAGGTGGACCCCCAAATTGCAGCCATCCTAGCTTCCCAGAGCCTAGGGAGGAGGGGAGGAAGAGAGAGAGTTAAGGAAGGGTGGAACCCTCTATCGACCTCCCCAGGAATGCCCAGCCGTACCACCCTGCCGGAGCAGGGGAACTGCTACTTACCCGTCCTGCGAGGACCAGCTGAAGGCATTCCAGACAGACCCAATTACAGCATGGCTGTCGGCCCGGCACACTGTGACACGGACATAGAACCCGGTCATATGTGTGCCCCGGAGCATATAGCTCACCGGCCACCCCTGGAGCAACGGGGCATGTCGTGGAAGGCCCAGCGCGTAGCACACGCTCAATGGCCGAACTGGGGGGACTACAAGGATCGAGGATCCAGCCGGTCACCCAGTCGGCAGTTGATAGTAGATTTCAGGATCAAAAAAGTAGAAAAAAAATCCCCAGGCCACATGGGCCCACATGGAGCCATGTCCTTCTCCTGTGCTAGGCAGAAAAAAACTGGGCTGCAAGATGCAGGGAGAGGGGATGTACCCAGGGGGACCGCCCCCTGGGCGGTACTGTACTGTGTGATGTGTTTTTAACACTTAACATGCTGTGTTTGTGCCTGGTCAACCTCCTAACAGGAGGATAATACCCATATGTCAAGATGCTGCTGTGTCCGTTGTGTCCGTCCATGAACGGAAGAGAAATTACATTTTTAATAGACTCGCTATGCCTTTCAGAAAAAGCCCTGGGGTGATTGCTTTACAAAATGCGGTCATTTTTTGAGTGTTTATCTCGTCCTGCCACTTCGGTGATTTAAAAAATATGACAGGTAATCAGTAAATTAGATGCATAATAAATTTTTTATTTTCATACATGTTGTATCCTCATACTCTGGATGCATAGCAGAATGTGTTTTGGGGTGTAATTGTAAGTATTGCTATGCTGTGTGTGAAAATTAACTTGTTAAATTGACAGCTTTGTGAAAAAAAAATTGTGACAAAAATTAATAACTTGAAAAATCTCACTATTCCTCTTATTAAATACCTTGGGCTGTCTACTTTCTAAAAAGGGGCCATTTGTGGGGTATTTGTACTGTCTTGGAATTTTAGGGCCCCAAGAAATGAGATAGGCAGTCAGTACATCAGGATTGATCAATTTTCAAATATATATGCTATAATTTGTAGACTCTATAACTTTCACACAGACTAAATAGTATATACTGATTTCGGTTATTTTTTACTGAAGAAATGTGGCAGAATATATTTTGGTTTAAATTTATGAAGAAGGATTATTTATTTGCAAAATTTTGGAACAAAAACTCATGCCGCGTACACACGATCATTATTCACGCCGGTTAAAAAACCGCCGTGAATAATGTCATTTAAAACGGGGGAACAGCTTGTTCCCCACACACGGTCATTTTTCACGTCATTTTTTCTCTTGACGAGAAAAACGACCGTCTGTGGGCTCCGCGGCAGTGTTTCCCTATGGGAAACACTGCCGCGGAAAACATGTCGAAACAAACGACGAGAAAAATTAGAACATGTTCTAATTTTTCTCGTCGTTTTTAATGCCGTTTTTCTCGTCGAAAAAAACGACAGAAAGCCCACAGACTATCGTTTTTCTCGTCGAATGGGAAAAATTTCGTTTTTTTCGACGAGAAAAACGGCCGTGTGTACGCGGCATAAGGAGAACTTTTTTTTAAACATGTTCTGTCTTTTTTCCTTTTCATAGAAAAAAAATTAAAAATCCAGTGGTGATTAAATACCATGAAAATAAAGCTCCGTCTGTCTCAAAAACATCAAATAAAATTAATTTGAGCACAGTGTTGCATGAAATTTGCAGAATTTGCCTGGGCAGATAGCGGGTGAAACAGCTTGTTCTTGAAGTTGTTAATGAACAGAAGAGATATAACGTGTGACTTCTGTGTGGATATTAAAAAACACACATACTTACCATGACATATGCATTAACCTGCAAATACAAGAACATAACAAAATAAGAAAACCATATAACATAAAATGTTCTAAATTCAATTCTATACTACAGTATATATTAGTTATATTCTTACAAAGATTCTTCCTTTAAAATGTATAAATATTGACAAAATATCAGTAAGGGCCTGTTCTCAACTGCAATTGTTTACATAACATGTGCATCACGACTTATGATATGAAATGGCCCTAATGCCGCGTACACACGACCATTTTTCTCGTCGGGAAAAAAAAAATGTTTTCTCTTTGACGAGAAAAACGACCGTGTGTGGGCTTTTGGTCATTTTTCCCGACGAGAAAAACGGCATTAATCACGACGAGAAAAATTAGAACATGCTCTAATTTTTCTCGTCGTGATTCACGCCATTTTTTTCCGCGGCAGTTTTCCCATAGGGAAACACTGCCGGGGAGCCTACACACGGTCGTTTTTCTCGACCAAGAGAAAAAATGAGGGGAAAAACGGCCGTGTGTGGGGGAACAAGCCGTTCCTCGTTTTTCCCGTCGATTTTCTCGACAGTGTTTTCACCGTCGAGAAAATCGATCGTGTGTACGCGGCATAAGGCTCCATTCACATTAGCTCGTCTCCAAAGTTACATGATTTTCAGTGTAACTTTGGAGCGTGACTTTTGGTGTGACTTTGATTCGACTACATTCTCTGGATCAAAGTCGCATCAAAAACAACAACATAAGTAGTGCAGGCATCTCAAATGGGTGCCATTGAAAAGAATAGGCTGCGATTTGTCAGGTGACTTTGATGTCCAAAATCACATGACAAGTCACGAGTGTGAATGGAGCCTTATGGCGTACACGCGTACACACGATCGGAATTTCCGACAACAAAACCGTGGATTTTTTTCCGACGGATGTTGGCTCAAACTTGTCTTGCATACACAAGGTCGCACAAATGTTGCTCGGAAATTCCGAACGTCAAGAACGCGGTGACGTACAACACTACAACGAGCCGAGAAAAATTAAGTACAATGATTCCGAGCTTGCGTCAAATTGATTCCGATCATGCGTATAATTTTTGTGCGTCGGAATTGGATACACACAATCGGAATTTCCGACAAGAATATTGTCGGAAAAATTGAGAACCAGCTCTCAAACATTTGTTTATCCGATGGAGCCTACACACGGTCGGAATATCCGACCAAAAGCTCACATCGACCATTTGTTGTCGGAAATTCTGATCGTGTGTAAGCGGCATTAGAGTAAATGTTATTTTATACATAAACTAAAAAAAAAGATCTTAAATGGTAGTGTGTGCTGTTTTAAAAAACTTTGGCTAAGCTTTAGCAAGCCTCAAGTAGTGATGAAGCTTGTTAAAGCTGGCCTTAGGCTCCATTCACACCAATGCGTATTTTCATGCTTTTTGCAGGACATTTTTTTAACATGGGTTACTATGGGACACGTTCACATTAATGCATTTTTGTGCCTCTGCCTTTTTGGAAAGGGTCAGGGACTTTTTTAAACACAAAACTGTGCTTTTTTTTTGCATTTTTGGTTCAATATACTTCAATGGAGAAGCTGCAGAAAAGCAAGTTTTTTCCACGGTGTACCGCGATTTGCATTTTGCGTTTACTAATCTGCCCAGCAACAAATTTGTCCAAAAAAACGCAAAACGCGTTTTGTGGCAAAAACGCAGTAGAAATCACGGTAAAAAACGCAAAAAGCACTGCAGAAACGCTCAAAAGCAACATGCATAGATGTGAATCACGCCTAAAGCATGAATAAATCAAGAAAGGGTGTCATGAGTATAGCAGTTATTCCTCTCATGAAAAGTTAATTTGTCAATGGATTGCTAATAAAATCTTTACTAACTAGAAAAAAAAGGCAGGCAAAGAACTAGTCACCAGTATTGCCCTTAGGCTCTCTGTAGCCAGTCTTACCATGCCTTGTTCTGCACTGTGTCACTGGGAAGGCAGCCATCCTAGTAGAGTCAGACTTTTGCTTCCTCATGCAGATCTTGCAGGAAGGAGAACTGTGAACAACTAGTCGACTAGAGAACAATGAACAACTAGATGTCAACACTAGTGACATCAATCCAAATCTCCAAAGACTAGCAGTCAGACACAGTAGTGCCTTGAATCTCATGCCGCGTACACACGACCGTTTTTCATGACGAGAAAAATGCCATTTTTTAAATTGGTCATTAAAAACAATCTTGTGTAGGCTCCAGAGCATTTCAAAAATTTAGAATATGCTCTATTTATTCTCGTAGTTTTTCTCGTCGTGAAAAACGGCCGTGTGTACGCTTTAATGACGGGAAAAAAACGTGCATGCTCATAAGCAAGTTATGAGACGGGACCTCTCGTTCTGGTAAAACTAGCGTTCTGAATGGAGATAGCAAATTTGTCACGCTGTAACGGACTGAAGAGCACGAGGCTGAAAAGCGCGAATCGTCTCTCACCAAACTTTACTAACACGAGGTTCAGCAAATGCAGCCCAAAGGGTGGCGCCATCCGAATGGAACTTCCCCTTTATCGTGCCGTCGTACGTGTTGTCGAACGTGTTGTACGTCACCGCGCTTTGCTCGAGCATTTTTTTTCACGATAGTGTGTAGGCAAGGCAGGCTTGAGAAGAATCACGTCGAGAAAAACGTTGTTTTTTTCAATTACATTAAAAACGGCCGTGTGTACGCGGCATCACACTGCAGTTATACAGCTACGAGGCTGTGGGCACAGGAGCCCCCTTCCCTTTCTGTACTAAAGACGTCAAGTTTCATTGGTCAACAAAAAGGTGGAAATCCCCCTTCTTTATTTAAGTAGGGAATGGCTAGAACCTCGGTCTACTTTTTATTGTTGTTTGATTCTGTGCTGCAGATTTCCCATCACTTCCTGTGTACTAAAAAGTGTCACCAGAACAGAAAGTGAGAGGAAATCTCTTCAATGGAGCTCTGGACATCAGTAAAACCTGACAGGGGTTCTTACCCTTCCTGACTCTATCACAGAAAGCAAAACTAGTCAGATTTTGACATCCATTCTCAAACCTGCTTTGCAAAATAAAATCTGGTATTGGATTCATTCCTAGAAACAAGAATCAATGTTTTGCTCTTGCTTTTAAAAAGCAGGCCCTTTGCATCTATTACCTTACCTTTTCACTTGCAGGTCGTAGATTCGGTGTCACCATATACATATTGATCATCACTATAAATAGAAAATGTCAGAGACAGAGGGAGTTTGATTTAAAGATGCAATTCTCCTGCTCACATTCACAAATCGATAAATGTACAGTTGATCTCTAGGCAAAACATTTTTCTACTCTTGGATGGATTAGGAAAGGGTTACCCGAAGGGTTTATTGCCTGTCTCACAACCAGAGATAATCTACCTCTCTATCAGCCCTTTGTGACCATGGTCATAAGAAAAGAAAATTAAAGGATTTTAAAGTTTTTATGGCTATAATAGGTACAGGAGACAAGAGGGAAAGCGTGTCCAGTGACAACTGTCAATGGCGGTACAGTAATTCTTCTTCCATCATGTTGTGTCCCTGGAGCAGAACAGAGAAATGTCCCTAATGATTTCCAGGTTTGAATAAAAACCTTCCCCACTACAAATCTAGAAAAGCTTTTGATTGGAGCTCTGCTTTAATTAGCACTTAACGATCTTTAACTTGCCAAGCATAAACTGGTGAACCTGTTAGGGCATTTTTTTATTTTATTCTCAGTTTTTTCAGGTCTGCAGCAGGGTACTGCCTTGCAATCTTCTAAGGGCGCTCAACTGACATTTTCCAAAGGCACTCAGCTGACAAAATACATAAATACTATATATCTGTATAACTTGTAAACCTGACATTCTTCCAACACTCCTACTATACCGCTAACACTTATAGCATAAAAGCAAATAGACATGACAGTCACAATATTCTTACTGGGTGATCCAGCCATTAATTGTAAACTGTTTGTTTTGTTTCACGTACAACATATGTGTACATTTCTCACCTCTTTGCTTTGGTTTATACACTGGTTTATCAGTCTGTATAAAAAGTGACAGTCCTTTGCTATCCACTGTAACAGTTGTAGAGTTGTGAAAAATAAGTCCTCCATCATTTAGGTGGCGGTTACCCCAAACTTTAAGGTGCGCTTGACCTCTCAGTCCTGGTGGAACCTGCAAAATATCCGAGAATAGACAGTCCTGTTAATCTTCATGATAAAGTGCAAACTCGTTCTTTTTCACTCTGATAAAATTGAGCAACAAATCGGCAGTCACAACTGATTTTTCGTGTATTAAGAAAGAAATATAGCTTGCTGAGAAAGTCTGCCTGACACTTTTCCCCACGAGTTGGGCCAATGTTAGGCATTTTAAACCTCAGTTGGACCAACTGAGGCATAAAACAATGCAGAACTAAAATAAAAGCCTCTGCTGTAACAGGATGAAAGAGGGGTCAGAAAAAGTCACAGGTGTATCCAACTGGGAATGCAGAAATCTCAATCCTTCCCTCCCAAGCTGGAATTTTGCACATAAGGTCCTTATTAGGTGGGTCACTCACATTTGCAGAACGACTGCTGTTTGATGCCAGACATGTTGCTAACAGAAGTTCTTCAGGAACACTTACAGACCAGCGTCAATACAGCATATAGCCTGTGAGCCACTTACTCAGGCCTGGTTGACACCAGTGTGATTTAAGATGCGACTTGAGTTGCACAGAATCGCACGACAATGGAAATCACATTGTTTTCAATGGTGTCCGTTCACATTATTGCGCCTCAGAATGGAGCAATTTTGGAAAAGGTTCCTGTACTACACTGGTGTGATTCCAGGGCGATTCTGGCCCCATGGAGTATACAAATAAATGCAAACCTTATCAAAGTAGTATCCAAGGAGCACTATAAATTCACACTGAAAGTCAGATCAAAATTGTATCGCAGCAGTGTGAACCTAGCCTAAACGTGAGTCTTCAGATAAAAGGTCATAAAAAAACTACCACAGCTCTGGTCCATATAACTCTGCAAGGAATTGATACACTGGCCTCACATAAAGAGGAGTCTTGTACTAACTGAAACACAGACCCAACATACAGCCTGCTAGCCACTCAGATTAAGTGAGCCTTCAGAGACAGGGGCAAGTGAACTACTGCAGATCTGGTCCCAAATAACTTGGGAAGAATTACCCAAATAAACTGGCAGACCTGAAAAGTCCTGTGCTAGCTGGAACATAGGAAGGTTGTGTTCCAGTTAGCCTGTCAAGTACAGTATGCCATCACATCGTGGGCCAACGCGTGTCCCCATGTGATAGCAATAAAGATGATTAAAAAAAAGAAACATACTGTAATTTTTTTTTTAAAAAGGCACCAAAAATGTGGTCATGTATGAAAAAGACGATTGATGATGCATATCACCACACTCATCAGAGCAAGAGCAATCATTCTAGAGCCATCATTCACAGATAACTCGAACCCGATGACTTGTAAAGCCTTTTAAAGTGTTGCCAAGTTTGTCGCAGTTTCATGGATGCGTGCAATTTTAAGGCTTGACATGTTTGGTATCTGCTTACTCGATACAACCTCATCTTTTATATTTTACCAAAATGGGTAACATATTTTGTTTGTGTGCACTAACCTTAACTTTAGTGTATGTTTTACTAAAATGATGATGTTGCCTCCCCACCTTTCCCAAACAGAGAACACCTAGTGTTCATTGAAAAAACATAAGGCGTTACTATACAGAAGGGTGGTTAAAGTAATATTAAAGGTATTTTTTTAAAAATTTGTAAATTACAAACATGTTATACTTACCTGCTCTGCACAATGCTTTTTTCACAGAGCAGCCCCGATACTCCTCATCTTGGCCCCTCCTCTTCTCTGAGTGCCCCTTGCTATGGGGGCTCTCGTGCATGCTCACTCCAAAGCCCTGCAGAACGAGCCCCCATCCCCTCACAGCTGTGATTGGCAGCAGCAGGATGGAGAGACCCCAGAGAGCAGCCGCTCTCATGCACATCACTGAATCACAATCAAGCTTAGGTAAGTACTAGGGGGGGCTGTGGGGGAGCTGCATACTGAAGGCTTTTCACCTTCATGCGTGGAATGCATGAAGGTAAAAAACCTTCAGTCTTTAGAACCACTTTAAAGAGACCCTAACAAAAAATGAAGGTAAAAGCACAGAAAAACAAGAATTTTGTTTGTTTGCAGTGTTCTTCTTTTCCATAAATTATTTTTTATTTACTTAAAATGTGCCTGTAACCTTGACTAGTCAATCTCCTTGCACAGACTCCCTCACCCCCCCACCCCCCAGCATATCATAGCCCTCCCCTCTTCTGGGAGTGTCTAAATACTGTCCGTGCAGCCCAAGATCCATTGCCCCTTCCTTATGTAACCTTTTATGTAGCTGCTAGGGGAGGAGTGACGGGGAATAATACAGTGGAAGTTAAAGTGGAAGTCCAGACTAAAACTAAAATCCCTGCATCTATAGACACCTACATTCTAACACTAACCTATCTATCCCTGTAAAAAAAAAAAAAAACAGTATACATACCTTATCTGCAGGCGATCCGACCCAACCTCCAGCAGAGGAAGCTCCGATCCCACGCTGAGCTGTCAGCCGCGGCTTCGCTGTGTGGGCGGGTGGATAGGAAACGTCTGTCAACGAAAGTCCCATAGTAAGTCTATGGGTGACGTCACTTCCCATTCATTTCACAGCCATTGTCGGCCATGTCCTCTGCAGAGCTTCCGTTGCTGGAGATCGGATGGGATCGCATGCAGTAAAGATATGTATACTAACTTTTTCTTTTCAGGGCTCAATAGGTTAGTGTTAGAATGTTGGTGGCTATAGATGCAGGGATTTAAGTTTTAGCCTGGACTTCCACTTTAAGTGACAACTCTAAATCTGCTGACATCACATCCAAGATGGTGGCGCCCAAAAAGAGTCTCAGTGCTTTTGCATGTCTACACAACGGAGGCTTTTACAGGAAAATACCACATGTAAGTTATGTTAAATGCACTTATAACCTTAAGGGAAGATATTTGTTTAAGTAAATTATCTGGTGTTTATTTAAACAATGAATTTTTGGAATGTTCTCTTAATAGATAATAACTGGTATTTTCTTGATTAAATAAACAAACCAGTTAAATTCATGCTGAGATTGCATAAACACGTTCAATATATTCCATACCGTTCAATGGCTAAATATCTTAATAACTGGATTAATGGGATGTTTTTAAGCACTGTACAAACTGCTCCATCACGTAGCTGACCCTCCTATATAAATGACTAATATGTGATAGAGGCGTCCCCCTGCTTACAAATGCTCTCTCATGGCTCCCATCCCGCCACCTACACACATTTGTGTCACATCTCACAGTATGACTCTCCCTGTGCTCCGCGCCCTTTCACAGGGGAATAATTTAACCACAAAAAGCTAAAAAATGGAAAATCTGATACACGCTTTCATTTGTGCTTTTATTTCTATTGCGTTTGCTGTGTTCATTTACTTTCCTATGTACAATACTACAAAATAAGTGGGTACTAAAAATATATACACACAATATTACTTACTCGTGCTTAGTTTCTTCACATGTACCATTTGAACATTGCTGAAACACTTTCAATCCACAAGAAGAAAATAGAAATGTGAAAGCAGAAGTCTCACTGTCTTGTTCTACTTTATCCAGTGAACAATAGGTTTATTCATCAAAATGAATGGGCATAAATTTAGATTACAAATTTATTTGAATGGAAAAAAAAAATCAGTTTTAAAAAATAAATAAACAAGATTCATAAGTTGTAGAGTAAACTAAACTCCAAAGTCTGGTTTTAAAATCTTTTCTAGTATGTATTCTTAAAAGGGTTTGTAAAGTGTCAAGGTTTTCCAGCTTAATGCATTCTATGCATTAAGATGAAAAACCTCCTGTACTGTAGCTGCCCCCATCATTCCAGCAACGGGGACAAGCAGAGCAGCTCCAGCCACTGGTTTGCATCCTCATTGGATAGACTGATAGCAGCAGGAGCCGAGTCCTGATGTCTGTGTCAATGGACGCAGCAGCAGGACTCGAGAGTGCGCCCGTACGAGTGCCCCCACGGAAAGCGCTTCTCCGTGGGGGCACTCGAGAAGAGGAAGAGTCAGGAGCACCGCTGAGGGACCCCAGAAGAGGAGGATCGTGGCCACTCTGTGCAAAACCCTTGCACAGAGGAGGTATGTGTTTTTTTTAACCACTTAACGACCGCTCACTGTATATATACGTCGGCAGAATGGCACCGACAGGCACAATCACGTAGAGTGTACGTGATCGCCTTTGTACAGTTGGGGGGTCCGATCGGACCCCCCTCCTATACAGTGAGCGGCCGTTTATCGTTGGGGAGCGATCAGAGATGAGGGGGTGACCATTCGATTTCGGCCACCCCCTCGCGATCGCTCCCGGCCAATGAAAATGCTTCCTCCGCCATGTGATGTAAACACAGGCAGGAGGAAGTGATGTCATCTCCCTCGCGGCGGTCTTTTCGATTCCGGCGCCGAGGAGAGAGGAAGCAGGTTAGTGCACCAACAGTCCACTGACACATAGGTACACATAGGCACACATTTCACCCCCCAGTCACCCCCCAGCCCCCAATCACAGTGTCACGGATTGCAGTGATCATTTATTTTACTAATCACTGCATTTAGTGTCATCTGTGATAGTAAAAAGTTGCAGGGCAGTTAGGTTTAGGCCCCTTTAGGTCCAGGGTAGCCCCCTAACAAAGGTTTAACCCCTTGATCACCCCCCAGGTAACCCTTTCACCCCCTAACGCCAGCGTCACTAAGCGATCGTATTTTCGATCGCTGTATTTAGTGCCGGTGGTGCCCTAGATAGCCAGTTATTTATTTTTAGTTTCGCCGCAGGTTTTTAGAGCGTCAGGTACCCCCATATATTATTTTAACCCCCTGATTGCCCCTAGAGTTAACCCTTTCACCAGTGATCACCATATAAGCGTCACTGGTGACACTGGTTACCCAGTTAATTATTTAGTTATTTAGGTAACCCGTCAGGTTTTTATATAGCGTCGGGTACCCCCATATTTAACCTAATAAAGGTTTTAACCCCCTGATTGCCCCTAGTTAACCCTTTCACCAGTGATCACATATAAAGGTTACGGGTGACACTGGTTGGTTAGTTTGCTTTTTATAGCATCAGGGCACCCGCCGTATATAACCCAATAAAGGTTTAACCCCCTGATCGCCCGGCGGGTGAGATCAATTAGGTTTTAGCGCCAGAGAGGGTCTGCGTCGCCCCAGGCAGCGTTAGGTTAGTGCCAGTAACGCTAACACCCACGCGCAAAGCATGCACCTCCCCTTAGTGGTATAGTATCTGATCAGATCTATACTAGCGTCCCCAGCGGTTTAGGGTTCCCAAAAACGCAGTGTTAGCGTGATCAGCCCAGATACCTGCTAGCACCTGCGTTTAGCCCCTCCGCCCAGCCCAGCCCAGCCCACCCAAGTGCAGTATCGATCGATCACTGTCACTTACCAAACACAAAACACATAACTGCAGCGTTCGCAGAGATAGTCCTGATCCCTGCGACCGCTAACAGTTTTTTTTGTAGCGTTTGATATATTTGCTGACGACAGTCGGGTGCTTTTTTTCCTGTGAATCTTACTAGTGTACCCCTAAATTTAGAGCCCAAAATGGCAAGTCGAAGGTACACTAGTAAAGAGGCCTACGAGATTCTGAGCATGACAGATAGTGAAGAGGAGGTCACGTATCTGTCAGATTCAGGCTCAGAATATCTTCCCGTAGAAGACAGTGACGTCAGCGGCCCCACGTCAGATAGCTCTGACGACGAAGTTGAGGTCCCTGCTAAGCTCAGGCGTACCCGATCCCGATCTTCTGAGGTTGTTGAGGAGCAAGAACCGCAGGGCTCTCGTATCATGGAGCAGAGTAGTACTAGCGCCGCTATTCCTTCTGGTGAATTGGCAAGCACCAGCGGCCTAGTACAGCCTGGGCGTACATCCAGCACTGCAGTATCACGTGGTGACGTGGCGAGTCCCATAAGTGCAGTTCAAGCTGGCGAGGTGGCAAGCACAAGTAGTGTCCCGCTGCGACCAATAAGAAGACAAAGGCAGGCCCGTCGTACCCATAGTGCTCTTCCTGCAGAATTCGCCTATCCTGATTGGGTCCCCACCACTTCTGCAGAACCCGTACTTCCCCCATTCACTGCCCAACCCGGTATTCAGGTGGAAACAGCTGATTTTATGCCAATCGATTATTATTCGCTGTTTTTCACGGAAGATCTCTATAGATCTATTGTGGACCAGAGTAATTTAAATGCTGGTCAATTCATCGCCGCTAATCCCCAGTTGCCTTCCATTGCCAAAGATTGGAAACCAATTACGGTTTCCGAATTTAAGACCTTTCTGGGCCTTTCCCTCAACATGGGCACACATAAATTCCCGTCATTGCGTGCTTATTGGTCCACACACCCAATTGACCACATGCCCGTGTTCTCTGCCTCCATGCCCAGGAAACGATACGAGCAGATTTTGAGGTTCATGCACTTCAACGACAATGAACTTTGTCGTCCACGTGGGGACCCTGAATACGACCGGCTCTATAAAACTCGGCCCCTCATAAACCACTTCAACGAAAGTTTTGCAGCCTTGTTTATTCCCGATCAAGCTGTCTGCGTTGATGAGTCCCTGATTAAATTTTCTGGCCGCTTGGCTTTCAAGCAGTACCTTCCCAGCAAGCGTGCCAGATACGGGGTCAAGCTCTATAAGTTCTGTGACAGGGCAACAGGCTATGTATGGAGCTTTATGGTTTATGAGGGAAAAGATAGTCAGGTTGAGCCGGTCAACTGCCCGGATTACATAGGGAGTGCTGGCAAGATAGTGTGGAACTTGGTGTCACCCTTATTCGGAAAGGGGTACCACTTGTATGTGGACAATTATTACACGAGCGTGCCACTGTTTAGTCACTTGTTTGGTCATCAGATTGGAGCATGTGGCACCGTGCGACCTAATCGCCGGGGCTTTCCCCAGCGGCTTGTAGATGCCCGTCTTAGGCTGGGGGAGAGAGCCTGCATGAAGTGTAATAACTTGCTCGCTATGAAGTGGAGGGACAATAAGAATGTTTTCCTTCTTACCTCCCTTCATGCAGACACGACAGTCCAAATTCGTACGGCGACTGGTGTTGTGGAGAAACCCCTCTGTGTCCACGAATATAACAAAAATATGGGAGGGGTGGACCTCAACGACCAGTTGATGGCGCCGTATCTAATTGACCGTAAGGCGAGACGCTGGTACAAAAAAGTGTCTCTATCCTTATTCCAATTGGCTTTGCTGAACTCTCATGTGCTATACAGAGCTTCAGGCGGGACTTTATCTCTTCTAAAATTCCAGAATGAGATAGTCACAGAACTCCTGTATCCAGGCGGTTCTGCACCTCACCATCCCCTACCAAATGCAGTAAGCCGGCTGCATGAGAGGCATTATACGCATCTCCTCCCGAGTACCCCTACCCAACGAGTCCCCCAAAAAAGATGTCGTGTCTGTAGCAAGCGCGGATTTAGGCGTGACACCCGTTATTATTGTCCACTCTGTCCTGACAAACCTGGTCTTTGCCTTGGTGAATGTTTTGAACGCTACCACTCAAAAGTGAAGTTTTAGCGTAGGGTACAGCATTTCACAGACTAGGACACACTTACACAGGGTCTCCCAAGATGCCATTACATTTTGAGAGACCCGAACCATTACAGTTGTTAAAGTTTAAAAAAAAAGTGTAAAAAAGAAAAAAAAAACGTAAAAAACAAAAACACAAAAAAAATATAAAAAAAAAAAAAATAGTTGTCGTTTTATTGTTCTCTCTCGCTCTCTCTATTTTCTCTCTATTGTTCTGCTCTTTTTTACTGTATTCCATTCTGCAATGTTTTATCATGCTTGCTTTTCAGGTATGTCATTTTTTGTTTTCAGGTGCGCCATTCAACTGCAGCGCGGAATTATTTATCTTGACAGCAACAGCGTTTGCTCCCACGATACATAAAGCCGTGACTCCAGTGCTGTAGGAGGTGATTTCACCACCACAGTTAAAAAAAAGAGCATATATGCCGAAGCATGGGGGCAGCAGGGGCGGAGGAGCGATTTTGCTCCTAATGCCGCGTATATACGGTCGAAATTCCGACGAAGGCTTGCCCGTGGAAAAGTCCGACCGTGTGTACGCGGCATAACTTTTTTGCGGGAGGATGCCCCCATGCTTCGGCATATATATATTTTAGGCACAGGTTGCGTTAAAAAAATGTTTTATTTTTTACTAGGTTTTGTTTTGGTATTTGCTTTGCAGGTATGGTATGGTAAGGTCTTACTGTTGTACTGTAATGTTACTTTCCTGACAGACTCCATGGCAGACTACGTGTGGGTTAACCCCGCCTCCTCTCCACAGCTATAGGACCCCATACCCATAAATTTGAGCTCACCTCCACAGACAGGTGTTCCTTTTTTATCCTCCTCACATGGACCTTCATCATGCAATTCTGTGCGATGTCCAGGATGTGGATTGCTCGGATGGATCGGTACTGCTTGCGGTGCACCCAGGGCCCAGCTATGAGCGGGCGAGTGGTTTCAGGGCTGGAAAATACCCCTATGGTGGAAGGGATGTGGGCCCCAGAGTACCGGATCGGATATCGCAGGATTCCTCGGCTGGCAAGGTCTGAAGATTTTGTTTTTCATATCTTCTTCATGGCAGACAAGTTTATGTTTGTTGTCCTGTTTTCCCTGTCTTTTCCTCCTGTGTTGCGGCATGTGGAACGCTTTTTGCGTCCCAGGTCGCCATTACTTCCTGGTTCCCGGTCCGCCGCTCTTCTGCGCATGCGCGAACTGCGGTGAAACCGAGGCTTGGTTTCCGCACATGCGCAATGCGGCGGAGGGGTCAGGGGCCGCGCAGGCGCAGTGGGTCTGGTTTCTTCGGAGCATGCGCGCAGCAGGACCGGCCGTGACGTCATTTCGGCGGTTTATTTAAACCGCTGAAGAGCCCTATACAGGTGGGATAACCTGTGGGCATAGAGCGACAGCCTCCCGGAGCCTCATTACTGCTAGGACGGGGTAAGCACTTCATTTTGCAATGTATGCTTGTTATGCTTAGTGTCTCTTAAAGGGACAGTTTAAAAAAAAAAAAAAAATACTTTTTTCTTTTCTCATGCTTCTTTGCATTGATTTGCTTATCCTTAGTCTAGACAGTGTAGTACGGATTCCTGTCTCCCTCGTCATGGACTCATCCTCACCGCCATGTGGCCAGCCCTCCCGCACAAGGTATGTGCGGAGTGGGTAGGGGGTTGGTGTCTTTTGTGCCTATCTGGTGGTTGCTAACGGTTACATCCTGCCCACCTTCCCCCCCCTCCCTCTGTCTGTATTATCTCTTACAGCCCAGCAACTTCAGTTCATCGGTCACAAGAAAGGGACCTTGCCAGGCCGCATCATCACTCATCATCCAGGTCTAGACGCGACACTACGTCTAGGTCCCATCATCATAGGGGACGTTCACATACCCCCTCTAGACATAGGAGATGTTCCCATTCCTCCTCTAGTCACCGCCACCACCACCGCGATGATCGCTCTGACCACAGAGCCTGTTGGGGAAAATCAAAACCTCGAGTCTCTTGTGAAACGTGTGGTACAGCAATCTATGAAAGAAATAGTTGCCCCCCACACAAGGAGCCAGTCCACCACCTTGTCTGGCTCCTTGGCTGACGAGGCCCAGGAGGATCCCGGCCAATTCCAGCCCCATGATTCCTCCCATTATTCCTCGCAAGACGAGATGGAGGGAGATGATTCTACGGTGGGATTCGACTACGCCTTAGTCTCTCCACTGATCAAGGCAGTGAAGGAAACTTTGAAGTTGGAGGATACCACTGCCCCCCCAGAAAAACAAAGGAAATTGTTTAAACAACTGGGGAAAGAACGCTCCAATTTCCCACTTCCCTCTGAGCTGAAAGGAGTGTTTGAGGAAGAATGGAGCAAGGGAGATAAGAAGGTTTCTATGCTAAGCAAAACCTCTAGACTGTATCCCTTTAAATCGGAGGATGTCAAGCATCTGGAGAATGCTCCCCTCGTAGATGCAGCAGTAATGCGCCTAGCGAAGCATGTCACCCTCCCGCTAGATGACACCGTATCATTTAAAGAAGGTCTGGATCGGAAGATCGACCAGGACCTCAAAAAAATATATAGCCTGGCCGGAACGGCATGCAAACCAGCTTTAGCCCTTGCAGTGACCTCCAAAGCAATGGAGGCATGGGTGGAAAATGTAGACTCCGTTCTGAAAGGTGTTTTGGAAGAACTGGCTCAAAGTTCAGCAGTGCAAGAACTTAAGATGGCAGTCGCCTTTTTGGGGGAAGCTTCAATTGACCTCATCCGTTTACTGGCCAGATCGATGTTGTCCTCGGTCACGGCCAAACGAGCACTGTGGTTACGCCCCTGGCTTGCTGATCCAGCCTCCAAGCAGGCGTGGTGCAAAATTCCCTTGGAAGGGACTTCATTGTTTGGGAACAAACTTGACAACGCCATTTCAAAAGCTACAGGCGGAAGGTCGGGTTTTCTTCCCCAGGACAGGCGCCAGTTTAATCAGAAAAAACCTCAACAGAGACGCAGTACAGAGCACTCGAGAGAGGCACGCTCCTATAAACCCGGACGGGATTTCAGCAGAAGCTGGAATTGGAACAGAGGCCAATCTTCTTTTCAAAAGTCTGGCAAGAAACAGACGCCCGGTGGGCGTGAACCAACCAAGTCTTTTTGAGATTGGGCCCGCCCAGGCGGGTCGGGTAGGGGCTCGCCTACATCTCTTCCGGCACGCCTGGGTGGCCTCGATCTCGGACTATTGGACCATCAAGACGGTCTCAACAGGTCACACATGGTCCTTCACCAAGATCCCTCCATGCAGACCAATGCAAACCTCACTTCCTCGGTCAGAGGAGAAACAACAAGTTCTTCTCTCATATGTAAATGTCCTGAAAGATCAAGGAGCAGTGGTGCCCGTCCCAAAGGACGAGGAATTCCAGGGGGTATACTCCCCCCTCTTCCTAGTACAAAAGAAGAACGGCTCTTGGCGTCCAGTCATAGATCTCACTTTCCTGAACAAGTACATAAAGCACGAGAAGTTCAAAATGGAGTTACTCTCAACCATCCAAAAAATAGTTCAACCAGGCGACTGGTTGATCTCAATAGATCTAAAAGACGCGTACTTTCATGTTCCGGTGGCAGAAAACTTTCACAAATATCTGCGGTTCCAGGTCGAACAAGAGCACTTACAATTTATTTGTCTTCCATTCGGGCTAACGACTTCTCCAAGAGTCTTTTCCAAGGTGCTGTTAGCAGTTGTGTCCCTTCTCAGAGTACAGGGTGTGCGCCTGTATCATTATCTGGACGAGCTACTAGTACTGTCCCAAGACAAGCAGCAGCTACTAGTCCACAAAGATCAGGTGATCTCTACACTGTTGGAGTTCGGATGGCTCCTAAACCTGGAAAAAAGTCAGCTGGATCCGACCCAGCGCTTGGTCTATCTAGGAGCCCAGTTCGACACCATAGAGAACACCATCTCTCTTCCAGAGGAAAAAATACCGATCATTCGGGAAAGAATCTCCTTAGCTCTAGACTTCTCTCACCTAAGGGCATCACAGTGCCTGAAGATAATCGGCACGATGGTGGCCACATCCTCCATGGTCAAGTGGGCGATGTGGAGGCTTCGTCCTTTTCAATCCGGATTCCTCCAGCAATGGAAGACAGACGATCTCAATCAGCGGATCCGGATAACACAGTCAATGAGCAACAGTCTCCTCTGGTGGCTTCAAACCAAGAACTTGTCAACTTGCCACTCCCTTGCCCCCATGCATTGGGTGACTGTTACATCCGATGCCAGCAATGCGGGCTGGGGGGCACATTGTGGGGCAGAACTGGCTCAGGGCAAATGGGATGCCCGTCTCCACTCTCCAGGCTCGAACATTCTGGAACATTCTGGAACTGCGCGCGGCATGGTGCGCCCTTCAAGCCTTCTCCCACCTTCTGAAAGGGAAGTCGGTCCTACTCAAAATGGACAATACCACCGCTGTGGCATAAGTGAAGAGACAAGGGTGCACTCGGAGCTCTGCCCTTCTCCGAGAGGTCGAGCCCATTATGACCTGGGCTCAGAGGAATCTGCTCAACTTAACAGCAGTCTTCATTCCAGGGGAGCAGAACATTCAAGCGGACTTCCTGTCACGCAGCATGCTAGACAACAACGAATGGTCTCTGCATCCACAAACCTTCAAGTGGATCCTATCGTTGGATTTCGATCCAGAAGTGGATCTGTTTGCATCCCCCTGCAATTACAAGATCGACAGATACTACACCCGAGCTCGGTACAATCAAGCCTTCGGAATAGATGCATTAACGAGTCAATGGGACTTCAACAGGGCATATGCCTTCCCTCCTCTTCCGATCATGCAAAAATTCCTACAGCGGCTTCAGTTGGAGAAAGTCGAGGTGGTAACAATAGCACCATACTGGCCGAGCAGACCTTGGTTTCCTCTCCTGAATCTAATGAGCTTCAGGGACCCGCTGCTTCTTCCTCTCAGGCCGGACCTTCTTTCTCAGGGGAAGACCCTGCACCCCTGTCCAGCAATGCTGAGACTGATGGTCAGGTTTTTGAGAGGGAGAGGCTAGAGTCTCTTGGGTGTGCTTCAGGGGTAATCTCTACCCTTATAAGCTCCAGAAAGTCCAACACAAATAAAACTTACAATAGAATCTGGGCCAGATTTGTCAGCTTCACGACTACTGCAGGAAAGTCATCTAGAAACCCTAGTGTTCAAGACATCTTGAGTTTTCTCCAATCAGGCTTAGACCTGCCTTTATCGATTCGTTCCCTCAGGGTACAAGTATCAGCCTTATCAGCTTTTTCTGGAACGTCATGGGCAACTCATCCCCTGGTTCAACAGTTCTTTCGGGGGGCATCGAGAATCAGGCCTCAGAGGAAACCTAGATTCCCCAAATGGGATCTTCCACTCGTCCTTGATGCTCTTTCAGCACTCAACAACAAGGATCTTTCTGTTAAGGACTTATCAATCAAACTGGCCTTTCTAGTGGCCATTACTTCA
Source organism: Rana muscosa (assembly GCA_029206835.1). NCBI lineage: Eukaryota > Metazoa > Chordata > Amphibia > Anura > Ranidae > Rana > Rana muscosa. The sequence continues at coordinate 602,172,880 of CM055116.1, read as the reverse complement.
GCCAAAAGGGTTTCAGAAATAAGCTTCCTGGGTTGTCAAGAACCCTTTTTGACTTTCTTCCCGGACCGAGTGGTCCTTATTCCCATGCTTGGGTCGAAACCAAAGGTCACATCAGTTTTTCACGAAAACCAAGAAATAGTCCTTCCTACTTTCGATTCTCCAGATTCAGCAGATGCTCATCCCTTGGATGTAGGTGAGACTCTGAAAGAATACTTGCGAGTTACTTCATCTTTTAGAAGCTCAAACTACCTGTTCTTGTTACACACCGGTAGCAACAAAGGGAAGAGGGCTTCTTCCAGAACAATAGCAGCCTGGATTGTCCAATCTATTCAACAGGCTTACAGGGCAAAGGGCTTGGCTCCTCCAGAGGCGGTGACGGCTCATTCCACCAGAGGCATGGCAGCCTCATGGGCAGCAGCTCGACACGTGGCTCCTGAAGTGATATGCAAGGCAGCTTCGTGGTCTTCTATTCATACATTTATGTCTCATTATTGTATTGAGCCTGCTTCCCTTTCCTGTTAATTTTGGTCGAAAAATCCTGTCAGTTGACGGGAAAGATTAAAAAAATTTTTTTCAGCATACCCTCCCGTGTGGATTGGCTAGTTATTTCCCACACGTAGTCTGCCATGGAGTCTGTCAGGAAAACGGAAAATTTATTACCAAATACTTACCGTAATTTTCCTTTCCTGATAGACTCCATGGCAGACGGAGTTCCCACCCATGAATTAAAAATATGAAAGTTGAAATTTGAGTCGGCTAGTTACGGAACACCTGTCTGTGGAGGTGAGCTCAAATTTATGGGTATGGGGTCCTATAGCTGTGGAGAGGAGGCGGGGTTAACCCACACGTAGTCTGCCATGGAGTCCATCAGGAAAGGAAAATTACGGTAAGTATTTGGTAATAAATTTTCAGTTTTGTTTTAATGTTAACCATCATTTGCTTAGCAGGTACACCATTCAGTTGCAGAGCGGATTTATTTATCTTGACAGCAACAGCGTTTGCTCCCACGATACATAAAGCCGTGACTCCAACGCTGTAGGAGGTGATTTCACCACCACAGTTAAAAAAAGAGCATATATGCCGAAGCATGGGGGCAGCAGGGGCGGAGGAGCGATTTTGCTCCTAATGCCGCGTATATACGGTCGAAATTCCGACGGAGGCTTGCCCGTGGAAAAGTTTGACCGTGTGTACGCGGCATAACCTTTTATGCCACGTACATACGGTCGAAATTCCGATGAAGGCTTGCCCGTGGAAAAGTCCGACCGTGTGTACGCGGCATAACTTATTTGCGGGAGGATGCCCCCATGCTTCGGCATATATACCCATCATTAGAAGTGGGTGGATGAAGGGAGGTATTCTAATGGTGGGCATACCCACCGATCAATCTCTTTTTCTCGTTCAGCCAACAGGCTGCATGAAAAAAAAGATTACAATACATGTCCAACAAGGACCAGCAACGTACTGGTATGTTGCTGGACTTTGAATGTTTATACCAGAATGATGCCTGCAGGTTTAGGTATCATCTTGGTATCATTCTTTTCAGCCAGTGGCCGGCTTTCATGTAAAAGCAATTCTAGTAGATAATTAGCCTCTAGACTGCTTTTACAAGCAGTGGGAGGGAATGCCCCCCCCCCCCGGATATAAACAGCGCCATTGGGAAATTGGGAAAGCATTTTATCACACCGATCTTGGTGTGGTCAGATGCTTTGAGGGCAGAGGAAAGATCTAGGGTCTAACCCCCCCATTTTTTTTTCAAAAAAAGAGTACCTGTCACTACTTATTGCTATCATAGGGGATATTTACATTCCCTGAGATAACAATAAAAATGATAAAAAAAAAAAAAATATGGAAGGAACAGTTTAAAAAAAAAAAAAAAAAGCAAAATAAATAATAAATAAAAAAAAATAAAAAGCACTTGCGCAAAGGCGAAAGCAAGCGTCGGTCTAGCGTCATATGTAAACAGCAATTGCATCATGCATGTGAGGTATCACCGCGAAGGTCAGATCGAGGGCAGTAATTTTAGCAGTAGACCTCCTCTGTAAATCTAACGTGGTAACCTGTAAAGGCTTTTAAATGCTTTTAAAAATTAATGTAGTTTCTCGCCGCTGTGCGTTTGTGCGCAATTTTAAAGCATGTCGTGTTTGGTATCCATGTACTCGGCCTAAGATCATCTTTTTTATTTCATCAAAAATTTTGGCAATATAGTGTTTTTTAGTGCATTAAAAATAAAAAAAGAGTGTTTTTCCCCCAAAAAATGCGTTTGAAAAATCACTGCGCAAATACTGTGTAGAAAAAAAAAAATGCAACACCCACTATTTTAATCTGTAGGGCCTTTGCTTTTAAAAAATATATAATGTTTGGGGGTTCAACATAATTTTCTTGCAAAAAAAAAATGTTTTCATGTAAACAAAAAGTGTCAGAAAGGGCTTTGACTTCAAGTGGTTAGAAGAGTGGATGATGTGTGACATAAGCTTCCTAATGTTGTGCATAAAATGCCAGGACAGTTCAAAACCCCCCCAAATGACCCCATTTTGGAAAGTAGACACCTCAAGCTATTTGCTGAGAGGCATGTTGAAGCCCATTGAATATTTTTTTTTTTTGTCCCAAGTGATTGAATAATGACAAAAAGAAAAAAAAAAAATGTACAAAAAGTTGTCACTAAATTATATATTGCTCAAACATGCCATGGTTATATGTGGAATTGCACCCCAAAATACATTCTGTTGCTTCTCCTGAGTACGGGGATACCACATGTGTGAGACATTTTGGGAGCCTAGCCGCGTACAGGACCCCGAAAACCAAGCACCGCCTTCAGGATTTCTATGGGTGTAAATTTTTGATTTCACTCCTCACTGCCTATCACAGTTTCGGAGGCCATGGAATGCCCAGATGGCACAAAACCCCCCCAAATGACCCCATTTTGGAAAGTAGACACCCCAAGCTATTTGCTGAGAGGTATGTTGAGTATTTTGCAGATCTCGCTTTTTGTCACAGTTTTAAAAATTGAAAAAAGAAAAAAAAAATATGTCTTTCTTCATTTTCAAAAACAAATGAGAGCTGTAAAATACTCACCATGCCTCTCGGCAAATAGCTTGGGGTGTCTACTTTCCAAAATGGGGTAATTTGTGGGGGTTTTGGGCATTTTATGACCTTCGAAACTGTGATAGGTAGTGAGGAGTGAAATCAAAAATTTATGCCCTTAGAAATCCTGAAGGCGGTGCTTGGTTTTTGGGGCCCCGTACCCGGCTAGGCTCCCAAAATGTCCCACACATGTGGTATCCCCGTACTCAGGAGAAGCAGCAGAATGTATTTTGGGGTGCAATTCCACATATAACCATGGCATGTGTGAGCAATATATCATTTAGTGACAACTTTTTGTACATTTTTTCTTTTTTATCATTATTCAATCATTTGGGACAAAAAAAAATAATATTCAATGGGCTCAACATGCCTCTCAGCAAATAGCTTGGGGTGTCTACTTTCCAAAATGGGGTCATTTGGGGGGGGTTTTGTGCCATCTTGGCATTTTATGGCCTTCAAAACTGTGATAGGTAGTGAGGAGTGAAATCAAATATTTATGCCCTTAGAAACCTTGAAGGCGGTGCTTGGTTTTTGGGGTCCCGTATGCGACTAGGCTCCCAAAAAGTCCCACACATGTGGTATCCCCATACTCAGGAGAAGCAGCAGAATGTATTTTGGGGTGTAATTTCACATATGCCCATGGCATGTGTGAGCAATATATCATTTAGTGACAACTTTGTGCAAAAAAAATAAAGTTTGTCATATTCCCGCAACTTGTGGCAAAATATAAAATATTCCATGGACTAATCATGCCTCTCAGTAAATAGCTTGGGGTGTCTACTTTCCAAAATGGGGTCATTTGGGGGGGTTTTGTGCTATTTTGGCATTTTATGGTCTTCGAAACTGTGATAGGTAGTGAGGAGTGAAATCAAAAATTTGCGCCCTTAGAAATCCTGAAGGCGGTGCTTGGTTCTGGGGTCCCGTACGTGGCTAGGCTCCTAAAAAGTCCCACACATGTGGTATCCCCGTACTCAGGAGAAGCAGCAGAATGTATTTTGGGGTGCAATTCCACATATAACCATGGCATGTGTGAGCAATATATCATTTAGTGACAACTTTTTGTAATTTTTTATTTTTTTTGTCATTATTCAATCACTTGGGACAAAAAAAAAAATATTCAATAGGCTCAACATGCCTCTCAGCAATTTCCTTGGGGTGTCTACTTTCCAAAATGGGGTAATTTGGGGGGGTTTTGTACTGCCCTGCTATTTTAGCACCTCAAGAAATGAGATAGGCAGTCATAAATTTAAAGCTGTGTAAATTTCAGAAAATGTACCCTAGTTTGTAAACTCTATAACTTTTGCGCAAACCAATAAATATACGCTTATTGACATTTTTTTTACTAAAAACATGTGGCTGAATACATTTTGGCCTAAATGTATGACTAAAATTGAGTTTATTCGATTTTTCTTATAACAAAAAGTAGAAAATATCATTTTTTTTCAAAATTTTCGGTCTTTTTCCGTTTATATCGCAAAAAATAAAAATCGCAGAGGCAATCAAATACCATTAAAAGAAAGCTCTATTTGTGGGAAGAAAAGGACGCAAATTTTGTTTGGGTACAACATTGCATGTCCGCACAATTTACAGTTAAAGCAGCGCAGTGCAAAATTCTGAATTCACCTCTGGTCCTTTAGCTACCAAATGGTCCGGGGTTAAGTGGTTAAAGAGCTTTACAATCACTTTAAAGTAGAACTGTAGGTAAAACTTTTTTTTCATTTTGGATAGAGCAAGGGAGGGTTATAGCCCCTGAAGCCCTGTACACACAGCCAGTTTTCACGGCGGTAAAAAGTCTGCCATGAAAACCGAGGGGAAAGCTGAGAACCCGGCAGGAAAACTGCCATGGAGCTTTGGCCGGCCGTGTGTATGCTCCATGGGCACTGTCTTGCAGTGTTTCCCATAGAGTATTAGTAAATCTGGCGGGGAAAAAAAACACCGGGAATCCCAACGGGAAAATAGAGAGCAGGTTCTCTATTTTCCCCACCGGGATTCCCAGCAGTTTTCCCGGCGAGGGAGCATACACACGCCCGGTTTTCATGTCAAAAAGCTCTCCCAGCAATTTTCTTGCCGGGAAAACCGGCCGTGTGTACATTTTTCTTTTGCCATCTGTGTTCCATTTCAGAAGATTTCCCTCTACTTCTCGTCCCATAGCCAAACAGGAAGTGAGAGTAAAACCCTGCAAGTTAAGGGAATTCCTTGGGCCCTCCCTCCAGGTCACCAGAACTAGTGTCTCCATTGGAAGATTTCCCCTCTATTATTTTTCTGGGGACAACCCAAAATTTGTGATTTTCTTTTATTTTCACCCTTAATAATAACGGTAAACAGGACAAATAGAGAGGGTTAAACTCCCTAATGGGGGGCACAGACAGCAATAAAATCTGACAGGTGTTCTATTCCCTCATCATGTGTTATCCATTAACCGGTTAAGGACTGACTCCTGTACATTTACGTAGGCAGAATGGCACGGCTGGGCAAAGTAACGTATATTTACGTCACTTTGAAATTCTCGCCGTGTCGGGTGCGCGCGCCCCTGCCACGAGCTCTGTGACTGTGCCCGCTGGACCCGCGGACTCGATGTCCGCCGGTGTTCCGCGATCGGGTCACAGAGCTGCAGAACAGGGAGAGGCAAGTGTAAACATGCATCTCCCCCGTTCTGCCTAGTGACACTGTCACTGATCGTCTGCTCCCTCTCATCGGTAAGTGACGTGTCACTCGTAGCCACGCCCCCTAACAGTAAGAATCACTCCCTAGGACACACTTAACCCCTTCAGCGCCACCTAGTGGTTAACCCCTTCACTGCCAGTGTAATTTTCACAGTAATCAGTGCATATTTATCGCACTGATCGCTGTAAAAATGACAATGGTCCCAAAAATGTGTCAAAAGTGTCCGATGTGTCTGCCATAAAGTCGCAGTCACGATAAAAATCGCAGATCACCGCCATTACTAGTAAAAAATAAAAAAAATTAAAAATGCCATAAAACTACCCCTATTTTGTAGATGCTTTAACTTTTGCACAAACCAATCAATATACGCTTATTGCGATTTTTTTTACCAAAAATATGTAGAAGAATACGTATTGGCCTAAACTATGGAAAAAAATTGTTTTTTATAGATTTTTTGGGGGATATTTATTATAGCAAAAAGTTAATATTGCATTTTTTTCAAAATTGTTGTTCTATTTTTGTTTATAGCGCAAAAAATAATAACTGCAGAGGTGATCAAATACCACCAAAATAAAGCTCTATTTGTGGGAAAAAAGGACGTCAATTTTGTTTGGGAGCCACGCCGCACGACCGCGCAATTGTCAGTTAAAGCGACGCAGTGCCGAATCGCAAAAAATGCTCTGGTCTTTGGCCAGCGAAATGGTCCGGGGCTTAAGTGGTTAAAAAAGTAAGCCAATGCTGTGATTATTTCAATCTGTCTAAACACAAAAAAAAATTAGATTTACGGAATGGAACAGATATAATATATATGTATATCATAACTAAATCACACTAATGTGGTCATGTTAAAATTATATATAATACATACAGTGGGGCAAAAAAGTATTTAGTCAGCCACCAATTGTGCAAGTTCTCCCACTTAAAAAGATGAGAGAGGCCTGTAATTGTCATAATAGGAATACCTTAACTATGAGAGACAAAATGTGGAAACAAATCCAGACAATCACATTGTCTGATTTGGAAAGAAATTTTTTTGCAGACCTTTATCTTCTTCTTTAAGAGGCACCTGTTTGAACTTGTTATCAGTATAAAAGACACCTGTCCACAACCTCAAAACAGTCACACTCCAAACTCCACTATGGTGAAGACCAAAGAGCTGTTGAAGGACACCAGAAAGAAAAATTGCAGACCTGCACCAGGTTGGGAAGACTGAATCTACAAAAGGCAAGCAGCTTGGTGTGAAGAAATCAATTGTGAGAGCAATAATTAGAAAATGGAAGACATACAAGACCACTGATAATCTCCCTCGATCTGGGGCTCCACGCAAGATCTCACCCCGTGGGGTCAAAATGATCACAAGAACGGTGAGCAAAAAACCCAGAACCACATGGGGGGACCTAGTGAATGACCTGCAGAGAGCTGGGACCAACGTAACAAAGGCTACCATCAGTAACACACTACGCCGCCAGGGACTCAGACCCTGCAGTGCCAGACGTGTCCCCCTGCTTAAGCCAGTACATGTCCGGGCCCTTCTGAGGTTTGCTAGAGAGCATTTTGATGATCCAGAACAGTATTGGGAGAGTGTCATATATGGTCAGATGAAACCAAAGTAGAACTGTTTGGTAGAAACACAACTCGTCGTGTTTGGAGGAGAGAGAATGCTGAGTTGCAACCAAAGAACACCATACCTACTGTGAAGCATAGGGGTGGCAACATCATGCTTTGGGGCTGTTTCTCTGCAAAGGGAACAGGACAACTGATCCGTGTACATGAAAGAATGAATGGGGCCACGTATCGTGAGATTTTGAGTGCAAACCTCCTCCCATCAGCAAGGGCATTGAAGATGAAACGTGGCTGGGTCTTTCAGCATGACAATGATCCCAAACACACCGCCCGGGCAATGAAGGAGTGGCTTCGTAAGAAGCATTTCAAGGTCCTGGAGTGGCCTAGCCAGTCACCAGATCTCAACCCCATAGAAAACCTTTGGAGGGAGTTGAAAGTCTGTGTTGCCCAGCGACAGCCCCAAAACATCACTGCTCTAGAGGAGATCTGCATGGAGGAATGGGCCAACATACCAGCAACAGTGTGTGACAACCTCGTGAAGACTTACAGAAAACGTTTGACCTCTGTCATTGCCAACAAAGGATATATAACAAAGTATTGAGATGAACTTTTGATATTGACCAAATAGATCAAATCAGACAATGTGATTGTCTGGACGTGTTTCCACATTTTGTCTCTCATAGTTGAGGTATACCTTGGTGGCAGACTACATACTTTTTTGCCCCACTGTATATTTATCATTACAAAAGAAAAATTTGTTGAATTAAAGCACGGTAAGAATCTTGTTTCATGCAGCAACCTTCAGGCAGTGGTATACATCTAAAACGAAAATGATTTCGTTTTAGATGGAATGTGGCTGGAAATGGGAAGGCTGACCCTCTCTATTTGTCCTGGTGATCACACAACAATAAGTAATGTTAAAGTGGTTGTAAAGGCAGAAGGTTCTTTACCTTATTGCATTCTATGCAGTAAGGTAAAAACCTTCTGCATGCAGCTCTCCCTGCAGCCCCCCTAAATACACGCCTGAGTCTGATCTCCAGTGATGTGCAAGGGAGCCAAGGCTCTGTCGCTCCTCATTCACTCAGATATAGCAGCAGGAGCCATTGGCTCACGCTACTGTTAATCAGAGCCAGTAACGAGGGAGCAGGGGGTGGAACCCCCATTCTGTGTGTCTTATGGACACACAGAGCAGGGCTCAGGAATGAGCATGCATGTGTGCCCCCGTGGAGCCAGGAGCACCAGTGGGGGACCCGAGAAGAGGAGGATCAGGGATGCTCTGTGCAAAGCCATTGCACAGAGCAAGTATAACATGTTTGTTATTTTAATAATTAAAAAAAGCTTTACAATCACTTTAAATCCAAAACTTTACAATTATTTCAGTTTATAGTGATTACTGTTGTATCTTCTTCACTCAAGTCAAGGAGAATTTCACACTGGGAAACATTTTTTGTAATTAAAGTGCATCTAAACCCAAGAACAAATATTATATTATTGCATTTGTGGTTTTTACTTGGTGATCCTGGCAGTAACACTTTCTGTCCTAAAAAGCTCACTCACTATACTGTATCTATGGAGGAGCAGCGTTATCACCCTAGGTGACCTGACAAGAGCTGATAAGACATCTTGGGATTTCAGTTCAACTCATGTAAAGTGCTCAGGTAGTTTCATGCTCACTGAATTTCTGGCAAGATCATCAGAGTTTTTTTTTTTTTTTTTGCATTTTTCAAACAGATATACAAATCTGATTTCAATGGTATTACTAACAGACCAAAAGGGAGCAAATAAGAGTAGTTTATTTTAAGGGTTTCCATACTCCTTACTTTATAGTAACAACTTCAACTCGTAAAATTATTCCTGAAGGATTTAGATACAACATTGTATAAAAAAAAATCAGCTTTCATCAAATGGAGAACAACTGAAGTGTTTTTTTTTATTGAAATCCTTATACAGTCTGAGGGCTGCAAAGAAGTATGAGGACCGCATGACACCCAAAAAACTCCAGTTTGACAGGCCTACTGTAAGGGAAGTTGAGACCTGTATCCTACAGCTGTGACCACTAGGTAAATAGCATCCTGGCCCTGCTTTCTCAGTTTATACTGGTAAGCAAACTACAGCTACAGCATCTGGTAATGGGACATTGGTAGACTAAATGGAGCAAAATATCCATTTCAATGATGAAGGTTACAAATCAGTCCTCAATGTATGTAGTTTTCAACAAAAGTTTTACGTTGTGAGGTGCTACAGCAGGATCAAGCTATACTGCGTACAATAAGTACTTTGTTTCCACACCACATAGAAACAGAGTTTTATCAGGGGCAGATATGACTACCTCATACAGACACAAAGCATTAGGCGCCTTTCAGGGCTGTGCATTGTGATATAACTGAGGAACAGTAAGATGCAATCCATGGTATTCAGCATTGTGGTGCTATTCTTTTTTAATGACACCCTAAGAAACGTTGAAAGTGAGCCTCAATGCACATGCAATTCAGCAAATATGTGTTGTGTTGGCAAAAAAAGTTTTTTTTTTTTTTTTTTTTAACAAGAAAAAAGACAAGTAGCCATTAAAAAAAATTTATGCAGGAAAAAATGTCCCTTCTTCCTGCATTAAAGTGCACTGTTAGCCCATTTAAATCACATAGACTGGCTTAATGCAGAGAGTTTTAGGCATAGTTTACACTTGTGGTTGGCAACAAAAACAGGATGTTGAGCCATGTTTTTTACCCCCCCCTTTCACGTTCTGCAGGCAGTACCGGCTGCTGAACACGACCCATTCAAGTGCCATGTAAAGATGGATCGCTCTTCAGAGATCAGCACTAATGTAAACTTGCTCTTAATGAGTTGCATTAGCAAACCTATCTGAATCTGGCCATGCAGTGCATTTATTAACAGTACCTGATATACTAATAATTCTAATATAAGGGATCAATTTGAATTCAATGTTACTATCATGGTCTCTCATAACTGGACCTGTGTTTACTAACTCACCTTGACTTTCACTGTGCCTTTATCTGAAAGAGAAACAACATTTGTTAAGCAATAAAGATCAAATGAGATTAACATTTTTGAATATTAACACATGTACATATTTCAAAATATTCATGCATTTTTTTTACAGAAGAGAAATATATGTACAGTAGTATATCTAGATATTTCAGAAAATCACATTGGAATGGATAGACTTTTAGACTGCAACTTAATATAGAAAGCTATAATCGACACTAAGAACAAGGATCTCATGCTGACCTCCATAGAATTCTTGTTGTCCAAGGAAACAGACTACAACCCATGCTGTTCAAAGAATGCTTTTGCAAGATGCTAGGAAAATGTCTTGCTTGTTTCAAAAAATACTTATATTTAAATCTTTATGTCAAGGTCTATTTGGTTTTAAAGTAATATTATGTTATACTATCATATATATGTATAAAATGTATAGTTATATCTTATTCTATAAATTTCCATTTTGGAGGGTAATGAAATTGTAGTCAGGACAGCTAGCAGAGCTGCTTTTTACTGGGAAGCTGTCGCAAAAAAATGTAGGTTTTCTGCAAATCTCAAATTCTCTGTTGTGTCATGTGTTCATTTGGGAGATTACTTATTACTGAATATTTTTTATTGATAAATTGGACAAAAGGTCTATGAGATTGTACCTGAAAAGGCATTAATACATACACCGATAACTACCCAATACTGTGGTAACATAAGCAAAGATGTAGTAAAAGAAAACGCAAAAGGGCTGGGAAAATTTTATTTGAAGATAATTACACTTACAATGTGGGTTTGCTTCATTGCATGAATGTACACACACCCAGTAATCTTGATCCCCTTACCAATCTGCTACTGCATACATGTACAGTATAATGCATATACTGCTGTCCAAGTTTGCATCCAAATACTGCCAAAAAATTGCCATTTATTTAGACAAGGAACAATGAGGATTGTGTGTTAAAATTATCTAAACATAAAAAAAGGAATGTGGCAAACAGCACGATTTCTCAAAAGACCAGTACCTAATTTTGTGGCAGCAAAAAAGGCAGTTATTGGACAGGCATTACTTACTAGGACCTTTATTCACAGCATATGAAATCTTGTATCTGTGCTTGCTGTGGTCAAAGCCTGCACTTCTGCATTATAGTGCATGAACGTGTACTGTAGTACACTCTCTTTGCCGCATGAACTATGGCATTTTCTACATTCAATAGTCTTTAGTGATTTCAATGCACACTTCATATGGTTTTGTTCCCACATAAAATGTGCATACAAGGATGCTCCTGCCTTTGATCCTGCTCTAAGCTCAACCACTACTGGAAGGAGGTCCACCAAATTGTTAAAAAATTTACAGATTACCCTGCCCCGCATGATCAGGCATTTTTACTTCATCATATTAATAATATCCCATCCAAAATCTACAAAAGGTCACTTCTGCGCCATCTTCTAAATGCTGCCAAATCAAGTATCTCCCTTAAATGGAGGGATCCGCAACCTCTGTTTATTAGGTTCTGGCTATGCAAGGCAGAGGAGTTGAATTCAATGGAGGATTTCGTACTGACAAACCAGCACAAACATGAGATGTATGCTAACCTGGACTCTATGGAACATGTTTGCAAACTCTGAAGAAGGAAAATCCCTTCTAACCATGAGGCTGACTGTTAGACACAAGTGTCCCCCCTCGTGTCGGAGGAGATTGCAATCCATCCATTTTATTTGCCCCCCTTTTTTTTTCTCTCTTCTAATTTTGTTTCTTTTTTCTCTTCCTTTCCTACATTCCTTCTCTTCTTGTTTTCCCAGGCTTCTTCTTCCTGTTTAGTTTATTTAAAAAAAAAAAGTGGTACAACAGTATCCTTCACTGTCCATAATCATTATGAGGATTTCTGTATAGTGTTAGTTCCCAGAGTCCTCGGTTTGCAGGGATCCGTGTCGTTCTCAGGGATTGTATGATGGAAGCCTGTAATTGGATGCACCCATCAGGGTGGTTTGTTACTTTTCACTGTAATCTAGGTATATTGTTATACTGTTTCTGTTTTACTGCAATGTTTTACGTGGTTGAAAATTGCTGTCTTATAAATAAAACATTTGGAGAGAGAAAATGCGCACGCAAATAGCTCAGATATCACAAATTTTTCTTTTAGGTACTCCAGCACTGGTGTACAATTGAGACACTAAATTGTATACTCCTTAGCAAACCACATTTGTCAATCAAGTGCAGGTGCACAATAACTCATTTGTGACTGCAATACACATGAAAACTGCCCCTTGCCATGAGAACATTAATTAACCTTGCAGAGAACTAGGAATACGCAAATGTGTGTGTTCCTAGTTCTCACGCCCTGTGTAAAAAATTAAAAACTTAGTCACAGATTTACAAAGTTAACTGATGCACAATGTCACTAAACATAAAGAAGACTAGAGCCAGTTTGAGCATCCAAGCCCACAAACTCTGGTTACAAAAGGTATAAATACTGAGAAAACAATTAGGTTGTGGTTGATGTTACCACATATGCTCATATGGCTTAGTAAATCAAGTCTAATGTATCTTCATTGAAATTACCACTATATCAAATAGTTAAAAAAAAAAAAAAGAAAGGAAGACTTACCCAATACTGACCCCTTGCCAACAGCCACTGTCTCCCCTTTAACAACGAGCTTTACCTGGACCTTGGTTTCAGCAGCTGTGTTAAAGATGGTTATACTCACTGCCTCTTCTACCCCAGAGTGAAAAACAGAGGGAGCTGTTATCAAATAGCCCCTAGGAAAAATGATAAAGATAAGACTACAGTTATGACAATGAATCTACAAGACATCTGCTCAGTAGCAGCAATATGATATGAACACAACATCAGCTGTTATTTGAAAGGAATGACGGCAGCATACACCTTTATACAATATTGTTAGGCTAAAGACTGTTCACATTAAAATTTGCTACGACAATCAATTCCATACAATATGATTATTTACCACACACCACCATTTTGAGGAGTCTGAACCTGGACACAAACATCTCAAGTGATGTCCCAAGCTGCACTAGTGTACCTGTGCCTGGGTAGAGAGATTGTGCACAGAACAGTTGAAAAATTGAGCCATGATCCTTTAAGCCCCTGCCACTGTAAATTGGCCACAACCACTTTTCACAGCACCATGCTATGCATTATTTCTCTCCTTACAGTGCCCAGGGGTTCCCCAGGTCATTCTCAATCCTAGAAATATGTCTGTGCTGCTATGTAGCCTTGTTAGGGATGGTACCAGTATGTACTGAGAGCAGAGGGAGCCACTGGCTCCTGCTGCTGTCAGTCAAAACCTGTGAGCAGAGAGTGGGGGCGTTGTGTGTCTGAATAGATACAAAATAGCAGAATTGCGCCCGTGGGACTTTAAATTAGGTGAGAACAGAAAGGTCAATGTACAGTAAACATGGTAAATTCATTAAAAATTGTATGACATTCATAGCATATAAAACATGTACAAAGGTGCCAAACCACTTGACAGTATTGTACACAGCATTACCAAACTGCCACATACATATGTATTTGGAATTGCTGCTATACAGTAATACACAGGCATCATAAAACTCTACACATTTTGCGAGTCACTGCTCGCTTCTTCAGGAGTAGATGTATATGCAAATGCAATGTGTCTACAGAGTAAAGAGAAAGCATCGCGTTTTATGATGCTAGTATGTATGCTGTGTAGTATATCAACAATTCCAAATACATATGTATGTGGTCATTTGGTAATGTTATGTATAATAATGCCAATAATAATGCCAAGTGGTTTGGCACCTTTGTACATGTTTTATATACTATGAATGTCATACAATTTTTAATAAATTAATTTACCATGTTTACTGTACATACTCCCATTGACCTTTCTGTGCACACCTCATTTAAAGTCCCACGGGTGCAATTCTGCAATGTTGTATTAGGTTGGGGATGGAGGTGTGTCACAGGCAACACCAGACCATTTTCTCTTTGTCTAAATAGATGCCAACAGCCTGGCTCAGGATTGGCTGGGGAAAGAGCCAGGTGTGTCGGCAGGGGACCCTGTCAGAGGAAGATGGGGGCTGCTCTGTGCAAAACCATTGCACAGAGCAGGTAAGTATTTCATGTTTATTATTTTAACCACTTAACGACCGCTCACTGTATATATACGTTGGCAGAATGGCACCGACAGGAACAATCACGTAGAGCATACGTGATTGCCTTTGTACAGTTGGGGGGTCCAATCGGACCCCCCTCCTATACAGTGAGCGGTGGCTAAGTGTCCAGGAGCGTTCCGGGATGAGGGGGCAGCCATTCGTTTCCGGCCACCCCCTCGCGATCGCTCCCGGCGAATGGAAATGCCCCCTGTGTCTGTGTCAGACAGAGGAAGCAGGAGGAAGTGATGTCATCTCTGGTGCGGCGCTCACATATACCGAGCGCCGTACAAGAGAAGACATCAGGTCAGTGCACACAACACTACACTGACACCAGGACACATAGGGACATAAATCGCCCCCCCAGATCACCCCCCAGTCACAGTGTCACTGATTGCAGTGACCATTTATTTAGTGATCACTGCAATCAGTGACATTTGTGACTGTAAAAGTGTCACCAAAGTTTAGTCTTAGGTCCAGTGTAGCCCCCTAACCCCCCCTAATAAAGGTTTAACCCCCTGATCACCCCCCAGATACCCAGATAACCCTTTCACCGCCTATCACCACTGTCGCTTAGCGATCATTTTTCTGATCGCTGTCTTAGCGTCAGTGATGCCGATCGGCAGCCAGTAATTTTTTTTAGGTTCGCCGCAGGTTTTTATAGCGTCAGGTACCCCAATATATTGTCTAATAAAGGTTTAACCCCCTTGATCGCCCCCCAGGTAACCCTTTCACCCCCTATCACCACTGTCACTAAGCGATCGTTTTTCTAAACGCTGTCTTAGTGTCAGTGATGCAGATCGGTAGCCGGTAATTTTTTTTAGGTTCGCCGCAGGTTTTTATAGCGTCAGGTACCCCAATATATTATCTAATAAAGGTTTAACCCCCTTGATCGCCCCCCAGGTAACCCTTTCACCCCCATCACCACTGTCGCTAAGCGATCGTTTTTCTAAACGCTGTCTTAGTGTCGGTGATGCAGATCGGTAGCTGGTAATTTTTTTTAGGTTCGCCGCAGGTTTTTCTAGCGTCAGGTACCCCCCTATATTATCTAATAAAGGTTTTAACCCCGATTGCCCCTAGTTAACCCTTTCACCAGTGATCACCATATAAGTGTTACGGGTGACGCTGGTTAGTTCGTTTGCTTTTTATAGTGTCAGGGCACCCGCCGTATATATAACCCAATAAAGGTTTAACCCCCTGATCGCCCGGCGGGTGATATCAATTAGGTTTTAGCGTCAGAGAGGGTCTGAGTCACACCCCAGGCAGCGTCAGGTTAGTGCCAGTAACGCTAACACCCACGCGTGAAGCATACACCCCCCTTAGTGGTATAGTATCTGAACAGATCAATATCTGATCAGATCTATACTAGCGTCCCCAGCAGTTTAGGGTTCCCAAAAACGCAGTGTTAGCGGGATCAGCCCAGATACCTGCTGGCACCTGCGTTTTGACCCTCCGTCCAGCCCAGGCCACCCAAGTGCAGTATCGATCGATCACTGTCACTTACAAAACAAAAACACACATAACTGCAGCGTTCGCAGAGACAGGCCTGATCCCTGCGACTCCAGTGCTGTAGGAGGTGATTTCACCACCACAGTTAAAAAAAAAAGCAAATATGCCGAAGCATTGGGGCAGCAGGGGCGGAGGAGCGATTTTGCTCCTAATGCCGCGTACATACGGTCGAAATTCCGACGGAGGCTTGCCCGTGGAAAAGTCCGACCATGTGTGTGCAGCATAACTTTTTTGCGGGAGGATGCCCCCATGCTTCGGCATATATAAATGGTGCGTGTATGCCCATCATTGGAAGTGGGTGGATGAAGGGCGGTATTCTAATGGTGGGCATACCCACCGATCAATCTCTTTTTTCGTTCAGCCAACTGGCTGCATGAAATAAAAAGATTACAATACATGTCCAACAAGGACCAGCAATGTACTGGTATGTTGCTGGACTTTGAATGTTTATACCAGAATGATGCCTGCGGGTTTAGGTATCATCTTGGTATCATTCTTTTCAGCCTACGGCCGGCTTTCATGTAAAAGCAATCCTAGCGGCTAATTAGCCTCTGGACTGCTTTTACAAGCAGTGGGAGGGAATGCCCCCCCCCCCCGGATATAAAAAGCGCCATTGGGAAATTGGGAAAGCATTTTATCACACCGATCTTGGTGTGGTCAGATGCTTTGAGGGCAGAGGAAAAATCTAGGGTCTAGAAGACCCCAGCTTTTTCAAAAAAAGGAGTACCTGTCACTACCTATTGCTATCATAGGGGATATTTACATTCCCTGAGATAACAATAAAAATGATAAAAAAAAAAATACTTGGAAAGAACAATTTAAAAATAAAATAAAAAAGCAAAATTAATAATAAAAAAAAAGAAAAAAAAAAAAAGCACCCCTGTCCTGCCCTGCTCTTGCCCAATGGCGAACGCAAGCGTCGGTCTGGCGTCATATGTAAACAGCAATTGCACCATGCATGTGAGGTATCACCGCAAAGGTCAGATCGAGGGCAATCATTTTAGCAGTAGACCTCCTCTGTAAATCTACTGGGGTAACCTGTAAAGGCTTTTAAAGGCTTTTAAAAATGTATGTAGTTTGTCGCCAATGCGCGTTTGTGCGAAATTTTAAATCATGTCGTGTTTGGTATCTATGTACTCGGCCTAAGATCATCTTTTTTATTTCATCAAACATTTGGGCAATATAGTGTGTTTTAGTGCATTAAAATAAAAAAAGTGTATTTTTTAACCCAAAAAATGCGTTTGAAAAATCGCTGCGCAAATACTGTGTAGAAAAAAAAATGCAACACCCACCATTTTAATCTGTAGGGCCTTTGCTTTAAAAATATATATAATGTTTGGGGGTTCAACATAATTTTCTTGCAAAAAAAAAAATGTTTTCATGTAAACAAAAAGTGTCAAAAAGGGCTTTGTCTTCAAGTGGTTAGAAGAGTGGATGTAAGCTTCCTAATGTTGTGTATAAAATGCCAGAACAGTTCAAAACCTCCCCAAATGACCCCATTTTGGAAAGTAGACACCCCAAGCTATATACTGAGAGGCATGTGGAGTCCATGGAATATTTTATATGTTGACACAAGTTGCGGAAAAACTACAATTTTTTTTTTTTTTTTTGCACAAAGTTGTCACTAAATGATATATTGCTCAAACATGCCATGGGCATATGTGGAATTACACCCCAAAATACATTCTGTTGCTTCTCCTGAGTACGGGGATACCACATGTGTGAGACTTTTTGGGAGCCTAGCCACGTACGGGACCCCAAAAACCAAGCACCGCCTTCAGGCTTTCTAAGGGTGTAAATTTTTGATTTCACTTCTCACTGCCTATCACAGTTTCGGAGGCCATGGAATGCCCAGATAGCACAAAACCCCCCCAAATGACCTTATTTTGGAAAGTAGACACCCCAAGCTATTTGCTGAGAGGTATTGTGAGTATTTTGCAGATCTCGCTTTTTGTCACAAAGTTTTGAAAATTGAAAAAAAAAAAATATATATATATATATATATATATATATATATTTTCTTTCTTCATTTTCAAAAACAAATGAGAGCTGTAAAATACTCGCCATTCCTCTCAGCAAATAGCTTGGGGTGTCTATATTCCAAAATGGGGTCATTTGGGGGGGTTTTGTGCGATTTTGGCATTTTATGGCCTTCGAAACTGTGATAGGTAGTGAGGAGTGAAATCAAAAATTTGTGCCTAGAAATCCTGAAGGCGGTGCTTGGTTTTCGGGGCCCCGTACGCGGCTAGGCTCCTAAAACGTCCCACACATGTGGTATCCCCGTACTCAGGAGAAGCAGAAAAATTTATTTTGGGGTGTAATTCCACATATAACCATGGCATGTGTGAGCAATATATCATTTAGTGACAACTTTTTGTAATTTTTATTTTTTTTTGTCATTATTCAATCGCTTGGGACCAAAAAAAATATATTCAATGGGCTCAACAGGCCTCTCAGCAATTTCCTTGGGGTCTCTACTTTCTAAAATGGGGTCATTTGGGGGGGTTTTGTGCTATTTTGGCATTTTATGGCCTTCGAAACTGTGATAGGTAGTGAGGAGTGAAATCAAAAATTTGCGCCCTTAGAAATCCTGAAGGCGGTGCTTGGTTTCCGGGGTCCCGTACGCGGCTAGGCTCCCAATAAGTCCCACACATGTGGTATCCCCGTACTCAGGAGAAGCAGCAAAATGTATTTTGGGGTGAAATTCCACATATAACCATGGCATGTGTGAGCAATATATCATTTAGTGACAACTTTTTGTAATTTTTTTTTTTTTTTTGTCATTATTCAATCACTTGGGACAAAAAAATAAAAAATTCAATGGGCTCAACATGCCTCTCAGCAATTTCCTTGGGGTGTCTACTTTCCAAAATGGGGTCATTTGGGGGGGGTTTTGTACTGCCCTGTCATTTTAGCACCTCAAGAAATGAGATAGGCAGTCATAAATTTAAAGCTGTGTAAGTTTCAGAAAATGTACCCTAGTTTGTAAACTCTATAACTTTTGCGCAAACCAATAAATATACGCTTATTGACATTTTTTTTACTAAAAACATGTGGCTGAATACATTTTGGCCTAAATGTATGACTACAATTGAGTTTATTCGATTTTTCTTATAACAAAAATTAGAAAATATCATTTTTTTTCTAAATTTTCGGTCTTTTTCCGTTTATATCGCAAAAAATAAAAATCGCAGAGGCAATCAAATACCATTAAAAGAAAGCTCTATTTGTGGGAAGAAAAGGACGCAAATTTCGTTTTGGGTACAACATTGCATGTCCGCACAATTTACAGTTAAAGCAGCGCAGTGCAAAATTCTGAATTCACC
The DNA here is from genome assembly GCA_029206835.1 of Rana muscosa. NCBI lineage: Eukaryota > Metazoa > Chordata > Amphibia > Anura > Ranidae > Rana > Rana muscosa. The sequence continues at coordinate 602,153,611 of CM055116.1, read as the reverse complement.
TCTGGTCCTCTAGCTACCAAATGGTCCGGGGCTTAAGTGGTTAATGAGAAAAAAAATGTAAAGCTTTACAATAACTTTAAACCATTCTTTGCATTAAGGTAAAAAACCTTTCCATGTCAACTCCCCCAGGCCCCTTGAAACACCCACCTGAGCCTGATCTCGATTCAGTACTATGCCTGTCTGCTCTTCTCTCCCCTCTTTTCACAGAAGGCTCAGCAGCAGCAGGAGCCCTTAGCTCCTGCTGCTATCAATGAAATCTTGTAAACAGAGAGCGGGGGCAGAGCTGAGCCAAACTGTGTGTGTCAATAGATCGAATGCACACAAATGCCCCAAAACCACTGCACAGATCAGGCAAGTATGGTATGTTTATTATTTTAGAAAAATAAAAATTAAACCTTTAAATCACTTTAAAGTCCTAGTAAACCTGGAGATGGGCTTTACGAAAGAAGGCTTAACAAAAAGCAGAAAAAAAAGGTATATTAATTTTAATAAGGCTAATAGAGAAACACAAATATAAAACCACATGCACACAGGTCTTGAAACTGTTGGAAATGTATTCAGAATTGTTACTAACCACCAGCAACCTACAGAAAGAAATGCTGGGAAAAATACACTGAGAAAAAAAGAAAAAAGCAAGCAAAAACAGATACTGGAAATTCCTAGACAATTATTTCCAATATTCTATTTTAGTTTGTCCTCCAATAATCACATGAAACAGCACAATGGATTCTGACCACTATAATTAGCTAGTGAGAAGATTTTGTTCAAAGCGTGGTTATGAGTTAGCATTAAGTTAACCATTTTGGCAACTGAACAAGGTGTTTTGGAAATATATTTTCAACTGCATGTGCACCTCCCAACTTTACGAGCGGAGATGTACCAAAGGACACCTTTGGTACAATATTGTGTTGTCGAAAAACAGACCCCTACCACGCCCCCCAGCTGCACAGAAAATGAAGAATAAACATGCAAAAAAAATGATTGGTTAAACTCAAAAGTGTTTTTTACCACTATATTTCCTCTAAACTGGTTATTCAAAATTATAATTACATGGACCATAGGTTTAATGCAGTACACTACTTTTGGTAAATAAATAGCACATTTTTTGCTGAGATTTATACTTTAGATCAAAAAGAACTGAACAGGGAAGCCTGTTGGTTGGGAGCCCAAATGGGGTTCCACAGTTTTTAATGATAGTCTACTAATTAATGGGCTGTTTTTTTTTTAACTATAAAGTTTTTTTATTGAGTTATCATAAAGAGTAACAAAATATAGGTAACAAACATTTCTATTAAGAAACATTTCATTCCAAAAAAAAAAAAAGAAAGCATATTTAACCACTTCAGCCCCGGAAGATTTGGCTGCTCAATGATCAGGCCATTTTTTGCGATACGGCACTGCGTCGCTTTAACTGACAATTGCGCGGTCGCGCGACGCTGTACCCATACAAAATTGACGTCCTTTTTTTCCCACAAATAGAGCTTTCTTTTGGTGGTATTTGATCACCTCTGCGGTTTTAATTTTTTGCACTATAAACAAAAGAAGGGAGACAATTTTGAAAAAAAACACAATGTTTTTTTGTTTACTAAAGGCAAATCCACTTTGCACTACAAGTGCACTTGAAGTGCAGTCGCTGTAGATCTGAGGGGGACATGCAAGGAAAATAAAAAACTGCATTTTAGCTTGCACATGATTGGATGATAAAATCAGCAGAGCTTCCCCTCATTTCAGATCTACCCTTCAGATTTACAGCGACTGCACTTCCAAGTGCAAAGTAGATTTGCCTTTCGTAAATAACCCCCAATATCGTTTACTTTTTGCTATAATAAATATCCTATATTTTTTCAAAAAAACGAATTACTTAGTATGAACACGCGATCAGTCTCTACTCCCCTGAGAGAACCGGGATCTGTGTGTTTACACGCACAGATCTCGGTTCTCCCTCTGTCACGTGCGATCGCGGGTGCCCGGCGGTCATTGCGCCCACCGAGCACTCGCATCAGCTCCGGGTACACGCTGCGGGTGCGCGCGTCCCTAGTGGCCAAAAGGCGAAGCGACGTAGGGTATCGTTGTTTCTCCCAGCCGTGCCATTCTGCCGCAGTAAAACTGCAGCGGCTTGTCGGCAAGTGGTTAACAAACACCATATATAAGGTACACAGGCACTATTGGTAATCTTGTATATAGGACCCCGTTTACCCCACTTGGGCTCAGACTATAAACAGGGAGCTGATATTATAAATAATAACAATGGATCAAAGTAAAGAAATGAAAGGGCACAAAGCTGCATATTACACAAACCTCTCATTGGTAAATATACATTATATTTACCAATGCACTGCTTTTTATACAAGAACAATGACAAAATGGACAGCTGGGGACCCTGATACGTTGGAACATAACTTAAAGTGATTGTAAAGTCTCGTTGTTTTTCTTATAAAAATAACAAATATGCTTTACTTACCTGCTCTGTTTTAGTGGATTTGCACTGAGCAGCCCGGATCCTCCTCTTCTCGGGTCCCTCTTCTGTGATTCTGGCCCCTCCCTCCTGTTCACTGCCCCCAGAGCAAGCAGCTTGTTATGGGGGCACCCAAGCCGAGTCACAGCTCCATGTCCATTCAGACATGGAGCCCTGACCCGGCCTGCCCTCTCTCTTCCCTGATTGGCTAGCTGACTGATTGACAGCAGCGGGAGCCAATGGCGCCGCTGCTGTGTCTCAGCCAATCAAGAAGAAGAATCTCGGACAGTCGAGACATTCATGGACAATAATGGACAGAGAGGGACCTCAGATAAGTATTTAGGGGTGCTGGGGAGGCTGCTGCACACAGAAGTCTTTTTATCTTAATGCATAGAATGCATTAGGATAAAAAAAACTTTCTGCCTTTACAACCCCTTTAAAGTTTAACAATGTTCTGTATATTTCATTAAAGTAGAAATTCTCCAAAAAGGAGAAGTCCCACCCTTCCTCCTCACCCCCCTCCCCTCTGTGTACCCGCTCCAACCTCCGGTTGGGTCACTGCAACGGATCCACCAGCAGTTCTCCTACTCCCTCCCTGCCTGCAACCTTCTATGATATATCACAGGTCCCAGAAGGCTGCAGGACCATTCGCAAAGCGCAGCAGTCGTCTGCTAGGCCACTGCTCTGGTCATCTAGGACCAGGGAACATTTAAGGTATAAACTGACCAACCTTTTAAGGCACTACTTGAGCAGAGGCTATAAAAGTAATCTTCCTCGGGTCACTTAACATGTAGTAGCCACTTTTTGCTGTCGATTGGGGCTGTTTTAATGTTATGACTGCCACCCCACCATCAAGCAAGCATGCAGCCTGCCAAACTCTGGATTTAAGGCTACAGTTACTTTAAAGTGGTTGTAAACCCATATATTTTTATTTATTTTTCTAGCCCACCTGCAAGACAAAGCTATAATGCGCTAGTATGACTAGCATACTAGCTCATTATGTACCACTTACCTTAGGTCGGGGCCCCCGAAGCCGTCCGTGTCCCTCTCTGCAGCCGCAGCCATCGCTGCGGCGATAGCCGGAATGTTACTTCTGGGTATCGCCGCTCCAGCCAATCACAGCGCCGCTCTGGCGCTGTGATTGGCCGGAGCAGCGAAGACGTGACTCCGTGCATGCACGCGGGAGCCGTCAAATTCGGCTAAGCCCAAGCATTGCTGGGACTTAGCCGAATTTGTGAATGGGATTAACCCCATGAATGCGCCGTTGTCTACGGCGCGCATGTGCCGTAGACAGCGGTGCCTGTGATTTTAGTAAATATCTCCTAAACCGTGTAGGTTTAGGAGATATTTCTTGCACATACAGGTAAGCCTTAATCTAGGCTTACCTGTAGGTGCAAGTTGCAAAAGTGGGTTTACAACCACTTTAAAGTGGTTTGTAAAAGTCTAAGCGTTTTTAACCTACTATACTATTGCACAGAGCAGGTAAGTATAACATCTTTTTTTTTTTTTTATTAATGGTAAGTTCACCTTTGTACACTTTTTATTTTCTAAATTCCAGCGCCCCTATGCACCAATATAGCATTCATGTACTTTTTTTTTTTGCAAAAATATCAAAGCTTTCCATTAAATCTACAGTCACTTACTTTTCTTGTCTACATCCACGTTTCCATTAGTAATGTCTTTCTTGCTTACAGACTGTAGGTCATGACACAGGAAGGAGTTGACCAGCTGACCTTATTAGCACACACCCTGCATCATTCACCCTCCCTTTGCATTTCATTTAAAAAATGTGCACCTGGCAATCAGTGTTGCCAACCGTACGTATTTTTACGGACATTACGTAAAAACGGGTACTTTTTCACCCGTCCGTAATTGTCCGTGCTAGCGGGGAAGTGCCAGTAAAAAATAGCCCTGACCGTTCCGACTTGGAACTGCGCATGCGCAGTTCCGGAGCTTGCCGAGCCGATCCTGTATTCGGCTGGCAGGGGGGCGGATCTCACAGGGGCTGTGCTGACAAGGCGAGTGATGTAATAACACATCCCGCCACAGCGCCAGTTTTTAAAATTGTAACCAGGAGCACTGGAGCAGCCAGAAGGCTTAAGCACTACAGTACGTGGTAAGGAGGAGCCCTGCATCCAGCTTCGGGCATGGAGTGACAGCCCAGCCAACGACGGTGACAGATGACTGCAGGTGATGGTAGCAGGCCGCAGAGGGGGGGTGAATGATGGTGGCAGAGGGGGATGGACTCGAGGCAGCAGGAGGTGTTGGAGGCAGTTGGTGTTGATGGTGACAGGGGATGATGATGGTGACAGGGGAGGGGATGATGATGGTGACAGGGGATGATGATGGTGACAGGGGAGGGGATGATGATGGTGACAGGGGGTGATGGAGGCAGGGGATGATGATGATGGTGACAGGGGGTGATGGAGGCAGGGGGTGATGGATGGAGGCAGGGGCTGATGGAAAGCAGGGGCTGATGGTGACAGGGGCTGATGGTGGCAGGGGCTGATGGAGGCAGGGGCTGATGGAGGCAGGTGCTGATGGTTCAGTTTTTGACTTTTGTTTAACTTAAACACATTGCTAATAGCTTTAGCTACATGTTTATAGTTTAAATACTAAAAGTTGCACAGTTTAGCACTGAAAACAGGCATTTTAGGTGCTTTTTGGTAGCGTCAGTTTAAAAAAACACACCAAAAAAGAGGTGGTGTTCGTAATTTTTAGGCATCTTGTCAGTAAATTTAACTTGGGGGGGTTGGCAACACTGAATGCAATCAATCAGTGATCACTCTTCTCACTAAATGCACAATATACAATCAGATTGTATAGTGTATGGCCATGTTTATACACTTAAAATTACTAGTTGTTTAATTAATTAATTGTTAACGACACACCAAACACAGAAGCAAACACACATTTTGTGAACAAAAATATATCTAAATATATAACTCGCGCTGGAAGTACATATAACATATAATAAAAGAATACAGTGTATAACAAGTGAAATTGCAGCTGCTGTACACAAAGTGAAAACACTTGAAAAATGGATAACTAGAAAGAATTACAGCGCTCGCAGATGAGTATGATAAAAAAAAATGCAGACACTAGATGCAACAATTCATAAAAGTACAAAAATTTTTAATATATGATGTGCTTCAATATTAAAGTGCAGTCGTGCTCCAAAACTCAAGGTGTGCCACACTCCCTCCTGTGTCCCCATTCACCGGATGGAATGGACCCCCAGATTTTCAGTCTGGGGGTCGTTCAGGCTTTGAGAAGTTGGCCAGGGATAGCTAGATCACATCGGTGCATTAAGAAGATCTCCGTAATTTATAAACATCAAATGTGGATCATGATATCCAAAATGATAAAAAGAAAAGGTGTCATCATAGTGAAGTACTGTTTGACCAGAAAATTTATTGCGCAAGTGGACAAGTACTTACAGACAGTTAAAAATAAGCATGGATCCAGCAACAGTTTGTAACAGCAAAGAACGCCGCCAGCGTGCGCTCCAAACGAAAACCGGAAGTGATGTCTCGTGGATTCGATACCGGAAATTACGTCAATGCATTTCGCCCTCCCACAGGTTGTCTTCCAAGGACCTCGAATCCACGAGACGTCACTTTTCGTTTGAAACACACAGTTTGCCATGCGAAAACAAGAGGGGCAAATGCTGCAAAACGCTCAACACACAAAACGCCAAAATGTCCCACATGTAGTGCAAACCAATTTAAATCAACGGACTGCCCTATGCGTGTCACAGAAAAAACGAGATGCAAAATGTGCGCTCCCACTATGCTAGATGTGAATGGGGCCTTAAAGTGAAATTGCTGCAGTAACACAAGAACAATGAGGCTCCATTCACATCTGTGCGTTTCTTTGCATTTCAGAAATGCGCTGCACCAAAAATTTTTTAGGGCAGCCCATTCTATGTGTAATGAGTGAAAATGCTCCAAAATGCCTCCCCCCTTGCTAAAAAAAAAAAGGCATGCGGGAATGCAAGTTCCCGCTATGCAGAGTTGTGAATGGGGTTTGACAGCTGAGTGTTTCTGTCCACTCCCTCTTATGTATTTGTATAAAGATGGCCATACACTATGCAATCTGATTGTGTATTTAGTGAGAAGGGTGATCACTGACTAAATGTAAGTGACTGTAGATTTAATGGAAAGCTTTGATATTTTTGCAAAAAAGTACATGAATGCTATATTGGTGCATAGGGGCGCTGGATATTAGAATAAAAAAAAGTGTACAAAGGTGAACTTACCCTTTAATCGTTTTCATTTTCATTATGTTTGTTTGATCTTCTAATAGTGGAATCAAATTAACATTTGTTTTCGACCGCAGTAACAAGGAAATTTAAAGGGGCAAAATTCTAACTGTGAATCTGGCTTTTATGAAAAATGGATGGGGTGTCTCCGCGCAAAGGAAATCAAATCAAAACACAGTAGACTGAACTGCTGCCTCTACTAGATTGCTATATCACGATGGGTAAAGCAAGAATATGAAAAAGGGGGGGTGGTAGATGTGGCGCTGTCCAGATATGCAATGTAATAGACAAGGAAATTTTAGGTGATGGTATACCTATGACGGTATCCACTTTAGAGTATTATAAATACAAGAAAAATAAATATATAAATAAAAGAATAAATTAAAATAAAATTTTAATAAAATTGAAAAAATTTAATTGGCTCAGCCGGGTGTTTGTTAAAAATAATTTTTTGTTAAATTGAAATATTTTGATTGGGTGTCTTTCCAGCAAGACGTGTCCCTCATGTGTGAAGCGAAAATTTTTATTTGAAAAAGTGAATAAAATACTTTTTTAGTGGAAAAGCATTAGTGAGACCGATGGTCGGCCGGATGTTTGCTAAAACAAAAAATTGTCCAAAATGTGTTAAAGATGTGTTCATAAAGAGATGTGTGATATTGGTAATAGTCTATGCTAGTAAAGGGGTAAATAAGCTGATATGGTCTCAGCCGGGTGTTTACTACTCCTAATATGTTCAGAAAAAAGTGCTGCCTTATAGCATTCAAATGAAGCTTAAAACTATATAAAACATGCGATATACATAGTATAGTGATAACAGAAAAGTCCAATAATTAGGTGGCAGTGAAAAAATGTGACTTTTTCTTGGTATGCTTTATGTTCCTTCAGTTTTCTTATGAGTGAGACAATCCGTAAGAGTTTAAATATATGCACTCACCAGATCCTTCATACCCTCTAGGGGTATGCTGCAGCCACAGTATGTGCCACTGTGTAGCAATCAGGGGATGGTTCCAGGGGTTCCTTGCGGTTCTCCGGGGTGCAGATTCCGAGATGATGAAAAAGTTGTTATAGGAGGGAAGAAAGGATGTCCATAGCGTGAACCCGTTTTAAAATGTTTTAATTTTAAAATCAGAAGGGGGTACTTACAATACGACAAGTAAAATTGAGCGTTTTTGTATAAAATGGCGCTCAGCCAATACAAAGTGATTCCAAATAGGAAGTGATGTGCCGACGTGTCTCCGCCCTACGTGTTTCATCAGTCTGACGTCATCGGATACGCTCCCGATGACGTCAGACTGACGAAACGCGTAGGGCGGAGACACGTCGGCACATCACTTCCTATTTGGAATCACTTCGTATTGGCTGAGCGCCATTTTATACAAAAACGCTCAATTTTACTTGTCGTATTGTAAGTACCCCCTTCTGATTTTAAAATTAAAACATTTTAAAACGGGTTCACGCTATGGACATCCTTTCTTCCCTCCTATAACAACTTTTTCATCATCTCGGAATCTGCACCCCGGAGAACCGCAAGGAACCCCTGGAACCATCCCCTGATTGCTACACAGTGGCACATACTGTGGCTGCAGCATACCCCTAGAGGGTATGAAGGATCTGGTGAGTGCATATATTTAAACTCTTACGGATTGTCTCACTCATAAGAAAACTGAAGGAACATAAAGCATACCAAGAAAAAGTCACATTTTTTCACTGCCACCTAATTATTGGACTTTTCTGTTATCACTATACTATGTATATCGCATGTTTTATATAGTTTTAAGCTTCATTTGAATGCTATAAGGAAGCACTTTTTTCTGAACATATTAGGAGTAGTAAACACCCGGCTGAGACCATATCAGCTTATTTACCCCTTTACTAGCATAGACTATTACCAATCTCACACATCTCTTTATTAACACATCTTTAACACATTTTGGACAATTTTTTGTTTTAGCAAACACCCGGCCGACCATCGGTCTCACTAATGCTTTTCCATTAAAAAAGTATTTTATTCACTTTTTCAAATAAAATTTTCGCTTCACACATGAGGGACACGTCTTGCTGGAAAGACACCCAATCAAAATATTTCAATTTAACAAAAAATTCTTTTTAACAAACACCCGGCTGAGCCAATTAAATTTTTTCAATTTTATTTCAATTTTATTTTAATTTATTCTTTTATTTATATATTTATTTTTCTTGTATTTATAATACTCTAAAGTGGATACCGTCATAGGTATACCATCACCTAAAATTTCCTTGTCTATTACATTGCATATCTGGACAGCGCCACACCTGTGAATCTGGCTTTTGTTCGTGAAAAATTGGGCATATTGTAATTAAACCTCTTTCGTACGTCTGGGTTTCCATTCAAATAGCAGGTCTTGATGCACAATTTGGTTTGTTGCAGGTTGGTCTGTAAGTGAGCTGAAAATTGTTCCATGTTTTTTAAAATGCTTTGTGCTCTTTTCTGCAAAGGCCAGTAAAAGGTTGGGGTGGTTGTACATGAGAAAAGTATAGGGGCTCCAATTGCTGACCTCTCTTTTGAGAATATTACCGGTAGTTCCCTGGCTGTCACTTTGGTTTCAATGCTTTCTGAGGCTTTGACCTGAAACAAATATAGAAAGAGGGAATTCTGGCACTTTTTTAAAAAGAACAATTGAGTACTGTCTGATACTTATTTTTAATTTGCAATAACATCCAACTTTTCAGGACAAACTTTTAGGGTGTGTCCCCTTCTTCAAAGACAAGCAGTACTGAATACTCAGTACTGCTTGGACCTTGAAGAAGGGGACACACCCCAAAAGCTTATCCTGAGAATGTAGATGTTGGGACAAATTAAATAAGTATCACGGACAGTACTCAGTTGTTTTTGCAAGTGCACTAATGTGGCTACGATTACCTCAAGCATGACACTTTTTTGACCCTTATTTACAGTACGCTTGTTTTTAGGTCTTTTAGACTCAGAAAGCACTGCAGACAAAGCATCAGCAAGACAGCCAGGGAACTAACATGGGCAAGCAGGCTGCACCTATAAAAAAAAAAACCTCAGTCAAAACATTCCCCAAAGACAACCAATAAATTATTATTATTATTATTATTATACAGGGGTTTATATAGCGCCAACAGTTTGCACAGCACTTTACAACACGGGGGCAAACAATACAATCACAATACAATTCAATACAGGAGGGATCAGAGGGCCCTGCTTGTTAGAACTTACAGTCTAGAGGCATAACAAAAAACTCCACTTTATTGTGGCAAAATATGTCCGCAGCACTTTATTTTGGTTTTGAAAATAATAATAATAATAATAACCATACAGTAAGGCTCCATGTACACAGAAGCTCAAAAACTGTCGTTTTTAAAGCAGCAGAAAAAGCTAGCTTTTATCAGCGGTTTTTTTACTAGCTTTTATTAGCGTTTTTCAGTGTAGCAATTTTAGTTTTTTTTTTTTCTTTTCAATGGACCAAAAAACGCTAAACTGCGTTTTGCGGTTTTTTGCATTCCTGCCGAAAAACGGCACTTTGAACGCGAATTTCTTGCGTTCACAAAAAAGCCCATTAACTCCACTGCTCATTAAAGCTAAAAAAAGTTATGTGTACATGAACACATAGGCTAACATAGAGTGCAGTTAATGGGCTTTTTAAAAAAAAACGCCAAAACACCAATAAACTGCAGTTTATCAGCTTCTGTGTACATGGAGCCTAAATCTCATCAGTAATGAAAATAATAATATATATATCTTTGCTTAGTCATAAAAACTCAAGCAAATAACCAGTATACAGAAAACAAGTCGTCGTCCCCCCCCCCCGAAACCGGGGGTGACATACCACAAACAAGTGCTTGCGATGGGAGGAGGGTGGGTAGCTCCTGTTCCATGATGATCCAAAGAGGAACACACCTGGGCTGCAGCCCTTTATATAACGTGCCCTACACCATCTGGCAAGTTCCACTCAATCTGATTGGACACAATTTTACCTATACAGTACGGTGTGTGAAACTTAAAAAGACAGTGCACAATCTTATAAACCTTAACTTCACTGCAAGTAAATGCCATAGCTAACCATGTATGGAAAATAAATTGAGCCCACTTGAGCATTCTCAAACAAGAGGTTAACAATGGCAGTGGTTGGAAAGCATTGGCAGTCAAACACCGCCAGTCAATTAGCGTTTTCAAAAGAAGGCCAACAAATGTAGTACCAATACATTTCTCAGGACAGTTCCTAATACTATTTTCACACCTAAAAAATACATTTATTTATTTTCCACACCAAGAAAAAGGCCCAGGGAAAAACGTACGTTTTAAGTCCAAACTACCTGAAGAGTGACAGGACTTATTAAAGCGCATACCCTGCTGACCTCTGATTGTAACAACTAACAAAAAAATAAATAAAAAATGAACGGCATAGTTCAGATGAAAAAATTGTCAGCTATGCACATAGAATACTCTTCTATGTATTTATCCAATTGCAAACATTGATTGTAGTAATGCTCTCTATGCAGCCTTGTGAACCGTGCTTCCAGTCTTTTACATGAAGCTGAATTGTAGTTGTGTTCAGTACTCTGAGCTACTGAATATCACATTGTTTTCAGGCTGTCCAAACACAAGGAATGTTAATACACTGACCATGCAAAAATACTAAGCAGCCTTTGAGTGATGACATTATCTGAGGACAACAGTACAGCGTGCCAAATCTGAATTTACTAAATTATAATATCCAGCAGCAGAACATTTAAGGAAAAAAAAAGAAAAGAAAACAAGACATTATGCCTTTTTAAATAATTATTATATAGATAAATTCAGAGTTGGTCCATGTAAGGAAATTTTTCTACTTTCTTGGCTTGTTTATTTACTAAAGACCCAAATTGTTGCTGCTACTGTTTTACTTTATTTTGTGTCCGATAGTTGTGGTTTTTTTTTCCCAGTTAGAGCGGTATTAAACCCCAAAAAGAAAAATGTAATATATAGCAGCTAATCAATCCTTAAATGTGGGGGCTGCATTACCCCTGTAGTATCAAAGTAAATACTGAAAATTAGCAAGCATGCAGTGGTAATTAATTTACCTTTAACTCTGACCCGGAACAAAGGGCTCTGCTTCTCTGTTGTGACCCTAAGTATAGTAGTAGGCCCTTTAACATTTTGGAAGAGATACTAAAATGAAGGTGTGCACTGCAGTGTTTCAAGCTCAGCATCACCCGCAAAGAAGCAAGGGTATAATAAGCAGCGAATATACATGAATATACATGTTTAGTTCAATACGAATCAATACAGAATCTGTCTGGTTCGTCCTGGAAGTGCTAGCGGAGAAGAGGGAGAACAGCAGAGATTTAAAATCCCTGGAGAAGCTGCAGGGGTGCTAAGAGCTCAATAACCCTGGGGGTAAGTACAGTGTGTGTCAGGGGGGTAGAGAGGGGTGTCTGCTGTTAGTTCACCTTTACATTATTTCTGTAAAGGTGAACTAACACTCTAAAGGAGTTGTAAACCCTTGAGGTTAATGCATAGAATGCATTAAGGTAAAAAACCTTCTGTGCTGCAGCTGCCCCCCATCCTCTTTTCTTACCTGAACCCGATAGTTCCAGCGACGGGGACAAGCCCAGCAGCTCCAGCCGCTGTCTCAGGTCATCATTGGAAAGATTGATAGCAGCAGGAGCCAATAGCTCCCGCTGCTGTTAATCAAATCCAGTGCAACGGGAGTCGGGGGCAAGGCTGCTGTCTGCCTAAGGCTCCGTTCACATATATGCGAATTGGATGCATTTTGAACCGTATGAGTCACATGACATGTGAATCAAACCGGCTTTCTATAGAAATTTGATTAGAAAAAAAAACGGTGTGGGAGTTCTTCCCCAAGACAATACGAGAGCCTTAGCTCTGGTATGGATTTTAAGGGGAACCCCACACCAAAAGGTTTTTAAAAATGGCATTGGGTCCCCCCTAAATCCATACCAGCCTCAGCTCTGGTATTAATTTTGAGGGGAACCCCTGCGCCAAAATGTAATAAAAAAAATGGCGTGGAGTCCCCCAAAATTTATACTAGATCCTTACCCGAGCATGCAGCCCCCGGAAGGGGGTGGGGTGAGTGCCCCCCCCCTCCTGAACCAAACCAGACCACATGCCCTCAACATGGGGAATGCTTTGGGGTAGGGGGGCTCTGCAGCCATTCACCCTGTCCATACCTACTACACAATTTTTTTTCACGATACTTGGTCTGGTCTGCCTTTGCTGCCAATAAAGACAGCGTGATTCCTAAGTACTGCAAACGATAATATGCCAGCACAGCCTCAACATAGATAAAGTGGACACTTTTCTAGCTTGCATGAATACATTATTGATATGTTACAGCTCTGGCTGTTTTATCATTTAACAGCAACTTTTGAGCTCCTATTAGGGAACTTTGCCTAGGCTGGGATTATGTCATCTGTCTGCTGCAGGCAGGAAGTTTCTTAGTCTCCTCTTTCTTAAACTGCAACTTTGTAGCAAGTCCCAAGGTAAGAGGCTGCAGCAGGGGGTTGATCTGCGTTATACCTTTGTGAACACAGCCAAGAACTGCACAGACACAAGGATTAAAGTGCTAGTAACCCGCGGACTTAAAAACAAAAATAATTCACTGCAAAGCAATGGTATAATGTGCTAATATGCATCGCATACTAGCAGTTTATAAAATACTTACCTTAGAACGAAGCACAGTGGCATGCTGTCACCACTGACAGTGCTTCCATTTTCCCATTGTTTTTCTTTCCGGGTTCTCTGGTTCTGGTTGTGTAAATGGCTGAGCCATGATGACAGAACTCCAGCGCATGCACATGGGAGTCACAGTTTATGGCACAGAGCTCATGTGACAGTGACATCACCAGCTGCATCCAGTGTAAATATCTCCTAAACACCTTTAGGAGATATTTACTGTACCTACAGGTAAGCCTTATTATAGGTAGGTACAAATTCAAAAACGGAGTTAAAGTTCCACCCAAAAATGGAACTTCCGCTTTTCGGAATTCACATTTGGCACCTTTCAGGGGAAGGGGGGTGCAGATACCTGTCTAAGACAGGTATTTGCACCTACTTCCGGGCATAGACTCCCGTGGGAGTCACACCACTTCCCGTCCCCACGCGCTGTCTCCTGGGAAACACACTGGTCCCAGGAGAGAGCGGGGACCAGTGAGGAGGGACCGCGCCGATCGCACATGCACAGGAGGCAACCAAGCAGTGAAGCCACAACGCTTCACGTCCTGATTCCCTCACTGAGGATGGCGGCGGGGGCAGCCGAGAGACGAGCGATTGCTCGTCTTCTGCTGCCGACATCGCGGGTGCCCTGGACAGGTAAGTGTCCATTTTTTAAAAGTCAGCAGTTTCAGTATTTGTAGCTGCTGGCTTTTAAAAAAAAAATTTGGGTGGACCTCCGCTTTAACAACCGCTTTTAATGGACACTAAACCATATGCTTATAATCCAAATATAATCCATACACAGTCATTATTTAATGACTCTGTAATCAATTTTTTATTAAATACATTCTTAGTGTTACATAGCTAGTCTGGTTGAAAAAAGACAAAGTCCATCCAGTTCAACCAATAAAACTACTGTGTTTTTCTGCTTCCTTGAAACAGCCACCTCCCAAACCTCTCCATTTTCCCTCACTTCTGTTCGTAATGAGCAGTACACATTAGTTGCGGCCATGTACTGTACACTGCTCTATGCACACTACAAATCTTATAGTCCATAGTACCTAGTTCATATCATTAGCCAGCAAGAGAGGGTGGCTATGTTCCTACAAACAGTGGGAACATGGAGAACGAACGCAGCCATTCTAAAACAAGAATTCGGATCATGGAATCAAAAAAATAAAAAAGGACTCATTGGAGGCTGACAGCAATGTATGGTATTTTTTTTTAAACCAGCGTTTGAATCCCCATTCACACTTGAGCGTTTTGGTGCGATAATGCTCAGGATGAAGAATCTCATTATTCTCACTGGCCTGTTCACATCTAAGTGCTATGTCACGTAAAGTTAAAAAAATTACATGATTTTCCTTTGGGGCAGAATCATGCGCTTTTTGGCCCCAAATACTTTAATGAAGCATATGAAAACATGTTCACATGCATTTTTTCAGGTGTTCCCATGTAACAGCCTTTCGGACCCAAAACATTTGCTTCTGCTCCTGTGCTGCAAGTCCCTCAGGCTATGCTCACAGTCAAGTGTGAATAGGAGTTAACATGATCGTGTCATCTCTGAGCCAGCATCTCATTCCAAGAGGTAGATGATGACCTTGGTGACACTGGGTGATGCCCAAACAAAAATGGTGCCCTCCTTTTTGAAAGAAAAGTAGATGAAGGCATTGTAAGGTGGGATACTGTAAAATTCTTGAGAGGAGATAAAAACCTGGAAGTGCCACACATACAAATTACTTAGCATGCATGCACTAAACATATAAATATACGCTGTCCTAACTGTGTTTGAGTGTCTCGTGCCGAACTGTAGGGCCAGAGGTGGCTCTAGGCTTTGTGAGGCCTTAGACAAAATTTAGACACAAGGCCCCACTCCTCCTATCCAGGCACACAGGAGGGCTGCACGGCCAGGCACTCACTTTCTCTCTGGGCGGTCGGCCAGGCTGCAGCAGGCGCTGGGATGGGATCCATCCACTGGAGCTCCTCCTTCCCCTTCACAGACAGTCATAGGGCAATAGGGCAGCTGAATAGAGGATAGGGAGCAGCGCTGGCTGAAGGAGCAGCTCAGCTGCTTTAGGGCCCCACTTGGACTTGCGGCCCGCCCGGTGCGCCTTTTACAGATGGGCCCCTGGAGCTAGTTGGTCAGTCCGCATTAGTGATCGAGCGCAGGCAAATTAGTTGGTCACGAGGCCCCTGTGAGTGGGAGGCCTTAGGCGACCGCCTAATTAGAGAGCCGCCTCTGTGTAGGGCTGTAGGTAACGCTGTTGTCCATAGATGCTATTATCAATTCCATGCTATTGGATTTTACTGGAGATTGTCATTGGGAATTGCAATAAAGGTGTAAAACAGAATTACACTTCTTTCTTATTTATCTGAGTACGTGTGGAGATGACATGTAGCCCTGACCCAATCCAGGATGTGGATGACGGCTAACTAAAACATCTAGTTAAGGCTTGATGTTTTTTATTTCTGGTGAGGGAGAACCCCTAAGGGGAGCGTGACGCACGGTTTGAGGATCTCTGGTGTGAGGTGCACTTCTACAATTCAACATTAGGATCACCACCTGTGTCTTTGGGACTGGTTATCACCATCTGTCATTCACCTTTCTCATATGCTAAATCGTTTGAAAGCTAGTCATAATAATGACAGTAGCGCTTCTATAGTATTTATAGGTACACATTTAGGTGTCTGTGGACATTATACTATTTATTTATACATATAAATATACCTGATACTAAGTCCACTTTAAAGACAAATATGCTTCTGTAAACCTAGAGCCTAGCTCCCATTTGTTTAAGCATGGCTGCTGTGGTCTGAGCGCTGAGCAGCATTTTCCCTATCTAGCTGCTGAGCCAAGAATTCCCTGCAACTCAGAGGTTGTCATTTTGTTATAACTCATAGTTCCACAATAAGAAATGTTCCATGTCAGTGGGAGTAATAAATGCCCATGCATTAGTGCTGTATCAGTGGTCAGTAGGTTTAATGAATGCCCCAACACCAGTAGACAGTGTGAATAATAATGTCCCTGCATCAGTGGTCACTAGAAATATTAAATGCCCCTCTGTTAGAGGTCAGAGGTCTCAGAATCAGTGAGAAGCAATACATAACCCTGGTGTTAGAAAACAGTAGTCAGTGGAGTAAATACTCTGCGTCAGTGGCAGCGAATGGTGACTCTGCGTCAGTGGCAGCGAATGGTGACTCTGCGTCAGTGGCAGCGAATGGTGACTCTGCGTCAGTGGCAGCGAATGGTGACTCTGCGTCAGTGGCAGCGAATGGTGACTCCATTCCTCCAAAGTGTGCCTCTTATTTAGCCCCCATTCATTCTCCAAGGACATCCACAAAAGTCCTTGTACCATTTCTAGCCATTCTAGATTAGGGGCTAAAAGTCCATCATTAATTAGAAAACATTCTGGTTTTAGCCACCAATCAAGAAACTTATCAAGAGAATGTCCCCCGACAGTCTTTTGATAGTGAAACGCGTTGGAGGGAGACTGGAAGCACCAGGCTGTATGTGAATACAGAGCGATGAGCTGTTCCTCAGCCTCATGCACACTGGACATTTTTGCAGCGGCATCTAGGAGCATCTGGTGTTTTTTTTTTTTCTGCCTCTAAACCCCTCTGCATGTTAACCTATGTGTCAAGCGTTTTTAGACTTTTAGCAGCGTTTATTGGTAGAAAAAACGCTTGACACTTCGTAAAAGCATCTATACACATGTTAACGCTAGACACGTTTAACGCTTGAGCATTTATTCACTTCAATGCCCAGAAAAAATGATTATTCTGGCCAATGAAACAAATTAACACCCAAGAACTTGACGCCTGTACATGTGCCTAATAGCGTTACACACTTTTGAGGCTTCATGCCCACGGACGTTTTTTACAGCTTAAAAACGTCTGTCCATGTTATTGTAAATTTTTTTTATTTATAAAAAAAAAAAACCGACGGAGCTAAAAAACGCGACCGCGCGTTAGTGCGCGTTTTTTGACGCTCGCGTTTTTTTCTGCCTAACTCCGACGCTGAGGAACGCACTGGTCCTGGGTTTTTCTTACAGCTTAAAAACGTCTATGCTATTTGCAGCTCAAAAACGTCTAGGTGGGCATGAAGCTATAGACTAACATGGACAGGCGTTTTTAAGCTGTAAAAAACGCGGCTGTAAAAACGTCCGTGGGCATGAGACCTAAAAGAGTCAGGCAGTTTTTCTGCTGCCAGGAGGAAAGACTTCTAGGAGAGTTTCAAAAATGTCCTGTGTGCATGAAGCCTAATGCCGCGTACACACGATCTGAATTTCCGACAACAAAACCGTCTTTTTTTTTTCGACGGATGTTGGCTCAAACTTGTCTTGCATACACACGGTCACACAAATGTTGCTCGGAAATTCCGACTATCAAGAACGTGGTGACGTAAAACACTACGACGAGACGAGAAAAATTAAGTTCAATGATTCCGAGCATGCGTGGAATTGATTCCGAGAATGTGTATGATTTTTGTGTGTCGGAATTGGATACACACGATCGGAATTTCCGACAAAAACTTTTGTTGTCGAAAAAATAGAGAACCTGCTCTCAAACATTTGTTGTCAGAAATTCTGATCGTGAGTACGCGGCATAAAGCTGGGGATGGTGCTGGGGCATAAGAGAGAGCAAACTACTGCTTCCCAAATGCCATCTTACTTATTGCACTAATTTAATGTGATTTAGTTTACCCTTTTATACATAGAAAAATTGTGACAGTTTATTATGCTATGTGTGATTCTTCTCTGCTTTTTAGTTACAATGGAGGAGTTGGTCCAAGGAGTATACCATGTGTCAATCTGAGTTGCTGGAACCAAAATCAACCAAACTGGGAAGGTTTTAATTAAGGTTGCACCAATACCAATATCGTTTCCAATACTAAGCATTTGTACTCGTGCAAATGCAACAATACCTTTTTTGTGCCGTGCGATTGGAGCCCATACAAAATGAATGACCTCAAATCGCACTGCAAAAAAACATGATTTGAACATTCCTGTCTGAATCACATACGATTTCCAGACAGCTCCCGATACATACTTGCAATAGGGAGCTTTCCAATCATGTGGCCCGAATGTCCGCCTCCTGGCATCTAGAAGTTCTTAAAGGGCCAGGAGGCAGCAGCGGGAAGGGGTTAATTGAACAAGCTGAAGTTAGATGTTTGTCTACAATGCACAGCTGCACCAGATGTTGCACTCTCCAGTTTTTGTAAATCAACCCCCATGTGTATACACCTGTATAGTGGCATAAACATACTTATGCATAAACACATATAAAATTCTCCTTCATCCTCTTCTAGCTGCCAGCGTTTCAATGTATACCGTATGTATATACTCACATTTACTTCCATTTACACATAAATTACTTTACGCAAACATAACATTTTCCTTTTTTGTTGTTTTGAATGCACTGCTGTATTACAGATAGGGGTGCAACGGATCAAAAAACTCACGGATCGGATCGATCCTCGGATCGGATAATTTTCGGATCGGCAAAAAAAAAAAAAATTACTAATATCCACAATCTCCCGTACTGTAATATCCACGTCACCCCCCCCCCACTGTAATATCCACGTCATCCCCCCCACTCACTGTAATACCCACGTCATCTCCCTCACTCACTGTAATATCCACGTCATCTCCCCCACTCACTGAAATATCCACGTCATCTCCCCCACTCACTGTAATATCCACGTCATCTCCCCCACTCACTGTAATAGGCATCTCTCCCACTGTAATATCCACAATCTCTCCCACTGTAATATCCACCATCTCTCCCACTGTAATATCCACCATCTCTCCCACTGTAATATCCACCATCTCCCCCACTGTAACAGGCATCTCCCCCACTATAACAGGCACCATCTCCCCCAATCTCTGTAACAGGCACCATCTCCCCCAATCTCTGTAACAGGCACCATCTCCCCCAATCTCTGTAACAGGCACCATCTCCCCCAATCTCTGTAACAGGCACCATCTCCCCCAATCTCTGTAACAGGCACCATCTCCCCCACTTACTTTAATCTCTCCCACTGGCCAGTTCAGATCCGAGCAGTGAGGGGTGATGACGTCAGCGGCGCTCAGCGCGCATAAGGCAGCCGCCGCCGGGTGTACCAAGATGGCCGCGGCTCCGGAGCAAGGCCGAAGCCGCGGCCTTTCCTAAGGCCGAGGATCGCTACGCGGATCGCGTGGTGATCCGATCCGAACACGGTGACCCGTTCGGATCACGGATCACCACCGATCCGTTGCAGCACTAATTACAGATCTTTATGCAGTTGTGCACATTTTCCTATAGACAACAATGCACCTGTGTTCAGAGGCATGAAAAAAATTACATGGCTACAAATTTTTTATTTATTTTTTTTCCCTGTGTGCAAGACACCTAGCAATTGTTACCTTTTTCCCTATCGAAAACAACACACTCGTTTTGGTGCACAGGCCTGAATACCAGCAATCTCCAGTCTGGGACACAAGCCTATGTAGGTTTGGGCAGCACTGTAGCTTAGTGGTTAGCACTTCTATCTTTCAGCAACAGGGTTATCAGAAATCCAACCAGCATACTACCTGCATAGAGTTTGCATGTTCTCCGTGTACTTACATGGGTTTTCTCAAGCTACTTTTGTTTCCTCCCACAGTTCAAATACATGTCATTGGGCTAAATGATTCCAGTCTAAATTGGCCCTAGTATGTGTATGTATGAATGTGAGCTAGGAACCTTAGATTGTAAGCTCCTTGAGGGCAGGGACTGATGTGTATGTACAATATTATTGTAAAGTGCTGCATAGGTTGTCGGTGCTAAATAAATACCTGAGATACATTTAGCACTGCAGTTATCTTGGGTAATATCCCCCTGGAATAAATGAACAAACTTTCTATTGATGGGCCGGTAACCTTTAGCTGGCCATAGTAAAGTGGTAGTAAAGCGAAAGGTTTTTTACCTTAATGTATTCCTTGCATTATGGCAAAAAATTTGTTATATGTCTCTTTCTTCCCCCTTCCCTGTATGAAGGGGAAGAGAGGGGAGTAGAGATCCAGTGCTGTGCACGGCTGCATCTGTTCTCCCCCTTCTTCCTCTTCACACAGGGACTTAAGCCATTGGCTCCTGCTGCTGTCAATCAAATGCAGCGAGGAGGAAGTGGGAGGCAGGGCTAAGTCCCGCTGTATGTGTTTATGAAGCGTGGCTCTATAGACGCACAGCTCGGGAGGGGCCACCACTTTGTGCCCATATAGCATTCCCAATGTGATCAATCTTCATAAATAAAAAAAATTGGGATATTGTGGATCAGTGGTTTGCTGGCAAATATGAACATGTGGGAACAACCATAGGAGGTACAAAAACACACCTTGAATAAACACAAAGCTGTCCATGTATTGTACAAATTGTTTTTATATGTGTTTTTGTGACTGTAATAAATTGTGTTTTTATTGAAAATACATTATGTCATAGTACTAATTGTACTAATTGCACCTATAAAGTCCCATCCTCTCTATTTTGTACTTTCTATGGCAAATAAAAACATTAACCTGTGATGTTTCCAGTTTCCAGCTTGATGTTGCTGCAGCACTCACTATTTGTGAGCTGGGTCCAGGAAGGAATGCAATGAGAATATTAGCATTACTCCCATAGCAAATGGTTTGTGTTGGGAACTCGCAAAGAAGGGGAGTAGTCAAGATCACTGGCGGGGGACCCAAAAAGAGGAGGATCAGGGTGTGCAACACCATTACACAGAGCAGGTGAGTATAACATGTTTGTTATTGTAATGGAAAAAAAAAATTACTTTAGTAACACTTTAATGGGGAAATCCATTATCCAAAATGGATTACCTTGGAATTAGGAATATTTTTTCCTTATGATAAGGCCAGTACTAGAGTGTCTGTTCTCTCATGCATGTTCTTCATGCCACAGCATTTCTAATGAAAGATCCATCTCACGTCTAGGCTAACCTTAAACTAACCACACATATTACAATCAGATTGTACAATCTGGTTTAAAATTAGAATTGGCTCTGCGTATAATGGTCTGCAGCATTGGATATAAATAGTGTTTAGCTTGGCCCTTGCACTACACAGATGTAAGTTAATAAAAAGCAGATTGCACAAAATTGTACAGACTGTGGCCAGCTTTAAAAACAGTGTTACATTTTATCTTCTAATGTTTCTAATAATATACATTGTACCATACTACAGAAATACCATAGCACTGTGTGATATTACTCATCCCTGGATGTTAGCATATTTTCTGCAGATCACATCTCTGTGTGATCTATCTTCCAGCACTATGCCAGAAGTTATTTCACATAACTGTTATTAAAGTTACATACGTAGAGGAGTTAGAATGGTAGGAATGTAATAATGTCTGTTGTTGACAGAACCAGTAACATAAACGTTGGTGAATTTCAGATAAAAGGAAGACTCATGCCGCGAACACACGATCGATAACACCGCCGAGAAAATCGACATTAAAAACGAGGACCGGCTTGGTCCCCTACACACGGCCGGTTTTCAGGACATTTTTTATTTTGGTCGTGAAAAACAACCGTGTGTAGGCTCCCTGGAAGTGTTTCCCTATGGGAAAACTGCTGAAGAAAAAAAATGGCGTGAATCACGATGAGAAAAATTAGAGCATGTTCTAATTTTTCTCGTCGTGATTCTTGCCGTTTTTCTCGTCGGGAAAAATGCTGGAAAGCCCACACACGGGGCTTTTTTCTCGTCAGAGAAAAGATGACATTTTTCACGACGAGAAAAATGGTCAAGTGTACGCGGCATATGCCTTAACCTCATAAAAAGGGTATATTCCTTGAAAGACAATCCTGAAAACACACTGATTAGTGCAAATACTGTGAATTCATTTGGCAGCACTCTCTTTTCAATATGTAGCACTATCATGTAAAATATATAAATTCTGTATGTACATAAACAACTACATCCTGATATGTATTAAACTCATAAACATAAAATGTATTATATTGCAGCTTACCTATCCTTAGATGTGGTGACTGCATTCGTTTTCTTTGTTTAGGCTTTTTTACTTTTATCTTCAAATGGTGAACCAGCCAGTAACCCAATTTCTGTCTTCAATTTCAATCAGTGTATGGCTAGCTTTGGATGCACTAGCAGATTTATATGGAATTCACTAACAGTTTAAAGTTGAACTCCAACTAAAACTTTTCAAGCAGTTACAGCAACCTTTTATTTTTGTTTGGGATAGGTTTTACAGAAATTAAAAGCTGATTATTTTAAGTATCCTGGTCAGTGGTAAATGGTTTGTCTCAACCCTCTAACTCAGTGGTCTCCAAACTGCGGCCCTTTGCTCGCTTTTATTCCCACTGATACAAGACACTATTCCTCCCACTGACACCAACAATGGGGCATAATTCTTGTTACTGACACCAACAATGGGGCATAATTCCTGCTACTGACATCAACAATGGGGCACTATTTCTCCCATTGACACCAACAATCGGCACCACTCCTCCCTATGACAACACTGATGGGGCGCTTTACTCCCACTGGAACCAATGATGGGGCTTTGATTTTAGTATCCAGTTGATGAGTGAGTCAATCAAAATTATCAAATCGGCCAACAACTAGTTGTCATAATTTTCCTTATAGATAATTCAGCCGACCATACATGATTATTTTTATTTATTTTTTCGTTCAACCAGCGGGTTGAATGAAAAAATGGATTTTACGGTGAGTACAAAAATCCAATTTTTTTTACCCTGGCCAATTAAATCTGATTAAAACTGAGTCAAAAGCTGGCCATACATGGATAGAAATTTAACTGGTCCCTAAATTTCGATCCATGTATGCTGGCAGGCTGGTTGTACACAAGTAGACCTATCAATCAACTTGTTTACAAACTATCTGCCGGGTTTTTGCTGAACGATCAGTGCCACCAGCATCACTGATGTTTGTATTATGATGGCAGGGAGGTTTCCCTGCTGTCGGAATACAATAGCTGAGTGAGAAGGATTCCCCTATCCACATCGAATGGGGGAATCGGCTCTCAATTTCTCTGACGTCCATGGACTGACACAGCTGGATACTGTAAACGTGTGGGTATATGTTCCTGCTTGCAGGAGAAGACCTAGGCAGAATGTTAGAAACATTCTAGAACAAACCAGAGCTGAACAGCCCCAACCAGGGGGGCGGTCCCTCCAGACATAACCCTCCTACCTGCAGTCAGCAGACCTCAGTTCGTAACAAAGCAGTACCAACCTTAAAAAGGAAGGGTGGGTGCTGTGTCAGTCCATGGACGTCAGAGAAATGGATTTTACGGTGAGTACAAAAATCCTATTTTCTCTTATCGTCCATGGACTGACACAGCTGGATACTGTAAACGTGTGGGACGTCCCAAAGCAGTATCAGAAGGGTGGGAGCAGTAGTAAAGGAACAACCAAAACTTCAATCCAAACAAGCAGAGCTCCTCAACGGAGGAGTTGCAACATTAAACAGCGGCCTGCAATGCTTTGCGGCCGAAGGGAGCATCCGAAGATGCAGCCACATCAACCTTATAAAATCTTGAAAAGGTATGAACGGACGACCAGGTCGTCGCCTTGCAGACTTGTGCAACCGACGCTTGATGTCGGAAGGCCCAGGAAGCACCAATTGCCTTGGTGGAATGCGCCGCAACCGGAAAGGGAGGCGCCGCCCCTAAGGGCATAGGCCTGTATGACGGTCTGCCTGATCCACCTAGAGACGGTGGCAGACGACACCGCTCGGCCCCGTTTTGGACCAGACACAGACTTCCGAATGGAAACAGTAGCAAACAGGTACACTCGCAAGGCTTGTACCCATCTTAATGTATGAAGCACAAACTCTCCGGGATGCGATGGGTGAGGACACAAGGACGGAAGAACAATGTCCTTCTTAGGGTGAAAGGCCGAGACCATCCTTAGAAAAGAAGGACGGTCGTGGGCGCAACACCGCCATACCCTTATGGAGGACCAAGTAAGGCGACTTGCAGGACAAGGCCGCCAACTCAGACACCCGTCTAACCGAAGCAATGGTCACTAAGAATGCCACCTTCCGGGACAAGGTCAAGAGAGGAATGTCTCTGATATTCTCAAAGGGATGTTCTTGGAGAACCGAGATGCATCAAATTCAGATCCCAAGTAGGGAGAGGAGGCTTGACAGGGGGGATCACATGGCGAACCCCCAGCACAAAAGGTGCTATCAAGGAATGGCCCGGTAGCGGTCATTGAAAAAGACAGCCCGGGCCAAAATCCGACCCTCAAAAAAGGTATGCAAGGCCAGCTTTTGGGTCACACCACGCTGTAAGAACAGCAAAATCCTGGGAACAGAATACATCCGAGGACGCAACTCAAGTTCCTCACACATAGCGATGTAAGCAATAGTGAATGTTACCTGTCAGTTGAGAACGGACGTGTGTTGCAGGAGCTCCTGCCGTCTGCCTTCCAGGGCACATTCCGCGGTTCTTCCTCCCATACAGGGGCTGCCTAACAGGCCACGGCCCCTGGCACCCGGCCCTATCCTTCCACAGCTGCTCCCAGAGCGGAGCACTGCTCGTCCACTCGCCATCGGAAGACGCCACCCGGGCCGCCATTCGCCATTGACCGGCAACTGCCGGCAAGATAGTCCGTGGCTGAGGCCTAGTTCCGGCCTCCTCCAGCCCAGCATCGTCCCCCCTCTCCCCCATCCTTAGCGGGCAAGCCGTGTCTCCCGCATCGGAGCTCCCCCAAGCGGCCCGAAGCCGCAACCACCACCGCCTGTCCTTTTTAGGACAGTCCGCGGCTCCGGCCTAACTTCCAGCTGCGGCGGCCATCTTGGTACACCCGCCCGGCCTCAGCACTTCCTGACTCAATCTAGGCACCAGTGGCCATCTTGGTACACCTGGGCCCATATCTATCAGGACCCTGACAGTACCAAGAAAAGTATAGCAGGAAATATACTCTGCAAATACCATCATCTTCATCCTTATCCTCATTCTCATGACAATACTCATTCTCAGCACCATCATCTTCACCCTCATCATCATCATCATCATCATCCTCATCGGTATCCTCATCATCATCCTCATCCTCATTCACATCATCATCCTCATCCTCATTCACATCATCATCCTCATCCTCCTCCTCCTCTCAGCATCACCACCAGTTGTCCTGGCAAACCTGACAACTAGGTAAGTATACCGGGCTCCTCCATTAGCTAGCTGATCCAGGGCAGACCCGATCGCCTCTAGAGGGATCAGGAAGGAATTTTTTCCCCCGCTCTAGCACTATTGGCCCGTGCTTGGCTGGGGTTTTTCGCCTTCCTCTGGATCAACGGGGGGATTAGATAGTTGGGGAGCAGCGCCGTCTACACCAGGATCATCATCATCATCATCAGTCGTCCATCAAACCTGATAACCAGGTAAGTATATCGGACTCCTTCCATTAGCGGGAAGGTTAGGGTAGCTCCAACCGCCTCCAGGGATTAGGAAGGAATCATCATCACTAGGATCATCATCAGCATTGGATCATCATCAGCATTGGATCATCATCAGCATTGGATCATCATCACTATCGGATCATCATCACTATCGGATCATTCATCACTATCGGATCATTCATCACTATCGGATCATCATCCTTGTCAACATCAAACACCAACTTCAAGCATTAGCACACCTCAGCAGCTCTCTCATCGCATCGCTCATCATCATCATCATCAACATCAGGATCATCATCGTTATCAACATCATCTCATCGCCTCATCATTATCAGCACTTTTTCAACATGGTTAACATTATATACTCAGCTGACACCATCCAAAGCCTAAAGAACTTTGCCACAACACTACCAATACCCATCCAAAAAAAATTACAAAAAGAACGAATCGTAAGAATCAGTCGACTATCAACAGGAAAAAACAGAGCACCATGGCATCTACAACATCTATCAAGTGCCCTAATCAACACCAGATCTGCAGTCAAACACAGACAGGAAATCCATGATTTCATAACCCAACACAACATAGACTGCCTCTTCATCACGGAAAGCTGGCTAACACCCGACTGCAATACCATCCTAGCAGAACTAGTGCCGGAGAACTACCGCATCCTAACGGAGCATAGAACAGGACAAAGAGGAGGGGGCCTAGCAGTAATTTACAAAGACCACCTTACGTTCATCAAACCAACTCTACAGAACTCATTGCCTTTCATGGAAACACTCACTCTGCAACTACAAACTACACCCCAGGATACCATCCACATACTGCTCTGCTACAGACCACCGGGACCCAAGACACACCTCCTCACACATTTAAATGAATTTTTCTCGACATACACCATGAAAACCAAAAATCTGCTGCTACTTGGAGACTTCAACCTTTGGGCCAACTCCCCCGAAGACCCTATCGCCACTGCCTGCATCGACCAACTAGAAAAACTAGGCTTGCAACAATTGATAAATACTCCTACTCATGTATCAGGTCACACTCTTGACCTAATCTTCAAACAAGATATGGACATCAACACACTGGACAACCAGCCTCTACCATGGACAGACCATCATGCCATCAAGTTTACTATAACGACCAACACGGCCCTCCAAAAATCAATACAATCAGCAACAACACACTGGACAAGATCACAGAAGAAACTATACTCTGAGCTTTTCAAAACCACGCTATTGAACAATATGGAAATGCTAAACCAAAACCACTCAACAGAAGAAACACTCAACTTCCTGAACAATGCTTTGCTACAGACCGCAGATACGGTTGCTCCAAGACGCAGAGCACTCATCCGCAAAAACAATGCAGGCTGGTTCAATGACGCTCTTACTTTACTGAAACAAGAACGCAGAAGAGCAGAAGGAGCCTGGAGAAGAAATGCAACAAAGGAGAACTACACAATCTACAAAGCACTCACTAGGAAATATCATAAACCAATCTTCAAAGCAAAAAGAGACCATTTCGCAAACACCATCGCAAAAGCCCTAAACCGCCCCCGCGAACTCTTCAAACTAGTAGCTCAGACCATGAATCCCACCTGTTTGGAGTCTTCAGCAAACGAAACACAGGAATTCTGCAATGAACTATCCAATTTTTTTATCGACAAAATTGATAACATTAGGAAAATAATTCAGCAGGAAAAATCAAACAACCCCACACAGCCAAAGGAAGAAAAGAACCAGATAAATATTCTGCAATCAAAGAAATTTACTCTGGTCCCAATTACAATCGACACTACTAAAAACATCATCAGAAGCCTCCGAGATAGCACTTCACCGAACGACATCATTCCGGCAAAACTGCTGAAAGAATGTACCGACATCTTGGCACCCCACATAACACACTTCATCAACCAATCGTTCAAAGAAGGTATTGTGCCGACTTCCCTTAAACAAGGAATAATCAAACCCCTCCTAAAGAAACCTAACCTTGACCCGAATGACCCAAATTTTAGAAGACCGGTAACAAGCCTGAACACCATCTCCAAGATTATCGAGAAAGTTGTAACACAACAGCTACAACTTCATTTGGATACCCACAATCTCCTGGACCCACTTCAATCGGGGTTCCGCCCAGGCCATGGGACGGAAACGGCACTTCTCAAAATATGGGACGACGTACTAGAAGCAGCAGATGACGGAGAATCATGTCTCCTGGTGCTGCTGGACCTCAGTGCAGCCTTTGACACAGTAGATCACAAAATCCTACTTACGCGTCTCACCGAAGTAGCAGGAGTCGCAGACACGGACCTACCATGGTTCGCATCCTTCTTAGAAAACCGATCCCAGACAGTGAAACTGGGAGCCTTTACCTCGGCACCACACACAAATACATGCGGAGTACCTCAAGGATCACCCCTGTCACCGGTACTCTTCAACATCTACCTTCGGCCACTCCTCAAAATCATCAGTGAACAGGACATGCGTTATCACTCCTATGCAGATGACACTCAACTATACTTTCGCATCAACAACAAAAAAGATCAATATTACGGACTGGAAAAATGCCTTACATTGATCAACAATTGGATGACAGAGAGCTCCCTCAAGCTTAATGGATCCAAAACAGAACTGCTCATTTTCCACGCTAACCGAAAGAAAAACGCCAGGACCACATGGACGTCACCCACCATCCTGGGACAAAACATAACCCCAAGCACCAAAGTTAAAAGCCTGGGAGTTATCTTTGACTCAGACATGACTATGGACGCACAAATAGGATCAGTAGTCAGTGGATCCCACCACCTTCTCCGCCTGCTACGAAGACTCATCCCGTTCATCCCGGAAAAAGACAGAGCAGTAGTAGTCGGAACCATTATCAATTCACGGCTTGACTACGCTAACTCACTTACCTAGGACTACCCAAATACCAAGTTGCACGTCTACAAGTCGTCCAAAACACAGCGGCCAGACTGGTAACAGGGAAAAAACCCTGGGAATCAATCGCACCATCCCTGAAAAGCCTCCATTGGCTAGCCGTAAAGGATCGGATCACATAAAAGACCCTCTGCCTCACCCACAAATGCGCACAAGGAAACGCTCCTGAATACTTATGCGAGAAAATAAAACACTACACCACTACTCGTGACCTTCGATCAACTAACCAAAACCTCCTCCACATCCCCAAGACCCGCTACAAAGCCAAGGGAGAACGAAGGTTTGCTGTCCACGGACCAAGGCTATGGAATGCGCTACCCACGAATATCCGCATGGAAGAAAACCATCGGGCCTTCCGGAAAATACTTAAGACCCATCTCTTCTAACGATCTCAACGACACTGGATGCAAAGCGCCTTGAGGCGATTTAGTTCGCAATTGCAGCGCTATGCAAGTTACTCACTCACTCACTCACTAAGCCTTCCAGGTAGGGTGAGATATCTTTCTGGAGGAAGATTCCCGTGTCAACAACATAGAAGAGATGACCAAATACGAGAGAACTCGGTCCTTCAGCACCTGGCTTTAAACAGCCATGCCATTAAAGCCAAGGACTGTAAAGCAGGATGAAGTATGGGATCATGAGACAGAAGGTCCACCCCAATAGGCAGTCACCAGGAACGTCTGCGACTAGCCGAAGTAGATCGGCGTACCAATGTTGCCGTTCCGGAGCAATGAGGATCACTGGAATGGCCTCAGCCCCTACTCTGCGAAGCTGGCGAGGCAACAACAGTAGCGGAGGGTAAGCATATATCAGGCGATACTGCCCCCACAGGCTTCCAAGGCGCCTGACGCGTCCGCCCAGGGGTCCCTGGACCTGACCACGATCTTGCCGCCTTGCGAGTGAGTCAAGAGGCCATAAGGTCCACTTCCGGTGCCCCACCTCCGGTAAAGGAGGTGGAAACACCTCCGGATGCAAGGACCCTTCCCCTGCAATGCACACGGCCGACAGGACCGTCTTGCAGCGAGATGTATGAAAATCCCAAAGAGACTCCGCAATCTATCAGAGAAGGGAGGCCCCGGTGTACAGGGTGCCTCAACTGTTGGCCAATAAAGGCAACTTGACAGAACTTCCCTAGAAACTCGGTCAGAGGACTAGTACCTCAGCCTCCACAGGTGGCGCAAACCCACCCCGGGCACAGAGACCCTAAAGGCTAAAGCAGCTGCAGTGCACCTGCTAGACGACTGATGGATGAAGCAGAGGCTTTTTCCCAGTCATTGAGCTACAAAAAACGCCAGAGACGCAACCACTAACGGGCGTAACGCTAACCTCAACCTGGTGAACACAGTCCAAGCCAGCGCTTCTGATCACCACTGAAAGCAGGTGGAAAGTGATACCCCTGAAACCAGGGATCCTTGTGACAATGCTCCATCCAGCAGCTACCCATGGATAGGTGCTGATTGTACAAACACATAGTTTATACTGTGTATTGCGTCAAAACGCGCAAATAGAGTGTGGGAGGAAACCCACCCAGCCACAAAGAGCATAATACCACCACATACGGCGTATGTAGTTTAGTATGTGTGGATAAACCTATTAAACACGTATATACTGTGCCAGCGACGAAGGCGTAAACCAGCCACGCAGATTGCGTACACAACAGTGTAGGTATGTTAGCCTGCGAATAAACAAATTGCACATGTTTATACTGTGCATAGCGCTGAGAATGCGCACACCATTGGAATGCAGGGGAGAAACCTGAGCACCCGGATGAAACCCATGCAGACTGCCTACGCATACCGTGTAGGTATTATAGTGTGTGTGCTAAACATTTTGCACAAGCCCATGTGTGCATAGCACCGAAGGCGCGCACACTATTGGCACGTGGGAGGAACCGAAGTACCCCACGCATACTCACAGAATGCAATACCTACAACTACTGTGAATGTATTTAGTGTAGTGCATAAACATAATGTGTATGTTTACACTGTGTATTGCACCAAAGGCATGCATGTCATGTAGCGTGGGCGGAAACCCACACAGACTGCACAGACATACCGGGTAGGTCTGTTAGTATGTGGATATCCAATCGCACAAATTTAGACTGTGCATAGCGCCGAAGCGCCCATACCAATGGAGTGTGAGAGGGAACCCGGAGTACCCGGAGGAAAACCACACAGACTGCCTACACATACCGTGTAGGTATTATAGCATGCGTGATAAACATTGAACATGTTTAACCGTGCAGAAGGCCAAAGGCGCACATACCGTCAGCGCGTGGGAGGAAACCGGAACACCCGGAAGAACTCCACGCAGAGAGCACACAGATACCGTGTAGGAATGATAGCATGTGAATCAACATATTGCACATGTTTATGCTGTGCATTTCCGTTGGAGCGTGGGGGGAAACCGGAGTACCCAGAGGAACCCCACGCAAACAGTATACCCATACTGTAAACATGTATAGTATGTGCAATAAACATATTGAACATGTCTATACTGTGCAGAGAGCCGAAGCGCACATACCATGAGAGCGCAGGAGGACACCGGAGCCCCCGGCGGAAACCCGCGCCGACCCAGAGAGTATAATACATACATATACTGTGAATGTATCTGGAATCATGCATAAACATATTTTGTACGTTTATATCATGTATGGCACTGAAACACAGCATTGGAACGTGGGGGGACACCCACGCAGACACAGAGACCAATAACACATACATACACTGTGAATGTATGCAGTGTAGAGGTATAGAATGAGTTTAAATTATGGCGCAGAGGCGCATAATCTTCTCTGTATCATTCCAACCTGCTTGACTGTGCTGCCGCAGCAGCATGCAGGTAACAGGTAACCTCTGATCCTCAGACTGTGTGTCTGTCAGAGCTCAAAGCGTTCCCCAGAAAATGGCGGGAAAGGTTGCCTCAGGATATCACACAGAAGGCTCACAGGGACTAGAGACATAAATGAATAAAGTCCCCCCCCCACCATGCTGCACCGACCAGGGGGAGGGAAAGACTGTGTACTACTGTATCATCCATGCTGCTCTTGAGGCAGCGTGTGAGAAAAACCGTGAGGAAGCTGTGTAAAAGAAAAGCTTGTCACAGCAATTCCAGCTTGAGAGTGTTCCTCACATCATCAATGAGATCACTTACAAGCGCCCTGTCATTCAGTGACACAGAACTGGAGTCTTCCTCACAAGGGAATGTCCTGTTCATAAACATTAAATATTCAGATCTAGGGTCCTGAGCACAGTAGCTAGGCCCATATCTGACTCAGAGCACTCCTTCACTAAAAAAATTTGTGGGGGGAGGGGGCTTATAGCTCCTTTTGCTCGCACACCGCTTCCATTCTGACAAGGACAGATTCCAGGACTGCTGACAACTGGTCCATAAGGACCGCAGGTGCAGGAAACATATGAACATGTTTAACTGTGCAGCACTGCCAGTTGCCCCAGGCAAGATTGCAGGTGTATCAGACTCCATAACGCCACCCTCTGAGACCTTATACACTATACAGTGAATATACAGTCCACCCACTGACTACGCTGAGGCTGAGGAGGGGGATACCCGGAGGACTCACCAACCCTTAAGGACCGCTCAGTCTGTGAGGAGATTGTGAGGGGATTTGCGCCACTGCTAGAACCGAAAATAAATACGCGGCGGCCACAAGAAAATGGCTGCCGGCCGCAGCTATAACTGCGCCATTAAACGCCAAGATGGCCGCCGAGCGCTAAATTCAAAGCTCTAATGCGCGCCAATGGCGCAAGCAATAACCACCTTATACAGCGCTAACGGCGCATGCAATAATCACCTCACACAACAGAAAAAACTGCAGACATGAGCGCCCAGCCAGGCCAGAGTGACCCCCAAGCACCCCACAGCACAGCACCAGTACAGGGTGCAGAGAGCAGCATAACAGGGGGGAGACAGGGAGAAACCCCCCATATAAAGAAACACAGCCAGCATGTACTCACCTGCAGTAGGAGAGACTACTTACCCGTCCCTTTCAGGGACCCACTGGCTTGTTTCAGACAGACCTATCACAGAGCAGTACTGCGTAGCTGTCGGCCCGGTCCACCGCAAGAGATACAGTCAGTCAGGTACTGTTCAATCTTGAGAGGACCGCGGGAGCATGAAAGCAACCCGGCCACCCCTGGAGTCATGGGGCATGTCGTGAACTGAGTCTCACGCACACAAGGCGAGGATCAGCACGCTCGATGGTCGGACAGGGAAGACTACGAGGATACCAGTGTACCCAACCTGTTGCCCAGCCGACAGTTGATTGAAGGTCTCAAAAATAAAATAATAAAACTCCCAAAGGAATAAAATCTAAAAGTAAAATCTTCCAGGAGACTGGCTCCTGAGAGAGCCAAGTCTTCTCCTTCTGCTAGGCAGAAAAAAAACTGAGGTCTGCTGACTGCAGGTGGGAGGGTAATGTCCGGAGGGACCGCCCCCCTGGGCGGGGCTGTTCAGCTCTGGTTTGTTCTAGAATGTTTCTAACATCTAACATTCTGCCTAGATCTTCTCCTGAGCAGGGACATATACCCACACGTTTACAGTATCCAGCTGTGTCAGTCCATGGACGATAAGAGAAATAGGGTTTGTACGAGTATTTGTATTCGTGCAAATGCTCCTATACCTGAAACCATACCTTTTCTGTATGATTTGAGCCCATACAAAAAGAATGGGTTCAAATCGCACTGTAAAAAATTGCATGCGATTTGAACAGGAATGCGGTGCAGCTCCTGTCCGAATCACATGCGGGATTCCCACACCGTTCCTGTGTGAACCCAAGCTTGTCATAGTGACTTCAGCATGGGTTCACACAGGAGCAGTGTTCAAATCCTGTTCAAATTGCATGTGAATCTTTGCAGTGGGGTTTGAGCCCATTACTTTTGTATCAGCAAGAACTTGACTGAAAGTATAAGTACTCGTACTCGCCGGTAAAAAAAAAACAGTATCCGTGCAGTCCTAGCCAAAAAAAACATAGAAAAGTGACGGCAGAAAAAGACTGAGTAGTCCATCGAATCTGCCCATTTTTTTTTTTTTTTGGTTTGTTTTTTATTTTGTTTCGTTTACTTTTTTGTCCGAGTATAGATCTATGTTTGTCCCAAGCATGTTTCAAGCCATTTAGGCTTAATGTACACGGGACATTTTACAACCTCTCCTGAACGATTTAACTTGACAGATAGTAACCGACGTTTAAAAACGTCAGTTTTGCCGTGTTTACATGCCTCGTTTGCGTTTAGAAGCCTGTTTTTTTTTTTATCCAAATAGTAAAAAATTAAAAATGCCTGTAAACAAAGCGTGGCAAAACATGAGTTACTGCGTTTACACGCTGTTACAGGCATTTGGCTTTTCAAATGCCTCTGAACATCCATCCTAAACACATTTTTTTGCAATCCAAAAAATGCTTCTAAACTCGACTGCCTAGAAACTACTATAAATGACCCTGTGTATATGTACTGATAAGATAAAATAGGGGAGAGTTCAGAAGCAGCTGAAAAAAACGCCCAACTGCTTCTAAACATCCGTTTACCAGCAGCAGCGTACATGAAGCCTAATGCCCCGTACACACGAGCGGTTTTCCCATCGGAAAAAAAACTGATGGTTTTTCCGACGGAATTCCTCTCAAGCCTGCCTTGCATACACACGGTCACACAAAATTTGGTGAACTTTTGACTTCCAAGAACGCGGTGACGTAAAAGACTACGATGAGCCGAAAAAAATGAAGTTCTATGCTTCTGAGCATGCGTCGATTTGTTTCTAGAGCATGTGTGTTTTTTTGCGCTTCGGAAAAGCATACAGACGAACGATTTTCCCGCTAGGATTTTTTCCTGATGGGAAAAAAAGAGATCCTGCTCTCTTTTTTTTTTTTTTTCCAGCAGTTTTCCTGTCAGATGGAGCATACACACGGCCGGGATTCCCAGACGAAAGGCTCTCATCTGACTTGTTCCGACGGGAAAACCGGTCGTGTGTACGGGGCATAAGGCCCCTTTCACAGGGGGATGTCCGATCAGGTCCGTCAGTCAGTTTTTTAGGGGGACCCGATCGGACCTTGCACTCTCCCCTATGGAGCAGCGGATGTCTGCTGACATCCGCCGCTATCCGAAACTGCCTGCAAAATCCAGACGAATGGTGGTCCAATATTCCATCCATCTGGTGGATCAGATGAAAACAGACTGGCGGTCCATTTCCACTTGATTTCCCCATAGAGGGGAGCGGGACTGTGATTGTCTCCGCTCTGCTCAGTGAGCGAACACGGACCTGTCATCCGCCTGTTAAGTGGGGATCAGTGGAGCGGAGTGATCCCCCCCACTGAGCAAAGCAGATTCTGCAAAACTGAGGCGTCTGTGTTAAAATAGGCTTAATGTATACGGGACATTTTTACAACCTCTCCTGAACGATTTAACTTGACAGATAGTAACCCACGTTTAAAACTTTCGTATTGCGGCGTTTACATGCCGCATTTAGCAGCGTTTTGCAGCATTTGCGTTTAGAAGAGTTTCTAAAAAAATAAAAATAAACTTTTTTTTCAAAATAGCCAAAAACTAAAAATGGCTGTAAACGAAACACAACTAAACGCGAGTTAGCGCGTTTTGCTTAGTTTAGAAGCATTTGGCGCTTGAAATGCCTCTAAACTCAGCTTCTGAACCAAACTCAACTGCCTAGAAACGACTACAAACGACCCTGTGTACATGTACTGATAAGAGAACATAGGGGAGAGTTCAGGAGCAGTGGAAAAAAATACCCGACTGCTCCTAAACGCCCGTTTACCAGCAGCAGTGTACAAGAGGCCTAATGCCGCGTACACACGATCGATTTTTTCGACGGTGAAAACACCGTCGAGAAAATCTACGTGAAAAACGAAGAACAGCTTGTTCCCCCCCCACACACAGCCGTTTTTAAATGACATTTTTTTTTTGGTCGAAAAAAACGACTGTGTGTGGGCTCCCCGGCAGTGTTTCCCTATGGGAAAACTGCCGCGGAAAAAACGACGGGAATCACGACGAGAAAAATTAGAGCATGTTCTAATTTTTCTCGTCGTGATTAATGACGCTTTTCCCGTCGGGAAAAATGACAAAAAGCCCACACACGATCGTTTTTCTCGTCCAAAGGAAAAAATTTCATTTTTCCCGACGGGAAAAATGATCGTGTGTACGCGGCATAACTGTTGACTGTCTTACTACCTCTGCTGGAAGTTTATTCCAAGCATCAACTACCCTTTCAGTAAAAGTGATGGAAACGTGACCACTGAGCCCAGATTCACACGGACAGCTGAACTCGTACAATTTCAGTCCCGCATGTCAGTACAACTTCGGGGGGAAATTTCAGAGACATCTGTGTGGGTTGCTGCACAGATGTCTACACAAATCACACCCCCAAGTCGCCAAAAGTAGTACAGAAACTGCTTTTGGGAATCGTGCGGTGTCGCACTGATTCGGGCGGTCCCATTGACGGAAATTGCCGCCGATTTGGCATGCAATTTCAAATCACATGCCAAATCGCTCCAATGTCAACCAGGGTTTAGGATGGTAATTTATGCTGGTATCCTATCCATAGAAACCCACTTCCCCTGTGTGTGGCATATCAAACAGGGCTTTCAATTATAGATCGGTTATAACCTTTAGAAAAAGATTGATCAGATAAAATAAATCAATGATTTCTTGAAGTATGTATGGTAACGTGCACTATATTTCATTTTCATTGAGTGTAATAGCACTTTGGTGTCCCAGTTATGTAATGAGCCCAGCCTGTCCTGCCCCATGAAGGATATGGAGTAGAAGAGGTGATGAGGGGCTGTTCCATGACAGAAGAATGTGGACTCCTCTCCCACCTCCATGTCATGGACTGGCTGGGCACATTTCTCCCTCCATCATTTCTCCTAACACAGGATAATAAACGAAAAGAAAAGAAAGGAAGTTTGGAAGACTTACGGATTGTTGTGCGCACTGGAGCAGCCGCAGAGGAGCCCCAGAATCCACAGAAGAGTCATGTTGGGGAGCAGAGTCCACACGCAGTGACCCTGCAGGGGTGACCGTCTTCCTGTACAAACACACAGCACAGGAGGGTGGGGAGCGGGGGAGTGTGCCCTGCGGGTGTGTGCTCCGCTCTCTCCCCCCTACTTGGTTTAACCCTTGTTCTGACTTGTCCTGGAAATAATTCCTCCCCCTCCTCAGGAGCCCATCACCTCTGCACGCCGCTTCTGCTCTCAGGCTCCGTCTGGTGACTTGTAGAAATGAGCCAGATGTAGGCTGATGGGGAGGGCGACTGTGACCAGCCAAGCCCCGAACTAGGGCGGGCTGGGCATGTGAGGAGGGGAGAGAGAGGGCTTGGCCCTATAAATCACCACAACACAGACCCTTTAAAGATCTATGGCAGGCTCCCATCTCCCTCCTCCCTACTGCCAGCTCAATGAATGACCTTAGAATGGGGGGGGGGGGGGGAGAGGAGGATGTGAAGAGCTGAGGGAATTCCCATTCATCCCCCCTCTCTGGTAGTCCTCTGTGTCAAGGTCTCCTCACTATCCCACAACACTCAGTCACAATAAAAATATAGATATTCATTTCTACCTCAGTATTAAACCCAAAAACAAACATTTATTATCCACCTCAGTTTCCCAAACAATGTTATTTTCCTCCAAAATATTTTCGTTGCAGTTCTTGGTACCGACATGTGGACTTTCCACGGCTCTCTGACTAAACTCCTTGTTCTTTAACCACTTCGGCCCCGGAAGGTTTACCCCCCTTCATGGCCAGGTAATTTTTTTTGTGATACGGCACTGCGTTACTTTTAGACCTCTTTCACACTGAGGCAATTTTCAGGCGTTTTAGCGCTAAAAATATTTCCTGAAAACTGTCTCTCATGCCTCCCCAGTGTGAAAGCCTGAGTGCTTTCAAACTGGGGCAGTGCGCTTGCGGGAAGGGAAAAAAAGTCCTGCAAGCAGCATCTTTGGGGCGGTGAAGGAGCGCTGTATACAGCGCTCCTACACCGCCCCTGCTCATTGGAATTAATGGGCGGCGCTTCGGAAGCACCGCAACACAGGCGGTTTTAACTCTTCGGCTGCTATCGGGGCACTTTTAACCCCCACTAGTGGCTGAAGAAAGAGTTAAAACCATCCGTACTGCGGCACTTCAGAAAACACTTTACAGGCGCCGCTAAAACTACGGTAAAGCGCCGCTAGAACTAGCAGTGCTTTACCGCTAACGAACTCGCCGCCCCAGTGGGAAAGCAGCCTTCAACCCCTTTCACACTGAAGCGCTGCTAAAACAGCTGGTGCTTTAGCGGCGATAGCGGGGCGCTTTATTTTAAGGTCACAACGTGACCTTTAAAAAAAAAGACCCGTTTTGCAGCGCTTTCAAAGTGCTTTTAAGTGCCCATTCATTTCAATGTGCAGGGGTGTTTTTGGAGCACTTTTTACAGCACTCCAAACACGCTGCTGCTTGCAAGACTTTTTCTACTGCCCCGCAAAGCGCACCGCCCCAGTGTGAAAGCACTCATTCAAATGAATGGGAGGCGGTTTTCAGGCACTATTTTTAGCGCTAAAACGCCTGAAAACTGCCTCAATGTGAAAGGGGTCTAAATGACAATTGTGCGGACTGACAACTATACAAATAAAATTGATGTTCTTTTTTTTTCTCCACAAATAGAGCTTTCTTTTGGTGACATTTGATCATGCAGTTTTTATTTTTTGCGCTATAAACCAAAAAAGACAGACAATTTAACCACTTCCCTACCGCCCATAGTCATATGACGTCCACAGATGGGATCTCCCATACCTCCCAACTTTCAAAAGTCCCACCGCGGGACATTCAGATCTCCCCTCTCCCCTGCTAACGAAAGTTGACACTCTCGCGGGACTGCGGGAAGGAGGAGCCTATGCGGGTAAAACCCACAGAATCCGTGCCAGTTGGGAGGTATGGAACTCCCATCCTAGGTGGACATCATATGACATCTTCGGCTTTGAGGGGGGATATCTGAATGATGCCTGCAGCTAGAGGCATCATTCAGATATCCTTTTCTTGTGCCGGCGATTCTGCGCACCATAAGAATGATCATAGCGGCGGTTCCACCACTTGATCGTTCTTATAGGCGGCAGGAGGGGACACCCCCCCCCTCCCGCCGCCATCCGGTGCTTCTCCGGGCTCTCCCGTGCCATCGGGGACCCGGAGAGAATCGTCCGGCGCCGGTGGTGGGTCACGTGACGAGCATAGAGATGATTGGTGACCAGATGGTCACCAGTCATCTCCATGATCGTCGGAGGCCCGGGCGCGATGTAATGACGTCATGCCCGGGTCCTCATATGTAAACAAAGCCGCCATTGCGGCTAGTAAGTATGAGATCAGTGAAAAAATTTTCACGATCTCATGCTTTCCAGCCTGGAGGAGAGATGTGGGGTCTTATTGACCCTGCATCTCTCCATAAAGAGGACCTGTCACACACATTCCTATTACAAGGGATGTTTACATTCCTAGTAATAGGAATAAAAGTGAAGAAAAAAAAGTAAAATAAGTGTAAAAAATAAATAAAATAAAAAAATAAAAATTAAAACGCCCCTGTCCCCGGTAGCTCGCGATCAGAAGCGAACGCACACGCAAGTCCCACCCACATATGTAAACGCCGTTCAAACCACATATGTGAGGTATCGCCGCGTGCGTTAGAGCGCGTGCAACAATTCTAGCACTAGACCTCCTCTGTAACTCTAACCTGGTAACCTGTAAAAAAAATTCAAGCGTCACCTATGGAGATTTTTAAATACCGAAGTTTGGCGACATTCCATGAGTGTGCACAATTTTAAAGCGTGACATGTTAGGTATCTATTTACTCGGCGTAACATCATCTTTCATATTTTCACAAAAAATTGGGCTAACTTTACTGTTTTGTTATTTTTTAATTCATGAAATCATTTTTTTTCCCCAAAAAAGGCGTTTGAAAAATTATTGCGCAAATACCGTGCAAGGTGCAAGAAAAAAAGTTGCAATGATCGTCATTTTATTCCCTAGGGTGTCTGCTAAAAAAACATATATAATGTTTGGGGGTGCTGAGTAATTTTCTAGCAAAAGAATGATGATTTGTACATGTAGGAGAGAAGTGCCAGAATAGGCCCGGTATTGATGTGGTAAAAAAAAGCCCGGTGTTGAAGTGGTTAAAAAAAATATATATATATATTTTTTTATAAACATATCCAATAAAAAATTTAAAAAAATCTAATTTCTTCATCAGTTTAGGACGGAGGTCAGCAACCTGTAGATCGTGGACAGGTGACTGGTAGATCGCTGTCTGGGCTTTCTGACCTACCATCCCAGAGCATCAAACAATGCAGAGGGACTATTTGGAGCTGTAATAGGGAGCGAGATCCGCATTAGCTGATGCCTCTTCTGTAGTGCTGGCTCCTGTCTCGTGCCAAGTAGCCACATTTACTTGAATGGGTCGTGATTGGCAGGCGGTAGTATGCACCAAAAGCAACAGGGGGCTTAATTCCTGCTGCGGCATGTGTACATCTTAAGCTGCTGCCTTAGCAGCTAAAGGGGGTAGGGACTGGGGGCAGTAAAACCGCAACTCAATCGCATAGTTTTACGTGTGAACGAGCCCTAAGAGTGCCCCGGCCAAATGCAACTTAGCTTAGGTTCACATTGATGCGATTTGACATGTAAAATCGCATGCCAAATTAACGGCTATTGCCGACAATGGCGCCGTCCGAATCGGTGCAACGCTGACTTTGCAGCACCGCACCGATTCCCAAAAGTCTCTGAAATCGCCCCCCGAACTCGGACTGAAATGCGGGAATGAAATTTCAATCCTGCAGCAGTGTGAACCTGGGCTAAGGGCTTATTTACAAGTGCAGTAGGCACTGCTCCCCCTCTAAAAAGCGATCCGAGTGTGTTTGACAGGTGGGGAGGAGGCGATATGTTGCCTCCTCACCACTTGATTTAAACCCATGATTGGCGTATAATGCACGTGATTGCGACACAATAGTACGGCAATTAGAGGTTTAAATCAGGTGATAGGAGGCAACACTGTGCCCGCTGATCTTTGACTTCTCCCATGATGTTCAGTTAGATCTCCACCTCTTTAATGTTGCCTACCCCTGGTTTAGGCCATTATGTATTTTTCTACATATTTTTGTAAAAAAAAAATCCAATAAGTGTATATTGATTGGTTTGCAAAAAAGTTATAGCGTCTACAAACTATAGGATATTTTTTAGAGGATATTTTTTTTTGTCTCCCGCTGTGTCCAAACACAGCGGTTTGATTTCGCACAGGAGGGCCGTCCTGCCGCAATATATCTGCGTGGGGTGGTTCTTAAGTGGTGAAATATGCTATTGTCGCCGTTTATTGATTATAATGACAATGCCATTGTACACTCGCTTTTGTTATGTTTTAAAGTTTTATTGTTATTTAAAAACTGAATAAGGCTACGTTCACACCTAAGTGCACTACAGTTCATTTAAAGCGGAGCTCCACCCTAAAGTGGAACTTCCGCTCATCGGAACCCTCCCCCCCTCCGGTGTCACATTTGGCACCTTTCAGGGGAGAGGGGGGTGCAGATACCTGTCTAAGACAGGTATTTGCACCCACTTCCGGGAGTCCTCTCTGTGGGTATTCTGCGGGTAGTACGTCACTTCCCGCAGAATACCCGTTGTGTTCTGGGAGACACTCGGCTCCCAGAACACAGGGGGACCAGTCAGAACGGCTTAGCGCGACTCGCACATGCGCCGTAGGGAACCGGGCAGTGAAGCCGCAAGGCTTCACTTCCTGGTTCCCTCACCGAGGATGGCGGCGGGGGCAGCAGAGTGACGAGCAATCGCTTGTCTTCTGCTGCCGACGTCGCTGGACTCCAGGATAGGTAAGTGTCCTAATATTAAAAGTCAGCAGCTGCAGTATTTGTAGCTGCTGGCTTTTAATATATTTTTTTCAGGGGAAACTCCGCTTTAACATTATTTGGTATGGGTCACATTCACACTTCCGTGTGACCCACTTTTAATTGGTGCGGTTTTTGGAGACGGTCAGGGGCTTTTTGTACCCGCAGCAGTTTGCGTTTTTGGTTCCATAGACTTCAATAAAATGCACCAGAAATGTTCTTGACACGTTTCTGCAGCGTTTTGCATTTTTAACCTGCATGCTAACAAACACCCCCCCCCCCCCCCCAACAACAGATTATGGGAAACAGTTCCTGCCACTGACACCATTGATGGTCCAATATTCTGCCCACTGACACCAATGATGGCAAATAGTTCCTGCCACTGACACGCAAAACACGCCTGAAAAACAGCAAACCGCAAACTGCATAGATGTGAACGTAGCCTTAAAAGGTTGAAACAGAAAATATTTCAACAAAATTACCACTATTTCAGTCAACTAAAATATGACTAAGGCCTCATGCACACTGGACATTAACCGCTTCAGCCCCGGAAGAATTTACCCCCTTCCTGACCAGAGCACTTTTTGCGATTCGGCACTGCGTCGCTTTAACTGACAATTGCGCAGTCGTGCGAAGTTACACCCAAACAAAATTGACGTCCTTTTTTCCCCACAAATAGAGCTTTCTTTTGGTGGTATTTGATCACCTCTACAGTTTTTATTTTTTGCGCTATAAACAAAAAAATAGCGACAATTTTGAAAAAAAATTCAATATTTTTTACTTTTTGCTAGAATAAATATCCCCAAAAAATATATAATTTTTTTTTCTCAGTTTAGGCCGATACGTATTCTTCTACATATTTTTGGTAAAAAAAAAACAATAAGCGTATATTGATTGGTTTGCCCAATAGTTATAGCGTCTACAAAATAGGGGATAGTTTTATGGCATTTTTATGAATAATTTTTTGTTTATTAGTAATGGCGGCGATCTGCGATTTTTATCGTGACTGCGACATTATGGCGGACACATCGGACACCATTTTGGGACTATTGTCATTTATACAGCGATCAGTGCTATAAAAATGCACTGATTACTGTGTAAATGACACTGGCAGGGAAGGGGTTAACCACTAGGGGGCGATGAAGCGGTTAAGTGTGTCCTAGGGAGTGATTCTAACTGTGAAGGGGCTGGGCTACAAGTGACATGACAGGGAGCAGTAGATCACTGTCCTGTCACAAGGCAGACACGATCGCGGGGCACCGGCGGACATCGAGTCCGCGGGTCCCACGGGCACGGTCACGGAGCTTGCGGTGGGCCATTCTGCCGAAGTATATCTACGTGAGGCAGTCGGCAAGTGGTTAAAAAAGAACACTTGTTATGGGGTCACTCATGTATGCTTGCTCCCGAGGTTCGCTGTGTGTCCATAAAACATACAGAGCATCGCTCGGCCCGCCCCACCCCTGCTCCCTCCACATTGGCTGTAATTGACAGCACCAGGAGGCAATGGCTCCTGCTGCTGTCTCTCTCTGAATCAGTGAGGGGAGATATAGTCGAGAGAGCCTCTGCTCCCATGCACACCGCTGGATCGAGATAAGGCCAGGTAAGTATAAGTTGGGCTGGAAGGTTGGGGGAGCAGCACAGTGAAGATTTTTGACCTTAATGTAGAGAATGCATTGAGGTAAAAAAAACCTTCAAGCTTTAGAACTACTTTAACCACATCAATACCGGGCACTTTCACCCCCTTCCTTCCCCATATGTGGGGGACAGGTGTTTTTACTATGGGGGGACATGTGTGTGGGGACATGTGTTTTGGGGAAATTGTGTTGAGACATGTGTGGGGACACTAGGCTGGTAATCAATGTCTAAAAAGCTGTAAAAAACAGCTCATACTCACTGATCACTAGCCGGCTGCAGCGATCCACTCGCCTCTCCTCACTGACCACTTCTGTGTGAGGAGAACCAATTGCCTAGCAACTGGCTCTCTATTTACATCACATGACGGCTATGATTGGACACGGCCGTCATATGATCAGGAGGGCTAATCACAGAGCTCCCCTGCCGATCGGAGTTGCGTCGTGTCCGGGTGACACGAGCGCATCGGGGCTGCGCAGGCCTGCCAGAAGAAGAGGATCAGGGCTGCTCTGTGCAAAATTATTGCACAGAGCAGGTAAGTATAGGCATGTTTGTTATTTTTATTAAAAAACAAACAAAAAAAACGAGGGTTTAAACGCTTCAATCATAGGAAGGCATAGAAGTCATTCTGTGAATCTCCTGCTGTTGTCAGATGTTAGTAATATGACCTAACATTAGAAGTCACACTTTGCATGAATCAGTAGAGCAGATGTCAGCACTACCAAATATAATGGCTTCATGTACACGGGACATTTTTACAACTGCTCCTGAACTATTTAACTTGACAGATAGTAACCAACGTTTAAAACGTCTGTTTTGCCGCATTTACATGCCGCCTTTAGCCGCGTTTTGCCGCATTTGCGTTTAGAAGCATTTAAAAAAAAAAAAAACCATTTCTAAATGCCCGAAAATGAAAAACACCTATAAACGAAACGCTGCTAAATGCGTTTAGCCATGTTTAGTTGCGTTTGGCGTCTGAAACGTGGAAATCCCATTTTTTTGCTTTCAAAGAAACACTGTTAAACGCAACTGCCTAAAAATGGCAATAAACCAGACTGTGTACATGGT
The DNA here is from genome assembly GCA_029206835.1 of Rana muscosa. Taxonomy (NCBI): domain Eukaryota; kingdom Metazoa; phylum Chordata; class Amphibia; order Anura; family Ranidae; genus Rana; species Rana muscosa. The sequence goes on along the minus strand of CM055116.1, from coordinate 602,109,326 downwards.
CACATAGGATAACATTGAATGAGTTCAGGGGCAGTTGAAAAAAGTGTCCAACTGCCTCTGAACGTACGTGTAGCGCTACCCCCAGTTAAGAGAGCCGCTGGATTTATTTTCGGGCCCTGTGTACAGCAACCAACCCCCAGCAACCTGCTCGACCCACTCTGGCACAGCTAGTCTAGGGGTTATATTTATATCACATTCAAATAGTATTGCAAGGAATAATCTCTTAGTAGTAAGACAACACACTGAGGCAAGAGATTAAATATAACAGTTTACTCTCATATTAAAGGTAGCATGAGCAGTACACAACAGATGCAGTTTGCTAGCAGAGCCCTGCAGAAATCAATACAGCATACAATAATGGCGCTGCACGGTACTTCACCACGTGTAGCTATTATGGTATGCGCGCCCTATGGCGCACTAAACAATCTCTTAACTTCCCACCCCGGTCAGGCCTGACATGGAATAAATCTCAGTCACCTCCTATAGGGATCTCTTTGCATGCCAGCTTTCGGTGGTGCACTTGATGAATAGCAATTTGTAATCCACAACCAGGCAATAACTTGAAACACTATACTGGGGGGGGGGGGGGACGGCACTTCAACTCTGTCCTGCTACCGGTCCCCCCGGGGAACAGCAAATAAACTAAACTGTGGGCCTATGCAGTCTATAGGCCTGAACACGGCACAGTCTATTGGTCTGGGCAGGTGCCCGCTCACCACTCCGGACGCAATCCCAGTCCGGAACGTCCACCCAGCTGTGTATCCGCACACAGCGTCTGCAACGATCGGGTCCCCGATCCAACTGATGTCCTCACTCGACAAGTCAGATGCCACCCAGGCTCCGCAGTGGGGTGGAAGGCTCTTTGGAAGTTGCGCAAGGCCCAGGCTTCAGGCCTTGCACTGCAGCAGATCCGCACAGGAAGAAACTCTTGCTTGCAGCGCGGTGTCCAAAGAGGCCGAGCTCCGCCTCGCCTCCTCCTTAAATAACCCCTCCCATGAGTCTCTGCAGTGGCTAACTGCACTCTGGGTGCCGAACAGGGTTCTGGGTAACGTAGTCCCGGGGCCTTAAAAGAGAACCCACTACATACGTTTAGCAGCGTCCCGTGTACATGGGGCTTTAGGCTTCATATACAGTGCTGCTGGTAAACGGATGTTTAGAAGCAGTTGGGGTTTTATTTATTTTTTTCAGCTGCCCCTGAACTCTCCTCTATTTTATCTTATCAGTACATGTACACGGGATCATTTATAGTCGTTTCTAGGCAGTTGAGTTTAGACTTATTTTTTGGAAAACATAAAAATGCATTCAGGATGGATGTTCAAAGGCTTTTGAAACGGCAAATGCCTGTAACAGCTTGTAAACGTGGTAACTCGTGTTTAGCCATGTTTCGTTTACAGGTGTTTTTAATTTTTGACGATTTGAAAAAATGCTTCTAAATGTAATCGCGGCTAAATGCGATATGTAAACGTGGCAAAACGGATGCTTTTAACCACTTCCCGACCGCCGCACGAGGATATACGTCGACAGAATGGCACAGCTGCGCAAATAAGCATATATATACGTCCCCTTTAATTTGCGGGCCGTGTGGTAAAAAAATTATTAATAAAAATGCCATAAAACCTCAATTCTATTACAGAGGGCAATTCTTTCCCAGTAGACATTTTGAGAGCCTATATTTCCCTCATCCCTAAAGAGGGTAAAGATCCGTTACGGTGCGGGAACTATCGCCCAATAGCACATTTGAACACGGACTTGAAACTGTTTGCCAAAATTCTGGCCAACAGGCTGCTCTCTCATATACCGAATCTCATCCATAGAGATCAGGCAGGCTTTGTGCCGCTACGGGAGTCATGGGACAACACCATCCGAGTGGTGAACTTGATCCACGCGGCTAGGACATCCAAACGGGCCCTTCTCCTGCTGTCTACTGACGCGGAGAAGGCCTTCGACCGCACGGATTGGTACTTTTTACGGGCCACTTTAGAGCACATTGGTCTCCGGTTATCTATGCTGGGATGGATATTGTCCCTTTACTCTCACCCCACTGCAGCGGTCAAAGTAAATGAGACTAGGTCGGACTTCTTCAACATCAGCAATGGCACACGGCATGGCTGCCCCCTCTCTCCTCTGATCTTTATACTTTCATTGGAGCCTCTTCTGTTCAGAATACGGGTGGACGCGGGCATCATTGGTTACCAAAAATCTTCAGGGTCCCACAAGGTGGCCGCTTTCGCGGACGACTTAATCTTCTTCCTAACGGAACCGCTTACTTCCCTCCCAAACCTGCTTCAATCTCTTCAGGAATATGGTGCTCTCTTCCGCTTTCAAATAAATTTGTCCAAATCCTCCATTCTCAATATAACGGTGGGTAAGGACATTGTTCAACATCTGCGATCGGCCTTTCCTCTGAGATGGGCGACTAATCTTATCCGATACCTGGGGGTCGACATCACCTCTGACCCTGCCGCCTTGTACTCGGCGAACTTCGCCCCGCTACTTATTCGCCTTAAGGCATATATTCTCCACTGGCACTCCCTCACATTGACGCGGTTTAGCCGTTGCAGTGCCCTCAAGATGACTTTGTTGCCAAGGGTACTGTACCTGCTGCAGGCGCTTCCTATCCGTCTACCCCTAGTATTTTTCAAGCGCATCGACTATGTTCCGCGACTTTGTGTGGTCCTATCGCAAGCCACACATTAGACTTCAACTCCTACACCTTGCGATAAGTAGGGGCGGGGTTGGCTTCTCGGACATGAAAGACTATCACAGGGCGGCTCACCTCACCGGATTGGTGGACTGGCATTGCCACACAGAGGCAAAGCACTAAGTGGCCATGGAAATGGAGGATTCCAGAGACACGGCCAAGAGCTGGCCCTGGATCACCACACCTCGGCCGAGGGACCTCGCTGACCGTCCCACACTAGGCAGCACACTATCAGTGGCCAGAGATGCCTTTCGGGACTACTCGGTGTCCCCACTACCCTCCCCTATGGTGCCGGTTTTGGGTAATCCAGAATTTACACCTGGCCTCCAGAACCCCCATTTCAAGCGACTGGCAGCAGGCGGTCGGCTCCGTTTGTGTGACTTTTTAGGGCCTAACGGCCAACTCTCCTCTGAGAGTTGGCCAACTCTCCCATCTTTGAGCAGATACTGTGAATATCCTGATGTGCATTATTTATTTCATGTGTCCCATGCTTGGGCCCATCTGGCCTTTGGGTTGCTTTGCATCCCAAACAACTGTTAAAACTTTAAAAAATGTTACTGTATTGTATAACTTTGCATACGTTATTCTCAGTTCTAGGTCGTGCAAGTATTTGTTAGGATGCCTCCCCGGCCTCGTACACCCATTTTATCTCTATACTGTGTTTTCTTCATGTACCTTTTTTACTGTGCACAGCCGGGGTATCTGATATGTTTACCTCATCTCATGACCACGTTTGATCTTTCTGTCTGTTTTTTTTTGTATCTCAGCTATATGTGTTGATTGTTGAACGCACCTCCTTTTAAAATAAAGGAATTACAAAAAATGCCATAAAACTACCCCCTATTTTGTTGACGTTATAACTTTTGTGCAAACCAATCAATAAACGCTTATTGCGTTTTTTTTGTTTTTTTTACCAAAAATATGTAGAAGAATACGTATCGGCCTAAACTGAGGAAAACATATTTCTCTTACCATCTATGGACTGACACGGTGTCTCTTTACACTTTACACGTGGGTTATGTCCCTGCTTGCAGGAGAAGACCTAGGCAGAATGTGAAATGTTATACATACATTCTAAAAGCCAGAGCTGAACAGCCCCACCCAGGGGGCGGTCCCTCCGGACATAACCCTCCCACTACAGTCAGCAGACTTCAGTTTTTTTCTGCCTAGCAGAAGGAGAAGATGTGGCTCTCTCAGGAGCCAGTCTCCTGACCTATTTTTATTCCTTTTCTGGAATTCTTTTTTATTTTATTTTTGAGAATTTTCTATCAACTGTCGGCTGGGCAACAGGTTGGGTACAAGATATCCTCGTAGTCTTCCCTGTCCGACCATCGAGCGTGCTGATCCTCGCCTTGTGTGCGTGAGACTCAGTTCACGACAGGCCCCATGACTCCAGGGGTGGCCGGGTTTGCTTTCATGCTCCCACGGTCCTCTCAAGACTGAACAGTTCCTGACTGACTGACTGTATCTTTTGCGGTGGACCGGGCCGACAGCTACTCAGTACTGCACTGTGATAGTCCTGTCAGAAACACACCAGTGGGTCCCTCAGGGGACGGGTAAGTAGTCTCTCCTGCCTGCAGGTGGGTACAAAAGGCTGTGTGTTTCTCTGTGGGGGATTTTCCCTGTCTCCCCCTGTATTTCATTGTCTCACTCTGTCACCATTGCTGGCGCTGTGCTGTGTGGGGTGCCTGGGGGTCACACTGTTATTGGAGGGGCTAATGCTGCTCTGCAGATATGCTTGGGCCCTTTTTTGTGTATTTTGGGGCCTGAGCGCCGAGTGGCGCTGTGTGTGCTGTTTTTTTTCACTTTTGCTGAGTCATGGCGGCCATCTTGCCGCGGATCGCCTCAGTGAAGTGCGGCGACCATTTTCTTGTAGCCCGCGCGCTCTTCAGCACTAGTTTTGGCCTCTAGCGCTGCTGTAACAGCGCGAATCTCCTCACAATCTCCTCACAGCTCACCAGCGCTGACACAGCGCGGTACAGACAGCGGAACTGAGCGGTCCCTGGTCCGGTTTGGTGAGTCCCCTGGGCGCCCCCTCCTCAGTCAGCACAGCCTGTGGGTGGACTTTTTATCTGAGGAGTCTCAGAGGGGGGCAATATGGAGTCTCTGTCACCAGCTTCCCCTAAATGTCAGTGGACAACAGGCAGTGCTTCAGCACCTGCGGTCCCTAGGGACCAGTTGTGGGCAGTCCTGGAATCATTTCTGACCAGGATGGGAGCTGTGTGCAAGCGCAAGGGAGCAAAAAAGCGCCCTCTCCCCACTTTACTTCATGAGGGCAGTGCGCTGATTCAGATATGGGCCTAGCCACTACCGCTCAGGACCCTAGTTCTAGAATGTATTGGATGGTTTTGAACAGGACATTCATTATGAGGAAAACTCCAGTGCTGAGTCAGTAAATGACAGGGCGCTTGTTAGTGTACTCATGACTGCGGTGAGGGACACTCTCAAGCTAAAATGTTGCAGATGCAGAACCTCAGGCGGATACAGTCTCCTTTGGTTCTTTTAAGGCCAGGCCTTCTAAAGAGGTTTTTCCAGATGTACTTTCTTTGACCAGCTCATTGATAAGGTCTGGGAAAAGCCGCAGAAGAATTTTTTTATGGTCCTGCGGCGTTTGTCCATCAGATACCCCTTGAAGATGCCCTACTTAAAAAGTGGGCTTCTCCCCCCAGGGTCGACCCTCCAGTCGCCTGGTTGAACAAGGCCATCACTCTCCCGATGGAGGGGACTCCTGCATTTGAGGACCCCACTGACAGGAGGTCAGAAGTGGTGAGCAGAGCCATGTTTTCCTTGTTGGGATCCGCCCTACGGCCTGTGGTAGCGGCGACCCTTGTGTCTTAAACACTTACAGGTTGGGCAAAAATGTTGCACCTAGCTATACAGGAGCATAATCTTCCTCCAGACACAGTTGCTTTGGCCCACCAACTGGTTCAGGGCCTGGTTTATGTGTGCGACGCCACGTTGGACGCGGCCCCTTTAATATCCAGGGCCTCTGTCTCGGCGGTGGTATTGCGTCGTCTTATCTGGTTGAAGTGCTGGTCTGCTGACCTAGCCTTAGGAAGCTCCTGACGGATCTACCATTTAAAGGTGGTAGACCTTTCGGTGCTGCTCTGGATGACATCGTCATGGATGTCATGGGAGGTAAAAGCACTCTTCTTCCTTAGACTAGCAAGGGTGAGGAGGCCCGCCGCAAACAGGGGCCTTCCTTTCCAGAAAAACGGGGTTTTTTCGTCAGTCAGAGTCCACGGGTAGGCCCTCTCAGACTGACGGCAGTGCGGCTGGTGGGCACAAGTGCCCCAGGGTGCGTAAGCCGAACAAGCTGCTCCCAAGCCCGCCTCCGCGTGAAGTCTTGCCTCCGCCCGACTCTGAGGTGGGGGGACGACTTCGCAGGTCACGAATCGGTGGTCCTCCCGAATCTCCGACTGGTGGGTGTGCGAGGTGGTCACCTCAGGATACAGGATAGTATTCCGATCCTGGCCCCCAGACAGATTCTTTCCCTCAAATCTTCCTCTCCTTCCTACCTGTCGGGCAGCCCTCTTGGGGGCTGTACAGGATTTGATCAGGTCCGGAGTGATTGTGCCGGTTCCATCACAGGAGAGTTTTCAGGGATTCTACTTGAATCTGTTTGTCATCCCAAAAATAGGACGTGGTTCGACCTATCCTGGACCTCAAGGCCCTGAATGCCTTCGAGAAGGTGCAGAAATTCCGCATGGAATCCATTTGCACGGTGATCGCTACACTCCACCAAAGGGATTTTCTTCTGGCGTCCTTGGACTTCAAGGACGCCTACTTGCATGTTCCGATCTGCGCAAGTCACCAGAAGTTTCTGCGCTTTGTGATCAGCGAAGTCCACCATCGATTGTGGCTCTTCCTTTCGGCCTAGCCTCAGCACCAAGGGTGTTCACCAAGGTGCTTGCTCCGGTTCTAGCCTTCTGTTACAGCGAGGTATTGCTGTCGTGGGCTATCTGGACGATCTTTTGCTAAGAGCAGAAAGTGGATCAGACTTAGAGGAAAGGTGACTATCGTCAATTAGACCCTCAGGGACTCGGGTGGTTCCTGAACATTCAGGAGTCAGTCCTGGTCCCGACTCAGTGTCTGGAGTATCTAGTTCTGATTCTGGACTCCTTGGAGGCAAAGGTATCCTACCTCTGGAGAAGTTGCTGACACTTCAGTCTGCGGTGCGGGTGCTGACATCCCAAAAATGGTTGTCAATCCGTTTTTTGCATGAGAGTCCCGAGACTCGTGGTGGCCTCCTTCGCGGCCGTTCCGTATGCCCAACCACACACCAGGGCATTGCAGAAGGAGATCTTGTCCAACTGGGACAAATCCTTGTTGTCCTTGGATCTTCAGATCCAGGTGATTCACCTGGTCAGGGCGCCCCTGACATGGTGGTTGAGATCCTCAGCTCTTCGGTCCGGAAAGTCGTTCCCCTCCCATCCAATGGACGGTACTCACGACGGACACCAGCCTGACGGGCTGGGGTGGAGTCTGGGGAGTCCTGTCGGCTCAGGCCTTGGACTCTGGATGAGCCCGTTTACCAATCACTGTTCTGGAAATACGGGCCATCGGACTGTGTCTCTCCTCAGGTCGGAGAGAGTACGGGGTCGCTCCATCAGGAGCCAGTCAGACACCGCCACGGCGGTGGCGTATGTAAACCATCAAGGGGGAACTCGGAGCTCAGCTGCGGCTTCCGAGGTAGTCCGTATCCTGAAGTGGGCCGGAAGAAACGTGCCGGCTCTGTAGGCCATTTTACAATCTGGGCATAGACAATGGGCAGGCGGACTATCTGAGTCACCAATCGCCAGACACCGGACCAAGAAGCGTGGTCCTTGCATATTTCAACTCCTTTACCGACGGTGGGGCACGCCGGATGTGGACCTGATGGCCTCTCGACTCAATCGCAAGGGTCGAGGTTGTGGCCAGATCCAGGGATCCTTGGGCGATGCCTCGGATGCGTTGGTGGCCCCATAGGGTCCTTATCGCCTGATATAAACTCCGGCGATCCTAATTATTCCGGATTGGCCTCAGCATCACTGGTACGCTGATCTGGCATGTCTCGTCGCGGACGTTCCCTGGCGGTTGCCGATGAGGGAGGACCTTCAGTCTCAAGGTCCTATGTTTCATCCGGCTTACAGTCTCTGGCTTTAACGGCAGGGCTGTTAAAAGCCAGGTGTTGAGGGACCAAGGTCTCTCGGACTCGGTCATTTTGACCATGTTAAGGACACGGAAGTCTTCCTCCAGGCAGATCTATCACCGTGCCTGAAAAGCTTATATCGCCACGTGCGAAGCGCTGGACTGGCGTCCTCGGACGTATTCCGTCCCCAGAATCCTGCGTCCTCTGCAGTGTGGAGTGACCCAAAAGCTTGCTTTGAGTACCATAAAGGATCAGATTTCGGCCTTGGCCGTCTTCTTTCAGCGACCTCTAGCGGGTCATTTTTCTTGGTTAGCACCTTGTGTTGGGGGTTCGCCATGTGCTCCCTCCTGTCAAGCCTCCTCTCCCACCGTGGGATCTGAATTTGGTGCTCTCGGTCCTCCAGGAACCTCTTTTTGGGAATATCCAGGATATTCCCCTCTTGTCTTGTCTCAGAAGGTGGCCTTTTTAGTGGCAATCACTTCTGTTTGACGAGTGTCTGAGTTGGCGGCTTTGTCCTGCAAGTCGCCATATTTGGTCATCCATAAGGATAAGGCGGTGTTGCATCCGCGACCTTCCTTTTTTGCTAAAGGTGGTGTCGACCTTTCACCTACATGAGGACATTGCCCTCCCGTCCTTGTGTCCTCACCCATCGCATCCCAGAGAGTTTGCGCTGCACATATTGGAGGTGGTACGAGCCTTACCGATGTACCTGTCTGCTACTGCTTCTATTCGGAAGTCCGACTCACTGTTTGTGACTGTCTCTGGTCCATAACAGGGCCAAGCGGTTTCGTCTGCCATCATTTTAGGGGAATCAGACAAACCGTCATTCAAGCCTATGCTCTCAAAGGGCGGGCGCCTCCCTTTCCGGTTACGGCACATTCCACCAGGGCAATTGGTGCTTCCTGGGTTTCCCGACATCAAACGTCGGTTGCACAAGTGTGCAAGGCGGCGACCTGGTCGTCTGTTCATGCCTTTTAAGATTTTTATAAGGTTAATGTGGCTGCATCTTCGGATGCTTCCTTCGGCCGCAGGGTGCTGCAGGCCGCTGTTTAAAGTTGCGACTCCTCCGTTGAGGAGCTCTGCCTTATTGGAGTGAAGTTTTTGGTTTTTCCATTTATACTGCTCCCATCCCTCTTGACACTGCTTTGGGACAACCCACGTGTCAAGTGTAAAGAGACACCGTGTCAGTCCATGGATGGTAAGAGAAAATAGGATTTTTTGTACTCACCGTAAAATCCTTTTCTCTGACATCCATGGACTGACACGGCACCCACCCTTCCTTTTAAGTTTGTACTGCTTTGTTACGAACTGAAGTCTGCTGACTGTAGTGGGAGGGTTATGTCCGGAGGGACCGCCCCCTGGGTGGGGCTGTTCAGCTCTGGCTTTTAGAATGTATGTATAACATTTCACATTCTGCCTAGGTCTTCTCCTGCAAGCAGGGACATAACCCACGTGTAAAGTGTAAAGAGACACCGTGTCAGTCCATGGATGTCAGAGAAAAGGATTTTACGGTGAGTACAAAAAATCCTATTTTTTTATATATTTTTTGGGGATATTTATTATAGCAAAAAGTTAAAAATAGTTTTTTTTTTCAAAATTGTCGCTCTATTTTTGTTTATAGCGCAAAAAATAAAAACCCTAGGAGGTGATTAAAAGAAAACTATTTGTGGGGAAAAAAAGGACGTAAATTTTGTTTGGGAGCCACGTCGCATGACTGTGCAATTGTCAGTTAAAGCGACGCAGTGCCGAATCGCAAAATGTGGCCTGGTCTTTGGCCAGCGAAATGGTCCGGGTCTTAAGTGGTTAAACGTCGGTTAATATCTGTCAAGTTAAATCGTTCATAAGAGGTTGTAAAACGTCCCGTGTACATTAAGCCTAAAATCTTTTAATAAAAAAAAAAAGTATCTCTTTCTCACCTGTTTCTCTATAGTCAACAAAGGCCATGACCTAAGGCCCCTTTCACACTGGGGCGTTTTTCATGCGGTTTAGCGCTAATAATAGCGCTGTTATACCGCATGAAAAAATCCTGCCCTGTGCCCTCAATGTGAAAGCCCGAAGGCTTTCACACTGAAGCGGTGCGCTAGCAGGACCGCTCCAAAAGTCCTGCTAGCCGCTTCTTTACAGCGGTAAAGGAGCGGTGTGTTCACCGCTCCTTTACCGCGGTCTCCCATTGAAATCAATGGGACAGCGCGGTAATACCGCCCGCAAACCGCGGCAATAGCCGCGGTTTGCGGGCGGTATTAACCCTTTTTCGGCCACTAGCGGGGGTTAAATTAACCCCCCTAGCGACCGCATACCGCGGTAAGAACGACAGTATAGCAGCGCTGAAAATCGCGCTGCTATACCGCCACCGCTCCTGCCCGCCCCAGTGTGAAAGGGGTCTAAGGCATCAGGTTTGCCAGTGCCACTCACACATGTTGCTGGCTGTCAGTAACACATTCCTATCTATGATCCCAGACCACCGCCCTGCCTGCCAGTCTTGAAGTGTCTTCAAAAATTACTGTTCTGTGCATTTTGATGGTGGAATACTGTACTGTATACTTATAGTTTACCCCAGGGCTGGGTCACACACAAGAAGTCCTGAGTGGTTGCCTGGCTCTCCCCTGGATTCATTTATACCATCATAGCTACCATGATTTTTTTCCCTTTAGCCTCTTGGTCTCACTACTACTGCACCTGAGACCAACTCCTCTCGTAAAAGATTACGGTATGGCGGGAATACCACGCCTTTAAATTCCAAAAAGGACAAGAAATCAGATGAACAACAATCTTCTAGGACGACACGAGCACAACAAGCACCAAACACAACAGGAAATCAGACCCCAGGCAGTGGGAATTTAAGCAATTCCATCCTACACGGCACTATCCCAAAAGTCTGGTGACCAAAAATTACACCATACCTAATGAAAATATTTTTTTAGACCCAAAAAAACAATAGAGCAACTTAGACACTTACATTCTCAAACCCCCGCACCCCCTGCCCAACACTCCCAATATGACACCCAGTTCAACATCATAAATTTGACCCCCTTCCAGCTGACAGACGATGAGTCTATGTGGTACAGCTGGGTTTGGGCTTCTGTCCATTTGATCCCCTCATTGTTACAGAAACAATTAAGGACCTTTACCTCTTTGCTCAGAACCTGACATTTAAATGTATTTTTTTTAAAAGATCGTGGACAGCTTAATTTGGAGCGTGAGCTTGCGGAGCGAACGAAACACTAAACTATAGAGAAGTTTCGGGCCCTCCGCGACCTCATACTCCTTTATGATGAAGGCGCTATGGAGCATACGGATTCATCTGTACTCCCTTAGCACTGTTCCCTCTACACAGATTCCCTTGCACACTCTGATTCGATCGACCAATCAATTTAGATTGCGATCTCGGAAATTTCCTGACCTCATGACTTGCCCGGCGATCTGGATCTTTCTACATCAAGCCATTAGGGACATTAAGCAACAGCATGGGCATGATATTCCATCAAACCTCAACATTAAACAAACCAAAGCACTCAAATCTTTACAACAACGATCTGAATTTGTTATTAAACAATCAGATAAAGGTGGCAATATTGTTCTCATGACACACACCCAGTATCAACTAATGTGCCGGTTCACACAGGGGCAACCCAACTTACAGCGCGACTTTGCAAGGCGACTTCAGTGCGACTAGGAGCAACTTACAACGCAACTTAAAGTTGCCTCCAGGACAGGCGACTTTGGCTGTGGCCAATCACAGAATAATCAGCTCTGTGGGAGGGAGGGGTTTGCCTGAGTAAACTATTTTCTTTTCCTGTAAAGTTGCTTCAGTTAAGATGGAGATCCGACTTTGGAGACAACTTCCATTGAAATCTATGGGTACAAGTTGCCTAGAAGTCGCCTTGAAGTAGTACAGGAACCTTTTCGGAGCGACTTCAGTAGTGTACATTAAGATGGCTCTCATTGACTAATATGGGATTTCTGATGTCAAGCGACTTGGGGCAACTTGAGGTCTGACAAGTCGGATCCCAAGTCGCTGTAGTGTGAACCGGCACTTACTGTTCTTAATAATAAACAATGGTACAAACCTAGTTCCCCCTCCCTGATCTCTACCTTTGCCCAGGAACTCCGGGAGCTTTGCACGGGGGCCTTCTAGGAGTTCCTCATTAACAAAGATACATTAGAGTTCCTGGTCCCCAAATTCCCTTGCGTCCCTACCTTCTACACCCTCCCTAAAACGCACAAGAACTTATACTCACCTCCTGGCAGGCCGATCGTTTTGGGCATCGGATCCCTTACAGACAATGGCAGCAAATTTGTGGATATCTTCTTAATGCCACATCGAGGGGATCCAGATCCCTCCAGATGCCCTGCTCGTGGCTATAGCTATCGAGGCTCTGTACTTGAGTATCCCCCACGAGCAGGTTGTCGGATGGCTGGATCTTTCCTTGCTGAACAGGAACAGACCTCCTGGCCTTTGAACCGTTTTATTGTGGAAGTTTTAAGATTCACTTTGACAAAGAATTACTTCACCTTCAATAATCAGTACTATCTTCAAACCCAGTGAGTTGCTATGAGGAAATCCTGCACCTCTACTTATGATAACTTGTATTTGGGTGGGTGGGAGATATTCATAACTTCTGAAGATCGGTATGCACCATTTTTGGACCATGTCCTACTATGGTATAGGTACATCGAGGACCTGTTCATAGTTTGGACTGATACCAGAGATGGGCTACTGGACTTCATCTATGCCCTCAACTTTAACAATTTTAATTTGAAATTTACATTCAGTTTTGACGATACTCGGATCCTCTTTCTGGATCTGACTATCGTCAAATATTTGGATGGTACTTTAGGTACAGACCTATTTCACAAGCCGACGGCTGGCAACACGCTACTTCATGCATCAAGTGCCTACCCTCGACCATTGGTACATTCCGTATGTACAATATTTGCGCTTATGAAGGAACAGCACTCTTGAAACAGATTTTCAGACACAAGCCAATGCCCTACGTGATCGTCTTCTTTTAAGAGGCTACTCACGTACTGATCTAAGGAGGGCATTTAATCGGTCATTTAATCATTAGCTCACCCTAGGAGTTCCTTACTTTACCCTCCATCCAAGCTCAAACAAACCAAAACAGTCAAAGTTGTCACCAAATACTCTGCCCATCATCAACAATTCTGAAGGATACTGTCTAAAACAAAATATCGATGCTCCTGAAAGAGGAGGTTCAGCCCCCTCACGGAAAATTTTAAGTCAGAAGCTACAAATACTGCAGCTGCTGACTTTTAATATATGGAAACTTACCTGTCCAGGGAGCCCGCATTGTCGGCACCCTAGCTGACCTTCCGATCGGCTGTCGCGTGCAGCCACCGTCATTCCAGGTAAGGGAACCCGGCAGTGAAGCCTTTCAGCTTCACAGCCGGTTCCCTACTGCGCATTCACGGAGTGCACTGTGCTTTTTAAGTGACCCAGTGGTGGAGGAAGGAGGAGGGGGGCCAAACTTCCGAGACACGGCACCGTCTCCGGAAGTGTGGAACTATACCTGTCACAAACAGGTACCCATTCTCCCTCCGCCTGAATAGTGCCAAATGTGACTCCGGAGGGAGGGGAGGAGACGGAAAAGCGGAAGTTCCACATTTGAGTGGAACTCCACTTTAACATATATGTGAACCCTCACCTTGTAAACAACCCATTAAGTTTAAAACAGAAATGAAAGGCAAAATGTTTGTGTATAAATAAGTAGTACCGTATATACTCGAGTATAAGCCGAGTTTTTTGTGCTTAAAATGCCCCCCTTCGGCTTATACTCGAGTCACCTTTTTGCGCCTGATCTCCCGGACTTTAGGGACCCGGTATCGGCCGGCCGTAGGTCCCCTGGACCCCAAACTTGTCACACATGTAGCCCCACTCTTTCTTTACAAGTGTGCAACGTTTTTTGTCTGGGGGACCTAGGGCTGGGGAGCACCGATTTTTCAAAGCTGGGCACCCCTTCCATAGACTCCCATGTTAAACATCAGTCTAGGCATGGGCACAGTGAGGCATGGACACAGTGAGGCATGGACACAGTGAGGCATGGACACAGTGAGACATGCAGATGGACACCCTAGGCTTATACTCGAGTCAATAAGTTTTCCCAGTTTTTTGTGGTAAAATTAGGTGCCTCGGCTTATATTCGGGCCGGCTTATACTCGAGTATATACGGTATATTATATATTTGCTCGGGGTACCGACCATTATTAATTATTTTTGCTCAAGACTGGAGTTGGTCTTTAAAGTACAACTTCCAAATAATTCTTTCCACCCTCCCCCCGAGTGCAGCCCATCCAGTAAAATACCTACCCTTAGCCCCATTCTAGCGATTTCTGTATGGATGGACACACTCATTACTACACAGCCTTCACAAAGAAGTCCGACTTTTTTCCATACTGTGCATGCACACTGCAGCCCCAGTCATTCCTATGGGATAGCTGTACTTGTGGCAGTTGCCAGCTTCTGTGCGCAGTGGAAAAGGTGTCAGTAAGTTTGGGATCTTACAAGGAAGCCATAAAAGGCAAAGTGACAGTCTGTTTAAAGCCGAACGCCAGGGATGATATATTTTTCATACTTTCTTTGGGTCAGCTTGGCACAGTATAAGTATTGTGACAGCAGGAAGGTAAAGTCACCTGGTTGCATCCAGGGGGGTAGATATATTTCTCCCAGATTCAGGCTTTATGCTGACTTATACAACTAGGGAGGGAGTTGATGAAGCCCAGCTGAGGCTAGTGGGCTCATGGATGACTCATACCTCTAGGGAGAGGGCTGGGCGTCGTGCAGGCAGGGAGTTGATGAGACCAGCTGAAGCCTGTCAGTTCGTTTAAGGCCTCTATAAAAACTCCCAGCTTCATTAGATGTTAGCTCATGCCTGGACCCAGACCTGTGTGGACTGTCTAGGGAGAGTGAACCCCTGTGCGGTGAGGCAAAGCCTGTGTGGCTATTTGTTTGGACTTTTACTAAACCAGGGACTTAGGGACTAGGACAGCACCAGGCTGATCCCAGTTGTTAGTTTAGGAAACCTGCATGTTTAGTCAGAGGTCAAACTGACCAGGGTTTATTTTGTTTATGTTTCTTTTTGGCTTTGCTGTGTTTTTGTCACTGTACATAGAGAAATAAACCGCACCTTTTGATTTTGAAAACCACAACCTCCGTCTGCTGGCCCTGTTTTTGTGTGGGGAGCCCAACCAGGGGGTCACACACACCCGCTACTGAGTTAACCCCCTCACAGTATGCATATGTGATACCTGATTGGCCTCTGTGGAAGTTGTAAATTACTGTAGTAACCCAAGCAACTACATCTACACTGATGGCCGTGGTCTTCTAGGTGTTGTGCCAAGTGGCTGCCCTTTATGGTAGCCCCACGAGGATCCCTCGCTTGGTACGGCCACCATTCAGAAAACGCCTTCCATTTTTCTCATTTAATGCAAAACGATCTCCAATTGCATGAGGTGGAGAGGAGGGTGGAGGTGTCAAAGCACCAAGAAGACTGCAGCTATCACAGTAGTAGCTTGGGCTACTACAGTGACTTACAGCTTCTATAGAGGCCGATCAGGTATCACATATGCATATCTATAGTGCCTTGCAAAAGTATTCACCCCCTTGGTATTTTTCGTGTTCTGTTGCCTCACAACCTGGAATTAACATGGATTGTTTGAGGATTTGCATCATTTAAAGCGGAATTCCGCCAACAAAAAAAAAAAATTAAAGTCAGCAGCTACAAATACTGCAGCTGCTGACTTTAAAATATGGACACTTACCTGTCCTGGGCGCCCGTGATGTCGGCACCCGAAGCCGATCTGTCCCTCGGCTGGAGGCGCCGCCATCTTCGGTAAGGGAATCAGGAAGTGAAGCCTTGTGGTTTCACTTCCTGGTTCCCTACTGCGCATGCGTGACTCACAGAAGAAACCCGGGAGGACGAAGGAGTCGCCGGACGCGGCGTAGGTCGCCGCGGATACTGCAGTGATCTATGCCTGGAAGTGGGAACAAATACCTGGATTACACAGGTATCTGCTCCCTCCTCCCCCCTGAAAGGTGGCAAATGTGACACCGGAGGGTGGAACTCCACTTTCATTTACAAAAAACGCCCCCGAATTACGAATTTTCAGAATTTCCGAAAAAAAGCTAAAAAACGAATGAAACAAAATCGAAAACGAGCAAATTTTTTGGCAGTGCACATGTCTAGCTCCAAATCGGTTTGGATAAGTTTCTATGATCTTGCCACATTTTACCACTGGGATTTTTGCCCATTCCTCTTTGCAAAACTGCTCCAGCTCCTTCAAGTTGGATGGTTTGGGCTTGTGAACAGCAATCTTTAATGCCGTGTGCACACGATCGGTTTTACCGATGAAAACAGTCCGATGGACTTTTCTCATCGGACAAACGGATCGTGTATTTTTTCCATCAGTGAGAAAAAATAGAACATGTTTTAAATTTATCCGATGGGGAAAAAAAACTATAGCAAATTACAATCGTCTGTGTGGAACTCCATCGGACAAAAAACCCACGCATGCTCAGAATCAAGTCGATGCATGCTCAGAAGCATTGAACTTCATTTTTCTCAGCTTGTCGGAGTGTTTTACGTCACAGCGTTTGGGACGGTCGGATTTTTGACTGATGGTGTGTAGGCAAGACTGATGGAAGTCAGCTTCATTGGATTTCCGATGGAAAAATCCATTGGATTAGAATCCATAGGAAATCCGATCGTGTGTACAGGTCTTAAGTCTGACCACAGATTTTCTATTGGAGTGAGGTCTGGGCTTTGACTAGGCCATTCCAACACATTTACATGTTTCCCCTTAAACCACTCAAGTGTTGCTTTAGCAGTGTGTTTGGGGTCATTGTCCTGCTTGAAGGTGAACCTCCGTCCTAGCCTCAAATCACACACAGAGTGGTACTGGTTTTGCTCAAGAATATCCCTGTATTTAGCACCATCCATCTTTCCCTCAACTCTGACCAGTTTCCCAGTCCCCACTGCTGAAAAATGGTGTTCTTTGGGTGATGTGATGTGTTTGGTTTGCGCCAGACATAGCGTTTTCTTTGATGGCCAAAAAGTTAAATTTTAATCTCATCAGACCAGAGCACCTTCCTCCATACATTTTGGGAGTCTCCCACATGCCCTTTTGCAAGCTCAAAACATGCCATTTTGTTTTTTTGCTGAAAGTAATAGCTTTCTTCTGGCCACTCTGCCATAAAGCACAACTCTATGGAGCGTACGGCTTATTGACGTCCTATGTACAGATACTCCAGTCTCTGCTGTGGAACTCTGCAGCTCCTCCAGAGTTACCTTAGGTCTCTGTGCTGGCGCTCTGATTAATGCCCTCCTTGCCTGGTCTGTGAGTTTTGGTGTGGGACCGTCTCTTGGCAGGTTTGCTGTTGTGCCATGTTCTTTCCATTTGGTTATGATGGATTTGATGGTGCTCCTAGGGATCATCAAAGATTTGGATTTTTTTTATAACCTTGAGCCTCATACACACGATTGGACTTCCATCAGACTTTTTCGTGGATTTTGGTCCGAAGGGAGTTGTCCGTGAACTTGGTATGCATACACACGGCAGGACTTTTTCAGCCAACTTTCACCAAATCATGTGGTTTTTCTGCTCTTTACCGCCACCCTTTGGGCAACTTCTGCTATTGTTGTCTGATCTTTAGCATTGGTTCTGAGCATGCGTGTTTGTACTTTGGACTTTAGTGTACACACGATCGGATTTGCTCCATCGGACATTTGTTGCCGGAAAGTTTGTCTATTCTCACAGCGAACATTTGTCCGATGAAAAAGTTTGTCCGATGGAGCGTACACACGGTCGGATTGTCCGATCAAACAGGTCCGTCTGAGGTTTGTTGTCAAAAAGTCTGATCGTGTGTATGGGCCCTAACCCTGACTTGTGCTTCTCAACAACATTGTCCTTTTACTTGTTTGGAGAGTTCCTTCATGGCAGTGTTTGGTTAGTGATGCCTCTTGCTTAGGTGTTGCAGCCTCTGGGGCCTTTCAAAAAGGTGTGTATATGTAAGGACAGATCATGTGACACTTAAGCCTCGTACACACTATCGGACTTCCATTGGACTTTTTGGTGGATTTTGGTCCGAAGGTGTTATGGAATTATAGCTTGTGTACAGAGCACACAGCCTATAATTCCTGTGCTATCTAAGCACAGTTCAGATTTCATCTTTTTGCAATAATGTTGTCTTTAGCTAAGTTCCACTCACCGTTCATTCCATCATTCATTCAAGGAAAGCACCATCATCACAGGTCTTATCATCAAGTCATCCCATGATCAGAGTGTCCCTGGGATAGCCAGCTCTCTTTATTTATAGTCAACATGGGCAACAAAAGAAGGCGTTGGCTTCACAAGACAGCCATTCAGACATTTTGTATATTTTCAAAAGAACCAATCACAGACATGTTTAAATTCAAATATAATCCTAGCAGTGATGTGTGCAAACGGCTGTGTACAGGGGTCATGCTTTCTGTGAACAGTAGAAAGCATGGCTTTGTACAAAGCCGTGTGCAAACCAACCTCACTGCTACCAATGACGGGAACTATACGACAATTATGCCTCAATGGACCACAACTGTCGTACAGTTATGCTACTGTTCTTGTGGACACAGATCTGTGCGCTCAGAGTCATTTAACGCCCCCCGTCAGGAGGTGGCCAGTCCCCCGACGAGGCGTAAAACAACATCTCTAAAAGGAGCAAACATCGCTGTTTCCATAGGAAGATTTTCCCACCACCGATCTTCCACCAACGTCTGTATGTGAAAATACACTCAGATGAGCGCATTACAGCAAAACTGACATTGGGGGGACATCTGACAACATACATTAATACATTTTTCCACAACAAAGGGCGTTGGCCGTGAACTTGGTATGCATACACATGGCCCAACATTTTCAGCCAACATACACCAAACTTTTGTGTTTTTTCAGCTCTTTACCGCCACCCTTTGGGCAACTTCTGCTATTGTTGACTGATGTTTAGCATTGATTCGGAGCATGCGTGTTTGTACATCGGATTTTAGTTGGACCAACTTGTGTACACACGATCGGATAATTAGACGTAACAGATTTATTGCCCAACAGTTGGTGAGCATGAACAGCCAACTTTTGTTGTCGTTAATTCAGCCAACAATTGTCTGATTGGGCATATACACGGTCGGATTATCCGACACAACACGTCCATCAGACAATTATGGCCATAAAGTTGGATCGTGTGTACGGGCCTTTAGGTTTCACACAGGTGGACATCATGGTGTACTTTTATGAAACTGAGATCAGAGGCGATCCCGAGTCTCACCGCTGATCTCAGGTCATTACCAGTGTATGAAACTGAGGTAATCAGCGGAGAACATGTTCTCCACTGATTATCTCAGCACAGTGAGAATCTGTAACTGACTGTCACAGAAACGGCCAGTGTATGAAGGTGCGATCTCGGCACCTCACTGGTGATCTCTTACAGAATTCTCACTTTCTGATTCACCATCTCAGAGGTGGAGAATCAGAGAGAGAAGCGCAAAGCTGGCTGAGTATTCTGGAGGAAGAAGGAAGTCTTTTGACTGCCTTCTTTCATCCACTAGCAGCCATACATCTTCCCTACCATTACACACCCCAAAACGAGCAGGTTAGCAATCTATTCTGTATATATATATATATATGTGTGTGTGTGTGTGTGTGTGTGTGTGTATGTGTATATATATATATATATATATATATTATACATATATACACACACACACACACACACATATATATATATATATATATAATGTAGTGGGGTCTCCTTTAAGGCCCCGGGACTACAGTACCCAGAGCCCCATTCAGCCTCAGGGCGGAGGTTCCGCCGCAGAGACTCATGGGGGAGGTTACTTAAGAGGGAGGCGGGGGGAAGCTCGCTCTCTTGGGACAACGCGCTTCAAGCAACAAGTCATCCTGCGCGGATCTGCTGTGGGGTAAGGCCTGAAGCCTAAGGCCTTACCCGAAGTCCGAAGAGCCTTTCACCGTCCTGCGGAGCCTGGGTGGATCCTGGATCGTCAGTGTAGGACTCCAGTTGGATCGGGGACCCGATCGGTTGCAGACGCTGTGTGCGACGGACACGCGCGGTGGAAGACCCAGGCTGGGATCGCGCCTGGAACGGTGAGCGGGCACCTGCCCATATCCATAGACTGAGTTATATTCAGGCCTATAGACTGCCTAGGCCCACTGTTCGCTCACCAGTGTTCTTTGGGGGTCCGGTAGTTGGGACAGAGTTGAAGTGCCTACCCCCCCCCCCCGTTTGCATACTGTTGCTACGCGTTACCACCTTTTTGGATTACAATTGGTTCATTTCTTCAAGTGCACCAACGAAAGCTGGCCAGTGAAGAAAATCTTACTCCCTTAGGGAAAGGGGACTAATTTCATACACTGTCAGGCCTGACATAGGTGGGGAAAGTTATAAAGTTTGTGTTGCTGTGTCTTAGGGCACGCACTCCATAATAGCTCCGCGTGGTGGATACTGCGTGGCGCCATATTATAGCGCTGCCTCTGTAGCATTGGTTGATACAGGGTTCTGCAGACCCATGTAAGTGATGCATGTCATGTTTTTATGCCACCATTTTATAGTAAAACTATTACCTATTCATATTCCTGCCTCAGGGTGTTGTCTGTCTATTTAAGAACTGTTAAGTATCATACACCTGAGAGTGATAGGAAGCTATCCCTAGACTAACTGTGCCAGAGTGGGTCGAGTCAGATTGCCGGGGGTTGGCGGTGCTGTATACAGGGCCCGAGAAAACAAACCAGCGGCTCTCTTAACTGGGGGTAGCGCTACATTATATATATATATATATATATATAGGTATATATATATAGATAGATATATCTATATACATATAGATATATAGATATATTATATATATTTTTTTATTTACATGTTCACGTCTCTGGCTGGGTTCACACTTGTACGATGCGGGAACCAGCGTGATCCCTGTGCGGTTTCCACATCGCACCTGCATTGACATCTGCGCACCGCTGCGGCTGTCAATGTAAAGTTAATGACACCCCCAGATCATTTCACAGATCGCAGTGTGAACTATGAAATGGTGCAGCAATCGGATCGCATGGGTGTGAACACCCATGCGATTTGTTTCAGTGCGGGCCACATAAAGGGTCTTGTATCATTTTGGTGCAAATGCAATATGATTTAAATTAATATTGCAAAAACATTGCATGTGATATGCACAGCAATGCGTCCCGTGGGAGTCAGAACCCGGAAGTGGTGCAAATACCTGTATTAGACCGGTATCTGCACCCCCTCCCCCCTGAAAGGTGTCAAATGTGACACCGAAGGGGGGGTGGGTTCCAAAAAGCGCAGGCTCACTTTTTGTGTGAACCTCCGCTTTAATGTCAAAACCACTGGCAACAAAAGTGAGTACACCCCTAAGTAAAAATGTCCAAATTGGGCACAATTAGTCATTTTCCCTCCCCGGTGTCATGTGACTTGTTAGTGTTACAAGGTCTCAGGTGTGAATGGGGATCAGGTGTGTTAAATTTGGTGTTATCGCTCTCAGTCTCTCATGCTAGGAGATATTTACTGTAAACCGATGCGCCGATGACGTCACACGCATGCGCACTAGCGGGCCGGCTTCATTGACGGTTTTCTGAATGGGTTCTTGCAGGCCCGAGCACGCATGCGTGCGACGTCATCGCTTCTCCGGCCAATCACAGCGCCGGAGCGGCGATACACTGACGGCAGTGACGGGACATCGAGGCAAGATGGCGGCGGGGATGACCGAGGACCGCTGCGGAGGCTTCGATCTCAGGTAAGTCATTCATAATGAGCTAGTATGCTATGCATACTAGCTCATTATGCCTTTCTTTTGCAGGGTTTTAAAAAAAAAAAAAAGGGCTTTACTTTCTCTTTAACTTTTATATATATATATATATAATTCTACCTGCATTAAAATGCTATTAAAGTAATTTTTATTTAATTTTTAATTTATTACTAAATAACATTTTGTAAACCCTGAAATATGGTTTTACCCATGGACTGTTCTATTACAGTTATACGGGGGTTTATCAATTTTGATATATATATATTTAATTTATTAATATTTATACTTGTATACTTTATAAAAAAAAAAAAAATGATTATAAAATGTATTTTACATTTATATGAATGGTGTATAGCTGCATTACATATGTGGATTACATTAATTTACTATACACCATTCACATTTAACTAGGCACATGTATAATCTTTAATTATTGATAAAAACAATGTTTTTTAATAATTAGGTTAATGTATATTGTTTGGTGGGAATGTAAATGTATTTTATTAATATGTGGTGTATAATTCGTGTTCATTTTTGTATTTTACACTTCCTCATACTGTAATCCCGCTACATCGCACGAGATTACAGTGAGAGGAGCCGTTCTCAGGAGTTTCCGGTGTTTGTAGCTCGCCTCTCAACTCAAAATGAGAAGCGAGCTACAGAGCTTCATACACAGGCACTCAGAGGAGAGCGATCTCCTCTGAGAATGCCTGAGAACACAATAGCGGTATTTTATCGCATTTTCATAAAAGGACACCCATTTCACTAATTATGTAACTCCTAAAGGTAATTGGTTGCACCAGAGCTTTTTATGGGCTTCATAACAAAGGGGGTGAATACATACGCACATGCCAATTATCAGCTTTTTATTTCTGAAAAATAGTAAAATAGTTTTATGTATATATTTTTCTTACTTCCCCAACTTAGACTATTGTGTTCTGATCCATCACATATAATTCAGATTAAAAAGAGGAAGTAAACCCTCTGACACTTTTCCTTAAAAAAAATAAAAATCACTGCAAGAAAAAGGCATAATGAGCTAGTATGCTATGCACACTAGCTCATTATGGCGCTGTGATTGGCCGGAGCGGCAATGACGTCACATGCATGCGCGTGGGGCTGGAATTCGCCCATTCAGAAAACCGGCATGTCCCATTCATTAGGCTGGGACGCTCAGTGGGCGGTCGTCTATGGCGGGCATGCGCCGTAGACATCGGTGCAGTGTAATCTGCAAATATCTCCTTAACCGTGTAGGTTAAGGAGATATTTCATGCAACTACAGGTAAGCCTTAAAGGGGTTGTAAAGGTTTGTTTTTTATTTTCTAAATAGGTTCCTTTAAGCTAGTGCATTGTTGGTTCACTTACCTTTCCTTTGATTTCCCTTCTAAATGTTTTTTTTCTTTGTCTGAATCTCTCACTTCCTGTTTCTCCTCACTAAACTTCACACCATCATCCGAGCGGTGTTTAGTCAGTCAGAACAGCTTACTGAACAGCTTACTGAGGAGGAACAGGAAGTGAGAAAAAAAAAAGTTTAGAAGGGAAATCTAAGGAAAAGGTAAGTGAACCAACAATGCACTAGCTTAAAGGAACCTATTTAGAAAATAAAAAAACAAACCTTTACAACCCCTTTAATCTAGGCTTACCTGTAGGTGCAAGTTATCAAAGTGGGTTTACAACCACTTTAAAAAAACATTGAACTAAAGGCTGTAATGTAACAAAATAGGTAAAAGCCAAGGAGGGTGAATACTTTTGCAAGGCACTGTACATTGTGCAAAGCTGGTCTAATGTACGTATACAAAATATACCATCCCTGAAGTTGATCTTTAGTAATATGTTTGTAATAATATTGTTATCTCCTAAGTTATGAATAACATGATGGAGGCCACTGGATTTATTTTTGCTCCTCAGGGATGGATGGCCAGATACATCAGCACCTGTGGGAAAAGAAATGACACTGGCCTGGTACTGTCAATAAGTACGTGTTATGGGGTTTAAATCACCAGTGCTGCTAATGTCATTTACTACAAGCAGATGTGATGGTCTATTGTGATGGGAAATTATAGCCATCAAATACCTTATTACATGTTTACCAAATTTTAAATGCTAAAACGCAAATAGGTGCTTTGTCCCTTTAAAGCTAACTTTAATATTGTTGTCTGTGTGTAACCGTAAATATCGTTACCCTGTCCTTTCATCTTCATCTGACCGGGCCTACTATAGTTTGTAGCCTTGTTCGCTAGAAAGCACTTGGCGTCACTGAAAATGTGGTAATGTGGTTTCAAAGGCACTTGGGAATTTTCTTATATAAAAAGTGACCTCATATTTGTTCAAAGTTAAAGTATGTTTACAATTAACCGCTGCAGATGAAAACAATTTGTTCTGAATGGAGGAGTCATTTCCGAGCTTCAAATTAGATGGATTGTGGCGTATCCCCTCAGATTGTTGCTTGCTAATCCACTTTACAAGGGAATTTAATCTGTGGCTGCCAAGTCTCAAATATTTATGTCATACCTCAGTCCTCCGCCTATTTGCCTGACTCTGTAAAGAGAAACAGGAGTGGTGTAAATGTTAAGACAGAATCAGAACATGAATTTGTATGTTCATTTTTTCAAGCAATTGTGATTTAAAGGGAATAGAATATGATAAATGGAATTACAAAAAATATGAGATGGAAAAATGTACTGTTTATATTGAATATCCTTTCTGAATGATATGGATTAATAGTATTATTTTGTTTACCATCAGCATAATCTTAAAATATAACAAAAGGCAAAACATTTTTTTTCGTTTTGGATATAGTAGAGATGGATTAGAACCTCAGTCAGGTCGTTATTGCTTGAGAATTGAATGGCGCCGGGACGCTAGGTGGATTTCTACTCGGTACCTGTGATGGTTAGGCTGGGTTCACACATGTTCAGTGCGAATTGTATGCCCGTTTTTACTGTGAATAAAAAAAAGCATTTGTTCAGAGGTTCAGGTGTGTTTCTGATGCCGTTCTGATGAGAATTTGCAAGGCTCAGCACAGGATTTTTGTCACAACTGCAATTTCAGTGCTAGTCAATACATAGTAGATAAATGGTGTCAACTCCTGTAGTAGGAGAGCAATCCTTACTGAGATCCTTAACACATGTGCGATACAGAATCGTTCCCACAGAACTCAATGAGCCTGGGATTTGCACCTGAACCGCACTGCAGTGCTCAGAAAATAAACAGGACTCTTTAAATTCGCACTGCAGATGCACCGTATTTATGTGAACAACTTCAAATGGAAATCAGTGTTTAAAGCCTCGTACACACGATCGGGACTTCCATCTGACTTTTCCGTGGATTTTGGTCCTTAGGGCGTTGGCCGTGAACTTGGTATGCATACACATGGTCCAACATTTTCAGCCAACATACACCAAACTTTTTGTTTTTTCAGCTCTTTACCACCACCCTTTGGGGAACTTCTGCTATTGTTGACTGATGTTTAGCATTGGTTCGGAGCATGCGTGTTTGTACATCGGATTTTAGTTGGACCAACTTGTGTACACACGATCGGATAATCTGACGTAACAGATTTATTGCCCAACAGTTGGTGAGCATGAACAGCCAACTTTTGTTGAGAAAAGAGAGAACAACTGTTAGGGATTTTGTGGAGAACATAGCCTGGTAAGGTCATGCGTGTCCATTCCGTGGGACTTTAAATGAAATCATGACCCGGTAGGGCCATACATTTCCATCCCTTATTTAAATGAAGAGGGGAGCACGGGGGTGGGACTTTAAGTGAAGCACAAGAATGCAAAAGAATAAAAGGTGAACAATAGGAATTTTATTATAGTTGGTACATTTAAAACATATAAGCATTGCTAATAATTGGTAAACAGTAAGCATAATATTCACAATGGACATGGTGATACCATTGGAGCCTCAGAGTGTGACCACTACTAAGGAGAACAATGTACATGATAACAACCGATACACATAATAAAATTGATGGTAATGTCTATTGTAAGACAGTAACAAAATATCCAAGGTCACCAACATCAGGGTTTAGTAAAAACATATTACAAAGTAGAACCTGCAGGACCTATGGCCTCACTAGTCCTGGGAGGTAAGGTAGGTATGATGGTTGGGAGGCTGTTAGGAACATATAATGATGAAACCACAGCACCAGTTGGCTCGACGCGTTTCGTGGCCTTGCGCCACTTATCAGGAGCGTACACACGATTGGTCTAGAATAGAGGGGATATGTAAATATAGGTAATGGATATAAGTATGTATGGGGGTGCAAATAAGCCCCCAGGCACCTAAGCGCATACTTACTAATAGTGGTTCACATATAGGTAGTGTGGTGGTGAGGCGTGGCAGAAATCCGGGACCACCTCCAAATCGGGGGCCGTGGCGGGCGGCTCACCAGGGGCACCACACACGGACTAGCGCCTGGCAGGGACGGAGCCGGGGCTGCCCTGTGGGAAGTGATAACCAGTTAGGAATATAATGGGATGGAGAGGGGTGACTAGGGATGAGAGTGGTGGAAAAGACCCAGTGCAAGTGATAGGTATATGGAAGTGGAAGCTGACAATCCGAAATGGTGCCAGGTTGGCGTGATAAAGTGAACAACAAGAGGTGGTGCAGGTGAAGGTCCCAAGCTGATACCTGGGAGGTAGGGTGAAAGTAAAGGGAAAAATTAAAATGGACCAGGTTACCTGGGTTCAGCAGGACGACTGGAGAGGGCGTGGCACTGGTGGGCGGTGTCGCAGTGGCACACTTAACGGCACTTCCTTGCGGTCTCGGCACCCTGGGCTCTGTGTTCACTTCACATCACAGCACAGATATCTCTCCCCGTCTCCGGTTGTCCTGCTGAACCCAGGTAACCTGGTCTTCATTTTTCCCCTTTACTTTCACCCTACCTCCCAGGTAACAGCCCCCATACTTTTGAGCCCCTTTACATTACACAGCTCCCATATCTCTAAACCCCCTTTACATTACACAGCCCCCATACCTCTGAGTCCCTTTACATTACACAGCCCCCATACCTCTGGACCCCTTTACATTACACAGCTCCCATACCTCTGGACCCATTTACATTACACAGCCCCCATACCTCTGAGCCCCATTTACATTACACAGCTCCCATACCTCTCGACCCCTTTACATTACACAGCTCCCATACCTCTGGACCCCTTTACATTACACAGCTCCCATACCTCTGGACCCCTTTACATTACACAGCTCCCATACCTCTGGACCCCTTTACATTACACAGCTCCCATACCTCTGGACCCCTTTACATTACACAGCCACCATACCTCTGGCGTTTCTCGCACTGCATTCAAAATGCACTCCAGTTTTGATCTGCAGTTGGTGTCAATGTTAACTTAATGACACCATAAATGCAGGCCCCAAATGTAATGCGTATACCTGCATTGGATCGTACGGTACAGTAGTACCATGCAATCCAGTTCCTGTGCATCTTATAACTCTTGGTGTTGTCCAGCACAATTTCAGCCCATTCGAATGAATGGGCTGAAATTGTACTGCACCTGGAAAACATGTGAATCGCACAGGAACGCAGTGTGATCCTGTGTGATTCATCGTGTGAACCGGCTATGAGTCCTGGAGCCAAGTGATGGAAAAAGTTCCGCCACCTGGCTCCACTGACTTACCTGACAGGGGTGCAATAGTGTTGTCACCTGGCTGGGGCGATTGTCCTGCATGTCTAGAAGGGTGCCCCGATTGTCCCCTGCGTAGCAGCCAGCATCTCTTTGAATCAGGGGTAGGGGAGAGGGTAGGGTACTGCATGTGCTAGGGGGCACTTTGGGAGGAGGTAGGACATGTGCTGAGGGGGTGGGGGCAGATTTTCCTAAAACGCCCCCTAGCACATGCAGTTCCCTCTCCCCCCCACACAAATCAGTGCAAGTATTCATGTATATCTGCTCCCCCCGTGCAAGTGTCATCTATAGTGTGTGTGTGACTGTGATAGAAACAGACCTTTAGATGAGCGGCACATGCACAGCAGCGTGGTAGGGGCGGGTTCATCAGCATTGCACTGTGTGCATTGCCAGTGAGAGAGGCAGCCGGCGGGAAGCGATGTCGGCTGCCATGAAGAGCTGGGCTGAGATCGTGTGGGACAGCAAACCCCGCACAAGTTGCGGGGTGTGTGCGCCCACATTAGCGCGCCCACAGGCCAGTCACTGCAGTGCTACATGCGAACGGTGGCCGATCACGAAAGTGTGGTTGCTCCGGCATGCTGACACCCCGCCAAAGGTGTGGCACCCGGGGCAGAACGCCCCACCGTTAGTACGCCACTGGTTAGTACGCTCTAATTGTATTACCAATATCCCATAATGTTTTGGAAAAGCACAGGACAGGACAGGGCATTGTAATTGTATTTAGTACTTGGTATTCTGATCTTTATTGTTTACAAAATCAATAAAAAATATTGAAAGTAAAAAAGCAAACCGCTGATGTGTTTCGGCGGGACTAAAAGCCCGTAGACACGATCCAACTTTATGGCCATATTTGTCTGATGGATGTGTTGTGTCGGATAATCCGACCGTGTGTATACTCCATCAGGAAATTGTTGGCTGAATTAACGACAACAAAATTTGGCTGTTCATGATCACCAACTATTGGGCAATAAATCTGTTACGTCGGATTATCCAATCGTGTGTACACAAGTTGGTCCAACTAAAATCCGATGTACAAACACGCATGCTCCGAACCAATGCTAAACATCAGTCAATAATAGCAGAAGTTGCCCAAAGGGTGGCAGTAAAGAGCTGAAAAAACACAGAGTTTGGTGTATGTTGGCTGAAAATGTTGGACCGTGTGTATGCATACCAAGTTCACGGCCAACGCCCTTCGGACCAAAATCCACAGAAAAGTCAGATGGCAGTCTGATCGTGTGTATGAGGCTTAAGCTGAAACAAGTCAATTGTGTGCTTTTTAATGCTCAAATGTAGCCAATACATTTTTGCATCAAGGACTTTGGAGTTGCTGGTTTGTCTCTCTTATATATTGTATTTAGTGTTGAGAAGACACACTGAGCCTTGGCACCTGTGTTGCAGACTGCACACTAGGATTGGATTGCTTCTGTTGAGAGCGCTGTACCTTTAATTTTTCCCCACGGAAATCAGTTATTTCACATGTCATTCAAATCGGATGCGGCTCAAAATGCATCCAATTCGCATATATGTGAACCAAGCCTTATTGTCAACTCTACTACTACTATCCCAATGGGATCTGGGTGAAGTGTAGGCTGCTTCCATACACCAAGGGACCTCCACTGAAAACCTCGAAAAATTAGTATATTGGCTTGATTAAATAATTGGAGTACCACATCGAAATGTTGAAGTCTAAATTGAAGGTTTTATTCCAAATTCATGTAGTGAATGTAAGAGCCACCACGTTTCGGGGGCGTCATTCCACCCCCTTCAGCAGGGCTTAAGAAAATGGTTGTTCAAGGGCTCGAGCTGGAGATAAAATCAGGATAATTGTATGGTAAAAGTCTCAATCTCCTTCAGCAGCTTGCTGCATTCACCAGCTCCTGGCATTTGGCATGTCATGTCCGGGGGGGGGGGGGGCGGGTACCCTGTTTTTACAGGCACCCAGCTTCCACTTCCTCCCCTGGCGCCGGAAGGAAGATCATCTCTCCCCCTCCCTGCAATCTTCTGGGACACGTCACAGCTCCCAGAAGATTGCCTGGCCATTTCACAGCGCGGTTTGCGCAGTGCGCGCCCCCGGTTTTGAAGCCACAGCTGGGCGCCCACAGTTAGAGTGCCGGTGCCTTGGAGAGGAGCAGGGCTTCGTGCACCCGCATTCTGGGCCGTGGGACAGGGGAGTGTCTGATAATTAAAAGTCAGCAGCTACACTTTTTGTACCTGCTGACTTTTAAATAGGTGGAACTCCGCTTTAAGAGGGGGTTCCTCAGTACGTTATAGAGATCTTCTCTCACTTCCTGGTGTGTCTACAGAACAGAAAGTGAGAAAAAATATTTGCAAGGGAACATACAACAAAAAAACCCTGACAGGAAAAATAAATTCTACTGAACATTAAAAGAAAAAGTTTTGGCGATGGATTCACTTTAATTTTTCGTTTGGTACAAATGGGTATAAATTGTCCCACACTGTAAAATCTGTCATACAATGAAAGCATATTCATGTTTGTGGTGGTCATATCAACAGTGGGGCCTAGTGTGGCAGAGTCTGAGGGAGAGGTTTTTTGTGTCACTAGTTTATGTAAATCAAAGATGTAGCAGAATATTTTTTCATATCTGTACGGTGGAATGTGTACCCACAAAAACTATTGTGTGGCCCAATGGAAAATCAAACAGCCTTGATGGACATATACTAAAAGTAGAACTAAAGGGAACACTTTTTTTTTTTTTTTTTTCAGGTAGGGAGTAGTGTTGAGCGGACCCGAACTGTAAAGTTCGGGTCCGTACCGAATTTTGGCGTTTTCCCGACCCCGTCCCCGGACCTTGCGCTAAAGTTCGGGTTCGGATTCGGGAATTTAATGGCGCAGTTAGAAATGCTTCAGGGGCCAGCCAATCACCATTTGATTAGCTGGTGTGCCCTTAGAAGCCATCATAGCCATGCCTACTAATGGCATGGCTGTAATTGGTCAGTGCAACATGTGACCCAGCATGTGACCAGCTTCTATATAAGAAAGAGGCACACAGCACAGATCGTCACTCTGCTTTTAGACAGTGTAGGGAAAGGATCCTGGCTGCTGTTGCTGTGAGGGAGAGAATTATATGATAGGAGTTAGTCCTGATTCTGCAATCTACTGATAGAAAAGATAGGGAGACAGTGTAGTGTAGTGTAGTGTAGGGGCAGGATCCTGTTTGTGCTTTCAGGGAGAGAGATTTAGATAGGAGTCCAGATTGAGAGATATAATAGCTCAGCGATCTGCATAGGTTTATCTGTTTGTGTTGCAAGCTCAGTGCACCAGCACTGCATTACGTTGAGTGATACACCTATTCCATACTGTGGCTGTATTGTGCTCTTGCTAAAAGACCTATTTTGGTCATAAAAAAAAAAAAAAGGCACTTTATTGTGCTTTTGCTAAAAAGACCCATTTTTGGGCCCCCCCCCAAAAAAAAGCACTTTATTGTGCTGTTGCAAAAAAAAAAAAAAAAGCACTTTGTTGTGCGCAAAAAAGACCTATTTTTGGGCAAAAAAAATATTTTGCAGTGTATATCTCTAGTTGTGTGAAATAACCAATTTCTATATATTTTTCTTGTACTATGCTATACTAAAAAAAAAAAAAAAAAATTTTTTTGAATAGCATTCTCTGCAGCTGTGCGATTCAGCGGTTATATACTGTGGTTGTGTTGTGCTCTTTCAAAAAACGCCATTTAGGGCCACAGAAAATATTTTGCAGTGTGAAATACACATGTGGAGGTGTGTAAAATAAACAATTTCTATATATTGTACAGTGCTATACTAAAAAAAAAAACATTTTTTTGAATAGCATTCTCTGCACTTCTATAGCTGTGCGATTCAGTGGTTAAATACTGTGGTTGTGTTGTGCTCTTTCAAAAAACGCCATTTAGGGCCACAGAAAATATTTTGCAGTGTGAAATACACATGTGGAGGTGTGTAAAATAAACAATTTCTATATATTGTACAGTGCTATACTAAAAAAAAAACATTTTTTTTGAATAGCATTCTCTGCACTTCTATAGCTGTGCGATTCAGTGGTTAAATACTGTGGTTGTGTTGTGCTCTTGCAAAAAACGCCATTTAGGGCCACAGAAAATAAATTGCAGTGTGAAATACACATGTGGAGGTGTGTAAAATAAACAATTTCTATATATTTTCCTTGTACTGTGCTATACTAAAAAAAAACAACCTTTTTTTTTGAATAGCATTTTCTGTAGCTGTGCGATTCAGCGGTTACGTGCTGTGGGTGTGTTGTGGTCTGGCAAAAAACGCCATTTAGGGACACAGAAAATATTTTGCAGTGTGAAATACACATCTGGAGGTGTGTGTAAAAAAACAATTTATATATATTTTCCTTGTACTGTGCTATACTAAAAAAAACAACCTTTTTTTTTTGAATAGCATTTTCTGCAGTTCTGTAGCTGTGCGTTTCAGCCATTACGTACTGTGGGTGTGTTGTGGTCTTCCAAAAAACGCCATTTAGGGCAAGATCCTAAATTTGTAAAATATGAGGGGAAGGTCAAAGGGACGTGGTGGCCCCGGTCGTGGTGCTGCTGGTGGAGCTCCTGTTGCAGGGAGAGGACGTGGTGGATCTGTGCCAGCTACACGCACAAGTGAAACACCTTCCTCAGGTGCGAGTAGGCGACCGAGCCTGCGGCGGTATTTTGTCACGCCTAATGAGGCTGTACCAATGTTTAGGCCAGGACAAGTACAGGCGATAGTAGATTGGGTTGCTGACAGTGCCTCGGGTTCCTTCACATTGTCTCCCACCCACTCTTCTGCTGAAAGATCAGAGTTGGCACCTGAAGCCCATGTCCATCAGTCTTTCACCTCACCCCCTTGCAAATCAGCCAAGCAGTCTGAGCCCCAAATCATGCAGCAGTCTCTTCTGCTTTTCGATGACTCTGTTAGCAGGGTTTCCCAGGGCCATCCACCTAGCCCTGCCCCAGAAGTGGAAGAGATTGAGTGCACCGATGCCCAACCACTTATGTTTCATGATGGGTACATGGGAGGACCATCGCAGCACGTCTCGGATGATGAAACACAGGTGCCAACTGCTGCTGCTTTCGCAATTGTGCAGACAGACATGGAGGGCAGGGGTGAAGACTGGGTGGAAGATGATGTGGAGGACGATGAGGTCCTCGACCCCACATGGAATCAACGTTATGCAGGTGACCAGTGTAGTTCGGAGGAAGAGGCGGTGGTCGCACAGAGCCACCAGCACAGCAGAAGAGGGAGCAGGGTGCAAAAACGGAGCATTCGTCCCCTAGACAGTACATCTGCTACTGCCCAACGCAGCAAGGGACCGAGCACACCAAAGCCAGGTCCAAGGACTTCCCTAGCGTGGCAGTTCTTCACACAGTGTGTTGATGACAAGACACGAGTGGTTTGCACGCTGTGCAATCAGAGCCTGAAGCGAGGCATAAACGTTCTCAACCTGAGCACAAGCTGCATGAGCAGGCATCTAAGTGCAAAGCACGAGCTGCAGTGGAGTAGACACCTCAGAAACCAAGAAAGGTCTCTGGCTCCTCCTGCTTCCTCTTCTGCTGCAGTCTCGGCCTCTTCATCCACCTCTGTAGTGACAGTGGCACCTGTCACCCCGCAAACAGAGGATCTGCCAGCAACACTACCACCTGGGTCACCGACCATCTCCACAATGTCCCATGGAAGCGTTCAGCTCTCTATCTCCCAAACATTGGAGCGGAAGAGGAAGTACCCCCCTAGCCACCCGCGATCCCTGGCCCTGAATGCCAGCATTTCAAAATTCCTGGCCTTTGAAATGCTGTCATTCCGTCTGGTGGAGACGCAGAGTTTTAAAAGCCTGATGGCATTGGCTGTCCCGCAGTACGTCGTGCCCAGCCGCCACTACTTTTCCAGGCGAGCCATCCCTTCCCTGCACAACCAGGTGGGGGACAAAATCAGGTGTGCACTGCGCAACGCCATCTGTGGCAAGGTCCACCTAACTACGGATGCGTGGACCAGTAAGCACGGTCAGGGACGTTATATCTCCCTAACAGCACACTGGGTAAATGCAGTGGCTGCTGGGCCTGAGGCAGATAGCGGTTTGGCGCATGTCCTTCCACCACCGAGGATTGCAGGGCGCTTCAGTTTGCCTCCTGTTGCTAACTCCTCCTTCTCCGCTTCCTCATCCTCCTCCGCCTCCTCATCCATTCAGCGTAACACCTTCACCACCAACTTCAGCACAGCCAGGTGTAAACGACAGCAGGCAGTTTTAAAACTTTCCTGTTTGGGGGAAAATCCCCACACCGCGCAGGAGTTGTGGAGGGACATGGAACAACAGACCGATGAGTGGTTGCTGTCAGTGAGCCTCAAGCCCGGCCTGGTGGTGTGCGATAATGGGCGAAATCTCGTAGCAGCTCTGGGTCTAGCCGGTTTGACGCACATCCCTTGCCTGGCGCATGTGCTGAACTTGGTGGTCCAGAGGTTCCTTAAAAATTACCCCAATATGCCAGAGCTGCTGCAGAAAGTGCGGGCTGTGTGTGCGCACTTTCGGCGTTCTCACCCTGCTGCTGCTCGCCTGTCAGCGCTGCAGCGTAACTTCGGCCTTCCAGCTCACCGCCTCATATGTGACGTGCCCACAAGGTGGAACTCCACCTTGCACATGCTGGCCAGACTGTGCGAGCAGCAGCAGGCAATAGTGGAGTTTCAGCTGCAGCAATCACGCGTGAGTCGCTCTGCGGAACAGCACCACTTCACCACCAATAACTGGGCCTCCATGCGAGACCTGTGTGCCTTGTTGCGCTGTTTCGAGTACTCCACCAACATGGCCAGTGCCAATGACGCCGTTCTCAGCGTTACTATCCCAGTTCTATGCCTCCTTGAAAAAACGCTTCGTGCGATGATGGAAGAGGATGTGGCACAGGAGGATGAGGAGGAGGAGGAGGAGGAGGAAGCGGGATCATTTCAAAGGCTTTCAGGGCAGTCTTTCACAAGTGGCTACGAGGGTGGGTTCCTGCACCAACAAACGCCAGGTACACAATTGTCCGGCAGAAAGGGCACAGTTCTGGAGGATGACGAGGTGGAGGAGGAGATGGAGGAGGAGGAGGAGGAGGAGGAGGAGGAGGAGCCATGTTCACAGCAGGGTGGCACTCAGACCAGCTCGTGGCCATTACTGGTGCGTGGCTGGGGGGATACAGAGGACACAGACGATACACCTCCCACAGAGGACAGCTTTTCTTTGCCTCTGGGCAGCCTGGCACACATGAGCGATTACATGCTGCAGTGTTTCCGCAACGACAGCCGAGTTGCCCACATTTTAACTGGTGCTGATTACTGGGTGGCCACCCTGCTGGATCCCCGTTACAAGGACAACGTACCGTCCTTAATTCCCTCACTGGAGCGGGATCGTAAGATGCGCGAGTACAAGCGCACGCTGGTAGACGCGCTGCTGGTGGCATTCCCACCTGACAGCGGGCGTACGGTGGAAGCACAAGGCGAAGGCAGAGGAGGAGGAAGAGGTCGCCAACGCAGCCGGGGCACCGGCAGCACCTCAGAAGGCAGGGTTAGCATGGCCGAAATGTGGAAAAGCTTTGTCAGCACGCCACAACAACCAGCACCACCAGCTGAGATGGAACGTCTTAGCAGGAGGCAGCATTTCACCAACATGGTTGAGCAGTATGTGTCCACAGGCCTACACGTACTGGATGACGGGTCTGCCCCCTTTAACTTCTGGGTCTCCAAATTGGGCACATGGCCTGAGCTTGCCGTTTATGCCTTGGAGGTGCTGGCCTGCCCTGCAGCCAGTGTATTATCTGAACGTGTATTTAGCACGGCAGGGGGCGTTATCACAGACAAGCGCAGCCGCCTGTCCAGAGCCAATGTGGACAAGCTCACGTTCATTAAAATGAACCAGGCATGGATCCCACAGGACTTGTCCGTACCTTGTGCAGAATAGACATGTATACCGGTGTTGTGACAAAAACTGTCCGGCCATCGGATTGTGCCCGGCCCGTACTGCGCAGGCGCAGCGCTTGCGCAGTACAGAGGACAAGGAGATTCACAAAATCTCCGAAGATGAACGGTGCCTGCGCTGTGAGTGCAGGTTCAAGCCCCACCATCCAAGAGGACATACGGTAGCACATAGTAACAGGGCCCCTCACTGGCTCGCTTCGATCGCGGCCTTGCTTGGCTCGGCTTGAACCACGGATGGTGTGGCCTTCACCTGAACTCAACACGCAGGCGCCGTTAGTCTTGGGAGATTTTTGAAATCCCCTTGTCCTACATACTCAGCAAGCGCAGTACAGGGCGGACACTATTCGACAGGGGACAGAATTCGACACATCACCGGCCTTACCCAGCCATTGTTGTATTTTTGAACCAGTGTTGGCTACCTCGTCCTCCTCCACCGCCGCTTCCACCTACACAGCCACATCCACCGCCACCTCAACCTCCTACTCCATATGGACCTCGTCCTGCTAGGCCAAGATTACAATTTTTATTTTATTTTTTTGTAGCGCACAGATCCTTTCCCCCTTACCTGCCTTTATGTTGTTGGCTCTTCGCAGGAGGGAGAAAGGCACACCGCACTACCAGCCCGTATCATCCTATATAAAGAGGTTGAGCGGTGTACTTGACGGGCCGTGTCCACAGCCGGAGTCAAAACTCCTCCAGAGGAGGATTCTCACCTCTACTGTAGGTAGAGGCAAGTCCTTTAATTGCCAGTAAAGTCAATGTCCACACCAGCTGAAACTCCAACTCTTATTCTCTCATGGCAAAATAAACTGTACTCAGATAGAAAAGGTTAGAGCAAAGAAACAGGACAGCTTAAGGTGTGGAGGAGGTCCAGGCACAAACGTAGCACATTCACTTCACTGCTTAGGTTTCTCAAACAGTTTTTGGCGCACGGTCTCTGCCACAGACATTGAGGTTGGTCTCTGCCACAGACCGGGTGTACAAGGCCCCTGCCACGGGCCTGGAGAACTTTGGTCTCAGCCACAGACCAGGGTGTATAAGGCCCCTGCCACGGGCCGGTTGAATAAGGCCTCTGATACAGTCAAGGTGACCTTGAGCTTCTCCTTCTACGAACCTAGCCCATATCAAGGGGAAGACATCTCTCCAGGGAGTCAACAGACCATTCCTTCACCGTGACTCCCGCATCGGTCCATCAGAATGATCCTCCCTTCCCTGGAACAGGGTCCCCTACACGAGGCGGCTCTGGACTCCAGGCTTTACTCCCGCCCCTAGGCCTCCATACCCAGGGCAGCAAGAACTCCAGGATAGTACCTCACCCCGGGCTAAAGGTGCCCGAGATGGAACAGGAACACATGCACCCAGGCCGAAGGCACCTGGGCGCGGACCCCACTGGACATCAGCCCCCAGGCCAAAGGTCTGCCCCTTTTATATGCTCTCCCGGCATGCACAGCAGGTTCCCCGCCCCGCTGTACTACTGCCAAGAGGGGACACAAAAGGCGCCACCTGTAGGCCGCAGGGAACTGCACACCAATACTGTCCCCCGAGGACAAAATGGTCCATGAATCCTACAGAATTAGGGTATTTGAGCCTATTTACCACTCAAACACTTTCCTTAAATTTAGCACCCCGCTACATTTTTATTTCAAAGTATTTTATTTTCCCACTAGCTTATCCATTAAATTAAATAATTTATTCCAGAAAGGGCGTATTCTGGGGCATTCCCACCATATGTGTGGCATTGTGCCGTTGAGTTTCTGAGGTTCTTAATGACTTCCTGTACCTCTTCTGCTGAAAAGGGGGCCTCCAGCATATTTTTTTTTTTTTTTATGTTCTTTTAAGTTATTTCCTATCCACATTTGTTTGCAGAGCACTTGCCATGTTCTTAACAACATTTTGCTGCCATTTGCAGCCCTCTAGCCCTTTCCATTACTTTTTTAGAGCCTTTTTAGTCGTCAGAAGTCCGGGTCCCCATTGACTTCAATGGGGTCCGGGTTCGGGTTAAAGTTCGGTCCCGAATCCGAACTTTTTTCCGAAGTTCGGCCGAACCCGCCGGACCCGAATATCCAGCTACCCGCTCAACTCTAGTAGGGAGGGTTATAACCTCTGCAAGATTTATTTTTGCCATCTGTGTCCCATTGGGGAGATTTCTCTTCACTTCCTGTCCCAAAGCCAAAACAGGAAGTGAGAGAAAATTTCTCTAAAATGAGGGAATCCCTGGCTGTCACCAAGGTCACCAGAACTAGTGTCCCCATTGGAAAATATCCCCACCATTCCTGTTCTAGGGATAACCAAAAATTATGGAGTTTTTTTTATTTTCTTTGATAATAGTAAACAGAACTAATAAAGATGGTGAATCACCCTAATGGGCACAAACAGCTTAAAAAAAAACCAATAAAAAACTGACACGTGTGCTAATCCCTGTCTACTCCAAAACTAAAGCTGAACTCTAGCCAGCAATCCAGAACTAACTCAAGCAGTATGTCTTCTCAGTTCTGGTTTGTACAATACAGCATAATTCAACCCACTTACTTGGTCCTCAACCTGTGATTGGATAGTGAAAGAGGAAGCAGCATAGTGATGAGCTCATCTCTCTGTCCTTTGCTCTCTTCATATGCTTACAAGGAGCATGGTGCTAGATTGGTTCCTTGAGCTGCTTTTTGTCTCCCACTAAGCTCTGCTGTACACACATTGCAAGCGGCTGATACCAAGTCAAATTCAAGTAGTTAAACTGCCTACATGAAAAAAATACATTCATGATGTAATAATGCATAAAGAGTATCATTCACATGTACTTTTTATATATGCTTAGATTTTAATATAAAACTCTAGCCCTGATGGCTAACTGTGCCATCTGGATGTTTAATGCAGGCAGAGAATGACAAGATTTGGTCATTCACTTAAATGTATGACAAGATTGGGCTGCACTTATAGCCACAGACATGCATTGAATATTTTATCTGTGGCCACCTTTGGAACTCAACTGACATTCCTAGTGGATGGATTTCAGAGGAGAAATTGCAATCAGCCATGTTGGATCAATTTGACTAATCACCATTGTTTTCCCCATAAGCTGGCCTTGAGGATGTCCGGCTGTATTTCCTCTGTGACCTCCATAGAACATACATATTTGGACATCATTTTAAAAAAGATGCACTAAACACCATATTTCAAAGCAGTGACTAAAATTCTTAAAAAATGGATAGAACATAGGATAATCACTGCTGATTAGTTAATAAGGCCTCATGCACACCGGACGTTAAAATAACGTTATAAAAACGCCAGTAGCTTTACAGTGAGTTTTTCAAAGTTTTTTTAGTGTTTAGCGTTTTTCCACATTATCGTTTTTTCTTTTTTTTCAATGGCTCAAAAACGTAAAAAAACGGTGAGCCGCATTTTTGAGCGTTTTTTGATGTTCCAACATTTTCACAGCTGAAAAACTCCTCTCAGAACCCACTAGTTTGGGTTTTTTTAAAGCCAAAAATGGCTGATTGTTTAACAGCCTATGTGTGCATGAACACATAGGATAACATGATGGGGAGTAAATTGACTGTAGGAAAAACGTCTGAAGCCAAAAAACAGCTGCTGTAAAAATGTCCAAAAACGTCCAGTGTCTGCCTCATACATTCTATGTCTTTATATCCTCTTGCTTTTGTTTGATTAGTAATAGAATATGTAGTGATAACACAGCTTTCTACTATAGCTGGATCCCATTTTAATTTCCTGACCCTCCATCCCCCAAATATTGACAGTATAAGTAATTCATTAATGTTACAAATTACTAATATCATTTATTTTAGTTTATAAGCTCTTACATGCCGGGCTCTGCTAGCCCTCCTATTTTGAACTGCATTGTAATGGTACGGTCTCCCTTTTTTTGTAAAGGACTATGTGAACTGTTGACGCTAAATTAATCCTGAATAATAATATTCATGACGACAATCATATAACAGAATTAAAATATGTCTCTAGAAGTAAGGTAGAATTTCACTACACCACAATAGTAAAAATTTATTTTCTATGATACAACAGCGGCATAAGACCTATAATATGTATACAGTGCCTTGAAAAAGTATTCATACCCCTTGAAATGTCCACATTTTGTCATGTTACAGCCAAAAACGTAAATGTATTTTATTGGGATTTTATGTGATAGATAGACCAACACAAAGTGGCACATAATTGTGAAGTGGAAGGAGAATGATAAATGATTTTCAAATAAATATGTGAAAAGTGTGGCGAGCATTTGTATTCAACAACCCTTTATTCTGATACCTGTAACTAAAATCTAGTGGAACCAATTTCCTTCAGAATTCACCTAATTAGTAAGGCCACCTGTGTGTAACTGACAGGCCGGGTGAGCATTAATCAGAGAAGCAGCCATGGTATATCTGGAGGAGTTGCAGAGATCCACAGCTCTGGTGGGAGAATCTGTCCACGGGACAACTATTATGCCGCATACACACGACCAGTTTTCCCGTTGGAAGAAACTTCAACGGGTTTTTCCGACGGACTTCCGCTCAAGCTGTCTTGCATACACACCGACACACCAAATTCCAACCGTCAAAAACGCGGTGACGTACAACCAGGGCTTTTTTTCAGCAGGAACGTGGGGGAACGCAGTTCCAGCACCTCCAGCACTCAATGTATTTAATGGCAAGAGGTGCAGGGGTGTACCAGAAAGTCCATTGATGGTGGCTGCTGAGGGATCTATTGTTGAGGAAGGGTTCTAATGTTGTTGGGGGGGGGTCTTATGTTGCTTGGATGGGTCTACTGTTGAGGGAGGGGTCTATTGGTGCTGGGGGGGTCTTATGTTGCTGGAAGGGATCTACTCTTGAGGGATTGGTCTATTGTTGCTGGCTGCTGCAGTGTCTTAACCACCTCGCGCCCGCCGTACGACTATGTACGGCCACAAGGTGGTTCTCAAATGCCGGGAGGCCGTCTTTTTACGGCCTCCGCTCCTCCGGCGGCGCACGCACGTGCCCGGCGCGTCACTGTAAGGCCGATGCGCGTGCCTGGCGGCCGCGATGTCCGCCCGGTACCCGCGATCGGCCGGTACAGAGACAAGGACATGGATCTGTTTGTGTAAACACACAAATCCATGTCCTGTCAGGGAGAGAGGAGACCGATGCTGTGTCCCTTGTACATAGGGACACAGATCGGTCACCTCCCCCAGTCAGTCCCCTCCCCCCACAGTAGTAATCACTCCCAGGGCATACATTTAACCCCTTCCTCGCCCCCTAGTGCTAACCCCTTCCCTGCCAGTCACATTTATACAGTAATCAGTGCATATTTATAGCACTGTTCGCTGTATAAATGTGAATGGTCCCAAAATAGTGTCAAAAGTGTCCGATGTGTCCGCCATAATATCGCAGTCACAAAAAAAATCGCTGATCGCCGCCATTACCAGTAAAAAAAAAAAAATTATAAAAATGCCATAAAACTACCCACTATTTTGTAAACGCTATAACTTTTGCGCAAACCAATCAATGCGATTTTTTTTTGTACCAAAAATATGTAGAAGAATACGTATTGGCCTAAACTAAGGAAAATTTTTATTTTATTTTTTAAATTGGGATATTTATTATAGCAAAAATCTAAAAATAGTGTTTTTTTGAAAATTGTCGCTCTATTTTGTTTATAGCGCAAAAAATAAAAACCGCAGAGATGTTCAAATACCACCAAAAGAAAGCTCTATTTGTGTGAAAAAAAGGTCGTCAATTTTGTTTGGGAGCCACATCGCATGACCGCGCAATTGTCATTCAAAGCGTGACAGTGCCGAAAGCTGAAATTTCGCCTGGGCAGGAAGGGGGTATATGTGCCCAGTAAGGAAGTGGTTAATGCTGGTTGTTGAGAGGTCTATTGTTGCTGGTGGGGGCCTATTGCTTATGGGGTAAATCTGTTGTATTTTGTTTATGTTTTTTTTTTATTTTTGCTGGGATCTGTTGTTGCTGGGGGGGCCTATTGCTCCTGGGAAATCTATTGTTGCTTGGGGGGCTATTGTTGCTGGCTGCGGGGGATCTATTTTGCCTTTTATATTATCCTTAAATTCCATACAGGTTACTTAGCACCAAAAAAATTATACTTGGATCGGTTTTCTCAAAAAAGGGAAGGTGGGTAAGAGGTGGAACCAAGGGACAGTGCTCGGAGGTGGGTAGGGGGCACAGAAAAAGGGGAACTTGGAAGAGGGGAGTACCTGCACCTATTCTCTGAGAAAAAAAGCCCTGTGTACAACACTATGACGAGCCTAGAAAAATGAAGTTCAATGCTTCCGAGCATTTGTTGAATTGTTTCCGAGCATGCATGGTTTTTTCTCCAGCAGAATTTCATACAGACGAATGGAATTTCCGATCGGGAAAAAAAAAGAGAACATGTTCTCTTTCTAAGTCCGTCAGAAAAGTCTGATGGGGCATACACACGGTCAGAATATCCGATGAAAAAATTCCATCTGATTACTTTTTCCATCGGAATTTCCGACTGTGTGTACGCGGCATTAGTCATTCACTCCACAAATCTGGCCTTTATGGAAGAGTGGCAAGAAGAAAGCCATTGTTGAATGAAAACCATAATGCCGCATACACACGATCGGACATTCCGACAACAAAACCGTTGATAATTTTTCCGACGGATGTTGGCTCAAACTTATCTTGCATAAACACGGTCACACAAATGTTGCTCGGAAAGTCCGTACGTCAAGAACGCGGGGACGTACAAGACTACGACAAGCCGAAAAAAATTAAGTACAATGATTCCGAGCATGCGTAGGATTTTTGTGCGTCGGAATTGTATACACACGATTGGAATTTCCGACCACAACTTTTGTTGTTGGAAAAATTGAGAACCAGCTCTCAATCATTTGTTGTCCGAAATTCCGACAGCAAATGTCCAATGGAGCCTACACACCGTCGGAATATCCGACCAAAAGCTCACATCGAACATTCGTTGTCTGAAATTCCGATCGTGTGTACGCGGCATAAAAAGTCCCATTTGCAGTTAGGAGAAGCCATGTGGGGGACACGGCAAATATGTGGAAGAAGGTGCTCTGGTCAGATGAGACCAAAATTGAACTTTTTGGCCTAAAAGCAAATTGCTATGTGTGGCGGAAAAACTAACACTGCACATAACCCTGAACACACCATCCCCACAGTGAAACATGGTGGTAGCAGCATCCTGTTGTGGGGATGCTTTTCTTCAGCAGGGACAGGGAAGCTGGTCAGAGTTGATGGGAAGATGGATTTATACAGGGAAATCTTAGAAGAAAACCTGTTAGAGTCTGCAAAAGACTTGAGACTGGAGTGGGGGTTCACCTCCCAGTGGGACAATGACCCTAAACATACAGCCAGAGCTACAATGGAATGGTTTAGATCAGGGGTGCGCAACCTTTTGAAGAGCGGGGGCCACTTAAGCGACTTGGTAACCGGTCGCAGGCCACAATGAACAGAGCAGGCAGATGACAGGTCCATGTCCACTCTGCATATGCAGAGCAGACAGGGGCACAGCCCGCTCTACTCTATTGGCCCTCCAATCCGATCTGCCCAGATGGAAGGGGACGGATCCCCCCCTTGTTTTTTTAAGTGAATCGAATTAGAGGTAGGTGGGTGTAAACAACTACAAGTCCGTTTACATCTGTGGCTCAATAGAGGTGAACGAAGGGTCCAATTGGGTCG
This sequence comes from Rana muscosa, assembly GCA_029206835.1. NCBI lineage: Eukaryota > Metazoa > Chordata > Amphibia > Anura > Ranidae > Rana > Rana muscosa. The sequence goes on along the minus strand of CM055116.1, from coordinate 602,066,421 downwards.
GACTGATCGTGTCAAAGGGGCCTAAGACTGCTTTCACACTGATGCGCTGCGGTATACCCACACTGAGGGTGCAGCGCAGTGCACCTGTGGCTTTCCTGGGGGTTAGCTGCACTTAGACTTCTATTATATCCTGCAGGTGTGGTGCACTTTCTGAAGTGCACCAACCCACAGGTAATAATAGAAGTCTATGGCTCAGTGCAGGTAACCCGCACGTGTTCTGCGCTGCACCTGCGGATCAGTTTGAAAGCAGCCCAGTAACTACTGCAGAACAGATATGCCCATATATACACTGTGATTTTAGTATTAAACTTACCTTTAATAACAGTCTTCCATTCAGATATCACCAGCTGTTGCTGTCCCAGGCGGAGTGCATTTGGTATCACTCCACCTGTGACAGGAGTTGGCGCTATACATGAAGCATCGGCTTATGCCAACCCACCATCCCAGAGCAGGAGGTCGCGGGCCACATCAGAGGGCTCCGCGGGCCATGTGTGGCCCCCGGGCCACTAGTTGGGCACCCCTGGTTTAGATCAAAGCATATTCATGTGTTAGAATGGCCCAGTGAAAGTCCAGACCTAAATCCAATTGAGAATCTGTGTCAAGACTTGAAAATTGCTGTTCACAGACGCTTTCCATCCAATCTGACAGAGCTTGAGCCATTTTCCTTCCACTTCACAATTATGTGCCACTTTATGTTGGTCCATAACATAAAATCCCAATAAAATACATTTACATTTTTTTAAATCTTTTTATTGAGTATAAGACATACAAACAGTAAACCTGCCACAGCATTGCGACTAGACCCACGCAGGAGTCAGTGCCAGCCGGCAATTGGGCTGCTTCCATCATTAGTAACATACAGCTGTAGCACATCCACAAGAAAACAAACAACCTAGTGCTGTATTGGCTCCTGCTCAACTGAAATGTCTAATGCCCCGTACACACGGTCGGATTTTCCGACAAGAAAGGTCTGATGTGAGCTTTTGGTCGGAAATTCCAACAGCGTGTATTGCTCCACCGGACTTTTGCTGTCGGAATTTCTGCCAACAAAAGATTGGTTCTCAAATTTCCCGACAGAAAAAATTCCTATCGGAAATTCCTGTCTGTAGCAATTCCGACGCATGCTCGGAAACAATTCGACGCATGCTCGGAATTATTGAACTTCATTTTGTCGGCTCGTCGTAGTGTTGTACGTCACCGCGTTCTTGACGGTCGAAAAGTGCAGAGAACTTTTGTGTGACTGTGTGTATGCAAGCCAAGCTTGAGCGGATATCCGTCGGAAAAACCATCCATCGGAAATTCCGATCGTGTGTACGCGGCATAAGGATCAAATCTTTCAGTCGAGACCCAAGGGACAATAATAGATATCCAATAAACCCATATCAGAGATTGCAATACAAAAAAAATAAATCACACAATGTATCAAAATCACATCCACCCGTAGAGTGGTATTATGTACATGCTCAATCAGTCTGCGGTTGCCGTGGAGGCCTCCGCTAGCCATTTGGCCCACACTTTATTTTTAGGGCATCCTCTATTTTGGTAGGTTTCCTTATAGAGTGTTAGTACTTTATTGACATGTGTTTTCCATAACAATATGAACGGCGGGGCATGTTTTTTTCCAGCAAAGAGTGATCATTTTGCTGGCATAGAATATCAGTCCTATCAGAGTTCTCTCCGCCATCCTGGGGGCTAATTCTTCTACTAAGCCTAGAAGGCATATCTGCAGGGTTGGGGCTATATCTATTCCCACCACTTCTTGTATTACAGATCGTACTTGTGACCAGTAGTTTTTAATTGCTGGGCAGGACCAGAAGATGTGTATAAAGTAAATTTACGTTTTTGGTTGTAACGTGACAAAATGTGGAACATTTCAAGGGGTACACTTTTTCAAGGCACTGTAAATAAACAAAGTAACTTGAAACAGTATGTTCATACTTCTGTACTTTGGATGCTATACACTATTCTACCCATGTCTGTAGGAACATCAGCACTTTACAGGAAAGGAACTATGGCTGTTCAATGGTAACAGAAAAACAGGCATATATTACTGTAGTTTACTTTACAAGTTCAACAGCGACATCTGGTGTCTATATACTGTATGTCCAGACTTTGTTACTCTGCATGGGGGTATGACTATGTAGCACACCCCCAGTTAAAAGAGCTGCTGGTATTAGTTTGGGCCTGTACCTTACTGCTGTCAACCCCCAATAAACTGGCTCTGACCCTCCACTTGCACAGCGGTTAAGCAAATGAGATTGTGAAACCTACTAGTAATGAAAACCACAATGCAGTATACATTCACCGTTCAGAACTAGAGTACCTGTGCTGACCGTCTGTCTCTCCGGAACAGTTAATACTCCACACGTGTTTGCTTAACCATAAAATATCTTCACTAGATAGAAAAGAGGTTAGGTTAACAGACAGGCATTTACATATGCAGGGCCCTGCAAAGTCAAAGTTATGCACAATGTAACCAATATCTAGATATACAAATCTTATACACTCTAAAATGTCTTTAAAAGAACCACGCTCGCAAGCTTTCCCCTCGTGGGCAGTATGGTGCCCAAACAATGTCTCCATGAATTACAGTCAGGCCTGACTATTTCACACACACCGTTACTTCCAATAGAAGGGATCTTTGCTAGCAACGTTGGTGCACTTTTATATTTGTAATCCAAGGGGTATCCACCGTTAGCTATGATCCTGCTATAGTTTAGGGCCCTAAGTCACAGGCAATTAGACGTCAACTCTAACTGCGCAACACACTGCTGTAATGGCGGTGGGTCCTATGCAAAGGGGTCTCAGGCCTAGCAAACAGTTAAGAATCCTGAGCAAGTGCTCTCTCACACGACCAGACCAATCCGTTTAAGCGATCCCGCTGCTAGGCTCCAGCACACACGATCTCCCGTAGTCTCAGATTTTTCAGACAACCGATAGGGAAGATGAAGGTGACTCGACTCTTGGAAGCTCTGAGATGTCAGCAGGCTCTCTGGATGAGGTCTCTCCCCTTCTCCGACAAGCAGGCTTTCTCTGGCTTGGTAGGCCCAGACTCTCCGGCCTAGACCAACACGATAGGCCCAAAGAGGCTCCAAGTTGCTGGGCGGGCGATGTCCAAAGAGACGGCGCGTTGCTCCTCCTCCCCTTAAATAATCCATCCCCAGCAGACCTTGCGCCGGGCAATGCACGATGGATGTTCAGTTGCACTGTAGGTATAGTAGTCTGTGTAGTATTCTTGCCATTGGAGTCGAACTCTCCCGGTACCACAAATCCCACCATGCACTTCCCTACTCATAGTCAAGCAATAGTCAGCATATTATCCAATAGGAAACCAGGGGAGATCCAGATTCACTTGATGGAATATAGTCTCTTATGAACACCATAAAGTGACACCCCGCTACACACTCCCCCCACTTAAAGTCTTTGGTCCCCACAGATTTTAACAATTCCTGCAGGAGAACTTGGTTAGCATACATGGAGAACACAGTTTACCGTTACAAAAGAATTCGACAGGGGAATCTCCCACCAAGCTTTGGAAGGGGGATTGTCCTGTCTACAGGTCACATTAATGGAGGTGGCCTGTCTAGCTGTGCCAGGGAGGGAGCTAGGGTTGCCCTCCACCAAATGTACAGTGGAGGGACCAGCCTCATTTAATGTCCTTCTTGCAGTACAAACAGTTTCTTCAGAACATTCACCCATCTGAGTAGAAGTCAGTCTTTTTGGAGGGTGAATGACTCATCTCTCTCTGTGGCATTGAGGTTTGTATATCCAAAGCAATAGGTCCAGCCACTTCTGTATCCTCTTCGCTGATTCTCTCCTCTTGGTCAGGTGTACTTGATCCTCCAGTTTCAGAAACATCCAGGTCAGCTACAAGAGGGTTCTCTGTGGTCTTCTGTTTGGAAAGAATCTAAAGCATCCTCCCATTCCTCAGTGAGAGTAGGGTGTGGCATAAAGTCAAGAGCCTCCGGGTTCAAAGTATCTTCAGATGGCAATGGGATTCCGGCCCTGATGACCACAACCAATCAAGTTCCATCTCTTCAGCTTCACTGGGTTCGTTCTCGATTCTGCCATCCCCCTCGTCTAACAGGGTTGCCTGAGACCTAGTAACTGGTCCAGGGGTACGGGAGGCTGAAGGGGTCTCATGAGATTCCAAGGTGGGGGGTAAGCGGACTGCTTCAGGGAGGGGCAATAGATGATTTCTGTGCCAAGTCTTTAAAGTGTCATGGCAAAATTGGTTGTTTGCAGAGCACACAGCCATTTTGCCTTGTGCTAAATAAGCACACTTCGTCTTAATGCAATAATGCTTCTTAAGCTAAAATTCACTCACCTTCCATTCGATCCCCATTCATACAAATCAAGAAGCATCACCAGACTGGTCTCATCATCAAGGCATCCCAGCAAAGACTGCCTGCCGACGCCCTAACAGCGTCCTTTTATTATCACAAAAGATCTCACCCACAGGAGGCGATTCGCTGCAGCATGTGACCTCCTCCATAGGAAGTCAGGACACAGCATGTGACCTTCTCCATAAGAAGTGATGTCACAGCATGTGGGCTCCACACAGCAAATGCCCATATATGGATTTGGCAACACAGGATGTGACAATACATGATAACCCTTCCAACAGTGATATTTAAATACATACAATATAATAACAATACAAAATAACACAATAATACAACAACATATTCAACAACATGATGGCTAAAGTCTTATAGGCGTGTCTGGGCAGGGAAAGCGTGTATGTTCCCAGCAAACAAAGCCGTATTGCTTTAAAACATGGACGCTTTCCCTGACTCTGAAAACGCTCGCAAGCTCTCATATTACCTCTGATAGGAATCCTTATTCTACGCTATTCCATAGAATAACGCATATTCAGATTATACTATTATTGCTTGTGCGTAGGGAGGCCATCTGCAGCCGCACGCTACGAATCTCGACCAATGCTGTTCAGACACAGCCGAGACAAGAGCGCACACCTGCCTATAACCAATGATGTCGTTGCAGAGCGAGCATACCCCTTCCTCAATGATCGTCCATGCTAATGCACAGAGGGCCCCTCGTAGGCGGACATATCCCCATGCTGCAAACATCACACTCCAACCTCAAGACGTTTTCCACTACCAGACGGGATTCAACCAGCTTCAGACTGCCCCAGTCAGCTCTTTAGAGCGGGTTGCGGAAGTACTAACACTGGGTGACACTATGACAATACATATTAGATACATCTTCATAAAATTTTCCACAACAAAAGGTCCCACACTTCCCTCTAGTTTGATCTGATACACCGGCAAGCCAGGCAGCTGTTTACATATCACATATGGCTGTGATCTCCATTGGTCAGCCAACTTATGTTTTCCCGGGACACCTAAGTTCCGCAACAGCACCCTGTGTCCTGTTTGCAGATCATGTATCCGGACCTTGAGGTCAAAGCTCCTCTTATTTCTTACTCCTCTTTGATCAGAAGTCGCCTGAGCTTTCTCGTATGCCATCCTTAAACTTTGTCTCAGCCGATCTACGTACCTCTTGTGAGAAGCTGCTGAGGTATGATCCAGGGAAGTGCCAAAGGCCAAATCCACCGGTAATCGTGCTTCCCGCCCGAACATCAGTCTGTATGGGGAGTACCCAGTAGCGTCACTGGTCGTGCTATTATAGGCATGCACAATAGCAGCTATGTGCTTGCTCCAATGTTGCTTCTTCTCTGCAATCAAAGTCCCCAGCATATTCAACAGTGTCTGATTAAATCTTTCAGGCTGAGCATCACCTTGTGGATGGTATGGAGTTGTCCTGGTTTTCTTGATGCCCAGCGAGTCTAACAACTTCCTTATCAGCCTACTCTCAAAGTCTCTTCCCTGATCCGAATGGAGGCCCTGAGGCAACCCGTAGTGCACAAAGAACTTTTCAACAAGCACCTTGGCCACTGTTGAGGCCTTCTGGTCTTTAGTTGGGAATGCTTGAGCATATCTAGTGAAATGGTCGGTTACTACCAGAACATTCCCTTGTCCACTCAGATCAGGCTCCAGACAAAGGAAATCAATACATACCAGATCCAAGGGTCCCTGACTTTGTAGGTGGCCCATTGGGGCAGCTTGATGAGGCAGGGTCATCCTTTGTATGCAACGTGCACAAGAGTGACAGTATTCCTCCACTTCAGCCCGCATACAGGGCCAATAGAACCTGTTTCTTACGAGTTGGAACGTCCTCTCAGAGCCTAGATGACCATGATCGTCATGCAAAGCAATCAATACTGCCTTCCTGTGTTTCTCGGGCAGGAACAACTGCCATTTATCCTCTAGATCATCAGAGGGGCCCCTTCTGTAGACCACCCCATGATGTAACTGCAACCGGTCCCATTATTCCCTTCTTAACAGGTGAGCCTCTCTTGAAGAGTCCTTAAAGAGCAAATCTGGGTTTTGATTCTCCAATGCCTCCAATACCAACTTCCCTAGGGGGTCTTCCAGTTGATCTCTTCTCAGATCGCCCTTCGACAATTTTGGTAGGTTTTCTTCCCCAATCGGAGTTACATCACAGTAGTATTTAGGCACTCGATGACCGAAACTCCAATTTCTTCAGCTCTGGATCCGCCATTTGCCTGGAGCTCCGCTCCCTGGTATAAGGCTCGCACTCCCTCCTGGGGCCAGCTGAGTCCATTCTTCGGTAGGACCCCCTGTGGTATGAGCTCTTCTGGACAGGGCATCCGCATCTCTATTTCCGGCCCCAGGCCTGTATTTTAAACTGAAGGTAAATCCCGAAAGGGCTGCCAGCCAACGGTGGCCTGTGGCATCTAATTTGGCGGTGGTCAGAAGGTAGGTGAGAGGGTTATTGTCAGTCTTAACCACAAACTCCGCGCCATATAAGTAGTCTTTTAGTTTATCCACCACAGCCCATTTTAGGGCCAGGAATTCCAGCTTGTGGGTGGGGTCGTTTTTTTCCGCCGGGCCCCAGCTTCTGCTCACATAAGCAACAGGTCTTAATTGCCCATCATGCTCTTGATACAGCACCCCTCCCAGACCATCACGACTGGCATCCACATGTAACTCGTAGGGTTTCCTGGTGTCTGCATAGGCCAGGACGGGGGCAGTGGTCAGGCTTTCCTTCAACCTGGTAAAAGCTTCTTCACATTCGATGGTCCACTGGTCTTCTATAGACTCCCCCAGTCTCCTAGGCCCGAAATCCTCTTCTTCCCCTTCAGTCTTCAGAAGCTCGTTCAAGGGCCTAGCAATCTTGGCAAAACCCTCAACAAACCTTCTATAGTAGGAGCAGAACCCCAAAAACGACCGAAGTTCAGTCACGGTAGTAGGCTTGGGCCAAGAGGTGACAGCCTCCAATTTTTCTGGATCTGTGGATACTCCTTCCGCTGGCACGAAATGGCCCAAGTAATGCACCGAAGACTGGTAAAATTGACATTTTTCCAGGGAAAGCTTGAGGCCTTCATAATGGAGCCTCCTCAGGACTTTCTCCAATCTTTCCTCATGTTCTTCCAGGGTTTTTCCAAACACAATGATGTCATCCAAATATACCAATACTTCAATGAGATTCATGTCCCCTACTGTCTTCTCCATAAGTCGCTGAAAGGTGGCTGGGGCACCGGACAACCCTTGAGGCATGCGATTAAACTAGAATAAACCCACAGGGGTAATAAAGGCTGTTTTCTCCTGATCTTCTGGGTGCATTGGGATTTGGTAATACCCACTTTTCAGGTCCATCACACCAGGGGCGTACCTAGAGCATTTGGCACCCGGGGCAGATCCAATATCTGGCACCCCAACGTTAAAATGTAAAAACACCCCACTGTGCCCCCTGCATACCTCTGCATCCTTCAATATCTCTTTTGTTACTACTGTGTACCCCCTCTCCACAACTGCACCTATGGACCCCTTTACATTACACAGCCGCCTGCACCCCTTTACATTTTACAGCCCCCTGCACCTCTGCATCCCTTTACATTACACAGCACCCTGCACCTTTGCACCCCTTTACATTACACAGCCCCCTGCATCCCTTTACATTAGACACCCCCTGCACCTCTGCACCCCTTTACATTTCACAGCCCCCTGCACCCCTTTACATTTCACAGCCCCCTGCACCTCTGCATCCCTTTACATTACACAGCCCCCTGCACCTCTAGACCCCTTTACATTACACAGCACCCTGCACCCCTTTACATTACACAGCCACCTGCACCCCTTTACATTACACAGCACCCTGCACCTCTGCATTCCTTTACATTACACAGCACCCTGCACCTCCTCTGCATTCCTTTACATTACACAGCCCCCTGGACCCCTTTACATTACACAGCCCCCTGCACCTCTGGACCCCTTTACATTACACAGCACCCTGCACCTCTGGACCCCTTTATATTCCACAGCCCCCTGCACCTCTGGACCCCTTTATATTCCACAGCCCCCTGCACCTCTGGACCCCTTTACATTACACAGCACCCTGCACCCCTTTACATTACACAGCACCCTGCACCTCTGCATCCCTTTACATTACACAGCACCCTGCACCTCTGCATTCCTTTACATTACACAGCCCCCTGGACCCCTTTACATTGCACAGCACCCTGCACCCCTTTACATTACACAGCCCTCTGCACCCCTTTTACATTACACAGCCCCTGCACCCCTTTACATTACACAGCACCCCTTTATATTACACAGCACCCCTTTACATTACGCAGCACCCTGCACCTCTGGACCCCTTTACATTCCACAGCACCCTGCACCTCTGCGTCCCTTTACATTACACAGCCCCCTGCACCTCGTGACCCCTTTACATCACACAGCCCCCTGCACCTCTGGACCCCTTTACATTACACAGCACCCTGCACCTCTGCATTTCTTTACATTACACAGCCCCCTGCACCTCTGGGTCCCTTTACATCACACAGCTTCCTGCACCTGTGGACCCTTTTACATTACACCACACCCTGCATCACTGGACCCCTTTACATTACACAGCCCCCTGCACCCTTTTACATTACACAGCACCCTGCACCCCTTGACATTTGACATTACACAGCCCCCCGCACCACTGGACACTTTTACATTACACAGTCCCCCTGCACCTCTGGACCCCTTTACATTACACAGCACCCTGAACCTCTGGACCCCTTTACATTCCACATCACCCTGCACCTCTGCATCCCTTTACATTACACAGCCGCCTGCACCCCTTTACATTACACAGCCGCCTGCACCCCTTTACATTACACAGCCCCCTGCACCCCTTTACATTACACAGCCCCCTGCACCTCTAAACCCCTTTACATTACACAGCACCCTGCACCCCTTTACATTACACAGCCCTCTGCACCCCTTTTACATTACACAGCCCCTGCACCCCTTTACATTAGACAGTCCCCTGCACCTCTGGACCCCTTTACATTACACAGCACCCTGCACCTCTGGACCCCTTTACATTACACAGCCCCCTGCACCCCTTTACATTACACAGCACCCCTTTACATTACACAGCACCCTGCACCTCTGCATTCCTTTACATTACACAGCCCCCTGGACCCCTTTACATTGCACAGCACCCTGCACCCCTTTACATTACACAGCCCTCTGCACCCCTTTTACATTACACAGCCCCTGCACCCCTTTACATTACACAGCACCCCTTTATATTACACAGCACCCCTTTACATTACGCAGCACCCTGCACCTCTGGACCCCTTTACATTCCACAGCACCCTGCACCTCTGCGTCCCTTTACATTACACAGCCCCCTGCACCTCGTGACCCCTTTACATCACACAGCCCCCTGCACCTCTGGACCCCTTTACATTACACAGCACCCTGCACCTCTGCATTTCTTTACATTACACAGCCCCCTGCACCTCTGGGTCCCTTTACATCACACAGCTTCCTGCACCTGTGGACCCTTTTACATTACACCACACCCTGCATCACTGGACCCCTTTACATTACACAGCCCCCTGCACCCTTTTACATTACACAGCACCCTGCACCCCTTGACATTTGACATTACACAGCCCCCCGCACCACTGGACACTTTTACATTACACAGTCCCCCTGCACCTCTGGACCCCTTTACATTACACAGCACCCTGAACCTCTGGACCCCTTTACATTCCACATCACCCTGCACCTCTGCATCCCTTTACATTACACAGCCGCCTGCACCCCTTTACATTACACAGCCGCCTGCACCCCTTTACATTACACAGCCCCCTGCACCCCTTTACATTACACAGCCCCCTGCACCTCTAAACCCCTTTACATTACACAGCACCCTGCACCCCTTTACATTACACAGCCCTCTGCACCCCTTTTACATTACACAGCCCCTGCACCCCTTTACATTAGACAGTCCCCTGCACCTCTGGACCCCTTTACATTACACAGCACCCTGCACCCCTTTACATTACACAGCCCCCTGCACCCCTTTACATTACACAGCCCCCTGCACCTCTGGACCCCTTTACATTACACAGCACCCTGCACCTCTGGACCCCTTTACATTACACAGCACCCTGCACCTCTGGACCCCTTTACATTACACAGCACCCTGCACCTCTGCGTCCCTTTATACATTACACAGCCCCCTGCAACTCTGGACCCCTTTACATTATACAGCACCCTGCACCCCTTAACATTACACAGCACCCTGCACCTCTACACCCCTTTACATTACACAGCCCCCTGCACCTTAGGACCCCTTTACATTAAACAGCACCCTGCACCCCTTTACATTACACAGCCCCCTGCACCCCTTTACATTACACAGCCCCCTACACCCCTTTACATTACACACCCCCTGCACCTCTAGACCCCTTTACATTACACAGCACCCTGCACCTCTAAACCCCTTTACATTACACAGCACCCTGCACCTCTAAACCCCTTTACATTACACAGCCCCCTGGACCCCTTTACATTACACAGCACCCTGCACCTCTGCACCCCTTTACATTACACAGCCCCGGCACCCCTTTACATTACACAGCCCCCTGCACCTCTGGACCCCTTTACAATACACAGCACCCCTTTACATTCCACAGCACCCTGCACCTCTGCGTCCCTTTACATTACACAGCACCCTGCACCTCTGGACCCTATTACACAGCACCCCTTTACATTCCACAGCACCCTGCACCCCTTTACATTCCACAGCCCCCTGCACCTCTGGACCCCTTTACATCACACAGCCCCCTGGACCCCTTTACATTACACAGCACTCTGCACCCCTTTACATTACACAGCCCCCTGCACCCCTTTACATTACACAGCACCCTGCACCTCTGGACCCCTTTACATTCCACAGCACCCTGCACCTCTGCGTCCCTTTACATTACACAGCACCCTGCACCTCTGGACCCTATTACACAGCACCCCTTTACATAACACAGCACCCTGCACCTCTGGACCCCTTTACATCACACAGCCCCCTGCACCTCTGGACCCTTTTTACATTACACAGCACCCTTCACCCTTTTACATCACACAGCCCCCTGCACCTCTGGACCCCTTTACATCACACAGCCCCCTGCACCTCTGGACCCCTTTACATTACACAGCCCCCTGCACCCCTTTACATTACACAGCACCCTGCACCTCTGGGTCCCTTTCTTTTTCGTACATCACGGGACACAGAGCGACTTAGTCATTACTAATGGGTTATATAGATTACCTTCAGGTGCTGGCACTGGCCACTTCCAAACTGGAAGTACCCTCCCCTATATAAGCCCCTCCCATCCAGGAGCACCTCAGTTTTTTGCCAGTGTCTAAGGTGTTGGCCAAGAAGTAACATGTGTTTTCACTGGGCTTGCGTACAGGTTCTTTTGGGCCTTAGTAAGCTGTTCCGGATCCCACCAAAAAAGCTTCATAGCTAAACGGTCGGTACCCGGGCCTTGCAGCAGAAGAGCAAGGTTTTGCCTGTAATGCCTCTCTTAGGAGGGCTGGACCCTGGGATCCAGAGCTCTGGTCATACCCACGACCAAGATGTTGTCTGTGCAGGGTGCTATACAGGTCCAGGGGAGTGGAATCCTTGGGAACCCGGTCCCTGAAGGTTTAATTACAATGCCTGCCGTGATAGGTGAAGTTTGGGCTTCTGTGGACCAAACAAAGTCCTGCGGCGGGGATCAGGTAAGTGGGGGCCCCCAGGAACTTGGTTCTATTGGGGGACCCCAAGCCTAATTTGTCTGTCTGTTACCTAACGGTATTCCCGCTAATATCTGTGTATGCCTGTAACTACTGAAAATGTAAAATTTTAATAGTAGTCAAGAAAAAAAAAAAAAGGGACCGCGGTACCTGTGTTAAACCACTAGAGGCCGCTGTGGTCCATTTTTCTTGTCATGTGGATCTTTGGTTTTCTCAAGTCAAAAGATCCAGGCAGTTGGTAAGTTTCTCTGTGGGAATCCACTTCCTCTGCCCTGTTGCTGCACTCATCCACCGCACAGGCCCTCCGGCAAAAAGGGCCCTGGCTCCTAGTCCCTGTTTGATTTTCAAAAAGGGCGCCAATGGCGCACGGGCGTGCACGCGCCTCCTATGAAAAAAAAGGGGCGGGCGGGTGGATGACGCTCGATGCGCGCCACGGCGCTTCTGCGCATGTGCAGGCGTCCCAGCTTGTATAAAGACACAGTACAAGTGTCAGCTGGATGCAAACAGAGCTAGCAACAAACAGTGGCACACAGAGGCGGTTGATGCAGGCATCCCCATAGAAAGGCACTTTAGTGGACACCAGCTGGTATATAGCAGCAACTATGTTAGACTATTACCAGCAAAATTGGTGTATGACGACGGGAATACCTCAGCTTTGTGCTTATAGGATATGTCGTCCAGACGCTCTGGAAATAGATCTTCCAAGAAGCGAAAGGGGTCTCCGTCGGGCTCTGAGGATTTTGGGCATGCTGTACTGCGCCAATCTCCCCTGAAATTTCAGAGGTCAGTAGCCATAGGAACCCCGCAGGAGTACCTGGTACTGCGGCTGTCCCCAGTTCACCTGCTCCTGTATATATAACAGAGGAGGTTTTATCCTCAACTCTGGGAGGATTGGAAGAGAGATTAACAGCATTGATCGCTGCTTCCCTGTCACAGGAAAAGCGCGTCCGATCTCCGTCTCCTCCTGCAGAGTGCCTGTTAGTGGAGGAACAGTCCCAGAGATCGACCTACCTGAAGGGGATCAGGTGAGGTTGATAAAGTTATAGAGGAATCAACAGTGGAAGAACCTTTTCTCAGCATCTCAGGCTGAAAGATTATGGGTTCAGTCTCTGACTAACATGGTCCGAGCAGCATTTAAATGCCTCTGGCGGAACCATCAACCACTACTGTCTCCTTGCTGGGGTCGCTGAAAGCTCTCCAGACTGTCTGTTCCTTCCCAATCCACCCTTTATTGGAAGGGTTTATTTACCAGGATTGGGAGCATCCTGTAAAATATTTACTCCCCCCAAGAGATTTCCGGTGATCTATCCCATGGAGGATAAGTTCATAAAAAAAAAAAAAATGGAGGGTCCCTACAGTGGACACAGCCATCTCTTGTGTAAATAAATCACTGACATGTCCAGTAGATAATGTTCCAATGTTCAAAGACCCAATAGATAAAAAATTGGAGTCTTTACTAAAATCTGCTTTCTCTACAGCAAGCATGGTGACACAACCTGCAGTAGCAGCGATTGGAGTCTGCCAAGCAATGAAAGATCAGTTGAAACAAGTCTTAAGGGACTTACCAGATCAGCAGGCTCTTGCCCTAGCTGACCTACCTAGAGCCTGGTGTTGCGGTGGACGCCATAAAGGATACAATCCAACAGGCATCCCGCTTTACGCTGTCTGTAGTACATATGCGTAGGCTTCTATGGCTCAAAAACTGGTCTGCTGAAGCTCCCTGTAAGAAATTGCTGATTAGCTTCCCATTTCATGGAGAACGCTTATCTGGAGATGATCTGGACAAATATATCCAGAAAACTTCTGCCGGTAAAAGTACACTCTTGCCGGTTAAGAACAAGGGTAGAAGTCCTTCTTTTAAGAGGCCTACTTCTCCAGTCCCTGGCACATCGGCTGTGAAACAGTTCCGACGGCCTCCGCGGTCAAATCCAGGGGGCAGAAATCAGGGACAATCACAGGGTAAAAGAAACCCTGGGTCAAGAGAGGTACAAAACCTCCCCCCAAGTCATGAAGGGTTGCCCCCACTCAATCGGGTGAGGGGAAGACTTCAGTTGTTCACAGAGACCTGGCGGGACACCATCAGAGATGGGTGATCTCCGCAGTAAGTCTGGGATACAGGCTGGAGTTAAAAGACATTCCTCCTGCCCATTTTATAAGGTCAAACGTGCCAAGCGATCCCCAGAAGAGAGGATCCCTCCTTCTGGCACTAGAACAACTATTGCTCCAAGGTGTAATCATGAAGGTTCCCCTGGAAGAAAACGGGTTCGGGTTTTACTCGAACCTTGTCACAGTCCCCAAACCAAATGGGGACATGAGGCCCATATTAAATATAAAAGGGCTAAACAAGTTCCTACATATCAGGACTTTTTTCGGATGGAGTCGATCCGATCGGTGGCCACCGCCCTACAAGGGCAGGAATGGTTAGCCTCGATCGACATAAGGGATGCTTATTTGCATATTTCCATCTGTCCGGCCCACCAGAAATTTCTACGCCTTGCAGTAGAAGGGCGCCATTTTCAGTTCAGAGCCTTACCTTTCGGTCTGGCCACAGCACCACGAGTGTTCACAAAAATCCTGGCCCTACGATTGGCCAAACTAGGAACACAAGGTGTAACGATAATGGCATATCTAGACGACTTGTTGCTGATAGACCACTCAGTGAAAAAAACTAGAAGTGGTCGTTCACAAGATAATCAAGTATCTGGAATCTCACGGTTGCATTATCAACCGAGACAAGTCAGCCCTAAAACCAGTCAAAAGCCTGGAATACTTGGGGGCTAAGACTGGATTCAAATCAGAGAAAGATTTTCTTACCTCCAGAGAAGGTGTCGTCTTTGAAAGATTTGACCCACTTAGTGGGTACAAAAAAGAAAAACCATCCATACGCCTGTGTATAAGGCTGCTGGGAAAAATGGTGGCTTCATTCGAAGCAGTACCCTACGGTCAATTCCATTCAAGGAACTTGCAGAGGGCCATACTGTCAGCCTGGAACAAAAAAGTTCAGGCTTTAGACTTACCAATGTCCCCTTCCGTTCGCAAGAGCCTCCATTGGTGGTTGGTACCAGAATCTGGAAAAAGGGAAACCCTTTAGTCCGGTTTCTTGGAAGGTGGTCACTACAGATGCCAGCCTCATAGGCTGGGGGGCAGTACTGGAGCAATGGTCTCTCCAGGGCAAGTGGTCAGAAGCAGAGAAGGCCCTGCCCACCAATCTCTTAGAGATACGAGCAGCCCGGTATGTCCTAGTAGCATGGACATCCAAACTCCAAGGGTCACCTGTCAGAATTCAATCAGACAATGCCACAGCAGTGGCATATATCAATCACCAGGGTGGCACCAGGAGTCGTGCAGCCCAGAGGGAAGCGAATTGCATCCTGGAATGGGCAGAAAGGTATGTCACAGCCATATCCGCGGTTTTCATCCCAGGAGTGGAAAATTGGAGAGCGGACTTTTTAAGTCGCCAGCAATTATGCCCGGGGAATGGTCTTCACCCCGAGGTTTTACAGGCAATATGCCAGCGGTGGGGAACACCGGATGTAGATCTGCTAGCATCCAGATTCAACGCAAAGGTGGACAGATTTGTGTCTCGCACAAAGGATCCCCTAGCTTGCGGTTCGGATGCCCTAGTGTTCCCTTGGGATCAGTTCAAGCTGATATAGGCATTCCCACCGCGATTAATCCGCAGAATCAGGGTAGAAAAGAAACCAGTGATTCTGGTGGCTCCAGCGTGGCCCCGAAGGGCATGGTACGCGGAGATTGTAAAAATGTCAGTGGGAAGTCCTTGGACCCTCCCACATCGTCCGGACCTGCTTTCGCAAGGACCGATATACTACCCTTCCTTACCAGCCCTAGGTTTGACGGCCTGGCTATTGAAGCCCACATTCTAAAAAAGAGAGGGCTCTCTAATCCTGTGGTATCTACCATGATCAATGCCAGGAAGCCGGTATCCAGGCAGATCTATTATAGGATCTAGAAGGCGTACATCACGTGGTGTGAGGCCAGGAAATGGCATCCACGTAAGTACGTAATAGGTAGGATTCTGGACGTCCTACAGTGGGCTGTACATAGGAAGCTTGCCTTGAGTACTATCAAGGGTCAGACGGCCTTGTCAATATTTTTTTCAAGGGCCCTTGGCTTTGCATTCATTAGTCAAAGCTTTCATACAAGGAGTGATGCGTATTAGCCCTCCGGTTAGTATTCCCATATGTCCATGGGACTTAAACCTGGTTCTGTCGGTTCTACAGAAACAACCATTTGAACCATTGCGGCACATTTCCTTGGTTCTTTTCACCAGGAAATTGATTTTCTTAGTAATCATTTGTTTGGCTAAAAGAGTATCGGAATTAGCCGCCTTGTCCTGTAAGGAGCCATATCTGGTTATCCATAAGGACAGAGTAGTGTTACGTCCTCATCCAGCCTTCTTCCTAAGGTGGTATCGAGGTTCCATTTGAACCAAGATGTGGTTCTTCCTTCCTTTTTCCCCAAACCTAGCTCGGTAGAGGAAAAGTTATTGCATTCTTTGGATGTAGTAAGAGCAGTTAAAGCTTATCTTAAAGCCACTGCTCAGATTCGTAGAACGGATACTTTGTTTGTTCTGCCGGAAGGCCCCAGAAAGGGTCAGGCAGCATCAAAAATCTACTTCAGCCAAGTGGATTCGACAGGTCATAATGCAAGCCTATGGCTTGAAAAGGAGACCGCCTCCGTTCAAAGTTAGGTCACACTCCACAAGAGCAGTTGGAACTTCATGGGCAGTGCATCACCAAGCCTCCCTGGCTCAAGTCTGTAAGGCCACAACATGGTCTTCAGTACACACGTTTACTAGGTTCTACCAGGTAGACGTCAGAAGTCAGGAGGATGTCGCCTTTGGGCGCAGTGTGTTGCAGGCCGCAAAAGAGCCTCATGCCTGATGGCGCCCAGCTTATGTATAGTGTATCCCTCCCCTCATTGGGCATTGCTTTGGGACGTCCCATTAGTAATGACTAAGTCGCTCTGTGTCCCGTGATGTACGAAAAAGAAAAAGGGATTTTTATAACAGCTTACCTGTAAAATCCTTTTCTTGGAGTACATCACGGGACACAGAGCTCCCACCCCTCTTTTTGGGACACTTATTGCTTTGCTACAAAACTGAGGTGCTCCCGGATGGGAGGGGCTTATATAGGGGAGGGTACTTCCGGTTTGGAAGTGGCCAGTGCCAGCACCTGAAGGTAATCTATATAACCCATTAGTAATGACTAAGTCGCTCTGTGTCCCGTGATGTACTCCAAGAAAAGGATTTTACAGGTAAGCTGTTATAAAAATCCCTTTTTACATCACACAGCTCCCTGCACCTGTGGACCCTTTTACATTACACCGCACCCTGCATCACTGGACCCCTTTACATTACACAGCCCCCTGCACCCTTTTACATTACACAGCACCCTGCACCTCTTTACATCACACAGCCCCCTGCACCCCTTGACATTTGACATTACACAGCCCCCCGCACCTCTGGACCCTTTTACATTACACAGCCCCCCACAGCTCTGGACCCCCTGCATGTTACACAGACCCCCTTCAGTGCAGACCCCACTTCAGTTCACACCCTTCAGTGCAAACCCCCCTCTGTGCAAACCCCCCAGTGCAAACCCCCCTCCCATTCAGTACCTCAGATCAGCGCGCGGCGGCACATGCACAGAAGGTCCCCTCCCCCTCTGTACACATAAACAGAAAGAAGGGGGAGGCGGTTTCACTCGGCTGTGCCTGTGTGACATCAGGTGTTCTGTGAGAAGTGCCGAACACCGCTAATCGGGACCGCTCAGCCGCGGCCGTGAGAGGAGGGGATGGATGGTGCAGCGATGTCACCCCCCACTCCCCCTTTGTATCGCGGCATCTGCCTGTGTCTGGAGTCCCCCTGCAGCTCTTATTTGCCGCAGCGCTGCCTAAAGTCACGGCGCGGCGGCGCTGTCACCGCTTAAGTCACGGAGGGGGGGCGCCGGCCTGACATCCCCCAGTGTGTAGCACCCCCGTGCGGCCCGCCCCCCCCCTTAGTACGCCTCTGCATCACACTGAACCACTTGGCTCCAGACAAGCTCTGTAATGCATCCTTTATTCGGGGAGTGGTATACTGATCCAGTATTGTCCTTCTATTGAGTGTCCGATAGTCAATACACAGCCTCAGTGACCCGTTTTTTTTCTGACTACCACTATTGGGGAAGCGTATGGACTCCTGGATTCTCGGATGACGCCGGTTCTCTTAAG
This sequence comes from Rana muscosa, assembly GCA_029206835.1. NCBI lineage: Eukaryota > Metazoa > Chordata > Amphibia > Anura > Ranidae > Rana > Rana muscosa. Next base: position 602,048,053 of record CM055116.1, on the reverse strand, counting down.
TTCGGCCAGTTGCTCGCACAGATCTTCCAAGTCAGCCAAGGGAACCCGCCGGACTCTTTCCCTAAATGGTTTGTCTTCCTGCAGGCGAATCTTATGAGTGGCACTTTTTGCACATCCCGCATCAAACTCATTCTTGGAAAAGATCTTCTGCCACCTAGCCAACTGGATTTTGGCCCTTTCCTTCCAAGCCGGTGGGAGAGTCGTGTGACCTTTCCCTTTCCTTCTTTCTCCAAGTCTGATAGAGCGACTGGGGTGGCAGGATTCATCCGGCCCAACAACATTCTGGCTGGGATCTTCACAGGGGCAGCGGCAGTATTTCTAATGCTCACCGATACCCTGCCATTGCTCTTCCTCAGTGCCCTCAATGGAACCACTTCGGGGAATACCTCCAACCCTTGATAAGTATCCAGAGGGTCTGGTTCTAGTACGACGAAAGGGCCCGGTTGCTCCCAGGTGAGTTTAACAGTGGCCCTCAGACAGGTTACTTCTCCCAGCTGTAGCACCTTTTCACCTTGTCTAGCTTCCAGACCTTCCCTACCCCCTCCTTTGGGGCCTTCTGTTCTAGCACCAAGCGCTGATATGCCCGGTGCAACATAGGGTGAACGCTAGGCGTTGGGGTATCCTGCTCCTGGGCTACAGGTGTCAGTAACCTCCTGACCAAGTCAGTGTTGGTCCCTATTATGAGGGAACTCTTGTTAGCACCTGGTGGGCGAGGACAAACCACAGCCAGTGTGTCAAAGATCTCCGCTTCCCCCGCTACTAAAGGGTCGAAGGCCAATTTGATTGGGAGGTACCCATCATATGGGAAGCTCTTGGTCCCAATGCCCCATATTTCCAGATCTTCTAGCTTCTGCAAGGGCAAATGTCTCAGATGTTTCTGGTAAAAATCCCGATACAGAAGGGTCACTTGAGCTCCTGTGTCAAGAAGGGCCTTCATGTAGATTCCTTCTACTTGAATGGGGACCACTGGGGAGGGTCCCACCAGTTTAACGGGGAATTTCCTCTGAAGTCTTCTGACTGGGTTCTATAACTTGTTTTTTTTTTTCTCTTTTTCAGTCTCTTCCGGGACCTTAGTCCTTGTTCGGCCTGGTATGCACTGATTTCCCGCCTTTGGACATTGCATTTGGACCTAAGGTAGGAATTATTCTCCCTTTGCGACCTCCCTTGGTCTCTTATTTGTTTGGAGTTGACTGGAACTGATGGGCACCCGGTTGACTCCCTCACCGGGGCCCTCTGAAATTTCCCGCCGGCTTGCGGTATGAGACTGCGGCCTTCTTCGGGCTGGGTCACACTTGCCTGTAGTGCCCAATCCCCCCGCAGTTGAAACAAGTTTCCTCATCTTTGTTCGGTTGATAGACGGGGTTTGAGGTATTCTGAACCATTCCTTTCTTGCCTTCTTCTTCCTTAGTAACTCCTGAATCTTTGGCCATCAAAGAAGTCAGCATCTCCAGTACTTGAGTCATCTGTGACTTTAAAACAGCCACTTCAATGTCCCGTTCCGTGGCCATGGCTGCTCTAACCCCAGCGGAAGGAAGAGGGGTGTGTTTATCAGTCGCTTGTTGATCCGTTAGCACATCATCTCTCATTATTCGCACAAGGTCTGGGTAACTTAAGGACATGACTCCTATAGTTTTCAAATGGAGCCAAACCAGATCGTTGCGCAGAGCCCCTCTTAAAATCTGTTGCATCCTGGCTCGGTCTATGTCCTATGGTACCATCCATTTCTTCAGGACGATCTGGCAGAGCATTTTATTCAATCTTCGTACATACTCAGACAAACACTCTCATGGCTGCTGGTGAGTGTGCTCAAACTGGTAAATTAGGTCAGTAACTTTCTCCAACTGGCCGAACTCCTCTTGCAACATGGCTAAGTAATCATAGGCAGTACAAGTGACATTGCTGAACCTTCGATTCTTCACAGCTTCTGCAGCAGCTCCCTTTAACCCTTTCATGCCTAAGGGTAAAACAAACCTTAATGCCTGAACGCAGTTTTGCAATTTTGACATGTGTTAGTTAAACTGTACATATCTTTGTAACTGCTTAGTGTATCCAGGTGAATTATATCTTGTTTTTTTCAGGACACATTGGGCTTTCTTTTGGGGGTAAATGTTATTGCATAACTTATAAATTTAGTTTTGTTATTAAAGGAAAACTGGCCAAAATAGTAAAAAAAAATAACAGTTTTTAAATTTTGGCTGTATATTTTTTGCCGCTACCATGACCCACCACCACAAAAAAAAACAAAATAACTTCTCCCATTACTGCTGTGGATAAATATGACACATATGTGTGTGTTAAATCATGTTTGTACCCATAATTGGGCCCAGAATCCATAGTGCACATTTTTCTTTTAGGAGGGCAATTAATCCAAGTTAACATTTCAGGTACTATGAATTCATTACAGACACTTTGAGGTATCCAAATAATAGGATTTTTATAACAGCTTACCTGTAAAATCCTTTTCTTGGAGTACATCACGGGACACAGAGCGACATAGTCATTACTAATGGGTTATATAGATACCGTCAGGTGCTGGCACTGGCAACTTCCAAAACCGGAAGTACCCTCCCCTATATAAGCCCCTCCCATCCGGGAGCACCTCAGTTTTGTAGCAAAGCAATAAGTGTCCCCAAAGAGGGGCGGGAGCTCTGTGTCCCGTGATGTACTCCAAGAAAAGGATTTTACAGGTAAGCTGTTATAAAAATCCTATTTTCTTTCTCGTACATCACGGGACACAGAGCGACATAGTCATTACTAATGGGATGTCCTAAAGCAATGCCAAATGAGGGGGGGGATACACCATATATAAGCTGAGCGCTATCAGACATGAGGATCTTTTGCGGCCTGCAACACACTGCGCCCAAAGGCGACATCCTCCTGACTTCTAACGTCCACCTGGTAGAACCTAGTAAACGTGTGAACTGAAGACCATGTTGCGGCCTTACAGATTTGAGCCAGGGAGGCCTGGTGATGCACTGCCCATGAAGTTCCAACTGCTCTCGTGGAGTGCGCTCTAACTTTGAACGGAGGCGGTCTCCTTCTCAAGCCATAAGCTTGCATAATGACCTGTCGAATCCACTTGGCTAAAGTAGATTTTGACGCTGCCTGACCCTTTCTGGGGCCTTCCGGCAGAATAAACAAAGTATCCGTTCTGCGAATCTGAGCAGTGGCTTTTAGATAAGCTTTAACTGCTCTTACTACATCCAAAGAATGCAATAACTTTTCCTCTACCGAAGTAGGTTTGGGGAAAAAAGAAGGAAGAACCACATCTTGGTTCAAATGAAACCTCGATACCACCTTAGGAAGAAAGGCTGGATGAGGACGTAACACTACTCTGTCCTTATGGATAACCAGATATGGCTCCTTACAGGACATAGCTGCTAATTCCGATACTCTTTTAGCCGAACAAATGGCTACTAGAAAAATCAATTTCCTGGTGAGAAGCACCAAGGAAATATGCTGTAATGGTTCAAATGGTTGTTTCTGTAGAACCGACAGAACCAAGTTTAGATCCCATGGACATATGGGAATATTAACCGGAGGACTAATACGCATCACTCCTTGTATAAAGGCTTTGACTAGTGAATGCGAAGCCAAGGGCCTTTGAAAAAATATTGACAAGGCCGAAATCTGACCCTTGATAGTACTCAAGGCAAGCTTCCTATCTACAGCCCACTGTAGGAAGTCCAGAATCCTACCTATTACGTACTTATGTGGATGCCATTTCTTGGCCTCACACCACGCGATGTACGCCTTCCAGATTCTATAGTAGATCTGCCTGGATACCGGCTTCCTGGCATTGATCATGGTAGATACCACAGCATTAGAGAGCCCTCTCTTTTTTAGAATGTGGGCTTCAATAGCCAGGCCGTCAAACCTAGGGCTGGTAAGGAAGGGTGGTATATCGGTCCTTGCGAAAGCAGGTCCGGACGACGTGGGAGAGTCCAAGGACTCCCCACTGAAATTTTACAATCTCCGCGTACCACGCTCTTCGGGGCCACGCTGGAGCCACCGGAATCACTGGTTTCTTTTCTACCCTGATTCTGCGGAGTAATCGAGGTAACCATTGTGGCGGTGTGAATGCATATATCAGCTTGAACTGATCCCAAGGGAACACTAGGGCATCCGAGCCGCAAGCTAGGGGATCCCTTGTCCGAGAGACAAACCTGTCCCCCTTTGCGTTGAATCTGGATGCTAGAAGATCTACATCCGATGTTCCCCACCGCTGACATATTGTCCAGAAAACCTCGGGGTGAAGGGACTCTTCCTCTGGGCCTAATTGCTGGCGACTTAGAAAGTCCGCCTTCCAATTCTCCACTCCTGGAATGAATACCGCAGATATGGCTGGGCCATATTTTTCTGCCCATTTCAGGATGTAATTTACTTCCCTCTGGGCTGCACGACTCCTGGTGCCCCCCTGATGATTGATATATGCCACTGCTGTGGCATTGTCTGATTGAATTCTGACAGGGGACCCTTGGAGTTTGGATGTCCATGCTACTAGGGCATACCGGGCTGCTCGTATCTCTAAGAGATTGATGGGCAGGGCCTTTTCTGCATCCGACCATCTGCCCTGGAGAGACTATTGCTCCAGTACTGCTCCCCAGCCTATAAGGCTGGCATCTGTAGTGACCACCTTCCAAGAAATCGGACTGAAGGATTTCCTTTTTTCCAGATTCTGGGGAACCAACCACCAACGGAGGCTCTTGCGAACGGAAGGGGACAAGGACATTGTAAGTCTAGGGCCTGAACTTTTTTGTTCCAGGCTGACAGTATGGCCCCTTGCAAATTCCTTGAATGGAATTGACCGTAGGGTACTGCTTCGAATGATGCCACCATTTTTCCCAGCAGCCTCATATACAGGCGTATGGACGGCTGTCTTTTTTGTACCCACTAAGTGGATCAAATCTTTCAAAGACAACACCTTTCCTCGAGGCAAGAATATTTTTCTCTGGCCTGAATCCAACCTTAGCCCCAAGTATTCCAGACTTTTGACTGGTTTTTAGGGCTGACTTGTCTCGGTTGATAATCCAACCGTGAGATTCCAGATACTTGATCGTCTTGTGAACGACCACGTCTAGTTTTTTCACTGAGTGGTCTATCAGCAACAAGTCATCCAGATATGCCATTATCATTACACCTTGTGTTCTTAGATTGGCCAATAAAGGGCCAGAATTTTTGTAAACACTCGTGGTGCTGTGGCCAAACCGAAGGGTAAGGCTCTGAACTGAAAATGGCGCCCTTCTACTGCAAAGCGTAGAAATTTTTGGTGGACTGGAAAGATGGGAATGTGCAAATAAGCATCTTTGATGTCGATCGCGGCTAACCAATCCTCCCCTTGTAGGGCAGTGGCCACCGATCGGATCGACTCCATCGGAAAGTCCTGATATACAGGAATTTGTATAGCCCTTTTAGAATTAATATGGGCCTCCCGTCCGCGTTTGCTTCGGGACTGTAAAGAGGTTTGAGTAAAACCCGAACCCTCATTCTTCCAGGGGAACCTCCATAATTACTCCTTGGAGCAATAGTTGTTCTAGTGCCAACAGGAGGGACTCTCTCTTCCGGGGATCCCTTGGCACGTTTGACCTCAAAAATGGGAAGGAGGAGAGTCTTTTAACTCCAAACTGTATCCCAAACCTACTGCGGAGAGCACCTATCTGTCTTGATCGTGTCCCGCCAGGTCTCTTGCGAACAACTGGAGTCCTCCCCCCACCCGACTGAGTGGGGGCTTCAATGAATTTAACTTTGGGGGAGGTTTTGTACCTCCCCTGACCCAGGGTTTCTCATTACCCTGCTACTGTCCCTGTTTTTTACCCCCGGGAATTGACCGAGGAGGCCGTCGGAACTGTTACACAGCCGATGCCCCAGGGACTGGAGAAGCAGGCCTCTTAAAGAGGGACCTCTAACTCTGTTTTTAACCGGCAAGAGCGTATTTTTACCGCTGGAAATTTTCTGGATATATTTGTCCAGGTTTTCCCTGAATAAGCGTTCACCATGAAATGGGACGCTAACCAGCCATTCTTTACAGGGAGCTTCAGCAGACCAGTTTTTGAGCCATAGGAGCCTACGCATATGTACTATAGACAGCGTAAGGCGGGAGGCCTGATGGACTGAATCCTCTATGGCGTCAACCGCAAAGCCTAAGGCTCTAGGTAGATCAGCTAGGGCAAAGCCTGCTGATCTGTCAAGTCCCTCAAGACCTGTTTCAACTGATCCTTCACTGCTTAGCAGACCCCAATAGCTGCTACTGCTGGTTGTATCACCAAGCAGATTTTCATAAGGACTCCAATCTTTTATCTATTGGGTTCTTGAACATTTGGACATTATCCACTGGACATGTCAGTGATTTATACATACAAGAGATGGCTGCGTCCACTGTAGGGACCTTCCATTTTTTTTTTTTTTATGAACTTATCCTCCATGGGATAGACCACCGGAAATCTCTTGGGGGAATAAATATTTTCTCAGGACGTTCCCAATCCTGGTAAATGAGCCCTTTCAGTAAAGGGTGAAGTGGAAAAGAACAAACAGTCTGGGGGCTTCTAGCGACCCCAACGAGGATACAGTAGTGGTTGATGGTTCCGCAAGGTGCATTTTTAAATGCTGATCGGACCATGTTAGTCAGAGACTGAACCCATAATCTTTCAGCTTGAGATGCTGAGAAAAGGTTCCCCCACTGTTGATTCCTCTATAACAGAATCAACCTCATCCTGATCCCCTTCAGGCAGGTCGATCCCTGTATGGGACTGTTGCTCTGCTAACAGGCACTCTGAAGGAGGAGATGGAGATCGGGCGTGCTTTCCCTGACAGGGAGGCAGCGATAAATGTTGACAATCTCTCTCTAATCCTCCCAGAGCTGAGGAAAAAACCTCCTCTGTTACATACACAGGAGCAGGTGAACTGAGGACAGCCACAGTACCAAGTACCCCTGCGGGGTCTCTACGGTCACTTACCTCTGAACTTCAGGGGAGACTGGTGCAGCAGAAGTATGCCCAAGATCCTCCGAGCCCGATGAGACCCCCTTCGCTTCCTGGAAGATTCAGTTCCGGAGCTTCTGGACGGCATATTCCTAAGCCTAAAGCTGAGGTATTCCAGCCGTAATACACCACTTTTACTGAGAATAGTCTAGCACAATTGCTGCTATATCACAGTTGGTGTCTACTAATGTGCCTTTCTAGGGGATGCCTGTATCAACCGCTTGCTGTATGCCCTTTTTTTAAATGTTGCCAGCTCTGTCTCTGTACTTCATAGCCAGCTCACCACACAAAACTGTGGTTTTTACATGCTGGGACGCCCGCACATGCGCAGAAGCGCTGCGGCGCACACAGAGCGTCATCCCCCAGGCTCCGCCCCCTTTCCTGGCTCACCTCTATATATAGAGGCGCGTGCACGCGCACGTGCGCGGCCACGTGCGCCTTCGGCGCTAATTTTGAAAAATGGAGACTAGGGACAAGAGCCAGGGCCCCTCTTTGCCGCAGGCCGGGGGATGGACGAGCATTGCAACATGGCAGAGGAAGCAGTTTCCCATAAGAGAACTCACCATCTGCCTGGACTTGCTCTGCTGAGAAGAAACTAGTCCACATGACAAGAAAACATTCCACAGCGGCCTCTAGTGGACAAACACAGGTACCGCAGTCTAATATCTTAAATATATAAAAAAATATTTATTTATTTATTTATTTTTTCTTGACCACCATTAAAAATTATTACATTTTTTTAGTAGTTACAGGCATGCACAGAATTTTGCGGGAATACCATTAGGTAACAGACAGAAAGACAAATTAGGCTTGGGGGTCCCCCAATAGAACCAAGTTCCTGGGGGCCCCCACTTACCTGTTCCCCGCCGCAGGACTTTGGTCCACAAAAGCCCAAACTTCACCTATCACGGCAGGCATTGTAATCAAACCTTCAGGGACCGGGTTCCCAAGGATTCCACTCCCCTGGACCTGTATAGCACCCTGCACAGAAAACATCTTGGTCGTGGGTATGACCAGAGCTCTGGATCCCAGGGTCCAGCTCTCCTAAGAGAAGCATTACAGGCAAAACCTTGCTCTTCTCTGCAAAGCCCGGGTACCGACCGTTTAGCTATGAAGCTTTTTTGGTCGGATCCGGAATAGCTTACTGAGGCCCAAAAGAACCTGTACGCAAGCTCAGTGAAAAACACATGTTTCTTCTTGGCCAACACCTTAGACACTGGCAAAAAACTGAGGTGCTCCCGGATGGGAGGGGCTTATATAGGGGAGGGTACTTCCGGTTTTGGAAGTTGCCAGTGCCAGCACCTGACGGTATCTATATAACCCATTAGTAATGACTATGTCGCTCTGTGTCCCGTGATGTACGAGAAAGAAAATGCAATTACCCCCCAAATCACTCCATTTTGCAATCAAGACCCCCTAAGGTATCTATCTAGGGGTAAATCTTGGGTTTTTAGCCTCTCAATTTTTTGTGGGAATAATTTTGAATTTGGTAGGCAAAAACATATGTAGCGGCCTCACCCCATCTCCTTTGTCTAGGGGTATGTCACACGACAGGGTGAGATGCGCTACGGCCCATGTCCTCCACATAACTGTGGGTGAGGTGAAGGCCAGTACCAGATATTTCCTCGGGCCTATGTGCTTTTGTCTGGAATACAGTCCTTCTGTGTTAACACTCCCCTCTGCTCCCATTAACCAGAGTTCCACACACCGATCACAGTCCAACTCTTGCTTTATTGTACATCTCACAATAAACAGTGCTTCAGTAGCCAACTGGTTGCGACTTGATAACATTTTGATAGGGGTGAGCAGGTCGAGGCACTATCCTGGTTATTAACTAAACCACTGCGATCTCGCCAGCGGTTACTATAGCATTCAGCTAGAAAGGACTCAGAATCTTAGAGTCTCTACCAGCGACTCAAGAACGTAGATAGGAGTACCTTCGCTGCGCTGCGGCCCCTGTCAGGGGAAGATGTCCCTCCAAGGGAGTTACCAGAGGCCCATCCATCACTGGGTTGATGCTGCTCCAGACTCTCCGGACGGGTAACCTCCCCGGCCTCCTCACCTCAGACATGGGCCCCATCCACCTCAGGGACCCTCGGACGTCTCCACCCTCGCGGGATCCAGTCGAAGTCACTGGACCCCAGGCCTCCTGGTTTAGTACCTCACCCCAGGCTGAAGGTGCCTGGGATGGACTCCATCTCCATTCCGGTCAGGTCTAGGGCGCCTGATCTGGAATCCGGAACCGCCCGCACCCAGGCCTAAGGTGCCTGGGCGCGTGAAGAAGATCCTCCTGAAGACCTCGTGGTAAGGGCGTCTCCCCCTTTTATCTCCTCCCATCGACACCACAGCAGGTTCCCCGCCCTCGCCGTACCATCTCCGGAAAGGGACAAAAAGGCCAGCACTATCATGGCAAATCTACCTTGAGCCTCCAGGTACCCCGCCACCCAGAGGCCAAAGAGATTATTTCACCATCCAATCCTCCACGAACACAAATGGTCCACTATTCCCATACTTACTAACCTGGGTGTCCAACCTAAATTTAGAGACCCCGCTACACATAAATTGAATTTTTTTCACAAATGTTTCAATTTAGCTATATATTTTGTGCCATTACTTTGACCCACCACCAAAAATCAACCCAAAATAAATTCTCCTATTCCCGACGTGCATGGGGATGCAATATATGTGTGCAATATTTTGTTGTTTTTACCCATAGCAGGATCCAAAAATATGTTGCACTCAGAGAGGGCAATTCATCCAAGTCTAATAATCAATGTATACTTTACAGACACTCTGCAGTGTGATGTTACTTTTTAAAATGATAAGTTCACCTTTTGTAACATGTTACACCCTCAATATGGGTGTAACATGTTACTTCTGCCCCATCCCCGCCCCGATCCCCCGTTTTTGTGACAGTGAGCAGGGGGCAGAAAATCCCCTGTTCACTGTCAATTTAACGTGATCGAATGTGAAAACTACAAGTACCGAGAGCCTTTTTTCGGCTGTCGGCTTGTAGTTCTCTATGAACTACCAGGGCGATGTTGAGATATCTAGGTAGTTCATTGATGCTTCCTGTCATTGTGTAACGGTCTGCCTGTATCGGAGGTTCGGGCAGACAGCTACACAGGCAGTCCACAGGAAAGTGTAATTACACCCACGATCTGCTGACCGTGGGTGCAATGCTTTACAGGCTCCTAACAAAACAAAAAAAAAAGCTTTTTTTTTTTACCTGCAAAAAAATTTGCATTTTTTTTTTTTTTTGTGAAGGTGAATTTCTCCTTTTAAGGCTAACCCAAAACCCTGCGTAAAATGCTGCGTAAATGACTGACATTATTTTATGGAAGGGAAGAAATAAGGCAAACGTTAACCTCCTCCCTCACAATATTTCTGGATCTAAAAATGTGGGCTGGTGTAGTAAATTTCGAAAAAAAGGGTGGAGGCACAGGCCTGGATTGGAAGGGCACGTGGGACAGTGGTAACGAGCATCGCATCTTCTGCCATTTTTACCACACACACACACGACACTTCTTCCTGGGGAATTTGTTGCTTGCTGTTATTGGGATAGGACACAAAAAGTGTCTGTTAGTCTCCTAACATCCTCTGATTCTGCAGGTTGTCTGGGGTCTGCTTGAAACATCAGGTGTTCTATAATTTTTTCCTGGTACTGCAGGAAGGTGTCAGTACCACCAGATTTGTTTTATAAAGGACAAATGAATTGTGTATAGCCACCTGGATAAGGTATATTGCAACTTTTTTGTACCAGGTTTTAGATTTCCTCTGCACCAGGTAGGGCTGCAAGATCTGGTCAGAGAGGTCGACTCCACCCATGTATTTGTTGTATGCCGTAATGCACAGTAGCTTTTCCTTCTGTGTAGTTGACCCCCGTTGTGTTACAGTCACTGTGTCCTCTGGGTGGATTGTTGTCAGCATATAGACGTCTTTTCTGTCTGAGAATTTGACAGCCATCATTTCCTCCTGTTGGTAACTGAGTGATGTGCCTCTCTGCAAACGTTGTCTCACCAGCTGCTGTGGAAACTGAGGTGTACTGCTGTGCAACTGATGGGGCGCTACCCTGTTCGTCCTCTTGCTGCCTGCTAGTACCAGGCCTTTCATGGTCGGAAGACCTGCCTGAAGTGACACTTTCACTGTCACAGATGAAATCCTCATCTTCTGAGCCCAACTCAGGTTCGCTGTTCGAGCACAGGAGGGCATATGCCTCTTCAACAGTATACCGCCTACTTGCCATTTTTTTAGGCACGCTACAGGCCCCAAACTATGCAAAAGTAAACCTTTTTGTTATATATTATAAAATACTAAAACCTAAAACACTGACCCTATCAACGACACTGACAGGAGCACTGATACTGGCTGAGGCACTAACCCACACTTGCGCAGACACAAATACTGGCTGTATGGGCACAAACTACACACCACACACTAAAACAGTAATAAATATAAAACTTTATATAGATTTTTTTTAAATAAATCACCGGTGACAGAAACGCCACCGCTTCCATGAACGGTGACAGAAACGCTAACGCTTCCATGAACGGTGACAGAAACGCTAACGCTTCCATGAATGGTGACAGAAACGCTAACGCTTCCATGAACGGTGACAGAAACGCTAACGCTTCCATGAACGGTGACAGAAACGCTAACGCTGAGATGAACGGTGACAGAAACGCTAACGCTGAGATGAACGGTGACAGAAACGCTAACGCTGAGATGAACTGTGACAAACGCTAAGATGAACGGTGACAAACGCTAAGATGAACGGTGACAAACGCTAACGCTGAGATGAACGGTGACAAACGCTAACGCCGAGATGAACGGTGACAGAAACGCTAACGCTGAGACTACTGAAACTGACACTACAAAATACTCTAAAACTGAAACTGTCACTATTACTGAGCTGAAGTGAAGCTGTCACTGCACCTAACCTAACTATTGCTAACAGAGGTAATCAGAGCCTAATCTGAGACCTATTGTGGGCTGAATATAACCTATTTAACTTTTTATTTAACTCTGAGAAAGATCTCAGTGGAGGCAACACTATCCGTTTCTCCTCACAGACGATCTGAGTTGAATGAGATACCAGGAAGCTGTTAGACAGACTTCCCATTCATGTGCTTACTGTGATTGGCTGTCACAGTTATCACGTGACTGGGGGCGGGTTCTCCCACCTGTCAATCATTAGTCCGAGACCCGAAGTGTAATCTGACACTCCTGTCTCCTCGCTGCGTGTACGCGATCCGGCGCGATCCCGGCCAGAACACATGTACGCAGATATGTGGCCTCACAGAAAAAAGCCCAGGCATTTGGGGCCGCATATCTGTGTGCTGTCGGCGGTAAAGGGTTAAACTTTCATTTATGCGCTGTTTCTTTTGGGCTTCTGACAGTTCCCAACCTTCCACAGCTTGCATTGCTTGTTTTATCCAGGTATCAAAGTCCTCTACTCCAAGCGGCACAGGCTGTTTCCCCGAGAAAGTCCTCAGCTTCCTGTATCCCGTCTCTACGCACACTGTGTTGCTCTTTTGGCACTTTGTCACGAGGTCCCCTAGAGCGTTAAGGAGTTCAGGGCCTATAGTGGTCAGGGGTGCCGGGGAGGTTGTCGTTTCTCTGAGAGGCTTTCCTTGGCTAGTTCCAGGAACCTCTTCTTTTATAGTCTTTGGGTGCACTAGATAGTACGTCTTTCGGACCTTGGACTGTACATTCTGGCCTTTGAAGTCATCAGGCACACCATCCCTCCACTCCAGTAATGCGTAGGTACGGGAGGTTTCCTTTTCTGGTTTGAGGTCAATCACCCATGCCTTCCTGCTTGGAGACAGTAACTTTATGAGCCTGTCAACTTCATCCTCTTCCCAGTTCTCTCCAGGAAGTTCAATAGCCACACTCGCGCCTGGAAGAGCGCCTGCTGATCCGCACCACTGGTCCACAGTGAAGGGGTCCATGCTGGCACCAGGGGTTTGATTGCAGAGTGCAGGATCCCAGACTTGAGCCCCCACGTGTAGCACACCCCCAGTTAAGAGAGCTGCTAGTATTAGTTTGGGCCTGTACCTTCCTGCTGTCAACCCCCAATAAACTGGCTCTGACCCTCCACTGGCACAGCGGTTAAGCGAATGAGATTGTAAAACCTACTAGTAATGAAAACCACAATGCAGTATACATTCATCGTTCAGAACTAGAGTACCTGTGCTGACTGTCTCTCTCTCCGGAACAGTTAATACTCCACACAACGTGTTTGCTTAACCATAAAATATCTTCACTAGATAGAAAAGAGGTTAGGTTAACAGACAGGCATTTACATATGCAGGGCCCTGCAAAGTCAAAGTTATGCTCAATGTAACCAATATCTAGATATACAAATCTTATACACTCTAAAATGTCTTTAAAAGAACTACGCTCGCAAGCTTTCCCCTCGTGGGCAGTATGGCGCCCAAACAATGTCTCCGTGAGTTACAGTCAGGACTGACTATTTCACACACACACACACACACACAGTTACTTCCGATAAAAGGGATCTTCGCTAGCAATGTTGGTGCACTTTTATATTTGTAATCCAAGGGGTATCCACCGTTAGCTATGATCCTGCTATAGTTTAGGGCCTAAAGTCACAGGCAATTAGACGCCAACTCTAACTGCGCAACACACTGCTGTAATGGCGGTGGGTCCTATGCAAAGGGGTCTCGGGCCTAGCAAACAGTTAAGAATCCTGAGCAAGTGCTCTCTCACACGACCAGACCAATCCGTTTAAGCGATCCCGCTGCTAGGCTCCAGCACACACAAACTCCCGGTCACCCGTAGTCGCCGATCTTTCAGACAACCGATAGGGAAGGTGAAGGTGACTCGACTCTTGGAAGCTCCGAGATGTCAGCAGGCTCTCTGGATGAGGTCTCTCCCCTTCTCCGACAAGCAGGCTTTCTCCGGCTCGGTAGGCCCAGACTCTCCGGCCTAGACCAACACGATAGGCCCAAACAGGCTCCAAGTTGCTGTGCGGGCGATGTCCAAAGAGGCGGCGCGTTGCTCCTCCTCCCCTTAAATAATCCATCCCCAGCAGACCTTGCGCCGGGCAATGCATGATGGATGTTCAGTTGCACTGTGGGTATAGTAGTCTGTGTAGTATCCTTGCCATTGGAGTCCAACTCTCCCGGTACCACAAATCCCACCATGCACTTCCCTACTCATAGTCAAGCAATAGTCAGCATATTATCCAATAGTAAACCAGGGAAGATCCAGATTCACTTGATATAGTCTCTTATGAACACCATAAAGTGACACCCCGCTACAGCTAGATGGATTCCAAAGTTAAGAACAAATGAGTCATAAATGTTTCTGCAGGTGGCACAAGATTTTACAAGTGTAGGTTACAAAAAAGTACATAGAATTTTCATATCACTCACTAGAGTTAATATATCTAAATGGCCAAAACTAAAGTTTGCACAGTAATCTGGCCTACAGTAATCAGATTCAAATGGTAGTCCATAAACTGTAATTTTATACATGCATGGTTGGTTAGCAGGCTGGTCTGTAAATTGAGCTGGGAATTTCTTTGGTTTTGTTTTGCATGCATTGCCCTTTCATGTGCTCTTTGCTGCAAAGACCAGCTTTAAGTGAGGGCAGTGGCCATTTGTTTGTACTGCTAAAATATTGGTGAGGGGAGGTACTGGACACTTTTGCTGCCATGATGCTGGGTGTCCATTGCACCTCTGTGCCTTTAAGGAGGGATAGGCTCCCTCCAGGCTCGCCTGCCCTTTACCTATCCATTATAATGTATGCGCTTCCACTGTGTAGGCTCTCATAAATTTAGAGTTAGGACTACAGGTACTGGGGTGCCTTGACGGGGCTCTGTAACTTATGCATGTATTAGCAAATTTGTACAAACTAAACCCCTGTTTTTAATGCATACTGTTGGACAGGACAATTCGGTTGGTTAGCATGACTATTGTAAAACCGATGTATTCCAGTACTGCCCACCACATTATACCCCATACCTTACTTATCTTAATCAAAGAGACCACACATTGCTGTTTTGGAGTAAAACATGGCCATAGCAGCCTCCTTTATTTTTTTTAACTGTTCCATCAGTTATCAAAAACTTTAACCATCAAAACACATAAACCCAGAAATATAACAGAAATATTGCCCCCTAGTGTTGGTCTTTGCAGGAACCTCAAATTCGCCATAATCATATTAACCCGATATTCCTCATCATATTAAACTCTTATTATCCCGGGACACTGCGGTACCTTACCAATGGTCATAGGCCTCAAGCCGATCAGCTACTCAGAGACGACCACTGACCGCAGTGCCCCCATTATCCAACTCATCCAGCTAAACTCCTGTTAGCTGGAAACCATCCTCAGAACCCATACCACCGATGGTTCCTGACCACTTGCTTATTCGAGGTACTTCCTTCTCCCGCAAAGTCCAAACACCCGCCACCGCACCGAAGGGAAAACACCTTTACCCTTTGGTGCCCCTCCAAACCTTAAGGGCTCGTTGAATCCCATCCTGCAAACCCAAAGACCATAAATCAGTCCCCACATCGTTCAGATGGACCCCATCCCTTCGTAGATACCACCATGTATCCACCTCCAATTCGAAATGTCGGACCACCAACCCACCATTCCGTACCACAAACTTGCCCATGTCTCGGTTAATTTTCCTCCGGGCCCTGTTGATTCCAGCCACGGACCTACCCCCCTCCACTCTACCCGTGCCACCATGTCTGACCAGACGATAATCATGTCCGGGAATGACATCCTTAGCCTCAGGAAATCAGACTTTATATCCCGAGTCACTTATAGCATGGACCTGAAACCCAAGTCGTTGCCACCTACGTGCAGTACCAGAACGTCAGGTGGCCTGTCCAAACGCGCAAAACGGTGCACCTCCGGAACCATCTTACTCCACAACATTCCTGGAATTCCCAGCCAGCGGACACACGCCTCCGGTCTTGGGAACCCCAGCTGCCGACCCTCATGACGAACATCGGCTCTCTTAGCCCCCCAGAAAACAAACGAATGGCCCAGTATCCAGACCAACGCCTGCATTTGACCTGTAATTGCAAGAAGACATTCCCCATGAGAATCTCCCATCACCCTTATATATTCCCAGCAATCTGAACAGAAACCCAAACCAAAACATAAACAACGCCCCATGACTTGTACCCCCACATTATTCCAGTCCCACCAGTAGCTGTGGGCGTACGTATAACCGGAACCTCCTGGATTCCCAGCGGCCTATCTTCTTAACCGCCTCCTCATCCATCCCACATCTGGCCGCCTCCGTAGCTGCCCCGATCCTAAAAGAGTGCGAGGAAAATTCATTTTCCTTGAGTCCCAAAGCCCGAAGGGACTTCCTGAAGACCGCAATGAACTGATACCTTGAAAGTGGGATTCCGTCCTCGTGTACCAAAAAGGAACCCACCCCCGACGGTCGCACCTCCAAGTACCCTTTTACAGCCCTTACCGGACACAACAGGGAACCTGGGACCGGAAAAACCTGGACCAACTTACCTCTGCCCATCTGGTCCGTCTTAGACCTCCTCAGCACCAGCGACACCCCTTGCTCCGTCCAGCCCACCTCGCTATCAAGCAACCCACCGTGTACTGCTTTTGACGGGCTGACCAACTCACCTATTCTGAATGCTCCAAAGAATGCCAGTGAGAATGCCACCGTGAACAACAAAACTTCGTATGGGGATGAACATAAGCCCTGTAACTGCCCCATGATCTTGACCAAGAGAGCAAACGAAACCGGTCGCCTGCCATCCGGCTTCTGCCCCCCCCCCCCGCCCATAACCCTTAAGTGCCTGCCGCACCCAAAAATCTTTTGTAAAATCGGGGCAACCTTGCCATTTGAACAAAAAGGCCAAGCCTGCCATCTTCTTACCCAAACTGGACCTGGACACACGGGCCTCCATGTTTCTAGCCAGGAAATACAGCACCAATAACCTGACATTGGGACCCACAGGATCCGCTCCTGCTTCCCGAACCATCTCTTTCCATTCCAACCACACCTTCTCATACGCCCCCCATGTGCCCGTACTCACCGATTTTTTGATCCAACCTGACACTATTCCAACGGAATCTTCCACAGCCAGCCTGGACAAGGGACCCCACGTTGCTCCGCCCCCGGTGCCAACTCTCGGAACCTGTCCCACTGAAAGCGAGACAGAGCATCAGCTTTGACATTGTCCACCCCCGGAAGGTGCACCGCATACACAAACACATTGAGCTGCAAACATCTCAACACCAGATGGCGTAGAAGACGCACCACTGGGGGGGAAGATGCCGACACTTTGTTGATGACTTGTACTACCCTAAGGTTGTCCCCATGAAAACGCACTTTCAGATCCCTGAAACACGCCCCCCACAACTCCACCGCCAGCACCACCGGGAACAGTTCCAACAGAATCAAATTCTTGGTGAAACCAGCGTCCATCCAGGACTGCGGCCATGGGCCCGCACTCCACCTGCCCTGAAAGTAAGCCCCAAAACCTGCCCCCCCAGCCGCATCTGTGTATAGTTCTAAATCAAAATTGCTAATACGGCCCGACATCCATAACGCTCTCCCATTGAAAGACTCCAGGAATGAATGCCAAACCCGCAAGTCCGCCTTGTGTTCTCTGCCCAAACTCACAAAGTGAGTACGTACCCCAGCCGTGCTAGCCGACAGCCGTCTGCAAAACACCCTGCCAATTGGCAGAATGCGGCACACAAAATTGAGCTTTCCCAGTAGCGACTGTAAAACCCTAAGCTGCACTTTCTTTACCCCCATCATGACCTTCAGCTCAGTCTTGAGCAACTCCAATTTGTCCAATAGTAGGCGGCACTCCATGGCCTCCGAATCCAGGACAATACCCAAAAACGTGATAACCGTGCGAGGTCCCTCCGTTTTGTCAGGTGCCAATGGTATCCCAAACCGCTCTGCAACGTGCTCCAATGTGGCCAGGAGCACAGCGCAGATTCTGGATGAGGCCGGACCCACGCAAAGGAAATCGTCCAAGTAGTGAATGATTGAATTCACCCCCGACACATCCCTGACCACCCATTCCACGAACAAACTGAACTGTTCGAACAGTGCGCACGATATGGAGCATCCCATAGGCAAGCACTTATCCACATAGAACTCATTGTCCCACTGACATCCCAGGAGGTGAAAACTATCCGGGTGAACAGGCAACAATCTAAACGCCGCCTCTATGTCTGTTTTTGCCATCAGTGCCCCCTGGCCATACCGGCGAACCCACCCCATCGCAGCATCAAAGGAAGTGTAACTGACCGTACATGCTTCCGGATCAATAGCGTCATTGACCGACCTCCCCTTCGGGAAAGACAGGTGGTGAATGAGGCGGAACTTGTTGGGCTCCTTCTTAGGTACCACCCCGAGCGGGGAGACCACCAAGTTCACCAGGGGAGGGGACCGGAAAGGACCCCCCATCCGGCCCAAAGCAGCCTCCTTGCGCAGCTTTTCTGTGACCACTGCAGGTTGCTGCAAGGCCGATCGCAGATTGCGTGCGATTGGGGGAATAACCTGCAAAGAACATGGAATGCGAAACCCCTCTGAAAACCCTTGCTCCAACAACCTTGCCGCCCCCTTGTCCGGATACCTACCGAGGAACAGCCGCATCCTTTCCACCATCACCGGAGTCCTCCCTTTTCTGCCCAGAGTCCCCGGCCCGCCCCTTACCTGGCTTAAAGCATCTAGCCTGTGTATGGGAGCCTCCGCAACAGGAGCACTCATGCTTGAAACGACAGGACCCCCCAAACTTGCAGGAGCCCTCATTATATTGCCAGCACACCCCCTTTTGTTTTCCGGCCGATTGTCCTGGGGAAGAGGTTCCACCGCCCCCCCTGAAAAAACTGACTAGAAGCCCTCGGCGCCGTCATCAACCGCATCCATAAGCTTATGTCCTTATTATCCCACCGCAGACCAGGCCTCACCGCTCTCCTCTGCCTGAATTGTTCATCATATCTGAGCCACCCCGTGCCCCCGTACACTCTGTATGCTTCCCCTATAGAGTCCTGATAACCAAATAGTGCCGAACAATGTTCCGGGTTCTTCTGCCCTATAACACTAGCCATGATGGAGAACGCTTGCAACCAGTGTGTAAACGTCCGTTGGATCAGCCTATATCTCCTCTTCTCCTCATCCTCTTTTTTTGAATCATCCGGTTTTACCCTGTCCAGATGAAACTTCTCTAATGGCAGAGGTGAGAACATCTCCACATACTCACCCTTCCATATCTTTTCCTTCACTTCGGGGTTTCAGGTGAGATCCCAGCAATGCCTCATAATACACATACATCTCACATTTAGCAGCATCATCCAACCTAATGACATCCTGCCTTGCCGCCTGTTCCACCGCACCACCCTCTTTTGTGGCCACAGCTGCAGAACCCAACCCTACAGCATCCCCAACCCCAATATTCCCCGCAGGTGTAACCGGTGACCCCACCACGGCAGCGGGCCCAGCCATCCCTGTTGGCGGGACCCACGCCGCCGCCGGACTGACTCGCCCGCCATCCCCCTGTTCAAATTGGCTGACTAAGGATTTGATGCCCGCAAGAAACCCCTGCAGCCCGTCCGGCCGTGCACCTCCCTCATCCTGGAACGCACCCCCCCCCTGCCTGTCCATCATCTTGACCCCGAACTTGCACCGCAAAACCCACACCCGCAGCCGACATACCCACCTGGGCACCATTCCCCTCCTGGCCCCCAGCAGAAACAATTGAAAGGGACTTACCGGGCTGCCTGGAAGAACTCACACCAGCCGATCCACTCGAATCCACCGCTGCCTCCGACCGTCCGGGTCTCCGATCCTCCTCCGAGCTGCACACTTCACCCTCTGACAGCACACCAGCCAGCTCCTCACCACCGGACGGTAGCTCACCAGGTGACCTGTCCCTGGAAGCCGAGGGGTCAGGACCCGATTGGTCCCACCTCTGCGCACCTGACCCGCCCGCCGATTTCTTAACCGCCTTGCCTTCACGCTGTCTCTGCTCACCCGCACCGCCGTCTTCACTCACTGGCACACCACCTCCCGCAGCCTCCTGCACCCGATGTCCGGCCGAGGGGGGGGATGCCCGGACGCCGCGGCCACCGATGACCCCCGCAGGAGCACCAAACCCGCCGGGGACCCCCAAGGGGCCGGGCCCGCCTGATCCGACTCCACGCGCCGCGCGGGCCTATCGGCCACACCGGAACTCCCGGTGCGGCCCCCCGCTGAGCTCTGCACTTGAGGGGGATTCCTTCCGGTACCCCCCGCCTTGGACAATGCGGCACGCTTAGCCAGGGGGCCCGAAGGGGCCCTAGGGGGACTCCCAATCTGCCGCTGAGCTCTCGGGGAGGGGCCCGGTGAGTAGCGATCCGGGGGTCTAGACCTCCGAGCTCGCCCAGCCTCTCTCCCCGCGGTACCTTGTGACCCGGCCGGACTTGAAAGCATCGGCCCCAGGGTCTCCTGGAGCCAATCCTCGCCCCGTGTCGCAGCCTCTGCCCGAAGCTGGGCCAGAAGTTTGTCTATAGAAGACATGCTGCTGCTAGCTGACATGCTGCTGGAAACTTTCCCCTGCGCTGTGTTAACTCAGAGGGGCGGGGTCTTCCTTTTATCCAGCCTTCACCCCTCCCCTCTATATTTCCATTAGCCAATAGTTAATCTTCTCTTATTACATACTCTGTTCACTCAGTCATGCCCAGCCCTCCGCCTATGGCATTCTGTCTTTTTGCTCCGGGCTTTTCTGACTGGTTGGTAAATTGAGCTGGGAATTTCTTTGGTTTTGTTTTGCATGTGTTGCCTTCCATGTGCTCCTTGCTGCAAAGGCCAGTTAAAGGTGAAAGCAGTGGTGATCTGTTTGTATGGTGGCTGTAGCACAGCACAGACAGTTATATCAGACACTTTAAAAAATGGGCTAATGGTTCCTTTTATTACTTGATTCTGTAATCTTGCTCAGACTGCAAGTTACTTTAACCACTTAAGCCCCGGACCATTTTGCTGGCCAAAGACCAGGCCACCTTTTGCGATTCGACACTGCGTCGCTTTACCTGACAATTGTGCGATGTGGCTCCCAAACAAAATTGACACTTTTTTTTTCCACAAATAGAGCTTTCTTTTGGTGGTATTTGATCACGTCTGCGGTTTTAATTTTTTGCGCTATAAACAAAAATAGAGCGACAATTTTGAAAAAAATTCAATATTTTTTACTTTTTGCTATAATAAATATCCCCAAAAAATATATAAAAAATGTCTTTCCCTCAGTTTAGGCCGATACGTATTATCCTACATATTTTTGGTAAAAAAATAAAAATCGCAATAAGCGTTTATTGATTGGTTTGCGTTTACAAAATAGGGGATAGTTTTATGCCATTTTTATTATAAATATTTTTTTTTAATAGTAATGGCGGCGATCAGCTATTTTTATTGTAACTGCGACATTATGGCGGACACATCGGACACAATTTTGGGACCATTGTCATTTATACAGCGATCAGTGCTACAAAAATGCACGGATTACTGTATAAATGACACTGGCAGGGAAGGGGTTAACCACTACGGGTTAAGTGTGTCCTAGGGAGTGATTCTAACTGTGGGGGGCTGGGCTACGAGTGACACAACAGTGATCACTGCTCCCGATCACAGGGAGCAGTAGATCACTGTCCTGTTACTAGGCAGAACAGGGAAATGCCCCGTTCTGCCTTTTCGTGACACAATCGCAGGACACCGGCTGACAGAGTCCGTGTGTCCCGCGGGCACGGTAATGCGCGCACCCACAATGCCGCGATTTAAAGGGGACGTACATGTATGCCCATTTGCGCAGCCGTGCCATTGTGCCGACGTATATCGTCGTGCGCTGGTCGGCAAACGGTTAAAGCGACGCAGTGCTGTATCGCAAAAAAATTGCCTGGTCATTAAGGGGGGAAATCTTCAGGTCTAAGTGGTTAACAGACTAAGCTATCCAGCAAAAGTGGCAGTCAGAAGGTTGAGACAAACCATTTAATACTGACAGGGGTGTTTTACAATGGTCAGCTTCTACTTCTTTATGTAAAAAAAAAAACCTGTTGCTGCAACTTAAAAATGGTAGCTGGAGTTCAGCTTTAATTTGTTAGTCAAGTCTACCGAAATCTGCTACTTTAACACTACCCTCTCCCCAGCTTGAAATTGCTGCTGTCCAAAGTCGTCTCCATTTCTCCTCCATTTAGAGTGGAGATTCCACAAAACAGGAAGTGTATTAATGGTATAAATAGGGAAAAAAGACTAAAAAAAAAACTAAGGCAGCCACCACATTCAAAATAGTTGTAAAGCATTAAGGTTTTTCACCTGAATGCATTCTATGATCTAGAGATTAATTTTGTGTGATTATTGTCAATCAACAAGCTCTCAAGTCTAGAGGGTTGAAGTCAAACTCCATGTAAGTGAAACTGCACTGCTACTGCGTGTCTGAGTTGCATATAAAAAGAAAAAGATAATTGTATGGAACACCTAGTTTAGCCCTTAAGGTAAAGGAAGTTTTAAAATTTTGGTCAGAAAATAGTTAATGGGCATACTTAACGTGATTGTAAAGTCTATTTTTTTTTGTTAAAAATAACAAACATGTTATTCTTGCCTGCACTGTGCAGTGGATTTGCACAGAGCAGCCCTGATCCTCCTCTCCCCAGATCTCTCTTTGGTGCTCCTGGCCCCTCCCTCCTGTTGAGTGCCCCAACAGCAAGCAGCTTGATATAGGGGCACCCGAGCCGAGTCACAGCTCCCTGTGTCCATTCAGACACAGAGCAGCCCCCTTTCTCTTCTCATTGGTTCACTGACTTTGATAGCAGTGGGAGCCAATGGCGTCGCACTGCGGTCTCAGCCAATGAGGAGGGGAGTCCCGGGCAGTCGAGACAATCCTACAACATCGCTGGATCTAGAGGGACCTCAGGTTAGTATTAGGGGGGCTGCTGCACACAGAATTATTATCTTAACCACTTTAGCCCCGGAAGGATTTACCCCTTAATGACCAGAGCACTTTTTACAATTTGGCACTGCGCTGCTTTAACTGGTAATTGCGTGGTCATGCAATGCTGTACTCAAACACAATTTGCGTCCTTTTTTTCCCACAAATAGAGATTTATTTTGGTGGCATTTGATCACCTCTGGGATTTTTATTTTTTACAATATAAATGAAAAAAACTTTAAAAAAAAATTATATTTTCCACTTTTTGTTATAAAAAAAATCCAATAAACTCAATTTTAGTCATACATTTAGGCCAAAATGTATTCAGCCACATGTCTTGGGTAAAAAAAATGTCAATAAGCGTATATTTATTGGTTTACGCAAAAGTTATAGCGTCTACAAACTAGGGTACATTTACTGGAATTTACACAGCTTTTAGTATATGACTGCCTATCTCATTTCTTGAAGTGCTATAATGGCAGGGCAGTACAAAATCCCTCCAAATTACCCCTTTTTGGAAAGTAGACACCCCAAGGAATTTGCTGGGAGACATGTTGAGCCCATTGAATATTTTATTTTTTTGTCACAAGTGATTGAAAAATGACAAAAAAATAAATAAAAATTTTACACAAAGTGGTTACTGAAATGATATATTGCTCACAGATGTCATGGGTATATGTGGAATTACACCCCAAAATACATTCTGCTGCTTCTGAGTACGGGGATAACACATGTATGAGACTTTTTGGGAGTCTGGCTGCGTACAGGACCCCGAAAACCAATCACCGCCTTCAGGCTTTCTCATGCCGCGTACACCCGAATAGAAATTCCGACAAGAAAAGTCCGATGTGAGCTTTTGGTCGGAAATTCCGACCGTGTGTATGCACCATCGGACTTTTGCTGTTGGAATTTCCACCAACAAAAGATTGAGAGCTGGTTCTTAAATTCCATTTGTCTGTATGCAATTCCGACTCGCAAAAAAACTACGCATGCTCAGAATCAAGCAGAAGAGCCAAACTGCCTATTTAACTTCATTGATCTCGGCTTGTCGTACGTCTTATACGTCACCGTGTTCTTGGCGGTCAGAATTTCCGACAGCATGTGTGTGACCGCGTGTATGCAACACAAGTTTGAGCCAACATTCCGTCTGAAAAAAAACTAGTTTTTCTTGTCGAGATTTCACTCATCACTATCTACCCACAGTTTTGTAGGCCATGAAATGCTCAGATAGCACACCCCCCTTCCCCCATATTGGAAAGTAGACACCCCAAGCTATTTGCTGAGAGACCTTGAGTATTTTGAAGATCTCGCTTTCTGTCACAAAGTTTTGAAAGATGACAAAACCCCTTCACTGCCAGTGTCATTTTCACAGTAATCAGTGCATTTTTATAGCACTGATCGCTGTAAAAGTGACAATGGTCCCAAAATGGTGTCAAAAGTGTCCAATGTGTCCGCCATATTGTCGTAGTCACCTTAAAAATCGCTGATCGACCAGGTTGTCTGGTGGTATTGTTGTTTTTTTTTTTGTATCTTTCTGTTTGTTGCTTTGTCTTAAACATAATAAAAATATCTTAAAAAAAACAAAAAAAAAAAAAAACGCTGATCGCCGCCATTAATAGTAAGAAAAAAAATTAATAAAAATGCAATGAAACTATCCCCTATTTTGTAGACGCTATAACTTTTGCGCAAAGCAATCAAAAAACGCTTATTGCGATTTTTTTTTTTTAACAAAAAAATGTAGAAGAATACGTATCGGCCTAAACTGAGGAAAAAAAATATGTTTTTTTTATATATTTTTTGGGGATATTTATTATAGCAAAAAATTGTAAAAAAAAAATTTCAACATTTTTTGGCGCTCTATTTTTGTTAATAGCGCAAAATATAAAACCCGCAGAGGTGATCAAATACCACCAAAAGAAAGCTCTATTTGTGGGAAAAAAAGGACGTCAATTTTGTTTGGGAGCCACGTCGCACGACAGCGCAATTGTCAGTTAGTGACACAGTTTCGAATCGCAAAAAGGGGCCTGGTCCTTTAGCAACAAAATGGTCCGGGGATTAAGTGGTTAATGACAACTTGTGTAAAAATAAATAAATAAATTCCCGAAACTTGTGGCAAAATATTAAATATTCCATGGACTCAACATGCCTCCAGCAAAAAGCTTGGGGTGTCTACTTTCCAAAAAGGGGTCATTTGGGAGGGGGGGGGTTTGAACTGTCCTGGCATTTTATGCCCAACATTAGAAGCTTATGCCACACATCACCCACTCTTCTAACCACTTGAAGTCCTTTCTGACACTTTGTTTATGTAGCACACAAATCCCTGGCCTTACCTCCTCAAGGCAGGACACACCGTACCACAGTGCCCAGGTTCCTTCTTGAATAAGAGGGTGAGAGGTGTTCAGAAATTGTTGGGTCCCGCAGCCAGTTACCTTCCCTCAGTTGGATCTCACCCCTAGAGTGTAGGGAAGAGTCTGTTGTAGGTGCACCAATAAGACAAGACAAGGTTGAGGCTGGGTTCACACTGATACTACACGACAGTCATACAACTTTCATCCTACTTTGCTCTGCGACATCCATCCTACATCGGTCCTACATTGGTCCTACATCCATTCGACTTGAATGAACAGGATATTACTTTGATCCAACTTTGTGATAGTCTGACTTGTCCTTTGGCCAATCAAAACAATCCCAGTGTGAGATAAATTCATTTTACTGTTGCTGTAATCACCATGTCGGATGTCAAAAGTCGGATGGTAAGGACAAGGATCCTACTTTGATCCGACTTTAATGATATTCAATGCGCTGAAGTAGTATCAAAGTCGGACCAAAGAAGTAGAGGGAGCATTTTTCAAAGTCGGACCGACTTGTGTCGGACCAGTTAAGACGGCTCCCATAGGGAAACATTGATTTTCACACGTCATGCGACATGAGCTCCCAATGTCGGAGCGTTTGTCGGACCAGTGTGAACCCAGCCTAAACCTTAATGAAGGAAGGTTTATTTTCTTTATGCTGATAACTGGATAGGAAAGTTGGAGTTGAAGAATAAAGAAACAGGGAGGCAGGTTCAGGCACTTGGTATCACCACTCAATCCCGAGTGGACTCTGCTCACCCGGATAGTCCCCTCTCACGGTACTAGCAGCCGGAGTGATGCACAAACTTTACTTCTCTTAATTTTCCCTTGGAGATACGATCGGGAGATTCTCTGCCACAGAATCTCTGAGCCCCGAACCTCTCAGCGCTTGTAATTAAAGAACAGGTGCAAGTTGCCGCACATTACAAGGCCTCTGATGATTAGTGGAATCCCTCCAGAAGTTTAACGGGCCTCTCTTTCACTGTGAAATTCTCACCGGTCCCTCAGAAAGGTCCTCCCCCGGTCTCCTGTCTCCTCTTCTAAAGCCTGATACACACGGTCGGACTTCCATCAGACTTTTCCGTGTTTTTTTGTCCGAACGGAGTTGGTCGGGAACACCCATAGCATACACACGCTCGGACTTTTCTGCAAACTTTCCCAAAACTTTTTGCAACATCACGTGGTTTTTCTGCTCTTTACCGCCACCCTTTGGTCAACTTCTGCTATTGTTGGTTGATTTTAACATAAGTTGTTTTGTCCATTGGACAAAAGTCCTATGGTTTTCTGTACACACGGTCGGACTTTGCTCCATCGGACTTTTGTTGACCAAAAGTTTGTCCGTTTGCAAACCCAACTTTTGTCCGATGAAAACAAGAAAAAAGCAAAAAAAGTTTGTCCGATGGAGCGTACACGGTCGGATTGTTGGTCCAACTTGCTCAAAATGAAGTTTGTTGGCCAAAAGTCCGACCGTGTGTACGCGGCTTTAGAGCGGGTCCCCTCTCACGGGGCACCCTGGGATTCCTCCTCTAAAGGTGCTGGGCCCAATGGCGAAGTTGCAGCCCCAGGCTAAAGGTGCATGGGACCGATGCATATGCGCACCCCTGGCCTGGGGGGCCAGGTCACGCGACCCGAACTCCAGAGCCCCGGAACTCTGGAACAACCACAACCTCCAGGCGGCGTCTGCCCCTAATGTATCCTCTCCTGGCATGCACAGCAGGTTGACCACGCCCACTGTACTACTGCAGAGAGAGGACTGGTTCAACCCTGACCTGTCATGGCAGTGCCATCCACAGGGAACTGCACACCAGTACAACACCTGAGGAACAAAATAACCGTACCTATCAATAAAAGCGGTCTGAGCCTGGCTACTAGCTGAGACCAACCCCTAAATTTAGGTACATAGCACCCCTCAAAGTAGAGGGGCGCTAAGTTTACATGAAAAAAAAATTGCTAGAAAATTACTCTGAACCCCCAAACATATATCTTTTTTCAAAGCAGAGGCTCTACAGAATAAAATGGTGGGTGTTGCAATTTTTTTTTCACAAAGTATTTGCGCAGCGATTTTTAAAACGCAATTATTTTGGGGAAAAAAAACAAACACTTTTTTGAACTTTAATGCACAAAAACACACTATATTACCCAAATGTTTTGTGAAATAAAAGATGATCTTGAGCCGAGTACATAGATACCAAACACGACATTCTTTTTTTAATGTACAAGTAAAACCTTGGATTGCAAGCATAATTCGTTCCAGGAACGTGCTTGTAATCCAAAGCACTCTTATATCAAAGCAAATTTCCCCATAAGAAATAATAGAAACTCAGATGATTCGTTCCACAACCATTTATTCATAAGTGCTTCAGTTTATAGTCCATATAAAAAGATTATAGCAATGTGATAGATTGTGTAACCATAAAATGTCCATCCACAAATGGAAGCCTCCACAAGGGGATTAGAAAGCAAAATCCAGCAGGAGTTACAGGGTATAAAAGAGAAGAGAGGCGCCTCTAAGTGTAGCAATATGGTTACATTTAATGAAGGTACAGCATTTAGAAACTCACATGGTTGATGATTAAAAGAGGCACATCTAAGTTTGCAGGCATCCGGGGTAAAGCTGTCCACATAGACCATCCCCTGCACTGCCGGCTCTCACCACTGTCAGTCTGCAATCATGACCGGGAAGACTGCCCTGCAGTAGAGCGATCTGAAAGCGAGGCTTGAAGCACTCGTGGAGTGCAGCGTGGAAGTGATGACGTCAATGGCAGTGTAGAGGATGGTCTATGTGGACAGCTTTACCCCTGATGCCTGCATACTTGGATGTTTTAATCATCAACCATGAGAGTTGCTAAATGTTATACCTTCATTAAATGTAACCATATTGCTACACGTAGATTCGCCTCTCTGCTCTTTTATACTCGGTTGTGACATGACGCTACTTGTATATCAAGACATCACTTGTATATCAAGTCAAAATTTATTTAAAAATTTTGCTTGTCTTGCAAAACGCTCTCAAACCAAGGTTTTACTGTAACTATAAACATTCCAGCTTAGGGTCTCTCAAAATGCGATGGCCATCTTTCAAAATAAGTGTGTGTGAAAGTGTGCCCTAGGACTGTGCCATGCTGTACCCTATTCTAATACTCAACTAGTGTGTGGTAGTGACGGAAACAATCACCGATGCAGAGACCAGTTTGGTCAAGACAAGAGGGACAATAAAAGCGGGTGTCACGCGTATATCCACGTTTTCTACAGACACATCTTCTTTGGGGTGTTCTTTTGGTAGAGGTACCACGGAGGACATCTAGAAAATGCCTCTCATGCAGCTGGCTCACTGCATTTGGATTAGGAAGTTGGGCCACAGCACCGTCTGGAAAAAGATAGGCTGTAATAATCTCTTCCTGGAATTTTAGGAAGGATCCAGTTCTTCCTGATGCTTTGTATAGCACATAAGCGTTCAGCAGAGCCAATTGGAATAAGTATACAGACACTTTTTTATACCAGCTTCTGGCCTTACAGGCAATTAAGTATAGCGCCATCATCTGGTCATTGAAGTCCACCCCTCCCATGTTAAGGTTGTATTTGTGGACACAGAGGGGCTTCTCAACACCACCAGCCGCCGTTGCAATATGGACTGTCATATCTGCGTTAATGGAGGACAGAACAAAAACATTCCATGTGTCCCTCCACTTCAAGCTATTTATTACACTTCAAACAGGCCCCCCCCCCTCGTCTAAGTCGGGAATCTACAAGCCGTTGCGCCAATTCCAAAATCAAACAGGTGACTAAAAAGTGTCACGCTTGTGTAATAATTGTCCACATACAAGTGGTACCCCTTTACGAATAAGGGTGACACAAAGTCCCAAATAATCTTACCGCTGCTCCCTATGTAGTCTGGGCAGTTGGGGGGCTCCACATTGCTATCTTTTCCCTAGTAAACCAGAAATCTATATGTATAGCCTGTGGCCCTGTCACAGAGATTATACATCTTGGCCCCTATATCTGGCACGCTTGCTGGGGAGAAACAGTTTGAAAGCAAGGCAGCCAGAAAACTTAATCAGGGACTCATCAACGCAGATAACTTGATCAGGAATTAATAAGGCTGCAAATTGTTGGTTGAAGTGGTTTACGAGGGGCCCAATTTTGTGAAGCTGCGCAGATTCAGGGACACCTGGAGGATGACATTGTAGTTGAAGTGCATGAACTGCAAGATTTGCTTGTATCTAGTCCTGGACATGGAAGCAGAGAACACGGGCATATGCTGAATTGGGTCAGTGGACCATTATGACCGCAACTCAACCTTTTTAGTAATGACCATGAGGAGGGATAGGCTCAGAAAGGGTCTTAAATTTGGTTACCGTTATAGGTTTCCAGGCAAATTCTCTGGCAAGAGTCAAATTTCGATTTGCGGCAATAAGTTGACCAGCGTATAAAATGCTTTGGTCCACAATAGATCTGTACAGATCTTCCGTGAAAAACAGCTCCTAAAAGTCAAGGGTACTAAAATCCGCTGTTTCCACCTGAATTCCGGGTTGGCCAGTGAATGGGGGAAGGGGTGGGCTGCCAATCAGGATTTGCAAATGCATCAGGAAGGGCACTACGGGCCTGTCTTTGAATTCTTGGTGGCTGCGGGGCACTACTTGTGATAGCCACTGCACCAGCTTGAACTGCACTTATGGGACTTGCCACGTCACCAAGTGTTACTGCAGTGCTGGTTTGTCTATGAGCAGGTTGTACTAGGCCACTGGTGCTTGCCAGTTCACCAGAAGGTTGAGCAGCACTAGTACTGGCTCTCTGCTGCATACGAGAACCCGTGTTCTCTGCTTCCATGACCAGGACTAGATACAAGAAAATCTTGCAGTTCATGCACTTCAACGACAATGAACTCGGTCATCCTCCAGGTGTCCCTGAATCTGTGTCCACAAATACAACCTTAACAAGAACCATGCAGTTGTTGCACCTCAGCAACAGAAGAACGGGGTTGGGTACACCTGACCTTAGCAGGGACCACTACTCCGTTGTCAGAGCTATCTGTCAGGGTACTGCTCATTTATACAGGTTCGTATACGGAGCCTGAATCTAACAGTGAGGCTACCCCTTCACTCATCTGTCATGCTTAAGCCTCTTCACTAGTGTACCTCTCATTGGACATTTTGGCCACTAAATTTATAGTTACAGCTAGTGCAACTAACAGATAAAAGAGCACCTGGTTGTCAGCGACTGCTTGAATCGCTACAAAAACATTAACTTTTAGCGCGAGCAGGGATCAGGCATGACTCTGCTAATGCTGCAGTTTTGTGTGCTGTGTTTTGTAAGTGACAGTGATCTATTGATACTGTACTTTGGTGGGTTGGGCTGGGTGGGGTGGGAAGGGCTAAACACAGGTGCTGGCAGGTGTCTGGGCTGATCCTGCTAACGCTGCGTTTTTGGGAACACTATACTATTGGGGACGCTAGTATAGATCTGATCAGATCAAAGATATTGATAAAACAATATTCTAGTAAGGGAGGTGTATAATGTGTGCATGTGTGTTAGTGCTACTGGCATTCAAAGTGTTAAAATCTGATGCTGTCTGGGATTGAAGCTAACTGATGCTGACACCTGGCGCCAACTTAGCTAACCCGTGACACTAACACAGTGATCAGAAAAAAGACCTGTACACTATACTAATGCCACAGTGACAGGGCGTGAAAGGGTTAACTGTGGGTGATCAAGGGGTTAAACCTTTTATTATGGACTATATGGGGGGTACCCTAAACCTATCTGGCCCTACCACTAACTGCCCTAACGCTGTTTAGTGTCACAAGTGACACCAGTACAGTGATCAGTGAAAAATCTGAAAACTACACTTGGACACTGTGACATGGAGTGAAAGGGTTAACTGGGGGGTCGATCAGGGGGTTTAAAAGTGTGCCTATGTGTCCTGGTGTTAGTGTTGTGCTTGGTGTACTCACTATGGAGGTCTTCTCTTTGCTCGCTGGAACTGAAAATGGCTCCACGAGGGGAAAGGACATCACTTCCTCTGCCTGTGTTTACATTACACAGGCAGAGGAGGCTTTTCATTCGCCAGAACCGATCATCAGGTCAAGGCCAGAAATCATTGGCCTGGGCCTGTAAATCGATTGGTTCTGTAGCAAATCCGATCGCTCTGGGGGTGGGGGCTCGTGGGTGCGAGCGATGTACACCTACGGTGATCCGCACAGCTGAGCCAACCTTTCGCAGTATAACTGCGGTGACTGCTTGAGAACTGAAGAATGCATTAAGATAAAAAACCTTCTGCCTTTACAATCACTTTAGCCACTTTACTACCCGGCTATTGTAATATGACGGCCACAAGGTGGCTCTGCCATCCTGGGTGGCCGTCATATGACGTGCTCGGGCCTCCCGGCCGCTAGGGGGCACGCGCCCGCCGTGTCACTCGGGGGCCGATGCACGTGCCTGGCGGCCGCAATGTTCGTCAGGTAACCGCGATCGACAGTTACAGAGCCAGGGACGTGGATCTGTGTGTGTAAACACACAGATCCATGTCCTGTCAGGGAGAGGAGACCGATGGTGTGTCCCTTGTACATAGGGACACCGATCGGTCACCTCCCCCAGTTAGTCCCCCCACAGTTAGAATCGCTCCCTAGGGAACACATTTTTTTTTACAAGAAGTCTAGGGAACATATTTAACACCTTGCTCGCCCCCCTAGTGTTAAACCCTTCCCTGCCAGTCACATTTATACAGTAATCAGTGCATATTTATAGCACTGTTCGCTGTATAAATGTGAAGGGTCTCAAAATAGTGTCAAAAGTGTCCGCCGCAATATCGCAGTCCTGACAAAAAAATAAATAAGTCGCAGATAACCGCCATTACTAGTTAAAAAAAAAAAAAAAGTCATAAATGTATCCCCTATTTTGTAGGCACTATAACTTTTGCGCAAACCAATCACTATACACTTGTTGCAATTTTTTTTTTACCAAAAATCTGTAGAAGAATACATATCAGCCTAACTGAGAATATATATATTTTTTTAAAATTGGGATATTTATTATAGCAAAAAATTGTGTTTTTTTTAAAATGGTCGCTATTTTTTTGTTTATAGCGCAAAAAATAAAAACCGCAGAGATGATCAAATACCACCCAAAGAAAGCTCTATTTGTGGGAAAAAAGGACGTCAATTTTGTTTGGGTACAATGTCGCGCAATTATCATTCAAAGCATGACAGTGCTGAAAGCTGAAAATTGGCCTGGGCAGGAAGGGGGTGAAAATGCCTGGTATTGAAGCGATTAAGATCAAATCTCGCCCATCGTTGAACCTCAGCTAATTCTTATAGCTCTCCCAAATACGGGTTATACCATAGAGAGGCATTTGGGGAGACACTAAGATGATCCATGCAGTCTTTTATTGCAAGTATGGAATGATTTGTATGAGAATTTCAGAATAGCAGGATATGGACCATTTCTATACAACAAATTAATCAGGGCCTCATGAGAATGCATTAACCGATTGCCGACCGCGTCACGAGGATATACGTCAGCAGAATGGCATGGCTGCGCATAGAAACGTATATTTACGTCACTTTTGGACTGCCGCTACCTCCGTCACCGTGGGACCCGTGGACTTGATGTCCGCCGGTGTCCCGCGATCGTGTCACAGAGCTGCAGAACGGGGAGAGGCCAGTGTAAACAAGGCTGTTCTGCCTAGTGACAGGACACTGATCGTCTGCTCCCTCTCATCGGGAGCAGCGATCAGTGTCATGTCACATGTATCCCAGACCTTCACAGTTAGAATCACTCCCTAGGACACACTTAACCCCTTCCCCCCTACTGGTTAAACCCTTCACTGCCAGTGTCATTTACACAGTAATCAGTGCATTTTTATAGTACTGATCGCTGTATAATTGACAATGGTCCCAAAATAGTGTCAAAAGTGTCCAGTGTGTCCGCCATAATGTTGCAGTCATGATAAAAATTGCAGATCGCCGCCATTACTAGTAAAAAAAAAAATATATTAATAAAAATGCCATAAAACTATCCCCTATTTTGTAGACACAATAACTTTTGCGCAAAACAATCAATAAACGCTTATTGCGATTTATTTTTTTGACCAAAAATATGTAGAATACGTATCGGCCTAAACTGAGGAGAATTTTTTTTTTTTTTAAATATTTTTTGGGTATATTTATTATAGCAAAAAGTAAAAAATATTGCTTTTTTTTCACAATTGTCACTCTATTTTTGTTTATAGCGCAAAAAATAAAAAACCGCAGAGGTGATCAAATACCACCAAAAGAAAGCTCTATTTGTGGGAAAAAAAGTGGCCCGGTCATTTGGCAGCCAAATCCTCCGGGGCTGAAGTGGTTAAAGTGCAGAGTTGACATATAAAGATACACTTTACCAAAATGAAAATGATGTAGCCAAAGTAGCTAGGTCTAGAAATACAAATATATAGTTAAAGCTCCAGGCTCCCCCCGAAAAATTTAAAGTCAGCAGCTACAAATACAAGTACCGTATTTTTCGCTCTATAAGACGCACCTCACTATAAGACGCACCTAGGTTTTAGAGGAGGAAAACAAGAAAAAAAATATAGTCTGATCCAAATGGTCTACTAAAATATTTACTAGTGCCCATGAAATGCAGCCTGACCTGTGCCAAAGAAATGCAGCCTGACCATTGCCATTATTGCAGCCCGACCTGTGCCACTACAAGTCCCAGCAAAGCAGGTTGCCATATTTTAGCCCCCCCCCACAGAGGCACTACAAGTCCCAGCAGAGCAGATTGCCATATTTCAGCCCCCCCACAGAGGCACAAGTAGTCCCAGCAGAGCAGATTGCCATATTTCAGCCCCCCACAGAGGCACTACAAGTCCCAGCAAAGCAGATTGCCATATTTTAGCCCCCCCACAGAGGCACAAGTCCCAGCAGAGCAGATTGCCATATTTCAGCCCCCCACAGAGGCACTACAAGTCCCAGCAGAGCAGATTGCCATATTTCAGCCCCCCCACAGAGGCACTACAAGTCCCAGCAAAGCAGATTGCCATATTTCAGCCCCCCCACAGAGGCACTACAAGTCCCAGCAAAGCAGATTGCCATATTTCAGCCCCCCCACAGAGGCACTACAAGTCCCAGCAGAGCAGATTGCCATATTTCAGCCCCCCACAGAGGCACTACAAGTCCCAGCAGAGCAGATTGCCATATTTCAGCCCCCCCACAGAGGCACTACAAGTCCCAGCAGAGCAGGCTGTCACCACTCCTCCAAACACAGCATTAGGAGACTGCACAGCCTTCCATCCACTCCTCCCCACACTCCCCTTACAATAGTTTCCTACCTGAGTCTGGGCGGCATGTCGCGCTGCATTGTGGGGCAGTGGACATGATTTTCCCTTCTCTCAAGACATGTCCCGGCTCCCAGACCCCGGTGTTCTGTGTTCTGTACACCGTAATTCTTCTACCTGCAGCACACAAGGCTGCAGATCACTGGCCAGGCAGTCACCTCCGTGGCTGCAGCGGTGGCTGAAGCAATAAGCTGGGCATCTGTGAGGGAGGAGGCCGCGGGAACCAGGACTCCGGAGTACAGGTCGGGGGGGGGGGGGGGTTTCGTGCGGGGGTGGCTTTTTTTGCCAGCAGTGGTGACGGGGCGTTGACAGCGGCGGCGGGGGCGGAGCCTGATGTACATTCGGACCATAAGACGCAGAGACATTTTTCCTCATATTTTTTGGGGAAAAAAGTGCGTCTTATGGTCCGAAAAATACGGTAACCTAAACCTATCTGGGACTACTGCTAACTGCTCGAACGCTGTTTAGAGTCATAAAGTGTGTCCTTATGTCCTCACCTGAGCCGATTCTTCAATTGGCTTTGAGTGCAGGCGCCGACATCTTAAGAGAAGCCGGCAGTGAAGTCTTGCGGCTACATGGCCAGTTTCCTACTGCTCATGCCCGAGCCGCACTGTGCTTTGTGAATGGTCCCGCAGTCTTCTGGGACCTGTGATGTGTCTCAGAAGGCTGCAGGGGAAGGAGGGGGAAGGTAAACTTCCAGCTCAGATTGCCACGGCACATCTGACCGGAAATGGGAGCGGGTACCTGTCAAAACCAGGAACCCACTCCCCCCCCAAAAAAATGTGGCAGTGGAGAGGGGGAGGATCCAAACAAGCAGAACTTCCTCTTTTGGGTAAAGTTCTGCTGTAAATCTATGGGGACATTCACTAAATCAGTGTACAAACATATATTTTTATTTAAGTAAATCATCCTCATAACAGTTGCATGCCCTTAAAGCGGAGTTCCACCCAAAAATGGAACTTCCGCTTTTCGTAACCCTCCGGTGTCACATTAGGCACCTTTCAGGGGGGAGGGGGTGCAGATATTTGCACCACTTCCGGGTATTGACTCCCCTTTGCGTCACCCCCCCCCCGCTGTCTTCTGGGAAACACACTGTTCCCAGGAGAGAGCGGGGACCAGTGACGGCGCACCACGCTACTCGCGTATGCGCAGTAGGGAACCGGGCAGTGAAGCGGCAAGGCTGCCCAAGAATGGCGGCGGCAGCATCCGAGGACCGAGCGACTACTCAACCTCGTCTGCCGACATCGCGGGCGCGCTCGACAGGCAAGTGTCCATTTTTAAAAAGTCAGCAGCTGCAGTATTTGTAGCTGCTGGCTTTAAAAAAAAAAAAAAAAAAACTGCGGAACCTCCGCTTTAATTCATCTTCACAAACCACCAGGAAATAATACCTTACATTGTGTCTTTTAAATAACTTGGATCAAATACAGTAGATATTTTTCCACCAGGCTGATCTTAAAGAAAGCACTACAAAGCCTTACCATTTAGGAAGACAAGACTGGTCCTGCACATAGAACAGGGAAATTTGTTTTTAAAAGATAATTAAAAGGTAAAGATCAGACAGAAGCAGAAACACATGTAATCTAGACAAACAAGACAGCTGTTTTATAATGGAAAGGCCTCTTACACCTTATAATTAACCCCAAAGTACAAAAAGATTTATCAAATACATAAAAAATACATAAAAAATATTTTGCGTGTGTTTGTGTGTAAAATATATTTTTAAAGATTCATGCATATTCATGAAAAATATTTTACATTTATAATATACTAATACAATATGAACACTATTTGCCGCGTATTAATGCCAACTTGAATGTTTATACATGCTATGGTGCAGTATTGTCTGAATAAAAACAAACACTGACTGTAAGGGCTAATTTCGGCTGCTATTAAACAATATATAAACCCAAGAACAAAAATGTTATATCTTATTATTTTACAGGACACAGGACTTTACAATCAAAATGGGAGGGTTAAGTCATACCAAAGGTAATAACTGTGATGGGATGAGTTGATGGAAAATGTAAAAGATCAATTTCTAGATAGTGTCAGGATAGGCTTCCCTGAAAAGAAAGTTTTTTAGGGATTGCAGACAGAATAGGAGTACATTTTCTACTAGTACAAAAATACTAAATCTATTGATCTCACCAGAATTCCAGTATCTTTGTAACTTCTGGTGCACTGATATCTCAAACAGTGTTATTAACCTTCCCAGCCATCAGCTGTGAGCTTCAACACAACTTTCTTAATCATACATTAGGGGACATATAATGAAGTGGTACATTGGGCTATGCTTCTGCTTTCAGGAGACTGAACAGTGAAAAAGGACAGCCCAAAACAACCTATCCCACTCCAAGAATGCCTACTTTTTTGCTAGATTAAGAAAAAAAAAAAGTCTAACTTTTAACAAGATTAATTTTCCATCTAGCTAGTTTTTACAGTTGCTGCAAAGCTTTAAGGGGTCTAATTTTGCAGCTTTTTGGATCAGATGATATTCAGACTTGCCACAGAAACTGTACCTGACTCCGTTTTAAGATGAAACAGGGTCAGCCCATAGTATGTATTTTGGCTCTTGACTCTGATGAAAGGCGCTTGACTATGTACTTTTCTGCAACGTGTGAGTCAGTCGCAGAGTGCGCTACAGATCCAGGGCTGCAGTGAACCCGTCTGATGGAGGCTTGTCCCTCAAGAACCCTAGGGTAGGGGTGGGCAACTGCAGCTCTCCAGCTGTTGTGGAACTACAAGTCCCACAAGGCATTGCAAGATTGACATTTACGAGCGTGACTCCCAGAGGCATGATGTAGTTCCACAACAGCTGGAGGGCTGTAGTTGCCCACCCCTGTCCTAGAGAGTATACCCAGGAAAGGGGAGATGCTTCCTGGATCCTGCCTCTCTATCCCCAACTGTGACTGTGGAGGTGCTGCAAGGCCTTCTAAGGACCTTTATCTGTGGTAAATAGGGTTTTTGACCTTTTGTATTTAGGCTTGGTTCTTTTTATAACATGTGTACCCAGCGCCGTCTTCCCATCAATAATATTTTTCAAAAAATCATAATATAAGTGCAAGTGAGTCTTAGGTGCCAAAACCATATAAAGCATAAAACACTTGAAACAACTTATAAAAACCAAAAACTTAAAAAAAAAAAAAAAAGAAGAGAATTCTGTTCATATGATATTGTGCAGTCCTTGTGCAACGCCATCCTTTAATTCAAAAAGCCACGGTTTGCGTTCCAATTGGTGGATATGACGTCACCTGAAGTATCCACTTCTGGTGACGTCATATCCGCCGATTGGAATGCAAACCGCGGCTCTTTGAATTACAGGACGGTGTTAGTATATGCTCAGATAGAAGGAGAATTTTTTAAGTTTTAAATTGGGTATAAAAGCGTGTTTTATTTCAATAAACAGTATTGCACAATTGATAGCATCTGGTTATATTCCCTATGACTTACACGAGGCTCTATCCCTACCTGCTGGAGAACCACACAGACAAGCAGACCATCCACTGAGAATATTATCTGATGAGCAATTGCTCTTATTACAGGTACAAAATCCACCATTATCTGGTGAGTGCAGGCACATGAGGAGAGTACGGGACAGCACAACACGGCATAAGAATTAGCACTTGCATGTATTATGATTGTTGGAAAAACATTGTTGATGGGAAGACAGCGCTGGTTACACATGTTATAAATTGATGGCATCTACACCTTATACCACAGCAGCAGTCAATTGAGTAATTTAATCACAGGAAAACACTTTGTGCTTGAGTGGCCTAGAAGTTATAGGAAGGGGTTGGATTGTTTCCAGAAACAGACACAAAATCTCCCAATCCCTGATGTATGATAAAAGAGGAAAAAAGAGAGACAGACCTCTCAGAGGTCTTGGGACTTTAATGGGAGATACCAGGTCTGTTTGTAAGGTGAGCTCACTAAACAGTTTGTTTTAGAAAAGTATAAATTTATTAATGATAGCATTAAAATAATACAGTCAATATACATAGACCATAGATTGCTGTTTGGTGTATGAAACGAGATACTTCATGTTTCACAAAAGTGCTTCGTCAGGGCCTTGCACACATCTTTAGTTTCATCTGATTTATATAGAACACAAAAATATGTCGTTAGTACAATATCAAACAGATCACTTTAAACAATAGCAAAAAATACATTCATAAAAGTTTTATCATGGTAGTTACTATATACTGGCAGTGAAAACTGCCCCGTGCTCACCTGGTCTAAAAAGTTGAGCAACCTACACACCGCTTAGCACAGGCACCGGTAAGGCACAACCCGCAACTATCCCGGTGGAGGCCAGATCCAGCCAGGGAGGTTAATGAGGGTGTTGGATCGTTTCAGCAAATCAAGAGACGCATCGTAGATGTCTATAAATTTGATAGAATAGATACTAATGTAATGATTGTATTGAGCTATAATAGCGGCGTTTTAGTATAGTATAGAGTACCTAGTTAGGATTATATACTTTATAATTGCATTATTAGTACTAATATATTTCTATAGAAGTTAACTTTATAGACTGGATTCTAATACAGATATAATTAAGGATAGTTACCCCACTGGTAAGAGGGTGTACTAATTATGCCAAGGAAGGTTATTAAGCGGGGGGGGGGGGGGGTATTTGGAATTTTAATTGAAAAACTAAAAAATATACTAAAGATAATAGTAGTAATAAGGCAAAGTTACATTATTGCTGCAAAGTAGATGGGGCCAAGCATATAGGTATGTGCAGTGTGTATGGAGGTGAGGGGGAGAAGGGAGGGGAACAAGGGGAAAGAAGGGGGGGGGGGCCCACACTCAGTGCACACAGATGGTCCAAAAATATATTCAAAGGCCATAGCTGAATAAAGAGGCAGTAATCAATTAGTATCAATTAAAATAGCTTTGTATGCGGTATGTATGTAATGTCTAGCCCACACACAGCATGCAATATATTCTGAAGGAGTTGCATACGGTATACAATAGGCCATTTGCCAAAAGAATACAAGACCATTTGTATTACTTAGACGCAGGGTTACTATACACCCCAATCTGCAAGCACGTTGGACTTCACTACAGTTAGGATCCATCATACATCTCATTCTTTGCATTGGAAGTAATTCCAGAATTAGAGGGGAGGAGACTTTGACAAAAAGATCCTCCAACAAGAGGCCAGGTGGATATTTAACCAAAGAGCTACCTATCCACCAGGCCTTATAACACAGCATTATCATTCAAACCTTTTTTGTAATCGATCATGATATTTCTATTTATTGTTTTAATTATTATTCTATTGAAATGACAACTTTATTAGGCATAATGAAGTATAAACTATGAGCTATACACAAATACCATCTATCCCTAATTTGTAGTCCACCCAATTAGGGGTTAACTGCATTATATGTATATGCTAGACATATAACAAAAATATCTTTTGCCACATATCAAACTCGCAATACCCCCTTTTTCATTTTTGCTACAAATTTACTTTGTTATGTATACATATTCTATTTTGTTAATCATTATTCAGTTTAATTTATGAGTATTGAATGATCGGTTAATTTAATTTGACTTATGTGTTTAGTTTGTGTGTGTTTTTTTTTTTCTCCAAACACAGTTTTTTTAACTGTATAGGTATATGTTTTCACCAGTTTTCTTGCTCTATGATCTATGACGCACTTTACCCATCCTAGGTTGTATACCCTACACAAATGGATATTTTTGGTTGAAGTGTTATGTCTGATATGTATACAAATCACAATGAACTGATCCATTTCCAATGTAATGAACATTGTGCTTGTGTTTTAAAATTATATATAAACTGTTTTTCTAATTTGAGATCGCTACTTATTAATTCATTTTAAATGATGATGTCTGTGATTTTGGACGGCGTTTGCACCGCTGCATAGGAGCCAGGCACCAGATATACGCCCCCCCCCGGTTACCTTGGGTTTGATGAGGCTGTTTTGTGTGTCCCTTGTGAGAGGAGGGAGCTACCCATTCCCTCCTCACTTCCTGCCCGCGCCTCCAGCGTGTGACAGATTGCGCCTGCGCCCTGTGTCTGCCGCGCTGACACGTGCGCACGCGCACCTCCAGGGACACCCGGATCGGAAGTGACGTCAGGGGTCATGATTGACCCTTCACTTCTGGTGGGATCGTAGGCTTCTAAGATGGCGGTGCCGGCCCTCTCACCGACACACGCTTCTTATCTGTATCCTGGCCTAGGCTAACAAGGCCCACGCCTAGGGCAGCACTTTGCAGGGGGGCAGCACAGAAAGTGTCCCCGCTGGCTTGCGCTACACTGTTAGTGTAGCGCCAGTCTGATGGGGCGGACTGGGCTGAGAGGCAAATTAGTCTAGCACCCTCATAAAGCTGCCGCACTGCTTCCGGCATGCGGGCGGCCGGCATTCTGCAACTGACTGTCCTATCATCCTGGACAAAAAACCTCCCTCACTGTGCTATATATATATATATATATATATATATATATATATATGTTTCTGCTGCACCATTGGCATGGTTATATCTTCTTAAGCCCCGTACACACGATCGGATAACCTATGGATTTTCGTCCGATGGATTTGTCCATCGGAAATCCGATGAAACTGTTTTTCATCAGTC
This sequence comes from Rana muscosa, assembly GCA_029206835.1. NCBI lineage: Eukaryota > Metazoa > Chordata > Amphibia > Anura > Ranidae > Rana > Rana muscosa. The sequence goes on along the minus strand of CM055116.1, from coordinate 602,006,866 downwards.
TTGGCCACACACCATCAGTCAAAAAACCGACCGTTCCAAACGCGGTGACGTAAAACACTCCGATGAGCCGAGAAAAATGAAGTTTAATGCTTCTGAGCATGCGTTGACTTGATTCTGAGCATGCGTGGGTTTTTTAACCGATGGACTTGCCCATAGACTATTGGAAATTCCCATCGTTTTTTTATCCATCGGAAAATTTTAAAACAAGTTCTATTTTTTACAACCGATGGAAAAAAGACCGATGGGTACCATACACGATCGGTTGGTCTGATGAAAACCATCCATCGGACGGTTTTCATCAGTCAAACCGATCGTGTGTACGGGGCTTCAGTCCTCTCCATAAAATTATCAGAAATTTGTGCTTAAAGTAGAACTATAGGCAACACTTTAAGGGAGGGTTATAGACTGTGTCAGTTTATTTTTTACCATCCCTGTCCCATTGCAGAGATTTCCCTTCACTTCCTGCCCCATAGCTAAACAGGAAGTGAGAGGAAATCTATGCAAATTAAGGGAATCATTTGCCCCCCCCAGGCTCCCAGAACTAGTGTCCCAGCTCGAACATTTCAGGGCGGGTCTTAAACAGAATGGGGTGTGGCCTTAATAGGAAGGGGTGGGTCATATTTAAATTAGGGGGTACACGAGTTTAGTCAGGCCTAGAGCAGCACAAATCCTAAATACACTACTGGCACAAGAATACACCCCATTGCCATAGGATCTTTATGCCGGGGATCTGGGATACGCGAATCACTACAGTTTAAGGTAAGGATTTCAAGTAGGAGCTTCTAAACTCTATCATTATTAGGTATATAAGGCTCATTATAGTCAACACTAGCCTCCCCCATTCTAAGTATCATATCTATCTAACGATATTGTATACCGTATGTAACTCCTTCAGAATATATTGCATGCTGTGTGTGGCCTAGACATTACATACATACCGCATAAAAAGCTATTTTAATTGATGCTAATTGTTTACTGCCTCTTTATTCAGCTATGGCCCTTGAATATATTTTTGGACCGTCTGTGTGCACCGAGTGTGGGGGGGGCCCTTCTCTCCCTCTGCTCCCCTCCCTTCTCCCCCTCACCTCCAAACACACCGCACATACCTGTATGCTTGGCCCCATCTACTTTGCAGCAATAAAGTAACCTTGCCTTATTATTACTATTATCTTTAGTATAGGTTTTAGTTATTCAATTTAAATTCCAAATACACCCCCCCCCCCGTAATAACCTTCTTTGGCATAATTAGTACAACCTCTTACCAGTGGGGTAACTATCCTAAATTATATCTGTATTAGAATCCAGTCTATAAAGTTAACTTCTATAGAAATATATTAGTACTAATAATGCAATTATAACGTATGTAATCCTAACTAGGTACTCTATACTATATTAAAATGCAGCTATTATAGCTCAATACAATAATTACATTAGTATCTATTCTATCAAATTTATAGACATTCTACGATGCGTCTCTTGATTTACTTTAACGATCCAACACCCTCATCCCTCCCTGGCTGGCCTCCACCGGGATAGTTGTGGGTTGTGCCTCACCGGTGCCTGCGCTAAGCGGTGTGTAGGTTGCTCAACTTTTTAGACCAGGTGAGCACGGGGCAGTTTTCACTGCCAGTATATAGTAACTACCATGATAAAACTTATGAATGTATTTTTTGCTATTGTTTAAAGTTATCTGTTTGATATTGTACTAACGACATATTTTTGTGTTCTATATAAATCAGATGAAACTAAAGATGTGTGCAAGGCCCTGACGAAGCACTTTTGTGAAACACGTTGGCTGACCGCACCATGAAGTATCTTGTTTCATACACCAAACAGCAATCTATGGTCTATGTATATTGACTGTTATTTTAATGCTATCATTAATAAATTTATACTTTTCTAAAACAAACTGTTTAGTGTGCTCGCCTTACAAATAGACCTGGTATCTCCCATTAAAGTCCCAAGACCTCAGAGAGGTCTGTCTCTCTTTTTTCCTCTTTTGGCCTAGAAGTTGTTTCCTGGTGGCTGTATTGTGCATGTGGGTGTCCCACTTACTTCCAGTGCGCATGTGGATCTGATTGCCTTCCCGCCTTATCCTCAGCACTAGCATCAGATCAACAATTCTGTTTGCCTGAGCTCCCTGCTGCCAACAGTGACCTGGTCACAGACAGCACTTTCACTTCCTGCAGCAGCCTTTGCGAATACCCATCATCACTCTATCAACAGTGTGGCAAATCATAAGTGCAAGGGCAACAGTCCTTAGGGGTCTGGCCAGATTACAATCTGCTAACAGTGCCAAGGGCTCTTGCAGTGTCTTTCCTAAAGGGGCTCAACACCAATAGCCTGGATAACTGTCCCCTGCGCAAATTGCAGTCTTTCTTAATGCCAAATTCTCAGCCACTATATCGTTGTTTATGGAAAAAATTGCAGCCCTGATACCCGACTCAGAATGCAGGGCCTGCAATCAGTCAGTTTCTGAATCCCAGGGGGGGGGGGGGGTCCCCAGTGTGCAGACATATTACCAAAACTTAGGCATGCCATCTTAATTCTCATTAATGCAGTCTGCAAATGCCTAGACGTGGAGCTACCTGTGTCAGCTACTCTTAAGGTTACTAGTTTGGGTTCTCTAAAAAGCCTCCAGACTGTTAAGACTTTTCTAGTGCATTTTCTATTGCAGTCAGTCCTTGTATAGTGATTGGCCTAATCCAGATAAAGTCTTTGCTCCTCTTAAACGCTTTTCCTGGAATTATTCTAAGCAGGAAGGGTTCCTAAAGAAGTGGTCTGTCCCTTTTGTGGACCTGGTCATTTTCTGTCCTGACAAGATTCTAACTGCCCCTCTTGAGGGCTTCCCCATGTTTAACCACTTGCCGCCCGCCCTATTGCAAAATGACGGCGGCAAAGTGGTTTCAATATCCTGACTGGACGTCATATGACGTCTTCAGGATATTGAGCCACTGCATCACGGCAATCGTTGTTGTGGGATGTCAGTCTGACACCCCGCAACACCGATCTAGGTAAAGAGTCTCCGACGAGACTCTTTACCATTTGATCAGCCTTGTCCAATCACGGCTGATCACGATGTAAACAGGAAAAGCCGGTCATCACCTTAAGGTATGCCACCCTAGACCACCAGGGATGCCAATTAAAAATGCCTAATGGATGCCAATCAGTGCCCACAATGGGCACCACTGATTGGCAGGCATTATTGTTTGGCACTGATTGGCATCCATTAGTACAACACATTACAGTGCCACCTATCAGTACCCATCCATGCCACCTATCAATGCCCATCCGTGCCACCTATCAGTGCCCATCCGTGTCGCCCATCCGTGCCCATTCATGCCGCCTATCTGTGCCCACCCGTGCCGCCTATCTGTGCCCATCCGTGCCGCCTACCGGTGCCCATCCGTGCCGCCTACCAGTGCCCATCCGTGCCACCTACCAGTGCCCATCAGTGCCCATCATTGCAGCCCCATCAGTGAAGGAGAAAACTTACTTATTTACAAAGTTTTGTAACTGAAACAAAAAAAAACATTTTTTTTCAAAATTTTCAGTCTTTTTTTATTTATTTTTTTAGCAGAAAATCAAAATCGCAGAAGTGATCAAATACCACCAAAAGAAAGCTCTATTTGTGGGAACAAAATGATAAAAATGTAGTTTGGGTACAGTGTAGCATGACCGCGCAATTGTCATTCAAAGTGCAACAGCGCAGAAAGCTGAAAATTGGTCTGGGCAGGAAGGTGTATAAGTGCCCTGTATGGAAGTGGTTAAGGACTGAGTAGATAGAAAGCTAGAAACATTTTCAAAGGCCCTATTCTCCCCACAGGCTCTACCCTGCAACATGCAATTGCGGCCATGTCCATCTGCCAGACCTTAGCTATCTGGACTCCAAAGGTCATATCCATGTCCCGGGATTCTAGATCTATCCCAATGGATCTTTCTGTTCTTGGGCAGCTGGGGCTCATGCCTGTGACCTTAACTATTTCATTGATGTACTGGCTGATATTATACATCAAATAATTAGAATGGGAATCTTCTGGGTACACAGGCGGTGAACCCCCTGGCTCAAATGTTGGTCTGCAGAGCATCAATGAAAGAAAATGTTCTTGCATATGTTCTGTGATGGTGAGCCCCTCCTTGGTGAATACCTAGACAACTTCATCAAAAAAGTTACCAGGAAAAGAAGCCAAAATCTCAACCAGGAAAACCCCTATTTCCTGAGGCTAAGAAGAGATTTTTTTAAATTTCTCTCAGGCCTCCAAATCTGCAAGCAAATCTATCCCACAATGTGGGGGCAACTCTGCTATTCAAAGTGGTGAAAGCCTGTTGGCCTTTGTAGCGGTCTGGTCCCAGAAAACGTTAGATGTCTGGGTCCAGAACATTGTGTCTAGAGGCTACTGAAATTTCTCTACCTTCACATCTTCATGTTGTCATGTTTGCCAATGACTCTGCAAAGGTTGGTTGACCTTCATGTTGCTCAAGCGCAGCTCCTCTCGCAAAGGGTCATAGCCATTGTCCCTGAAACAGAAGGGCTTAAAGGTTTCTATACAAACCTGTTCACCATACCCAAAGCAAAAGGGGGCATCCACCTCATACTGGGTCTGAAGGTCCTCAACATCTTTCTCCAAGCACAAACATTCTGCATAGAATCGGCTAGGTCAATCATTGCTTTCCTTCATCCAGGAGACCCCCTGGCCTCTGTGGACAAAGTATGCCTACTTTAATGTCACCATCTTTCTAGTACACCGACACTAACTGTGTTTTGTTGTGAGCACAACTTGTTGCCATTCCCTTTGGCCTGTCCACTGCACTTGATGTCTTCACAAGGTGCTGTTTCCTGTTCTTGTTGTGCTTCGCTCTCAAGGCATCCCCATAGTGGAGTTTCTGGAAGCCTCTCTTCTGAGGGAACAGTAAGTTCTGTCCTGTATCTTCACTTGAAGTATTTGAGCCTGATCTTGGATATGGCACTGTCTAAGGCTTTCCTTCCCCTGAAAAACTTCAACCTTTCTGCTCTAATGTATGGATGCTACAGTCCAGGAGCAACCTGACCCTCCGCTTTTGCAAAGGGATTTTGAGCCTTATGGAGGCCTCCTTCAAGGCATTCCCATATGCCCAGTTTCACTGCAGCTCGTTACAACATTCTGGCAGCATGGGACAAGAGTGTGCAGTCTCTGGATTGACTCCTACATCTGGCCAGCTAGACAAGGCTTGCTTTGGCATTGTTGGTCACATGTTCAGCACTGGAATCGGGAAAAAACTTTCTTCCAATGGTTTGGAAGGTTTCACAATGGATACCAGCCTGTTGGGCTGGGGAGGAGTCCAGGGTGCTTTCTTGGTTCAAGAGACTTGGTCGTAAGAGGAGGCTTGTCTTGTTCATTATTCTGAAACTCAGGGCGATTCAGTTATCCATTCAACTATGGACCTTTCGTTTGTGTGGTCATCCAACCAGAAATCTGTAAGACGGTGCCATGTCAGTGCCTTACATCAACTATTAGGGAGGGACCCAATGTCTTGCATCCCAAAGAGAAGCAGATCTGATTATGGCTTATGTAGAACTTCCAGCCCTGTTCACTGTGCACATTCCAAGCCTAGAAAATTGACAGGCCGACTTCCTCAGTCACTAACAGTTGCACTCCAGAGAATGGTCTCTTCAGCCTAAGGTGTTTCAAGACCCCTGTGGCAGGTTTGAGGATGCTGGATTTGAACCTCCTGGCTTCCAGGTTCAACTACAAAATGAGCAGGTTTGTCTCTAGATCTAGTTCAATATGATCTTTGTGTTTCCTCCTCTAAAGCTCCTTCCTCTCCTCCTCCCCAGTTGGATCTTCTATCCCAAGGGCCGGTTTTCCCAAACTGTTTCTTGGTCACTGGTTTTAGCTGGCTGTTGGTCACTGGCTGTTGAAGCCCAGGATCCTGAGAGAGAGTGGCATATTGGTTTTAATCATCCCTATGCTTTAAAAATCAGGAAATCAACTTCTTGTAAAGTTTACCATCACATTTGGAAAGCTTATTACTCATGGTGCAATGACGTTCACCGTGGGATGAATCCTGCCCTTTCATTAGTTTGGCCTTGATAATTGCTTGGCCTTAAGGGTCAAATCTCAGCATTAGCGGTTAGTTTTCAGAGAAAGTTTGTCTCACACTCCTTAGTGAAGGTCTTCATACAGGGTGTAACTTACATTGTTCCTGCTGTACACTCCCCAGTGACTCTGTGGGATCTCAACTTTTGTGACTTAAGTGGTAGAGGCCAAGATGACAAGAAAGCCTCCCTTACATCTCCTGTTTAATACCCCCTGGAGTTGGTGGCAGGGTGTAGCAGGATGAGGAGTGGCATTGGTTCCTGTGGTAGGTCCTGGCTTTTTGGATTAGTATTGTAAATTTAGGGGCCACAGTTGACAAGCATACTTTGTCCCATTGTTTGAGGTGTAGATCTCCCCTCTTCTTTTTGTCAATTTTTTTATTTTATTTTTTTAACCCTCCTTTGCCAAAATCAGCTTGCAACTTCTTATTGTTCAGGAAAAATGTGACCCTATCCTGTATTGCCAGGACTGGAGAATCAGGAACTGTATCAGGCAGGAAGGATGGACAAAAATCATAATTGGCTAATAATGAGCCTGGTCAGTAGCCTCATGCACAGAATTGTTGTAGGCAAATTCCGACAAAAGTAAGAGAGATGCCCAGCCATACTGTGAGAATAATGAAAATCATCTAAGGTACTGTTCCAATGTCTAATTCCTGTACTCTGCCTGCCCATTCATTCATGTACAGAAGTATTGTACAGCTTGATTTCTAACACTGCACAGCTTTGCCCAAAATTTTTATGTGAACTGTAATCAGCGATAGGACACAATACTGGCAGGAATCCCATAAATCTTACCAACTCTTTATACATTTTCAATATTAAGTTGCGCTAAACCGTCATATACGATAAATCTATGCTATAAACAAAATTAATAATACATTTTCATAAAGTGACTCAGTGCAAATATGTGATAGTTGATTATCGCATCAAGTTACATTCCAAATAGTCCTTTATATTAGAGATGAACTTTCAAATGGTGAAGCTGACACACAGTACACCCAAGAAGTGTGATGAGACAAGATATAGCTTCCACCTTCACACACACTGCCGCTTACCGACTCCCAGTGATCTCTTATTACAGGAGATCACACGCACTTGTGGCTTAATACCCAGCCCGGGCCTTTAAGATACTAAGCGATGGTCCAGCGTCCTCTCAGATGTTATCCCTCACAAGTATGTATTGCCAGCAGGTGGGTGTCCAGCCTTGGTGTCCGGCTTCTCTTTAGGCGGAGAAGACCTGCTGCTGTCTAGTGGAAGGTATTCCGCTCTTCTCTTTACACTCGCAGGGCACGGCGCTCCACACTCCCAACACAACTCACTGCAAGTCTACAGCCCCCAAATCTCCACCCACTTCTCCTCGCCTTCCTACGTAGGAAGGTAGAATTGGCCTCAGTAGGCTCTAGGACTTAGCCTTTTCATTGTTGCAGAAGATCTGACATCATTTTTACAGTTTCTTTTTAGATTAGACCGCTAAAAGGACGGTTGCATAAATTCAATTGTCTTTTAAATGCTGAAATGTCCAGCCAATGGGTGATCATAATATGCCTTAATTACCTGGAGCTCTTCGCTTTCAGATACAAAGAATTTGTCTTGGAATAAGAAGAGTTCATCTTTTTTCCTGTAGGATTATCCCTTGGGGAACTGAGTCTTCTCCTGATGCCTGCTTGAAGTGAGACATATAATCTGTCTAGAGGAGCAAAAAGTTTTAGGTGGAAAAAATAGTATATCAGGCTGAGATAGTTCCTCTATTTTTAGAAACAAGCCAGACAAAGCATCTGACTCTTGATATTTTTTTGAACCAGGACAAAACATGATGTGAAACACAAGTCTGGATAAAAATAATGTCCATCTGGGCTATAAGGCCTCTGGCTCTTGCAGGACTGCTGATAAGGGGGTAGCACCTGCCCTCCTGTACAGGGCCCAGGCCCCAAAAGTTTAACGGGGGGGGGGGCCCAGAGCAGCAGGAATGAATGGGTGCAATTACTGAAACCAATTCCCAGTGTTTACTATGCTTCAGTTTGTGGATGAACAGGGAGCCTCTGTACAGAGCGCTTCCTGTTCGTTCACTCTGCAGCTGAGGCTGCAGAGCAAGGATTGAGGAATCTGTGTCCTCAATTTTTTCTCTGTCTCAAAAGTGAGGCATTGGGTGTCTTGTTTAGACCCATGATATTTCACCAACCCCCACCGGGCTGTTAAAAAATAAAATAACAAAAAATTTAAAAAAATTATAAAAAAACATAATTAAGGGCTCATTCTCATAGGTATTGTAGTTTAAATAAGTGATTTGTCCATGCAGCTGGAGCCGCCTGTTAGACTTTGTTTACGGTTCCTGTCAGCTAGGCTGTACGGGGCACCATGACTTCTAACAGCAGGCCTGGTCTCTTGACTGACCCGAGATACTCCAGATTCTTGTGGTCTGTAAAAATGAGAATGAGATGCACCTTCCATCAGATAACAACATATCCAGGGATATTGAATTGCCAGCAATTTCTGATCTCCAACATCGGAATTTTTTTTTGCTGGAATTAGCTTCCTGGAATAAAAAAGATTGGGGATGTGTTAATGATATGGGGCCTGGGACAGGCTGGCTCTTGAAGGCATCAGCCTCCAGAATATACAGCAATGCTGAATAAGGGTCGCAGTATTGGTGCAGATGTAAAAGGGAGTTTCAGCTTGTTAAATGCTGCTTGAGGCTCCAGTGACCACTGGAAATGGGTATGCTGCTTGTGAGTTGCATGAAGGGAAACACGATAGCTGAAAAAGCCTTTGATAAAATTACTTTAGAAGTTGGCAAAACCCATGAATCCATGTACTCCTTTTTTTATTGACGAACAAAAACAGAAACCGCTCAGGTGTAGACGTCCTCCAGGTGAATATCTCCTCCCAACAGCCAAGGGTGCAGGCAATGCAATTTCAGGCAAAACAAAAGATCAAGTCTTCTGGACAGCAGCACTCCAATAAAAAGCCTTTTATTATGTAAAATCTTCAAAAATCCAAATACAGCACAGCAAGTCACAAAATTCTGGTTAGAGCCGACTAGTTTCACACTTTCTTAGTGGTTAATCATAGCTGCCTAGTGCACAAATGATTCCCATGATATACCCCAAAAAAGGTCATATGACCCAACCACAAGTGTAGGTGATTAAGTGCTAACAAGTGTTAATTGAAAATTGATTGCATGCTGACTAACCTGTGTCCAAGAAATAAATGTTTTTTAAAAACTGTATGATAGATAGATATATATATATATATATATATATAGAGAAAGTTGACCAAGAAAGATTAATACATTTATGTGTAAATAACCAGCCAACAACCTTGTGGTATATAGTTATCAATAGTATACGTTGCGCTACAATAGTTGCTCAAATGTGGCAACATTGTTCAAGGTTCATGTAGGGAATATTAATATCAATTAACAAACATTAATGTAAAAAATATATATATGTGTATATATATGTGTATATATATATATATATATCTCTTTCTTACATTATGACACTTTTTGATGAACAAACTGACAATTTACCTTTACATCTTTTACTATTTGTGCGCTATGGATGCATTTGCCTTTGCTTATGCATCCATTTCAGCACGTTGCACATGCATTATGTAAAGATTTAGGCTGTTCATCCATTGTGTTCCATATATTCACTTTTATTTAATTTACACATTCCTCACTTTTTTGCATCAATCACAAGTTTTTTCACAAATATTAAATTTGCTGCACACCTTTTCAGGGATATTATGTACATAAATTTTTAGAATAGTTGGTACAATGAAACCATACACTTTTTAAAAAACATTTATTTCTTGGACACAGGTTAGTCAGCAGGCAATCAATTTTCAATTAACACTTGTTAGCACTTAATCACCCACACTTCTGGTTGGGTCATATGACCTTTTTTGGGGTATATCATGGGAATCATTTGTGCACTAGGCAGCTATGATTAACCACTAAGAAAGTGTGAAACTAGTCGGCTCTAACCAGAATTTTGTGACTTGCTGTGCTGTATTTGGATTTTTGAAGATTTTACATAAAGGCTTTTTATTGGAGTGCTGCTGTCTAGAAGACTTGATCCTTTTTTTTATTGACTGGCACAAGCCAATACAAGATAGTATTGACTTTTAATGGTCGATGACGATAGCTTCTGTTGAGACAATGAAACCCAGGAATGACATTTATTTTTTGTTCAAATTCACACTTCTTTGGCGCAGACTTAGTTTTCCCAGTTTAACTTACTCATCTCTTATTTGACGTGGATACAATGAAGCTCCAGTGAAGAGGAGAAGGCCAAGAATCTAAATACACTATCATGAGAAAGTCAAGAAAGTACCACAAGATATAATTTGTACAAAATGCTAAAAAGTGGTTTGTGCATTGCATAGGCCAAACAGCAGTACAAGATATTCAAAACGTACAAAGAGTTCTGAATGCCATTTCCACTCAAATCTACCTAATATGAAATAAATCATAGGCCTCTCCCAAATCCAGCTTGGTGTAAATCTTCACAGTTCGGAATCCTTGAAAAAGCTCAGGAACCTGTGGCAGGTATGTTTTCTTGATAGTGACTGTTAAGATCTCTATAATTCTTTGTGCTTGGGGCAGCACAGTGGTCAAGTGGTTAGCACTTTGTGCCTGGAGTTTGCATGTTCTCCCTGTGCCTGCGTGGCTTTCCATATTCCGGTGTGGATAGCAAATTCTTCACACCCAAAAGTGCACACCCCACTCTCAAGCCACTTACCAGCTACTATGACCCCAAGATGGGGGTCTGGCTGCACTTTATTCCAGTATAACCTTGAGATGGATATCAGAAGCCAAGATTCCAGGATGGATTACCATACAATTAGAATGTTCAACAATGAGCTCCGTAAAAAGCAGAGACAAAGAAGGAACTAAGTGCAGTAATTAAAAATACAGGCTTTTTAATGAAGGTTAAAACTATTGTAGCGCTACCCCCATGAGGGCTGCTTGCTTAATCTGTACCCCACTGGTTGCTCCGACCATGCAAGTCCTCCGACACCTCTGACACTCTGGCTTCAGACATTTTCAGTGATAGTCAAGAGTTAAAGACACATACACAATTTAAGTGAAAAAAGTTGAGTTGCGTTTACTGAAAGGTTATAAGCATTAATTCCCAGTGGTACAAACTCAACCCCTGAGGAAGTTGCACAGGAGCAAAGATAGCAATTATATAAAACAGAAGCAATAACTCATGGTAGGATATAAAGACTTTCCAAACACTCTATTCAGTTGGGAACCTATGTGAACAGGCAGGAGGAGGCCAGAGGGGTGACCACTATTGTGTCAAATCACTCCCTTCTGTGCCTCAACACCACAGGTCAGAGACTTCAACAAGTTACAACATTGTCCTTAAATTAATGAAGCTTTTAACTCTTGAATACTTAAACCCGCTCAGTCAGTAAAAAGAGTCCTAGGTGTAGGCACTTGTACTTATATTACTAACTAATTAGTCCCTTAGTGGGGGGCTATGTTGTAGTCTCTCAGAAGAAAGAAGCCTTTGGTCTTCAGATAGCTCTATAGTGGAGTACTTGAGACATTCTGGTAATTGGGAGAAGGTGAAGTAGCCTGGTGATATTTTAACTGGCAATGTGTAGCAAAGGGTATTTGTGGTGTCCTGTGGGAGAGGAGCGCTGCGGCTACTTCACAAAGAGTCAGTGTAGCCCAGGTCCTACAGGCTTAGGCAAAGGAACAAAAACCGTGATGTCTGCATGCAGTGTCTCTTGTGGTAAAAGAATGGGCAAATGCTCGCTCACCAGTCCCAACAACTCTTGGTAATGGAAGTGGAGTGGGGCTCATCCATAGGCCTCAGTGGAGCCCTGCTCAAAGGGTACAACGGTCGGGTGACACACTGCACTTCAGCTTGGCTGGATCTGGCAAGGACGTGTGAAGAGCGGCCTCCAGGCTGCTGCTGGTCGTTCTGAGGAAGCTGGCCATGGATGCTTCTGTACCCGCACGCAATGACTCTCTCTCTCTCTCTCTCTCTCTCTCTGCAGCACAGGCCGAGACTCGGCCAGAGCACACACTAATACAGAGTCACTTGGTAGCAGTTTCCAGGCTGGGGTCCCATGAGGAAGATCCTGCCTGCACACAGGCCTTTTAACACCTCTCCCAGCATCCTGTTCTTCCCAAGCCAGCTGGTATTTGTAGTTCAAAACAGTCCAGCTGAATGCAAATCGTGACCTCATGGACTACACGTCCCAAGATGCTCTGCTTTACTCTTAGAACTCAGTCACTCTGTATTCAGGATATGACAACACAGAGTCCAAGCTGAACACTAGGAGAGAACAGATCCACAGTAGCGATGCTGCTACGTCTCCTGACAATGCAGGCAGCATTAGCCAGCTCCTGGCTACATCACTTACAAGAAGGCAAGAGTAAAATTGCATATAAAACAATCAATCACATGCAGACACCCCAGTGGGTGTGATAAAGACATCGCTGTAGATCCTCCCGACTAGATAAAGGAGCAGTGAATACAATCTAATTTATATTTAGAAGAATAACCTACCAATTATCTCAAGAGGGTGTGTACTACTCGCACCATCAAAAATAAAAAAGGACAATGGCCATGTTGCTGTGGTGTACACTAGAGGCCTAACACTATTTCCCATAAAGGAATAAACTGTGGTCATAATGTTGAAGCCTGGCCCAGACTATGTACTACTAACCGCCACCAAGACTGAAAAAAGACGGCGGCCATGTTGCTGTGGTGTGCACTAGAGGCCCAACTCTGTATCCCTTGACAGAATGCACTGTGGCCATACTGTTGAAGCCCGGCCACTGGCAAAGAAAATGCTCTGCGGCCATGATGTTAGAGGACAGCTGCTAGAGAACAAATTTCTTAAACACTTAGACCTCTAGTGTACACCTCAGCAATATGGCCGCTGTCCTTTTGAATTTTTTATGGCGAGTAGTACACACCCTCTGGAGATAATTGGTAGGTTGTTATAAATATACAGGCAGTCCCCAAGTAACGAACATCTGACCTTCAAGCGACTCATACTTACAAACGGAGGGAGACAACAGGAAGTGAGAGGAAATCTACCCCTAGGAAGAGAAAATCACTCCTGTTATGCCCCGTACACACGATCGGATTTTCCGTCGGGATAAACTCAGACGTATTTTTCCGACAGAATTCCGTTCAAGCTGTCTTGCATACACACTGTCACACCAAATTCCGACCGTCAAGAACGCGGTGACGTACAACACTACGACGAGCCGAGAAAAATTAAGTTCAATAATGCTTCCGAGCATGTGTCGACTTGATTCTGAGCATGCGTGTTTTTTTTCCCCGTCGGAGTTCCCTACAGACGAACGGAATTTCCGTCGGAAAAAAGGAGAACATGTTTTTTTTTTTGAAAAGTCCAATGGGGCACACACACGGTCGGAATATAGGATGAAAAAATTCTGATCGTGTGTACAAGGCATTAGAATTATCATGTGAAAAAGGTGTCTCCACTGACACTATCACCAAGCCTCGTGTCCATGACAACCCAAAAATGTCAAAATCCAATTGTCACAGGGACAGAAAGTGAGATGAAGTCTTTTAAACAGGGGCACAGACAGCAAAACAAATGTTACAGGGACATTAACCCTTCCGTATGCCATCCAAAAAACGTAAAAAACTTAGATAGGATCCACCACTATTACTCCTTTATCCCTTGATAATGTTCTTTTGAACGAAACTAGTCGGGAGGCGCTACAATTGTGACTTTAGCACACCCACTGGGGTGTCTGCATGTGATTGACTGTTTTATATGCAATTTTACTCCTGCCTTCTTGTAAGTAGGTTTAACCTTCTTTAAAAAGCCTGTATTTTTAATTACTGCACTATGAGTTGAACACCTTGGTTGTATGGTAATCCATCCTGGAATCTTGGCTCCTGATATCCATCCCATGGTGATACTGGGATAAAGTGCAGCCAGACCCCATCTTGGGGTCATAGTAGCTGCTAAGCGGCATCAGAGTGGGATGTGAACTTTAGGGTGTGAAGAATTTTCTATCCACACTGGAATATGGATGTTTGTTGATAGACAATTATATAAATTAACCTTTTGCACAAGAGCACTTTTCGTTTTTTCTGATGGACTTCACTGGATCATCTATGAATATTTTATAAAACATACTTATTTGAATTTATAGTTTTTGAAATATATATATTTATATATGACTTTTTTATTTGATTAAATGTTAAGCATTTATGCACTATTGATAACATAACACATTTTTTTATTACTAAAAGTATGTATTCTGAGAGCAGCACCCTTCTGCTCTCAGAATACACAGATCAGTGCTGCAGCGGATTGGCATTCCTGCAAAGAAAACAACAGTTAACACACAGTAACATTAACTCAATAAAACCTTTTTTTTTTAACCACTTAACGACCGCTCACTGTATATATACGTCGGCAGAATGGCACCGACAGGCACAATCACGTACAGTGTACGTGATTGCCTTTGTACAGTTGGGGGGTCCAATCGGACCTCCCTCCTATACAGTGAGCAGTCGGTATTCGTTGGGGAGCGATCCGACATGAGGGGGCGGCCATTCGATTCCGGCCACCCCCCGCGATTGCTCCCGGCGAATGGAAATGCTCCCTCTGCTGTGTAATGTTTACACAGACAGAGGAAGCAGGAGGAAGTGATGTCATCTCTCATGCGGCGCTCACATATACTGATCGCCGTACAAGAGAAGACACACAGGTCAGTACACTAACACTACACTGACACCAGGACACATAGGCACACAAATCGCCCCCCCAGATCACCCCCCAGCCCCCAGTCACAGTGTCACTGATTGCAGTGACCATTTATTTACTGATCACTGCAATCAGTGACATTTGTGACTGTAAAAGTGTCACTACATTTAGTTTTAGGTCCAGTGTAGCCCCCTAACCCCCCCTAATAAAGGTTTAACCCCCTGATCACCCCCCAGATAACCCTTTTAGCCCCTAGCACCGCCGTCGCTAAGCGATCATTTTTCTGATCGCTGTCTTAGCGTCGGTGATGCAGATCGGTAGCCAGTTAATTTTTTTAGGTTCGCCGCAGGTTTTTATAGCGTTGGGTACCCCCATAAATGATCTAATAAAGGTTTAACCCCCTTAATCGCCCCCCAGGTAACCCTTTCACCCCCTATCACGACTGTCGCTAAGCGATCATTTTTCTGATCGCTGTCTTAGCGTCGGTGATGCAGCTCGGTAGCCAGTAATTTTTTTTAGGTTCGCCGCAGGTTTTTATAGCGTCAGGTACCCCCATATATTATCTAATAAAGGTTTTAACCCCCTAATTGCCCCTAGTTAACCCTTTCACCAGTGATCACCATATAAGTGTTACGGGTGACGCTGGTTGGTTAGTTTGCTTTTTATAGTGTCAGGGCACCAGCCGTATATATAACCCAATAAAGGTTTAACCCCCTGATCGCCCGGCGGGTGATATCAATTAGGTTTTAGCGTCAGAGAGGGTCTGCGTCACACCCCAGGCAGCGTCAGGTTAGTGCCAGTAACGCTAACACCCACGCGTGAAGCATACACCCCCCTTAGTGGTATAGTATTTGATCAGATCAATATCTGATCTGATCAGATCTATACTAGCGTCCCCAGCAGTTTAGGGTTCCCAAAAACGCAGTGTTAGCGGGATCAGCCCAGATACCTGCTAGCACCTGCGTTTTGCCCCTCCGTCCAGCCCAGGCCACCCAAGTGCAGTATCGATCGATCACTGTCACTTACAAAACACAACACACATAACTGCAGCGTTCGCAGAGACAGGCTTGATCCCTGCGACTCCAGTGCTGTAGGAGGTGATTTCACCACCACAGTTAAAAAAAAAAAAGCATATATGCCGAAGCATTGGGGCAGCAGGGGCGGAGGAGCGGAGGAGTGATTTTGCTCCTAATGCTGCGTACATACGGTCGAAATTCCGACGGAGGCTTGCCCGTGGAAAAGTCCGACCATGTGTGTGCGGCATAACTTTTTTGCGGGAGGATGCCCCCATGCTTCGGCATATATAAATGGTGCATGTATGCCCATCATTAGAAGTGGGTGGATGAAGGGCGGTATTCTAATGGTGCGCATACCCACCGATCAATCTCTTTTTTCGTTCAGCCAACTGGCTGCATGAAAAAATAGGATTTTTTACTCACCGTAAAATCCTTTTCTCTGAGTCCATGGACCGACACAGCTTCTCTATTGACAAAGTGGGTATTATCCGTTAATTAGGAGTGACTAGGCAGAAAAACTTGTAAAAAGTGTTGCATCACACCTTCTACAGTACGGCCCAGGGGGCGGACCCTCTGGGTATAACCTCTCAAGTCTGCATCTCGCAGATCAGTTCGTCAAAAAGCAGTACAAACTTAAAAGGAGGGGTGGGTGCTGTGTCGGTCCATGGACTCAGAGAAAAGGATTTTACGGTGAGTAAAAAATCCTATTTACTCTTTCGTCCATGGACCGACACAGCTTCTCTATTGACAAAGTGGGACGTCCCAAAGCAGTGTCAGAGAAAAAACGAGGGGTGGTAACAGCATAAAAACAAACTTCACCCCAAAACAGCACTTCTCCAACGGAGGAGTTGCAACTCTAAACAGCCGCTTGCGAAACCTTGCGGCCGAAAGAGGCATCCGAAGATGCACCTACATCAACTTTGTAGAATTTTATGAAAGTGTGAGCGGACGACCAAGTCGTCGCTTTACATAGTTGGGAAACAGACGCTTGATGTCGGAAAGCCCAAGAGGCACCTATTGCCCTGGTGGAATGCGCCGTGACAGGAAAGGGGGGCGCCTGACCCTTTAAGGCGTAAGCCTGGATTACTATCTGTCGGATCCACCTAGAGATGGTGGCCGATGAGACTGCTTGGCCCTTCTTGGGACCAGCCACCGAAACAAACAGTGAGTCTGACTTCCGGAACAGGGAAGTAGCAGATAGGTATACTCTCAAAGCTCGGACAACGTCCAAGGAATGCAACGCCGACTCCTTAAGATTCGACGGCTGAGGACACAAGGATGGAAGTACAATGTCTTCATTGAGATAAAAAGCCGAAACGACTTTTGAAAGGAAGGCTGCGGCCGCAGCACCACCTTATCCTTGTGGAAAATCAAATAGGGAGCCTTGCAGGACAAGGCTGCCAGCTCAGAGACTCGTCTGACGTAACAGCCACCAAAAAGACCACTTTCTGAGAAAGTGTCAACAGGGGAATATCTCTAATATTCTCAAACGGTGCCTTCTGAAGCACCGAGAGGACCAGGTTCAAGTCCCACGGAAGTAACGGGGGACGGACCGGAGGGGCCACATGTCGAACCCCCTGCACAAATGTACTCACGAGAGAGTGAGCCGCCAGGGGTCGCTGAAAAAAGACAGCCAGGGCAGATATCTGTCCCTTAATCGTACTTAGGGCAAGCCTTTGGTCCACCCCATGCTGTAAAACCAGCAGGATTCTGGAAACCAAATAAGTACGCGGATGCCATTTCATTTCCTCACACATGGAGATGTGGGCCTTCCAAGTGTGGTGATAAACCTTCCTAGAGGACAGTTTCCGAGCACTTCTCATAGTAGAGATTACTGAATCTGACAGGCCCCGGTCTCTCAGTACCTGGTTCTCAATAGCCATGCCGTTAAAGCCAGTGACCGTAAAGCAGGATGGAGTCTGGGACCTTGCGATAGCAGGTCCTTCCGTAGTGGTAGGCGCCAGGGGACGTCTGCTACCAGACGTACTAGATCGGCGTACCAAGGACGCTGAGACCAATCTGGAGCGATTAGGAACATTGGAATTCCCTCTGCCTCCACTCTGCGGAGCAGAAGAGGAAGAAGCCTTAAGGGAGGGAAGGCATAGATTAGCCGATACTGACCCCACGATGCTACCAACGCGTCCGTTGCGTCTGCCCATGGGTCTCTTGACCGGGCCACAAATCTCGATACCTTCCGATTGAGTCGGGAAGCCAGAAGATCTACGTCTGGTGTGCCCCATCTTTGGCAGAGGCGTTGGAACACCTCCGGGTGTAAGGACCATTCTCCCTGGTCCAGCATCTGGCGGCTCAGGTAGTCCGCCTGCCAGTTTTCCACGCCCGGAATGTACACGGCCGATAGTGCCGGTACGCTCTTATCTGCCCACTTCAGGATGCGAGCAACCTCCGATGCTGCAGCTGAGCTTCTTGTTCCTCCTTGATGATTGACATATGCCACCGCTGTGGCGTTGTCTGACTGGATCCTGACTGGACGCCCTTGCAGCCTCCGAGACCATTTGAAGAAGCACAGCTTGATCGCCCGGATCTCCAGGACATTGATCGGCAGGAGGGCTTCCTCTGGGGTCCAGCGACCTTGCGCCGACTGGACACCCCAGACTCCCCCCCCAACCTGTAAGGCTGGCATCCGTCGTGATCACTATCCAGTAAACCGGAAGAAATGACTGTGACAGAACCCACTGTCACTGTGTGTTTTGGAAGGGACTGTGGGCTGGCCGCTTACCCACAGATTATGGCCCAGACTGAGAGACTGGGGGAAAGCTGGCATTGAGATAATGTAATGTAATGCTACATCCCTTCTCCCCCATCCCCCCCCCTCTTGTTGCTGTGTTTAATTGTGTTGGTTCATGGCACATAGACAATGGTCTGGACTGCAGACATCTCTCCGCAGGGGATGTGTATTGAAGGGCTGCCTGCTTACCATAATCCCTTTATGTTTAACTGTAGTCTCTGTTTCAATGTACAAATGTTCAGTTCCCATTGGTTCTTCTTTGTCCCCCACCCCCCCCCCTCTATGACAAGGCTAAGGGGAGTGTGCCTAACTGTGTGTAAAAGTGTATGTTTTGGATTTAATAAACTGTTGATGCTCTGCATGTTTAACCCTCAACACCTGTGTGGATTGTCTCGTGATTGAGGGGTTAAGGGCTGGTTATGGCGAATCTGCAGGCTGCGGGTGCGTTTGGAGGACAGGAGACACAAGTCTGGCGGATGTGCCCAGCTGGGGTATCTGAGATCCGTTACAATGACTTCCCGGCCATTAGAGCCGGTGCTGTCAGCCACCATACCAGGGATCTCCTGACTAGGTGGCTCACTCGGATTTGATAATCCAGAGATGAAGGGCATCTGTTCCCTCTGGACAGAACTTCCTTCTGTAACACTCGAGTGTGGTATTGAACATATGGGACCGCCTCGAAGGAGGCTACCATGAGGCCCAACACTCGCATGCAAAAACGGAGTGACGACCAATTCCTGGAAGTCAGCTGCCGTACTGCAGCCCGGAGGATCTGCAACTTCTCCACAGGGAGGAATACCTTTGCTTCTGAGGAATCCAGAATCAACCCCAGGTACACTAGGCGTTGAGTGGGCACCAATACTGACTTTTGCGTGTTTAGTATCCAACCACAGTCTCGAAGAGTCTGACAGGTAATGGACACGCTTACCTCTAATTCTGAGCTTGAAGGGGCCTTCAGCAGAAGGTCGTCCAAGTAGCCTGTGATAGCGATACCCCGCTGTCTTAGAAGTGCCAGAATCGGAGCGAGCACCTTGGTGAACGTCCTGGGTGCTGAGGCAAGGCCCAATGGGAGGGCCACAAACTGGTAGTGGTCCTTCCCGATAGCAAATCGCAGAAACTTCTGGTGTCTGGAGTATATGGGGACATGCAGGTATGCGTCCTTGATGTCCAAGGAGGCCAGAAAGTCCCCCGGATGGAGAGCCGTGATTACAGATCGAACCGACTATCCGAAATCTTTGTACCTTCACAAAGCAATTGAGGGCTCTGAGATCCAAGCTTGGACGAACCCCCTCCTTCGGCACAAAGAACAGATTTGAGTAAAAACCCTGTTCCAGTTCTGGAACTGGAATAACTACCCCACGTTCCAGTAGATCCTGGACCGCCCTATACAGGGCCTCCCGACGGGTCGGTAGTAGCTGGAGATTGGAGGTGTTGAATCTGTCCGGTGGACAAGAGAGAAACTCTATCTTGTAGCCTGAGGAGATTACTTCGCAAACCCACCTGTCGGAGATTAGAGCTGTCCACTGAGTCGCGAATTTGCGAAGACGTCCCCCCACCCGAGAGCTGGGTGGGGGTGGACCTTCATGCGGACGCAAATTTGTCCGCAGGCTTATTGGGTATGCGGGACCAAGGACGCTTTTGTCCTTGGGCAGGCGCTTTATCGGCCTGGGGTCTTTTCCCTGTCGCCCTAGGGGGACGGAAAAACCGCTTGCGTGCAGTAAAGGAGGGCCCTTGCCCCTTGGCGTGGCCCCTTACCCTTGCTAATTTGGGGAAGCAAAGTGCTTTTACTTCCTGTGGCATCCTTGATGATGTCATCCAGAGAAGCCCCCAAAAGTCTGTCGCCCTTAAAAGGCAGATCCAACAGGGCTTTCTTGGAAGTCTGGTCCGCAGACCAGCCTTTTAGCCAGATCAGGCGGCGTATTGCTACTGCATAAACCAAAGTTTTAGACAGCAGGGGAATAGTATTCATGTCTGACTCGCAGACAAACCTAAGGCCCTGGACCAACAGGTCGGCCAATGTTATCTCATCAGGAGGAGCATCTCGCTCCTTAACCCCTGGAGTAGCAATCTTGCCCATTCAGTAAGTGTGTGAGACACTAGGGCCCCCGCCAATGCCGGGCGTACTGTCGAGCCTACCACTGAGTATAGGTAGCAAGCGAGTGCTTCAGCCTTCTTATCCACAGGGTCCTTGAAAACAGGAGCCCCTTCTACAGGAATTGTGGTGGCTCTATTAAGTCTGGACACTAGAGGGTCCACTATAGGCGGAGAGGTCCATTTCTTCAGAAAACTCTCCTCAAAAGGGGTACCGTACCGCAAACCTCTTTGGGGCTGTAAAGACCCTCACTGGGTTCTCCCATTCCTTGTATAAGAGTTTATCAAAAGACACACAAGGGAACACCTTAGCAGTGCGGGCAGGTCTATGAAACCCAAGTGGACCGGAGTCTCTGCTGCTTCTGCAGTATTTTCCAACTTTAGCATATCCCGCACTGCAGTAATAAGGTCTGATACCAAAGCCGTCTCACGTACTGACCTGGACTTGGAGTCATTCTCACTGTCCGGTCACGGTCTGCAGTCTCTGATGCGTCAGAATCTGGGCCCCGAGCCGTAGCTGGACCTGGTTCTGCATCAATTATCCCCAGAAGCTTGCAGGGGACGGGGCGTTTACTACCCCCTGTATTCCCGTGTGCTGCTTCCACCCTGGCAGCAAACTCCTCTAGGATTGCCGTCATAGCGTTCATAGACACCTCAGGGGCACCAGCTGCTAAATCTGGTGTTTCAGGGAAGAAGACATCTGGCTCAGATGCCATGCTGACCACACGCTGACACTGACAGGGCTCCAGCAAGATATCAATAGGCCACCCTCCTGTGCTGCAGAGAGGCTGGGTCACCCAGAGGACTCACCACCCTGGATAGGTACTGCTATGCTGCCGTGTGCTGCGCCTGTGATGCTATCCTACTGCTGCTGTGTCAGTCTGCTTCTTATATCAGCATTTCCTGTGTGAATTTTCGCACCAGTGTAATGCACCCTAGAGGCCGGAGGCTCTCGCAAAATGGTTGTCAAAAACGTCTGTATGGAAGATAATGTGGGCTCTAAGAAAATGGCCGCCGACCGAAGATAGAGGTCAAGCAGCCATAGCCCACAAAAAGATGGCCGCCCAACGGCAATATATGCATACAGGGTGGACAAACATGGCCGCCGATCAGCTGATAGGGGCCAGTGGGTGTGGCCGAACCACAGGAAGATGGCCACCGGGCAGTCACAAGAGGCCGAACTCGGCATGGACCACCTCAAAATGGCCGCCGACAGCATGGAGGTGGAAGCACACAAACACAGGTAAGCAGAAATGACATTTCTTTTAAATGTTAGTTACAGCCAGCCCCGCTCCAGTGGAACCCCCTAGGTGACCCCCAGCACCCAGCAACCTTTAGCTAGAAGCCCAGGGAGGAGGGAAAGGCAGGGAGAGAGGGAAGTAAGGGGCCACAACCACTTACTTGATCTCTCCAGGAATGTCCAGCTAAATCACCCAGCCGAGGCAGGGGAGTTTTACTTACCTATCCTGCATGTATTATGCTGGAAGACATTCCAAACAGATCATCGTCCGCGCATGGATGGTGACTGTTGGCCAGGCATGCTGTGATTGGACCCAAAAGGGACGATCATATGTATGCCCTGGAGCATGACGCTCACCGGACAGGCTGCTGCGACTCGGCCGTAAGGTCAGCCGAAGCTGAGCGGTCCGATGCAGGCCCTGGAGCGTAGGCTCACCTGCCACCCGTGGAGCGACGGGCATGTCGTGGAAAACCCAGCGCGTAGCTAGGGTCGGCACACGCTCAATGGCCGAAACTGGGGAGACTACAAGGATCGAGGATCCAGCCTGTCACCCAGTCGGCAGTTGATCGAAGATCGCAGGAAACAACAAATGTAGCAAAAAAAAAAAAAAAAATATATATATTTTTTTTCCCCCGGACCAATGGGCCCGAAGGGAGCCATGTCCTACTCCTTGCTAGACAGAAAAAAACTGATCTGTGAGATGCAGACTGAGAGGTTATACCCAGAGGGTCCGCCCCCTGGGTGGTACTGTAGAAGGTGTGATGCAACACTTTTTACAAGTTTTCTGCCTAGTCACTCCTAATTAACGGATAATACCCACTTTGTCAATAGAGAAGCTGTGTCGGTCCATGGACGAAAGAGTAAAAAAGATTACAATACATGTCCAACAAGGACCAGCAACGTACTGGTATGTTGCTGGACTTTGAATGTTTATACCAGAATGATGCCTGCGGGGTTTAGGTATCATCTTGGTATCATTCTTTTCAGCCAGCGGCCGGCTTTCATGTAAAAGCAATCCTAGTGTCTAATTAGCCTCTGGACTGCTTTTACAAGCAGTGGGAGGGAATGTCCCCCCCCGGATATAAAAAGCGCCATTGGGAAATTGGGAAAGCATTTTATCACACCGATCTTGGTGTGGTCAGATGCTTTGAGAGCAGAGGAAAGATCTAGGGTCTAGAAGACCCCAGTTTTTTCAAAAAAGAGTACCTGTCACTACCTATTGCTATCATAGGGGATATTTACATTCCCTGAGATAACAATAAAAATGCTAAAAAATAAATAAATATGGAAGGAACAATTTAAAAATAAAATAAAAAAGCAAAATGAATAATAAAAAATAATAAAAAAATCAGTGGGAATGCCAATAAATATTCCTCCTTCCCGATTTGATTCAATTCGCACATCCTTCAACTTCACGTGGTCCAATGATACTTTACCTTATCTCGGTATCCACCTTACCCCAGACCCCAAAGATTTAGCCACCAAAAATTATTTACCCATGTTACAAAGACTGAGATTGGTGTTAAAAACCTGGAAATCCTTCAATATTTCATTTTTAGGTAAAATTACTGCCATCAAAATGTCAATTCTACCAAAATTATTATTTCTATTTAGAGCACTCCCAGTTAGAATAAATAAATTGATACTTACTAAATTTCAATCGGAAGTTAATAAATTTATATGGTCGGACTCCCACCCAAGAATTGCCCAATCTGTATTATATATGTCCACGAAAAGAGGTGGATTGGGACTCCCGAACTTTTGGTCATATTATCTAGCTGCAAGATGGGCACAGATTGCTCAATGGCATTTACATAACCCGAAAATCCCATGGGTAGTATTTGAAAAATATTCAATACTACCCTACTCTATATCAGGATTACTATGGGGCAACAAAGTTTCCAATCATACTTTGGAAAGGCTAAACCTCTTAGTGGCCCATTCATACCAATTATGGAAACTGCATAATAAAAAATTTACATTGACCTCTCCCACACCACCCCTTGCTTCTTTTTTAGGCGACCCTAAGTTCCTAAAAAGCTACCAGAACACTGATGAATTTGTTTGGTGGATTAACAATAATCGAATCACCCTTAATAGATTTATTGAGAATACTTCATTAACTTCGTTCTCGATACTAAAAACCAAATACGACATTCCCAATACAGAACTCAGAAGATTTTTCCAAATTAGAAACTTCTATAATTCAAATTTCCCATTGTTAGACAATACATCGCCCACATTCTATGAGAATACCTGTACTAAATACCCAAGAAGAACAGGCCTAATATCAGAGATATATCTAAACTTGATCAATAACACCAACCAGGATAAATTACCATACATGCTCAAATGGGAACAGGAATACGATTTTGTATTGCCCCTCGAGAAATGGTCTGAATGTATTGACAATCTTCTTAAATGCACTAAATCTATCACAATTAGGGAAACTGCAATTAAACTATTTACCAGGTGGTATTATACTCCAGCCAAACTCCATTCTATATTTCCCACAGTTCCCAATACCTGCTTTAGAGATTGCACCTCAATCGGCTCCTTCTCTCACATTTTTTGGGACTGTGAAAAAGCAGCCCAATTATGGAAACGACTAGAGAAATTTTCTTCTAAAATTTCAAACAAAATTATAACCCTTACCCTTCCCAATTGTCTCTTGTTCGCCCCGATTTTGGGTTTGAACACGTTTCAATTAAGAATAGTCCATACAATTTGTGTATCCATCCATTGGCTAATAGCTTATCATTGGAAATCCCCATCGTTACCAATTTCCCAATTGAAAATTAGAATAAACGACATTTACCTCATGGAAAATTTTTTGCATACCTTGCATAATACCATGCACCTACTGGATAAAAAATGGAACCTATGGTTCAAATATTCAGACCATCTTTTAGACCCATATTAGAATCCCCTTTTCACATCCAATTCTTTTATACACAAAAACAACCCTGCATTTCAAAATACTACTGAATCATTTATTTTTTATATGTAATAGATGTTGTCATAAATAAATAAAGGCGGTTACTCTGTCATAAATCATTATAATTATTGATTGAAAATACTGTAATTCTCTGATGTCATGACATAATGTTTGTACCATTATTTTGTACAAAATAAAAAAGTTTGTAAACAAAAAAAAAAAAAAAAAAAAAGCACCCCTGTCCTGCCCTGCTCTTGCCCAATGGCGAAAGCAAGCGTCGGTCTGGCGTCATATGTAAACAGCAATTGCACCATGCATGTGAGGTATCACCACAAAGGTCAGATCGAGGGCAGTAATTTTAGCAGTAGACCTCCTCTGTAAATCTAACGGGGTAACCTGTAAAGGCTTTTAAAAATGTATGTAGTTTGTCGCCAATGCGAGTTTGTGCGAAATTTTAAAGCATGTCATGTTTGGTATCTATGTACTCAGCCTAAGATCATCTTTTTTATTTCATCAAACATTTGGGCAATATAGTGTGTTTTAGTGCATTAAAATTAAAAAAAGTGTATTTTTCCCCCAAAAAATGCGTTTGAAAAATCGCTGCGCAAATACTGTGTAGAAATAAAAAATGCAACACCCACCATTTTAATCTGTAGGGCCTTTGCTTTAAAAATATATATAATGTTTGGGGGTTCAACATAATTTTCTTGCAAAAAAAAAAATGTTTTCATGTAAACAAAAAGTGTCAAAAAGGGCTTTGTCTTCAAGTGGTTAGAAGAGTGGATGTAAGCTTCCTAATGTTGTGTATAAAATGCCATTACAGTTCAAAACCCCCCCCAAATGACCCCATTTTGGAAAGTAGACACCCCAAGCTATATACTGAGAGGCATGTCGAGTCCATGGAATATTTTATATGTTGACACAAGTTGCGTAAAAAAGACAATTTTTTTTTTTTTTTGCACAAAGTTGTCACTAAATGATATATTGCTCAAACATGCCATGGGCATATGTGGAATTACACCCCAAAATACATTCTGCTGCTTCTCCTGAGTACGGGGATACCACATGTGAGACTTTTCGGGAGCCTAGCCGCGTACGGGACCCCAAAAACCAAGCACCGCCTTCAGGCTTTCTAAGGGTGTAAATTTTTGATTTCACTTCTCACTGCCTATCACAGTTTCGGAGGCCATGGAATGCCCAGATGGCACAAAACCATCCCCAAATGACCCCATTTTGGAAAGTAGACACCCCAAGCTATTTGCTGAGAGGTATTGTGAGTATTTTGCAGATCTCGCTTTTTTGTCACAAAGTTTTGAAAATTGAAAAAAAAAATATATATATTTTCTTTCTTCATTTTCAAAAACAAATGAGAGCTGTAAAATACTCACCATGCCTCTCAGCAAATAGCTTGGGGTGTCTACTTTCCAAAATGGGGTCATTTGGGGGGGTTTTGTGCTATTTTGGCATTTTATGGCCTTCGAAACTGTGATAGGTAGTGAGGAGTGAAATCAAAAATTTGTGCCCTTAGAAATCCTGAAGGCGGTGCTTGGTTTCCGGGGGCCCGTACGCGGCAAGGCTCCTAAAAAGTCCCACACATGTGGTATCCCCGTACTCAGGAGAAGCAGCAAAATGTATTTTGGGGTGCAATTCCACATATAACCATGGCATGTGTGAGCAATATATCATTTAGTGACAACTTTTTGTAATTTTTTTTTTTTTTTTTTTAGTCATTATTCAATCACTTGAGACAAAAAAAAAAATATTCAATGGGCTCAACATGCCTCTCAGCAATTTCCTTGGGATGTCTACTTTCCAAAATGGGGTCATTTGGGGGGGTTTTGTACTGCCCTGCCATTTTAGCACCTCAAGAAATGAGATAGGCAGTCATAAACTAAAAGCTGTGTAAATTCCAGAAAATGTAACTTTTGCGCAAACCAATAAATATACGCTTATTGACATTTTTTTTACTAAAGACATGTGGCTGAATACATTTTGGCCTAAATGTATGACTAAAATTGAGTTTATTCGATTTTTCTTATAACAAAAAGTAGAAAATATCATATTTTTTCAAAATTTTCGGTCTATTTCCGTTTATATCGCAAAAAATAAAAATCGCAGAGGCAATCAAATACCATTAAAAGAAAGCTCTATTTGTGGGAAGAAAAGGACGCAAATTTTGTTTGGGTACAACATTGCATGTTCGCACAATTTACAGTTAAAGCAGCGCAGTGCAAAATTCTGAAATCACCTCTGGTCCTTTAGCTACAAAATGGTCCAGGGCTTAAGTGGTTAACTTAACTTTCAGAATAACCTTTCCAGCCTTTGATTTTAGGGTCTCTTAAAATGTTATAGACTAACTACCTAACATCTTTAGAGACCCTTCTTGTGCAGAATTGTGTGGACCCCTATACTGTGCCCTAGACTAATTGTTTACTACAGTGTGGTAGCAGTCCACGATTCAGAGGCCAGGTTGCTCAGTACAGGAGGGACAAAAAAAAACAGGCATCACGCATTATTCCGCGTTTACTACAGATACATTTTTTTTTGGTGTAACCTTTGTGTTTGGGTAGATTGGAGGATATCTGGAAAATGCCTCTCATGTACTTAGCTAACTGCATCTGGATTTGGGCCACAGTGCCTTCTGGGTACAAAAGGGCTGAGACGATTGCTTCCTGAAATTTTAGGAAGGATCCAGTTCTCCCAGTAGTTTAAAAAAACTAAATCAAAAAACCACATTGTATAGAGCCAACTGAAATAATATATATATACCGTATATACTTGAGTATAAGCCGACCCGAGTATAAGCTGAGGTACCTACTTTTACCACAGAAAACTGGGAAAACGTATTGACTCGAGTATAAGCCGAGGGGAGGAAATGTGCCCATTGCCACCTCACTGTGCCCCCTTACTGTGCCCATTGCCATCTCACTGTGCCACCTCACTGCCCATTTTCACCTCACTGTGCCCATTGTCACCTCACTGTGCCCCCTTATGGTGTCCATTGCAGCCTCCCTGTGCCCGAGTCAGTGTACCTCAAAATCTTGTAATTCCGCGGACGGCGTCCATTGTTCAAATCTCGCGCCGTTCTCCCTGTCCCTTCCGTGATAGGCGTTTCCAGCAAACACTGTGTTGAGTGTTGCGCCTATCACGGAGGTCCTCTCATTCTCGGACTCCGTTTCCCAGCAGGCACTGTGTTCAGTGCTCCGCCAATCACGGACGTCGGACAAGAGGACCTCCGTGATAGGCGCAACACTCAACACAAGTGTTTGCTGGAAACGCCTATCGCGGAAGGGACAGGGAGAAAGGCGCTAGATTTAAACAATGGACGCCGGCCGCGGAATTTCAAGATTTTCAGGTACTGACTCGAGTATAAGCCAAGGGGTATATTTTCAGCCCTAAAAAAAGGGCTGAAAAACTCGGCTTATACTCGAGTACATACGGTACACACTTTTTTGAACCAGTGTCTAGCAATGTGGGAGGCTATATACGACTTCATCATGTGGTCGTTGAAGTCTACACCTCCCATATTTGGATTATAGTCATGGACGCAGAGAGGGTCTTCACCAACACCAGACGCCGTGTGAATTCAGACCATCATGTCTGGGTGAATGAAAGACAGGATGAATACATCACGTTTGTACTTTCATTTCAGTTCTTCATTCTGCAAGCAGGCTTTTCCCCCATTTCTAAGTGGGGTGTTAACGAGCCTTTGGGGGAAGCAATTAGGTCACATGGTGCCACAGCAGGCAACTTTTTTAAAGCACAAATGTTTAAAAAGTGTAAAATTTGCATAAGAATTGTTCATGTACAAAAATGGTATCCCATATTGAACAAGGGTGACAAGTCACACACTATCTTATCCTTGCTCCCCATGCACCCCGGGCATCCGGGGGGCTCCACTTGACTGTCTTTTCAATCATAAATTCTAAAGCGGTATGTATAGCCTGTGGCCCTCTCACAAAGCTTAACCTCCCTGGCGGTATGATTCTGTCAGATTTTAGGTGCTTAAAGCGGTACAATTATTTTGCATGGAAATTTGGCGTTTTATATCGTAGGCCTGCAATTCTTAGGAATAACTCGCTTAAATCTGTCCAAACCAGTAGACTTCCCGGGTATGATGAAGTTTGAAACACAAAATCATAAATTATAATATAATAAACTATAAATAATTATAACAAATAATATAATAATAAAATTATTCAATAATGTAATCAAATCAACAACACTGAAATTTGCTCAGTTGCAGAATTGTCGCTGTCATTAGATTTAGTGTTTGATGACGAATTTCCCCACAAATCGCTATCGCTCAGTTCTGCAAGTGATTCTAATTTATTATCGCTGTTTTCTAGCTGTCTAAAACCACTTTTGACATAAAAGGGACACTTTTTGGTTGCTATGGACAATCTCCAAATTCCAGGCAGAAAAAAATGTATTTATAATATAAAGGTGCATGCAGGGCACTGGACAGACCACTAGGGACAAAGGGGATGTGTAATTTTTTATACAGTACTGTAATCTGTAAGATTACAGTATACTGTATGTGTATTGTGTTTTAACTTTTTTGAATTTGGCGCCGATCTCCGCCTCCGTGCGCCGCAACGTCGCAGGGAACGGAGCTCGGAGGCACTCGGGCACTGTGTGAATCGAGCAAGGAGACATCGCAGGATCAAGGGAACAAGGTAAGTAACTCTCCCTGTATCCTGCGATGCAGCCAGAGTCTGGCTCGGGGTTACTGCTAATGGTACTGAAATCTTATCCCGAGCCAGACTCGGGAATACCGCCAGGGAGGTTAAACATGTTGACCCCATATCTGGCACAGTTGCTGTGGAGATGCTGCTTAAATTGCAAGCCTGCCCGTAAAATGTGCAAGAGACTCATCTATGCAGATATTTTGTTGGGGCGTATACACAACTGCAAATTTCTGGGCAGGTAATTTATGAGAGGCCGAGTTTTTTGGATTTTGTGGTTAAGGTCACCCTGGGAAGGACAGAGGTTGTTGTCACTGAAATGTTCAAAACACATTATTGTCTCATATCTTTTCCTGGCCATTGCAGCAGAGAAAATGCAAGTGCTGGCAGTGATCGAGGCTGATCCTGCTAACACTGCGTTATTGGGGCACTATTATAGTTCTGATCGTGACACTGATCTGTACAGACACTATACTATTAATGGTGGTGGTCAGCGACTTATAGTGCGACTGTGATAGTGTGGCGGGCAATCAGGGACTGGTGCCGACACTAGCTGGGAGGGACATTGACTGATATGTTACATTGCTAGTGACACTAATACAGTGATCAATGATAATTTCTGTACACTGACACTGTAATAATGCCACTGGCTGGGTGACAGGGGTGATCAGGAGGGCAATCAAGGGGTTAACTGTGAGCCTAACAATTGTATGTGTGCTGCTTTTACTAACGGATCTGTGCTGTGATTGGCCACAGCAACCAGCAGGTTCACAGCCAAAATCATTGGCTGCAAACCTGCTGACGAACCGGTGCTGTGTCCAACCACAGCACAAGTGGCACATGCCTGTAAACCCGGAAGTTTGGCACAACATATGGGTATGTTGCTGAGCCTGGGGGGAGACCGATGGAGGCGATCAAGACCCCCCATGGGAGATGGATGGTGGCGATTCCCCGGGACCCGCACGCCCCCCCTTCCTGCGGGAATGTGAATGTGCCAGACGAAATCAGGTGCCTGCCTTACCTTATAGAGGCAGGGGGAAGGAAGAGACGGGGCCGCTTTGACCAACTCTCCCACCGACAGCACACAGAGGCATTCTCCTCCCAGCGGAAAAGGAACAGGAAGACACCCTGGCCAATTGGGGTTCCTGATTGGCTGGGAGGAGAATGAGGAAGACAATAGCGAATATTATTTCGCTATTGTCGCACAAGTGGGTGGGCCCGGGCCCACCCTTTTTTTAAGCCAATTAGAGCCTTAGGCTCTAATCACGCGCTTCAAAAAAGAAAAAAACCTATTGGAATCAATGTGTCCAGTGCCCTGCATGTACAGTTCCTGACAAAAGTCTTGTCGCTTCTCTATTTTGTAGAAACTCCTGCTATTAACCTGACTTTTAATTTATCAATTGGTGTTAGAAATAGCTCTTATGAAAAGCTAAAGCCCTCCCAAATGATTAATGCACTCAAATTAGTTTCACTGAAAAAAGATTTATCATTTAATCAAGACAGACAGGTCAAATTTTGGCAAGACAAAAGTTTTGTTGACTATACAGAAATTGAACAACTTTACTGAAAATCAAAAAATATGTCAGCAAAATTAAGTATTGGTGCTGTGAGATCCAAATTTAATATCTTGTATGACTTGCATGAGTTTGAAGGACAGCATCCATGCGGTTTGGCAAGGATTCATACAATTTATTGATGAAGTCATCAGGAATAGCAAAGAAAACAGTCTTGCATGCCTCCCAGAGTTCATCAATATTCTTTGGTTTCGTCTTCCATGCTTCATCTTTCAGCCTACACCACATATGCTCAATGATGTTTATGTCTGGTGACTGGGCTGGCCAATCCTGGAGCATCTTGATCTTCTTTGCCTTAAGGAACTTTGATGTGGAGATGGAAGTATGCGATGGAGCACCTTCCTGCTGCAAAATTTGGCCTTTTTTATGGTTGGGAATATAAGAGGTAGCTAAGATTTTATGGAATTTTAGACTATTGATGTTGCCTTCCACCCTGCAGACCCCTCGCACACCTCCATACTGGATGTAACCCCAGACCATGATTTTGCCTCCACCAAACTTCACTGTTTTCTGGGTAAATCTCAGCTCCATGCGGGTTCCAGTTGGTCTCCTGCAATATTTGCCAGGACTTTGGTGTAATTCAACAGAAGATTCATCTGAAAAATCCACCTTCTGCCACTTTTCCCAGAGTCCATCCTTTTAGCAGGCTGTGGCCCTTGGCAAATGCCACACGGTTTTTCAATTGTCTTTTGTTTAGTGCTGCTTATGGGCACTGATTCGACCATGGAGGCCATTTTGAGACAGAATCTGACAAACTGTTCTGGTTGACACAGGGACTTCAGGTGACCAGGTCTCGTGGAGCTCTGCTGCAGTGGAAAATGGGCTGGCATTGGATTTTCGAGCCAACAAACGGTCCTCTTGAGCAGTTGTCTTGCGGGGTCGACCTGACCTGGCCTTGTCCAAAACGTCTCCAGTCTCTTTAAATCTTTTTTATATCCTCTGAACTTGACGCTGAGACACATTGAAGGAGTCTGCCACATCAGCAGTGGATCTGGTCTTCAGCCTCTTGATAATCAACACTTTAGTCTCCGGGTGAATCTTAGGCATGTTTGCAGAGGTCTAGTTGCAGTTGAGAAGGTCTAGTGTACTGGTGTTCTTTTTATACACACCTGAGACCTAATTGATCCATTATTAGTCACAGGTGAAGCTCTTATAACAAGGCGACAACACTTATGTCTTGGCAAAAAATGACTCAATGGGCTTTACCAAGCTGTGAATATTAGAATACTTGTCAGTTTCGTTTTGCACTGAAACATTATTACAAAAGCTGTTGGGATTAAAATGACCCATTTCTTGTAACAAAATCTTGATTAGAAATATATTTTAGCAGGGGGCCAGATGCATGGATAGGGGAGGGGCACCCCTGCATTATGGGCTGCCACTGTTTTATACAAAAACAAAATGAAACCCGTCACTTCCAGGTGTGCATGTGTGATGACCTCTCTTGCGGTCATCCTCTGGTGAGCCACCCTTCTATTTACTATATGTGGCTTTTTTAAAGCGGTAGCACATCTATATAGTTAGTTTAAATTACTCATGGATATATTGAGTAGGTCATGTAAATGTATATCTGGTGAGCAGTAGTGGAGATCTCTATTTGGAGTTATATACCATATGACACATACTAATTTGTGAGTATAACTTTGATACCCGTAATCTAAACATTGAAACACTACAGCATAAGATTCTCTTATTTTGATACTGGTCTGGAGCACACTTTGGAGACGGATGAATGCTCAAGCGTTGATCAGTATGATCCTTGTGTATATACAGAGAAGCTCTGGGGGAACATTGTGGAATATATCTATGTGACCCGTGTTATTTAACAGGTCTTTTACATAGAGCTTTCATCATAACATTCTTTCATGTATCATGTTTAAATGTGATTATGAAACTAGGATTTTGATCATCTAAAGATACTGCACTGTGGAATTTTTCTCTTTGTTTAAATGTTTGTTTAAATGTCAAGGACAAAAGTGAAGAGGGGATATATTATAGTCCTGCTCAACCAGGGAGAAGACAAGGATTTGACATCTGGTTTAATCAGCCACCTTATGGAAAGTGCTGTAGGACCTGCTTTGTTGATAAGAGGTCAAAACATTTTCTGTAAACCTTTAGGCCGGGTTCACACCTATGCGAATTGGATGCGGCTTAAAACGCATCCAATTCGCATGTCATTAGAAAATACATACATTTTTATGAGGCTAGTTCACATATGTGCGATGCATTCGCAATGCGCAGTGCCGGAAAAACGTGTGCGTTTTCTAGCCATTGCGGCTCAGGTGCGAATTCAGGCCTATTATCTTCTATGGGCACGCATCTGATTCGCAGATGTCTTCCATTCTGAACAGGACTTTTTTTCCCATCTCACTACACTTCCCCCCTCCCTCTCCCCTATCCCAGGTCAGCTAGTCCGCAGCTACAACGCAGATGAAACGCTGAACAGCTCTCTTATCTCTTTGCAGAGATAACAGAGCTGGAATTCGCACCTCACAAGTGTGAATCCAGCCTAAATCTGCTTCAGGATAAGACTGAGCACATGGTGCAATATCTTTGGGAAGTGGAGAAGAAGCATTTCACAACTTGAAATAGGTTTTATTTTTGTTTCAATGTTTTTATTACATTATATAAGAGTAAATATATAATTGCACAATAAATGCATATAATAGAGAATATTACAAACAAGGGATAATGAAGACATATGAAATCAATGAGTAAGACATGCTTTATATTCAGGTAATGCAGAGAATGGATAAAAAAAAAATCAGAGTCATGTAATGTAAATAGTACAACAAAATGACTAAAATTTTTTTTTCTTTTTTATGGGAAAATAATGAGAAAAGAACAAGGTTAGGTAAAGGGAAGTGGGTATATATGTTTGTAAATTTAAGTGTATAATGTATAAGTTCCTATAAAGTATTTGTCCCCAGGACAAGTCAGGTTAGAGTAGTAGATAAGGTGTGATATTCCACAGAACCTGTAAAGTGGATCCAGCAAGCCCATATTTTATAAAATTTTGTCGGGGAGTCATTGCTTTTTTGTATCAAGTCTTCCATTTAAGCAATTCTCCCGACTCTTTTAACAATTCAGAGATGCTGGGCGGTGAACTGTCTTTCCAGTGTACAGGTATACAAAGTTTAGCTGCGTTAATGAGATGCAACATAAGAGATCGTTTATAGATTGAATGGTGTAAGGATGTGTGGTGCAATAAATATTGGGCCGGTGTAAAATCTGGTGCGTAGGTCGTTATGTGGGAGATAAGGCGGTGTACTTCGAAATAGGTTTTATTATGTCACTGACTTTTTCATTAAATAAATAATTTGAGCACTATATCGCAGTATTTTTGCCCTTCGATTAAAGTATATGTGAACCCTCACCTTGTAAAACAACACATTTAGTTAAAATTGAAATGAAAGACAAAACCATGTGTGTATACATTTAAAAAAAAAATATAATACCCTTTGTTTCTCTTTTTTATGAGTGATCACATACCCCTCTTATTCTCAGCTGCATAAAGAGCTCAGAGCGCTAGAAGAGGAGAAACAGCAGGACACTGAACATGGCTGTGCAGGGGGATGTGTCAGCACACATCTGATCATTAGAAGAAAGTATTCCCAGCACAGTCACAAAACTTACCATGCTATATTGTCACACCTAGTAAGGTCAGTTTTTATTAGGAAATCAGAAGCACTGGCAGGAACACCAGGGATTTCACACAAAGAAAGCAATACAAAGAACAGGATACTTTTTCATACAAGTACATGGTACAGCAGCCACATATCAGGAATATGAAAAGTTATGGTAACATTCTTTAAGGAGGAAGTAAACCCTTATGGCAGGGCTCAAAATGTTAAGTCTTGAGCCACTAGCCAGGTCTCAAGGGTTACTCGCCACTAGTTGCCCCACCCAACCCCTACCCTGCTCCGCCCCCAATTCTGCCGCTAATCACGCCCTCATAAATTATCATGTAAAAATGTTTATTGCAGAATTAAGTTACAAAAATAAATATTAACAACAACTTTATCAGTTCCCCTCAGCACAGCCTCAATGCAGCCTCACCTGTGCCCCCTATTGCAGATTCACTGTGCCCCCTACTGCAGACTCACCGTGCTCCCATTGGCGGCCAGATCATGACAGGAGGAAGAGGAGAGAGCCGCGGGATCACAGAGCGGTAAAGCATGCTATTACAACTTACATTTAAATTTCCTCCTCTCTGCTCGCTCCCACAGCCCTGCCTCCTCCTGACCCCGCGCCTGTGATATACAACACATCTCAGCATTGGACCCGCATTCTGTCTATTACAGGCGTGGGGTCAGGAGGAGGCGGGGCTGTAGGAGCGAGCAGAGAGGAGGAAATTTAAATGTAAGTTGTAACAGCATGTTATACCACACTGCGATCCCGCGGCTCTCCACCTTCTCCATGCTTTCTACCATGGGGCGATCACTGGGAGAATGGCTCCCGATCAACCCCGCCCACCGGAGGTGCTCACCCCCCCCCCACTCCCAGGCAGCCCAGCTCCTAGCCAGACCTCATTTTCCACTCGCAAAATGCGAGTGGAAAATTTGAGGTCTGCCTTATGGGTTTACGTCTAGGCTAATTCCGTTGCTGTATTCTACCAGTTCTAGGGTGCTGCTGTCTTTTGTATTATTTTTAATTTGTTACCCCCAAGAGCACAGTTTTTATTTAGTCTGCATTCACACTGATATGATGCATCACATCTAGAGATAAGGGCCAGAAAAAAACTGAAACATTGG